>CM075851.1:7085589-7751839 GCA_037975125.1 Latrodectus hesperus | reverse complement strand
AATAAATTTTTTATCCAATTTTCATTATTTTTTATTCAATGAATTTAAAATGTGCAATATGTATCCTATGTGCTAAAAATATTTAAGAGATTTTCATAAGATTGAATATAAGCAAGCATTTATTCAAAAATAGTTTACAGAATTTCAAAATAAAAATTTAGTAATCAGATTATAAAAGTCCATCACTCAATAAAAGTATCATGCAAATGGTGATTGAAATTTGTCGACCGGATTTGTTCATAAAATTGCTATTTTGATATGCAAGCATATATATTTAGCGCTGTTCAAAAAGGGTTTTCTATCATTTCTGTTAAAACCAAAATCTGTATTCTGGTTCTTCGAAAATTATTATTTTCAAAACAAAGAATATGCATTATACAAATTATATTTCATTAATTTACTTTTGATGCAATAATTATTTAATTTTTCAAATAAGAACACAGAATTTTTTTAATTGTAGTTGAGGTTTATTATAAGTAAAATTAAGTCAAACAAAGACTTTTACCAGCTCAAAACATTTAAAAAAATGAATTTTTATAACATCACATTGTGAAAAATTTGGAACTGAATACTTTGCTACCAAAAGGTATAATTTAATTTTTAATCGAAATATTTTAGCATATAATGTTATTTATAGAATCAGGGCTACTAATGTTATCGTGGCTATGTGTCGGAAATAGCATAACAGCATAATTGTGTTTATATATATATATATATATATATATATATATATATATATATATATATATATATATATATATATATATATATATATATATATATATTATAAATAACATGACCGTGTATTCCTTCTTTTTCTGAGAGGACAGTTTTTCACGGTGAATATATTTAGATATTTAATATATTTCCGTGTCGAAGAGATATAGTACTTGAATTATTCTTATCCCGTACTTTAGAGAGCATACCTATAAGAAATTTAAAAAAGAGATATTCATCTGCATTTCTTACAAAGTAAGTATAGCATTCGCGCTGCAACGTTTTGAATATTTATTCAATATTATTAAGCATAATATTAGTATATTTGTTGAACCTGGGGCTTGAGCAGCCACCAGGCGCGTCGGCAGGTGGTGGATCGCCGAATGTCCTGTAGTAATGACAGGATAGCCTTGAATATAGAATCAGAGGCCGCGAACCAGCTCCTGTAAACTCTGGTGTTATGCGATCCGTGCCTAGGGCTAATTGGCACAGCGGTATTGGTGTCTTAACGGAGCCTCTAGTTGCCTGGCAAACTTCTAGAGTAATTTGCCTTGCCCAGTATCTCAGGCAATGCTGGGTGGACTGTCATATTACCTGAGCTTATTAATTGTTATCTTGTGGCTGAAAAGACACAAGAAATAACAAACCTTTCTGCATTTGCAGGTGAAGCCTCTGAAGTAGACCTTGCTGAAAAAGACAAGGGAACTCAGAGGCAATCTTGTAAAGGGGCAGTAATGAATCCTTCACTTGAGGTAGAAATGACCTCCAAACCATCTTCTTCTGGTGAAAGTCAGGAAGCTATCGCTAGCATGACTTACTCTCTGACCAGATGGGACTGTTTCAGCAAGACCCTATCTGCTGGAAATGTCATACGCAAGAGGAAACGGCAGAGCATATCATTTATTAATGCGAAGCTCTTGCCCTCCCTAGATTAACTTCTTTAGGCATCATCCATACTAGAGAGTTACACCTAGACTCCATTAAAGGGTTATCGGACTTTATTAATAAAGTGGGTGACCCGAGCAACTGGAGCTAAGAAACATTGGGTTTGGAGTTAATGGTACAAAATGCTAATAAAAGCAGAGGTGCCCAATGACATACAAACCCAATTCTAAGAAGAAGAAGATATTTGTTGAACTGAAAAAAAATTTATAAAACATCAAATTATATAGATAATGAAAAAAATTATAGAATTGTTAATTATTAGTTAAGTGGGAAAATGTTTATGAATTTTATAGACTTTTATTTATGATTGGATTAACATATACCATTTATAACTTGCATCATTTAAAGAATTTTAAAAAACATATACATTATAAAATTATATAATTATAAAACAATTATCTGGCGGAATAATCACGGAAGGTATTCAATATAAACTTCTGACTTTGAGATTATTTACATTTAAGCTGTGCATTAATCTGAGAAAATATAGGAACATTTTTGAAAATACCCGATAATGAAAAAAAAGTGGAAAATTTTCTGCTGTGTTAGCTTATTTAAAAAAGGGCTGTTTTTGTGCTTGAAAAAGAAATGCAAATAATTATCATTTTACGTCAACACTGTGTTTATAACAATAGATTGATATTGAAAATATTAAGATAAAAAATCAATTGAAACACAAAATCCAAATTTCACTAAATAGTGCTCTAAATTTCCTTTTCGAATTTGCTAAGCATCCCAAGCACTTTATAAAAATGATCTATGAGCTGGGAAGAGAAAAAATAGTGCAAAAATTCGAATGAATGTGTCACTTATTATGATTGATTGCCTAAAGACAGGAAATCTTAGACCGTCATTTAATCAATTCATCAATCAAAAAAGATGGAGGACCACTGTTTTCGTTTCCTGGGAAACATCGCTCTGGAATAGGTGGGAGTAATGTTACGTTTTAACATGCATAATACTAAATAATTTATAAAATAGAAGGTTAACCTCTATTTAGCATCCAGAAAAATTTCAAATTGCCCGTAAAATTCAATTTAATTTATTAAATATTCCTGCATTTTTCACTTACATTGATTTAATGTCAAAACATCTGTGATGTATTAAATATTATTAATAACACCTACATAAAATGCGACATTTAAGGAAAATATTATGAGTTGGAAATATTTATTGAATTACGTGATAAATTATAATTCAATTCATTAATAGTTAAATCATTATATAATGTAATTGTATATTATAATCATTGAATAGATCTGATTAACTTGTATAATCACAATCTAATACTATGTAAATAGTGCACAATAATATTCGAATTAATTTGAATACATACATATAAATCCTTTTTTGGATACTGCAAGTTAACATTAGTTGTTCTTCACTTTGAATCACAAAACATTTATACACAGTATTGAGTAAAATCAAAATCACTCTTTAAACTATAGAAATACCAGTTAGAGTTGTTAAAAAAATGTCAAAAATAGATAATAAATAAATAAATAAAAATTTTATTATTTTAGTTCCAACACAATACATCTTGATTTACGAAGCTAGTTATACAAAATGTATAACTAGTTGCCATTATGCACATTTACAGTTGATGATCAATTTGATCCATTTAAAATAGAGGTAACGCCTAGTTTGTTACAAAAACTACATCTAGATTGTCTCACATTATGTATTTTGTAGGATTCCAGGTGACAAGCTTGCAAAATTCCGGCAACGCATTTAAAGTGTGATTCATGGGATTAGTAGAGTATATCCCCCGATTGGAGAATTTAGCGACTTTTTTTTGGCGCCAAGCTAAATGCATGTTTTGAGAAATTTACCACACACACACACACAAATTCCACTTTAAAAAAACCATATAGATGAAGCAAAAAATTGAGTAAAGCACATGAAAAAACAAACCTGGCAACGAAAAAAATCCGAAAAGCAACAAAAGTTCATATTGGTAACACTAAAAGGAAAATAGGAAAAACTAAAATAAAAACAAAGAGCTTCAGGTTTGGCGAGAAATCTCTTGTGGAAGGTATATCATACATATAACTCATTCGCATTTAATTTAATGCAGATCCATAGAATGGAAACACCTGAGTTTTTGCTGGATATTAATAAAGGCATAATTTATACTGACTTCTATATATAATTGCTTGTCTTATATAAAAATTTGTATTAATGTTTGTGTGTGTTTTTTTCTGCAGATGAATAAATAAAATTATTGCTACACCAAATTAATTGAAAATTTCACTAAAGTATTATTAATTCCAAATTTTCGCAAGATTTCATATTAAAAGTTGTTGTATTGTAATGGTAAAGACAATAATTACATGTCCAGATCGTAAGAAAAATGTTTCCTATATGACTTAGATGTATAACCTTAGATTTGTGACATCCTTTAAAGGTATATTCTAGACAAAGACAGCTTTCTTAACTGTCAAGCATACACATGTCAAGCATACACATGTCCCTTGGCAGGCTTTCTTAACTGTCAAGCATACACATGTAAAATCTTGATTTTTTTCTGGTATGTTTATTCGATTTGACATCCATTATCTGGTATATAAATAAATTAAATTACTTTTATTTTTCCACTTCCTGTGGAAGTTCTTTTAATTTTATTATTTACAAAAAATACATCATTTACTATATTTTCTCTGCTTGAATTCCAAGAAAGTGAGACTGAAATCAACGTTTCGAGTCTTGAATTTAGTGGATAACTAATGGTAAAGATCTGAGTTGTTGAGATAGAAATGACTCTAGAATTCAAGGTAAAGTTTTGATGGATGGAATCACATCCTCATTGTGATAAATCATACCAGAGGAATGAATCTTTTTTTCATGTATTTCTCTCTAACAAATCATGATGATTGTATAGAAAGCCGGTAGCACTTTTATCACCATATTTAAAAACTTTAATTGTTAACTCATTTTCGATTTGTTAATCATTTTTGTTGGGGTGAGTGATTCCACTATAACGTGCCCGTTTGTCATTTCTGTATTGCCAACTAGAAAGCGGGAAAGACCGCCGTTAAGACGTGTTTACTCGGTGGAGTCAGATTTTTTTATAATTAATGAGAGGACAAAGATTTTTCAAAGGTCGTCATGGAGAAATCTTCAGAGGGAGGCAATGACTCACATTTGACTGTTTGGTCAATCATGATGATGATGATGATGGATATTATGAAGTCTTAGAGGGTTTTCTCCATTGCCATATGTGAATACAATTCACAATCTATGAGAAAATTCCATGGAACAAGTATACGGGGGATTTTTGAAATAATCTTATAGTAGCCTCCTACTCATAGCTATCTCCTTTGTCATGTAACGCAGAATGGTAACGCTCTATAAAATTACTTTCTTATTAAAATCTTTCGTATATATATAAAAACTATATTTGAAACTTTATCTTCATGTTTTTCCAGTACTAAAAATAGTTCTAAATATTATAATTTTAAATGCTTCTAAATTTTCATAAAAACAATATTTTAGATATGTTTTTTAGATAAAAATAATTTTTAGGTATCTGTTGATTATTTATCAATCATTTAATGTGACTTCTCAGGCTCAAACTCAAAGAATAATGTTGTTAAATGATATTTTGTGAAAAAAAAGAATAATTAGTCATTTTAATTAGATAGGACATGTATTTAATAAGAACTTAAGTGCTGATCACATACAACTACCTAGCACTACAAATTCAATCCAATAATTCAGGTGTGAGATTAAGATTATACTAATAATTTTCATTACATTTGTGTAATTACTTTCTTATTTCATTTTTATAAGACATTTTATAAACACTTATTTCATTCAAATAAGTGTTTACACATTGTTTAGCAAAATCAGTAATAGTATTACTTCAATTTTAGCAATATTACAATTTATTTCAAAGAGTTAAACTACTATAAAAACGCCTCCATAGAAATTATTCTGTGATGCCATAGTAGATATAGTACAGATGGTGGTCTTAAAATATAATTAAGATCGATAAAAAATCCTGTCGTTACTGAAAAGTATTTCAGTATTTATTAAATAATATAGTTAAATATTATTTTTCTTATCCATTTTTTGTGCCTAAAAGAAGTTACAAATTTAATAATTCTATACTATATTCTTTATTGTGTTTTATAAGAATTAATTTAAATTGAGAACTTACAACAAATAGTTTATATTGAATATACTTATGTGCACTTCCTAAATTTACCAGCAATTTACCAAAAAGTAAATGCTTCATGAGCTTCAAATCTTATCTGCATCATTTAGCTACAAATAGAGATGATAATTGCAAGTCTAAAAGTGCGAGTGGGAGATTAGAATTCCTGATCCGTCGACGCAGAAAATGAGACGATGTAGCAAAAAGAAAATACATCCTAGTCGGAAATGATTAGGAGAAACAGTTAGGAGGAAGTTAAAAATAGCTTTTATTGGTGCAATTCGTAATTTGTCTGGAAACGACATTAACTCAAACATGATATTCATTGTTCTTTGTATCACATTCTTTCTATTTTTATTGACTCATTTTCTTATTATCCTATGAGTTATCTTACAAAAAAAAAAACTTAATGTAGTAGCAGATGAATAATTTGCAAAAATAGAGTTGTGTTTCTTTTTCAAGATTTTTACGGGTGAATAGATTGTAAAAATACTCGTAGGCTTGATTCGTCTGACAGTTACAACGAATATTTTACAAACATGTTTGTTGCCGTGCTTTTTTTAAGACAACTACAGACAGATGAATGATTTGAAAAAAATAGATTGTTTTTTTCTTCCTATAAAATTGATTTGCGCATATTCTTAATCAGTATTAACTATATTTGTATGTACAAGGACAAATTATTAATGATACGTAATAATTTCATAAACTCTTATAAAATTAATATTTACAATAATATTATTATGATGTATTTACATTATCCATTTGTAGGGTATCAAGGTAAATTTTATATACCTGTTGAAGTATACTAAAATATCCAATGCTTAATCTCAGTAAAGTTTAATTTTTCTCGAAAGAAAAAATTAAAAATTGAAGAGTATATAGGTAGAGGTTACTTCTGTTAAAATTTTTAATTTAATTCTCCGAGGATTTTATATACTTAGTTCAAATAACAACAAGCGTTTCGCAAATGTGTCATTAATTACTCGTCATCTTCTTATCACAAAATATTTTACTCTGCAATTCTGATTGGTTGTGAACACATGAAAATATACTTTGAAATATTTAATGTAGAAACTATCAAG
Source organism: Latrodectus hesperus (assembly GCA_037975125.1). Classification (NCBI taxonomy): domain Eukaryota; kingdom Metazoa; phylum Arthropoda; class Arachnida; order Araneae; family Theridiidae; genus Latrodectus; species Latrodectus hesperus. Next base: position 7,744,933 of record CM075851.1, on the reverse strand, counting down.
TTTTATCATATAACATAAATATCGTAACGATTTCATTTGAGTTCAAACAAGTATAAAATAAACTCAAATGTATGTAATCAATCAAAAGTTTATTACATTATAACATTTTACAGATTTCAAAAGTATTTTATTGATGGATAGGAAGAATAATAATTTTAAATGTCTCATTTCTCATATATACTCGTATGTTGAAGACCGCCCTGGACGGCCATACATGCAAGAACACGTCCAGGCTCAAAGTCAATGCGAGTACGAATAACATCCTGAGAAATAGCTCCCTATTCCCAGTCAACAATTTGCCAAAGCGCTTTTTCTGAACGAGACAGTGCCAGGGTCTGCAAATGACTTCTGGTGCTGCATTTATTCAGAAGACGGACTTTGGCAAATGGTTAACAAGGAATAAAAGGTCATTCCTCAGGATATCATCTGTACTCTCATTGACTGTGTACGTAGAGTCAATGAGAGTACAGATGACGCCAATTACTGAATTTTGGAAATTCATACCAGAATCGAAGTATCCTGATTTTAAAAAAAGGCTGCTTTTTGAAATATTTCAATATTTGAAGCAACGTACTTCTGTGAATTGTTTTATTCCTCTTTAAAATTCGTGAAATCCAAACACCGATCAGTGGTAACTAAACAACATCTCAAGGAATTACTAATAAGTACTCACCAATAAGTCGGCAAATTTTAAGGAATTATCAAGAGAAGTAAAATAAATGTGTTTAGGTTTTAATATTTAAATTCAATACACATATTTTGTACATTTATTCATGATTTCAATAAATATAATTTCTGTAAAAAAATTTTAATATCTTTCTTGAATACCTATTAAATACGTATATAATTGCGGCTCTCGAAAAATTTCAAATTTTGAAAATAGGCTCTGAGTATCAAGGAGCTTGGCCACTCCTGTTCAAAACGATATATGAAGGTTTTGAAAAAGGATTTAATCTCCATTCTAAGAAAGGCCTATGACTTCAGCAAGAAGTGGTTCATCAGGACATGGAGCTTAAACCCATTGGGGCACGAGAGTGTTTGTTGTCCTCTCTTGGCAGGCTACTCTCCTGATCTGAGAGTATGTTAATAGGTTTTGTGGGACTATAGTGATAAAGTATGCAGAAATAACCTTGAATCTATTACTGAGTTGAAAATTGCTAATCAGGAGCTCAATGAAAGCATCCATGTTCCAAGGTTTTTGTGGATTATGCGGAATCTTTCTATTCGTGTCCACCAAAATAAAGTCAATGGCGTCAGGTATATCGAACAACTCGTAACCTAAATCCAAATATCTGGAGTGGTTTTACTCATTTATTTTACTATAATAGTTTACGTTTTAATTCATAGAGTTCAATAATTGTCATCTTGTATCTATGTATGTATGTAACAGTAAGTTAAATCAGAACAGTGAAATAAATATATTTATTTATGTAATACAATTTTAAAATTATTAAAATAATATGTTGTTTTTTACCCTTAAACTTACGGTGACAGAAGGAGTGGGAATTCAATCATCAACAAATTCTTCAATTTTTGTTATATTTTGTAACATTTTGTATTAACTCTTCAACATTAATTCATTATGAAATACAGGTAACCCTCCTATAACACGGTAGTTAGGTTCCTAGAAAATGCCGTGTTGTGTGAAATCGTGTTGTATGAGACCCAGAACTAGTACAAAAAGGGGGGTTACGTTCCAAAAACTTATTAAAAACAAATATTTTTTTAATTCGACATAAACAATTTAATTTTTATTAAATAATAAATGTATATCCAACACAAAGTAAGAAAAAATATTTTAATCTAACGCAACCCTAATTTAATGAATTTATTCGTCGTCACTGCTCAGTACATCACTGCTCAGTACGAGAACGTTTTTTGGGTGGAACGATATCGCCTTCACTTTCAGAACTGTTTTCTCTATTTAAAGTTTTTGTATGTTTGCCCCTCTTAAAAAAATCTGTAATCGAACTTTGCTGACTAGTTCTTACTAGGTCATTGTAAATTTCGCGGTATGGAGTTAAACAGTTAAGCAGCTCCCTTTTGAATTTTCAACTTCTTTCCGTGGAAGGGTCTGTTTTCAAGAAAAATAACTCGAGATTTTCCGATAAGCATAGGCCTTCTTGTAATTATTTTAATGTTAAATTCTTAACTGCACAATCTTCATCAGAGCTAGCGTCCTCAAAATCTATTTGATTTGCATCCAGGGATACCATTTCCATCAAATCCGCTTCAAAACCGTGTTATAGGATGACGTGTTGTAGGAATTTTCCCGCAATTAACGAATCGTGTTATAGCGAAACCGTGTTATAGGAGGGTTACCTGTATCTCATTTCTCTCTATGACTTTTATTTCCAGGTAAAGATGTTCAAAATATACAACTTATAAATACAACTAAAATTGTTAAATATATTATTTTATCTAAGTTGCAATTATGTCCCTTACTTTCATTTGAAAAATACTATTTTAATTATAAAATAATTACTTCTTAATTCAAATAAATCGATAATTTTTAAAATAGTCAATTTAATTTAATTGAGTTAACTTTATTAGTTTTAAATAATTATATTAAACTGCATAATTATATTAAACACACACATAGATATATATTTATATAAACTATTTTTTATATGTTTAAACATGATATTAAAGATCATTTAATTTTACTAAGTTAAAACTTATTCATTTAAATTCTTCTGATTATTTTGAAATCAAAATAATTATTTTCTACTAATATTTACTTAAAAGTAATTTTTTTGTTAAATCCCTTTTAAAGAAATATTTTTTACTGTTACATTTCAAATGTTTTTTTTTTCCTTACAAAATTTTTGTTAATGTAAAAAGGCATTTTTATCACGCACTAAAATTTCTAGCACAAATTTTCTGACGCAAATTCATTCAGTAATAAAATAGAAAATCCCAAAGGTAAATTATTGAATAAAATTTTAATTTTTGAGTTACTTTTATTATTTTTGCATTAAAGTAATTTGATTTATCCTCAGAGGAAATTGAAGTTAATTTAATTACTAAATTTACTAAGCAATTGTAATAAAATATTCTCATAAGATGGAATAGAAGTTTATATTTTCCCAATTAAACAGATGTAAATTCAATAATATAATATATAGAATGTAAATTACTTACTTATTGACTAATAAACCTTAGGTATATAAATATTAATAAGCAAGAATGCTAGTTCCATACGTTTATTAGTATTAAAAAGCAAGAATGCTAATAACCATTTCTGTTTAAACACGTGTTTTTTATCTTGAAGTGACAAATAATTGCAGATAAAATGAAAATATAAAATTGTAATTTTTTTCATTACACTTTAACGCTTCCTATTAAATCCTAAGATTATACCGCAAGATTTTGATAAAAAGTCAAAATGCAATCTATGCATTTACTATGCTTAACTATTTAACTTACTAAAGAAGAGTATACAATACAGAAATAACATTATATATATATATATATATATATATATATATATATATATATATATATATATATATATATATATATATATATATATATATATATATATATATATATTGCATCAGAATATAAACCTTATTACATTTTTCCCTTTATATTCTATTTATATTATTTTTAATAAAAGAAACAAAACATCACACAACACTTAATAGAGATTAATACTCTAGAAAAAAAGAAAATTCACAACCACTACATTCAAGATTTTCTTTTTGGACTCAAATCTAATTTTCCAGATTAAATTACATTCATAAGCACATAATTTAACTCCTTCATATAGAGGATTCAGATTTTAAATAACGATTCAAAAATATTAATTCGAAGATGTCACTAATATGAAAAATGCCTTAAAATCTGAAATTATTTAAAGATTTTTCAAATATATTTGCAAAATAGTATATGCTTTGCAGCATCAAAATTAGAACTCAGAATTGTGCGATAATTTTCTGAAAAAAAGGAAATTGTTTATTCTTTAAAATAAAAATGTAATTAATAAAAATTGAAAAAAACATGAAAGTAAATAAAATTGAAGTCTGTTTACAAAATCCGAAAGAAGTTATAAATTATATATTGAAGTTATATATTGATATGTATATATTTCCGATATATTTTATTTTACTTTCTATTATATGTCTGTGACAAGGGAATAATCTTAAATCATTTACACGTTTATCTGAAAATTTACTGTTTACTCAACTTATAATTTAGTCTCTTAATGGTTAGTAATAGATAATAATAAATATAAAATTATTTGATATTTTATCACAAAAGAAGTGCTCAACGTAATTTGATGAGTATCGTATTAATATCCTCCAATTTATTTGAATAGTGATGGCTAGAAAATTATTTCACATTTTTTAAATTTTAAATGCAATTTTATTTTTTTATACAAATTTTACATACATTATTTATATTATATCATTACATGTTTCATTCAAATAAGTATTTTATTAATTTTTAGAAAATAGTTTATACCTGTAAAAATTGTAATTAAATCAATGTCATTATTTCCATCTTATAATCAAGTTAGATTTAGAAATGTCCTTATTTTTGATGAAATTAAATATTCTTTTAATTTCACAAATAATGATTGATTATTAATACTAAAAATTAAATATAAATAATACTATCTAAATATTATACAGTATATATATCTAGTGGCTATATATCTAAACGTACATATCTACTGTCAACATAAATCTTAATATTGTTGATTTTACTTATGACAGCCAGAATTTGCGATGGTTATTTAAATATATAATATGAAATGATAACATAATTTAATAACTTATTGAACAACAAGCGTTCTTTTCAATTCGCTGGATATTTTTACCATATCATCCTTAAATATTTAAATTGATTGCTGGATAACTATGTCAAGTTGTCTCAATTTATTAGAGCAAACTGAGAAAAGAAGGAAGTGAAAAACTTTTTGCTTTTTCTGGTTCTACAAATAAAGAATTTAAAGAATTAATCATAAAATATCGTTGAAAAACAATTTATTTATGGCTCGTAAAAAATTAAAACGAAATTAGTTTTATTATAATAATATTTTAAAAGGCAAGTAAATTGTAAATAATTAATCCATAGAAACGTACTTTTGCATGATGAGGTTAAAATTGTAAAATATTCCTATGATGGATATCACAATTTAATAATTATTCAAAATATTACTCATTGTTCTTTACCTTTATCATCCTCAATCATTCAATAATGCTTCCTAAATTTTATTGTGTGCTTACATTTCTAAAGTAAATTTTGTCAACAGTCAATCACAGTAGAAGATTTACTTCGCTCTGATGCTTTCTCAGTAAAATGTAAAAAACATGAAAAATAATTTCTACTAATGTTTGCAATCTTGATTTAAATTATAAAAATAAATAACCACAAATCTGCAAAGAAAATTTGAAAATTCATACATATATCTATATAGTGTGTGTGTGTGTGTGTGTGTGTGTGTGTGTGTGTGTGTGTGTGTGTGTGTGTGTGTGTGTGTGTGTGTGTGTGTGTGTGTGTGGTGTGTGTGTGTGTGTGTGTGTGTGTGTGTGTGTGTGTGTGTGTGTGTGTGTGTGTGTGTGTGTGTGTGTGTGTGTCACATATCATTTACGTCTCTATCACACATTTTAGAGTAATTTTCTTACATTGTAACTCTAAGATAATATAATTTTGTGCAACTGATTTTAACTAAAAAAGGTATAATATTTGGCATTAAATATCGGGGTATATTGCTTTATGTTATAATATTTTTGATTTTTCCACAAAGATAAATTTATTATTTCAAGTTTACGGAGAAATTATATTAAATTCCAACAATACAAAAGATTATTTCAATAACAATTTATTCGAGGATGTATATTGCATAAATTATGTTATAATGTCAGATTTTTCTTCAACTTGACTTCTTTGTAGAAATTTTCTTCACAGATTTCTTGTTTGTACTTCAATTAAATTTATTGATAAATAAAAAAGAATATATTGTATGCGTGGGCAACACACATTTATGAAACAATTATAATTATTGAACACGAAAGTGTGCTGTATATGTTAGAAAATATAACCTTCCAATGCCATTTTTGAAAATAAAGCTTCTTAAAAGAAAAAAAACGGCTGTGTTGACAATACTCACTATATATCTCTGAAATATTTTCCCTTTACTCAAATATTTTACACGGAAGATCAATCAAATCTGTAGTGAAAGCAGCAGAACAGAGGAAGGAAGGCAAGTATTCCACCGTGAAAAGAGTGTCACACATGTGGTTTGATTGATTGTCTGAAGCGAGGGAAACTTAGAACTTCATTTTAATTAATCCATCAAACAGAGAAATGAAACTTTATGGTGTTGTTTTAATAAACGCGTTGGTCTAAACTGCATCAGATTTAGTTTAAACTGAATGTAAAACATATTTATGTTCAAAATTTTATCTGAATACATAGTTAAGGAATATAATTCATTACAAACTCAAATTAAATTAATAATATTAAAGAAAATGAAAAAAAATTTTAATTGCTTTCCCAAATGAATTGCTTGAAAATTTTGATAAAATGTATGATATATATATATATATATATATATATATATATATATATATATATATATATATATATATCAAAGTTTTCAAGCAATTTGTTTTTGGAAAAAAATTTAAGATTTTATAATTTATTATATTTTGTTTAATATTATTTAATACATTTGGCAACTAATAATTTAATTCGTGAGGAAATTATATTCTTTAGCTATGCATTCAGATGAAATTTTGTATATAAATATGCATTACATTCAGTTCAAACTAAATCTGATGCAGTTTAGACCAAAGCGCTTATTAAAACAATGAAATGTAAGTTTCATTTCTCTGTTCATTCAATGTCGTGTGCGAGCCAGGCTGGCAATATGGGGTGCGCTGCTTCACTTTTTCAACTGAACCATATTCTGATGTGGAGTCCGACTTACTCAGTTCATACATGCCATAGGGACCCGTTTATAGGATAGGCATCGATTCACACCTCATTCATACAAGGTAAGGACAAAGACAGGATAGATAGAGAAAGAAAGTACATCCATGCCCGAACCGGGATTCGAATCCAGGACCTCCTTATACGCAGTCAGACACGCTGACCACTAGAAAATTTGGTCGGCTCATTTCTCTGTTTGATGGATTGATTAAAGTGAGGTTCTAAGTTTTAATCGTTTCAGACAATCAATCAAGCCACAGTATATATATATATATATATATATATATATATATATATATATATATATATATATATATATATGATAAATTAATAATAATCACAACATGCCAAATAATAAATATTCCTATAAAGTTTATAATTATAATTTTAATGGCAAAACAGAGTGTTAATGTTTCAGTCTTCAATTGTGGCTATATGAACATATAGTTAGTTATGCTGCTAAAAAGATAATTCATTTCACTTGAAGGACACTGCGATAACGACCAATTTAATTTGCCTCAGCCGTCTTTAGTGAAAAAGACGATTCTTCTATTGCCAGCTCCATTCCGATAATGAGTTCGACTTTTTAACAAACCAGGACGCAGTGGCCTCTTATATCATTTTGTAATATGCAAGTTATTTAAGTCTTAATACTAGAAATATATATATTTTTGAAACAATAAATTATGTTACTCAATTCGAAGTATAATAATAAGCAGAAAAAACTATATTTTTAAACCAAGTTTACTATTTAGTTCGTTTATTTTGAGCTGAATTATTTTATATAAAACATAATAATATGTATAAGAAATATATTTATATAGTAAAACCATTTCTAGTGAAACTTATCTATATGGTATGCTTTTGTTAAATAAAGGTTACCCAAATAGTCTAAGTATAGTTTAAATCAGAGACACAGAGAACTAAAAGATAATTATATAAGAATTCTAAATTTATAAAATGCAAATATTTCATGACAAAATTTGCATTATGTCTGCAGTTTATATTACTTTGCAAGTAGTGCATTTCAAGGAAGAGGAAATTATTATTCACGACAAAACTTTTCTGTCATGTATCACACAATTCAGCGAAAAATTACTCAAAAACTTTTCTCTTAACATCCCATATTAGCATTTATTTGTCCAAAATAACTTTCACTTCGCACTTAGGAATGCTTCGCAAAATTTCAATTTTCAAAACACGGGATTATACTTTAGCTGGGTTCCAGTTTAATATGACAGTTCAGTTATAGTTTAAGAATAGAACATTTTCTCGTGATATAAATTTTACTTTGACTAAGATTAATTGAATTAATTTATCAATGACATAGCAATAAAGACACTTTCTTCCTTTATATATAGCTTGGCTCTCTCAAGAAAATATTTTTCATTATTTTGCAATATCGCAAAAGCAGCTGTCACCAGCAAAGTATTGGAAATGTCTTAATTTTAAAACTTCCTGAATTTATAATTTGCGAACAAATTAATAAACTAATCGATCATCAGTGAAACGTTTTAATGTGAAAATTAATGATTATTAAAACTGATATATATATATATATATATATATATATATATATATATATATATATATATATATATATATATATATATATATATATATATATGAGTGTGTAAACGTAAATACGGCACTGTAGCTTCTTTACTGTGAAGTATTTTGATAATTTTGTAAATATATTTTTATATATTTGCACCGCAAAGGAAGATGAAATTTCAGTAATTAAAAAATCTTTCAAATTTTCTCTAAGTCAATAATGCTTACTGAATTCGAAAAATAAAACGAAAATAATCATATATATCAGGAGTCAGTTATTTTTGTAAAATAATTCTATGATTCAAAAATTTTAGGGTTCAGAATTAAATTTATAACACATTTAAGTTTCTATTTCACCTTTCAGTAAATCATTAACTATTACTTGTTGTAATGATGAATTATTTCATTATAAAGGTTCAAAAAAGTGACAAAGTATTTACAATAATTTCAATAGCCTTTTTATTTTACAAAATATAAATAGAATGACAATATTTAATATTTTCTTGGAATTAAACACTAATTTTAAGTAAAAAAATTACTATCCACCAGTACTGTTAATATAAGTAGTAATTTATAAAATGTATCAAGGAAAATTAAATATTAAAATTACTTTAATGTATACAATTTCGACAATATATATATATATATATATATATATATATATATATATATATATATATATATATATATATATATATATATATATATATATATATATATATATATATATATATATATATATATATATATATATATATATATATATATATATATATATATATATATATATATATACTCCCAAAAGTTCCGCACGGAGAGGAAAATGCTAATTTCCGGAAGCCAATCAGAATTGAAGAGGATGTAAATCACATCATAGGCAGAAGGAAGTATGCAAATTTGGTAGATAACAGCCAATCGCGCTTTCATGCCAAGAAACATGCAAGAAGGGCAGTCTTATAGGATACCAGCTTTATGAAGAGTTACAGAAGTTGATTGTAAATGCTGACAGGTGTTTAAAACTTTCATACAATTTATTTCCAAGACATACGTGTTTCTATGACTTCCAGAAGACGAATGGAAGATTCTGAGCGCTGGCGTGCTGTGGGGAGCATTGAAGCAGGACAGTCGATCTCAGACGTTGTTCTTTAATTCGGCGTTCATCATTCTGTAATTTCACGTATATGGAAACAATTCCAAACCACACAGACAGTTGTCCGAAGGCCCGTAGCCGGTCGCACAAGAGTTATAAACCCCGCGGAAGATGGATATATTGCGATTTTAGCCAAGCAGAATCGAAGAGCGACCTCCACGCGTGTGACATCTATGGTTACAGCGTCCATTGGTAAGGTGATATCTGCAGCTACTGTACGCCGAAGATTACAAATGAGTGGTCATAAGGTGTAAACTTAGTATACAGATGAGGGGGATCACATACCCTATTAATGTTCTTTTTTTTCATTTTATGCTATTTATTTTCATTTTATACATAATTCTGCTTAAATATCCAGTATGTCATTATCTGATAACTTAAAAAATTTAATATCGTTTTCATTTCTGTATATAATTATTGATTTTATTTTATGCATAAATATGTATGCTACTTTCGTGCCGAGTTTTGTGTCAATCAAAGCAGTATTTATTGATTTTTTTTTTAATTTTACATCTTCGTGCTTAACTTTTGGAAGTGAGTGTATATATTCATATATCCCAAAAAACGAATAAAATAACAATATTTAATATTGTCCTTGGCAATTTAACACCAACTTTAATTCAAAAAGAGTTGTACGATGGCCAGCTTTTCCTGACTCCTAATTATCGGTACCGGGTTCGAATACCGGTTCCAGAAGGGATGTTCCTTTCTCTCTCTTGAGTTCCTTCCATTGTCTTTTCTGGGATGAATGAATGTGGCCCATCTAGAAACTGGTTTCATTGTGGAGTGGATGCTACTCGTTTCCGTTACTTAGTCACAAGGGTTCACCGGAAGTAACGATAAAGGAGTAGCAGTTTCCGTCATTGTTGTGGCGATGGGAGCCAGTGTCTGAAAATAAAAGAAAATGCATTTACTATTAATTTATAAAAATTACAAAAAAATGAAATAAATTTTCTATTAAGTCCTAAAGTAATTTCTTTTAATAAATGGGATCTTGAAGAAAAAATATATATTGAAAGACGATATAAATCTTACATTTTTTAGTTCACAGTAAGAAAAGATTTCTAGTAATTTTGCCTTAATGTATTCTCGAAATTATTCCATAATGTGTTGAGTTATGATTTTTTTATTACTCCCAATTATATAAAAATATTACATATTTTTATTTTTGAAATTTCACGAAAGTTTCATCAAATTCACAAATAAAAAATGTTAAACTATTTTTATTGACAGCTTTATTGTTACTGTTGTTTTCTTGTGTCTCTGTGCGAATGCTAATAGTTGTTAAGAATGCACTTTTGCTGTTGTTGTCGTGCTGGCAACATGTTGTGCACTGCTCTACTTTTCCAACTGAACCATATTTTGGTGTGGAGTCTGACTTCCTCAGTACACACATGCCATAGGTACCCGTTTATAGGGTAGGCTACCATTCAGAACCCATTTATACAAGGAAAGGACAAAGACAGGACCGATAGAGAGAGAAAGTACATCCATACCCGAACCGGGATTCGAACCCAAGACCTCCCTTTCCGCAGTCAGTCACGCTGACCACCAGACAAGTTGGGTGATGAATGCACTTTTGACTCTACCTTATGGTTGTATAACTTATCCCATGTGGGCAAAATATGACCGTACAGTAAAATCTAAACCAAAAAAAGGATGAAGCTAAGTTAAAAGATCGAATTTCAAGCAACAAAAACAGCTTTCACCATTTATCTAATTTTATCTTTATTAAATACAACTAAAATCTTCAGCTTAAAATTTTACTTTTTAATCATATCTAAAATCTGAATGTTAAACTATAATACAGGAAAATAAAAGATTATTTGTGTATGAATGTTTTTATAAAAATTCATTAACTACAACTACCATTGACATAAATTTCTTATGTTATCATGATATGTTACATAATTCAGTGTTATATAACCTATGGATATTAAATTTTTTTCTTAAAAATAAATCTTGCATAAATTTCAACTATTTTAAAAAGAACTCTTATCTAATTCTAATATTTACAATTTCTAAATTAATTAGAAATGTTAAATGTCTTTGCATGATAATGAGAATATTCTAACTTTAAAATATAGAATGTCTGCAAAATGTTTGGCAAATTTGCTTAATAATTTACAAAATTTTTGAAATATGGCATTCATTTATAAAATAACTCATACATTTTTTATGGTAAAAAAAATTTCCTCAGACGATTTCTTTTTTTGATTTGAATATCTTTTATTCTGCAAATATCTTATGCGTGTGTTCTTGATTGTAAGCAATTTACTTTTACAACTTGAAAAATAATTTTTTCGTCTGGACTTGGCCACTTTAAATAAAAATATATGTGTTCCAATTCCTTAGTCACCTAGATCACTTGTAGCGACAATACAGGATTTTTTTTTTCAGAATTTGTAAATGGTATAATAGTTACGGAAGTGAAGTGCTGAATATGTTAATAAACTAAAAACAAGCTTTAAAATCCCAATAGCTGACACGTTTGCTTATATCTGGCTAGAAATCGACAACCATTCTCATGTTATACAGGTGAACTTCATTTACAAGAGCCATGAGAGCCATAAACGTGTTTGAAAATTGGTGTCATAAATTTAAATTTGTCGTTACTACTTTATAAATTAATAAATATAAAAATGTGTCAAAAATTTATCAGGCATTGCGTATTTTTTCAAATATGTACATTTTAAACCAACTTTTTATGTTTTGAAGTTTTGGTAACGGTAATGATTCAATTTTTGGTAACATTTTTATGTCGCAAAGAAATCTGTACAAGTTACGTTATCAGAATTTTTTAGGAAAGTTTAGAAAACGATTACGATTTGATTTATACTAATTTCTTGATTTTCTAGTGTGAGATGAAGTATTTCCATACTATGAAGCTAAAGTAATATCAATAAAAGTTAAAGGGTAGTTACAAGACAGTAAAAGTGAATGTTATTCCAACAGCAATTTTTTTCAGTTATCTCGTAATCTCTATACTTCCTTTGGATTTCATTTCCTCATTTAGGCCTCTTTCACACTAGACGACTTTTATCGTACGATAAAATATCGTCCGAAATTTTATGTGAGAAGTTATTAAAAATCCACACAATAGACTGGTCACACAATAACGTTTCCTATTCAGTGTGAAAGAGAGCAGTCTATTGTGTGGTTTCTTAATAACTTCTCACGATATTTTTTTTATTTGGGAAAACAAAAATATCTCCCTGAGCACTAAGGAATACCACACAGGGCCCAAAGGTACAATAAATGTACTACATAACAAATCTAAATAAATCATGAGATGAAAAAAATAATAATAAAAGAAGGCAGAGAGAAAAAAAAGATATAAAAATAAAAAAGGAGTTAGATAACAGCATGGATACGATTTTTTAAAAAATACAAAATTCTTTTTCATTACTAGGTCTACACAAATAGGGGGCCATGTGTTATTTAAAAGTCTTTACAAAGCTCGTTCCTTTCTTATGAAACAGATGGGTATTCAAGAAGAATATGAGAAGGGTTGTCACTCCCGGAGTTGCACATGCATACGTCACTGTTTTTAATGTGGAAACGGTGTAGCTATTGAATTTTCCATGTCCAGTGAGAAATTGTGTAATTTTGAAGTCAGTGTAGAACCAGTGGTTCTTAATTCTGCAGAGAACAGAAGGGAAAAAAGATTTAGTCCACTTACAATTAGGAGAGGAAACAAAACTCGAGTTCCATTCTATGATAATGTTCTTTTTGGTAGTGGTTTTGAAAAAAGACTTGGGTAGGCTGGTATCGAGTTTATTTGGAAGTGAAAGAGAAGATTTGGCCAGGAAATCTGCTGTTTCATTTCCATACACACCACTATGACACTTGACATGGGAGAACGATAAAATATTGGACGACTTTTTATCGTACGATAAAAGTCGTCTAGTGTGAAAGAGGCCTTGGACGTCATATTCTGAAATTTCAAGAAAATAAAAGAAATTCAGATTGAATAAAAACGGATTGGAAAACTGAATTTAGAGACAATCAGTCTGAATTTTCTAATCTGATTTGAAAACACAGATTAAGACATTAATCATCTATTATTTCTGTTTTCCTCGAAAAAAGATTGAGAAGTACAATCAGTGTTATATTTTTTGAAAAAATTTTTAAAACACGGATTTAAAATGATATTAATCTGAATCATTAAGACAGTAATTATCCTTTTTATCAACTTTTTTTATAGAAAGGATTGGAAAAAGGAATTGAGGAGTACGTTCATTTTAGTCCATCTAATTTGAAAATACAGATTGAGAAAGGCATAAATCTATTAAGACAATAATTACCTGTCATATCTACCTCCTTTTCTTTGAAAGAATTGAAAAAAAAGAGATTCAGAAATACAATCAGACTTTCCCGATCAGATTTGAAAATATAGATTGATAATGGCATAAATGTAAGTCATTTAGACAATAGTTATTCCCAGCTATTTTTCAAAGAATAGATTGGTAAAAGGAATTAAGAAACACAATCAGACTTTCTAAATCGGACGTAAAAATTCAGATCTAGAATGAGATTAATCTGGACCATTAAGACAATAATTATCTTCATTTTACTAATTTCTTCCTATGTGTTCTAATGTAAAATTGATGATACGGAAACAATCAAAGTTTCAGTTCATATAACTAAGAAATGAAATTCGAAAATTTCGAAACTATTATTTTCTTTGAATCTCTAAATTCATCAATTTAAAAAAATCATGAAATCATTTTACTAATTTTAAGCAGAAAGATTTTAACAATCCAAAATTATATTTCTTCTCATCAAACATTCTAATTTGCTTATAAGCACATCATTAAGCAAAAATCTCATAATGTTGCATACGATTAATATCATATAATGATACTTATTACCTTAAATTAATATGTTAATTTAATTTACTGTTAACTATTATAAAATTTATTTAAAGAAACATTTTCAAAAATATTTCAAAACACTCATAATTGTTATGAATAAAATTATTGAGGGAATTAGACAAAATCTTTCAACATAAAAAATTGCTACATTTTCTAAAAATATTAGCAAACCATTCTTATGTTCATATGAGTGAGCAATTTTGTTCGTATGTTATGTAATTCGTTGGAACTACCCAAAGATTTCATATATATTTCTTTGTAACTAAATTCACTAACATCCATCAATTATGGGATAATTTACATTCCCACGTTCCAATAGATCAGTTAAAGAGAGTTTTAAATTGCTTTAGAATTGTGTTTTTAATCACCCAATAATTCTTTCTTTTTCCTGTCTGTATTGAAATTAGCCGCTCTTCTCTAGCGTTGTTGTTGTTAACGATTTTCTCTTTTCTGTTTTCAAATCCATAGCGTCAGCAACCCAAAATAGCTCTTCCAATAGAGGTCATTTATTGTTTTAGCTCTTTGTCTCGAAAAGTTTAAGGCAAAACATAAGCACACACAAGATTTAGAAAAAAACCTTTATCTTCTGAAGAACATAAAATTTTCTTTTAGGATTGTAAATAAAACAATCTAAGCGTATCTTAAGTAAATTTACTCTAGCCTTTCCAATAGATTTTGAGTAGTTTGCTTTCTAAAGAAACATAGCTGAGCTCAAAAACAATTTGAAGAGCTTGTTTAATGAGTTATAGAAACGATATTTTATCATTTAAGGTTTTATATTTTATGTACAAATTATGTGATTACTTAAATCCTTAATCATTTTAAAATTATACCAAAATTAGATAGACTTTGTATGGTATTAAAACAAATTATAAAAACGGATTTTAACAACTCCCAAAACTCTAAAAATATGTATTTATCCTGTTAGTTGACTTCTGGAAGCATCTTTAAAAATTCATTTGCTTTACTAGCTCTATAAATTTCGTGCATAATTTTTTAAGTTTTTTACTAAATCAACATAATTTAATTTAACCAAATTTCTGTAACACATCAAGGGCACAGGTGCCTTATTATCTAGGGTTCCAAATTCAGAATTTTTTTTGGTGATGACGAAATGTTGCCAAGATGACGTATTGTGACGTGCGCGATTACGCAAATACTAGCGTTGCCAAAATAGAATTTACTGCACAATTTGTATACGTCTCCATCTCTATGATGTAATAAAAGCCAGGTTGCCAGATACAGGGTTAGCAAGAAATAAGTTTCCCACTTCAGAGGGCTGTAGAATACATTCTACTCGTCCAAATGAGATAAAATTTGAACTACAGATAATTCAAATGATGCGCTTGACATTTATTAAAAAATAGTACAAAATTTCACCGATAGATGACGCTGTAATACACATAAAAACATTTGATATGCTTTATAAATGTTAAAAAATAATAATGAAAAAGTAGCGTTACAACTCTTCAATATGCCCTTCTTCATTTGGCATTCATTTGGAAAGGCAATGTCTACCGTAAAAGGCCAGCATGTGTATCAGATCTGAAGGACAGCATTAGGCGCCATATCCTTGATATTCCGACAGACTCACACCGGTCTGCTGTCGAAAATATGGTTCTGCGGTTAGAGCACATTGTTGAAAATGAAGAAGGGCATATTGAAGAGTTGTAACGCTACTTTTTCATTATTATTTTTTAACATTTATAAAGTATATCAAATGTTTTATGTGTATTACAGCACCATCTATCGCTGAAAGTTTGTACTATTTTTTAATAAATGTCAAGCGCATCATTTAAATTATCTGTAGTTCAAATTTTATCTCATTTGGACAAATAGAACGTATTCTACAGCCCTCTGAAGTGGGAAACTTATTTTTTGCTAACCCTGTACATCAGAAAATCTGCCAAAAAAATTGCTAAACTCAGAATTTGGTATCCTGGATTATATGACACCTATGCCCAC
Source organism: Latrodectus hesperus (assembly GCA_037975125.1). NCBI lineage: Eukaryota > Metazoa > Arthropoda > Arachnida > Araneae > Theridiidae > Latrodectus > Latrodectus hesperus. The sequence goes on along the minus strand of CM075851.1, from coordinate 7,728,442 downwards.
ATTATGATTTATATATATAGAAACCAAAATAACAATAATTAGTTTATTTCATTATATATATTGAACATTACAAACAATGTGTAAATTCTAAAAATACTGATAACATCAAACTGTTACTTTTGATATAAATTGTAGATTTTTCAGTTTTATTGTTAGATTGGCATTCTTTTAAGAAGATAGAATCGAAATTATTATTTGAATTGAGAAATTTTTTTAAGGGATTTAACAAAATTCACAGAAAATAATCTACATTATTTTGTCATCCAATTATTACAGTTTTATTTAATTTAATGTATTAAAGTTTATAATAAAAGTTTATACGTTTACAAGAAGCTTCTACTGAAATTAATTTCATTTTCAAATGTGTATTTCAATAAAATGCTAAATTAGACTACAATCGCTAATTCATATTTGTTTGCACATAAATTTTGTTTTTATAGTAAAATATCGCAAAGACGGAGGTTAAAGTATTTAACAACTGTATACTTAAATGAAAAGTAAAGACAAAATTTTCTAAATAAAGACAAATCGGAAAATAACAGGTGATATCAGTAACATACAGAAAACAGGAAAGGACATTCCAATCAACCCAATAGTTTATTGACCGTAAAGTTATTCATTAGAATAAGATCTGAATAATAGAGACTTATTTTCATTGTTACCCATTACGATGGAAAATAGGTGTGTTTAAATTAGTTTCAGGAAGTAATTGTAATCAGAATCCAATAAATAAAACTGCCTCCTTAGTAAACATTGTTATTACTTTTCTGAGTATTAATATGAATTGAGCTAGATGACTGATTAATTTGGTGTTTAGGTTTTTGTCACTTTTTACATATGACTTGGACGATACATACGGATTCTATTCTATACATCTCATACAATTTATAAATCAGATTGATTAGGAAATAGTAATATTTGAGTCTTTCGAAAGCTGCTATTAAATGGAACTAATTGTCTGGGAACTGAAGACGTTTTCATTTGAAAATTTGTAAAGCGATAAAAACAACATATCAACCCCTCAAGTATTAATGACTTCTAAAGTCTTGTCATTCATCTTCACCATCTTGAATCCACTGATATCAAATTCACTTAAGGATATATTGATAGATCAACAAAAACGGTAATGAGTAAGAACTGTAAATCGTAATCTTGATGTTAGGCAAACCACGAAATTTCAAGCTAAAATAAAGTTTATTCAAATAAAGTATCTTTTTTGGCTGAGGCCTTAACATTACTCAACAAATTTAACATAGCAATTATCTTTCAGAGGTACTCGATGCACAGTTTATCCATCTTTACTCAATGGAAATAACATTTCTCATATCTGGTATATGGGCAAATGATGATAATCATTTACTTGTATTAATATGTAGTCTTTCTCATACATATTTGGCAGTATTTCCACACCTCTTTCCAGGTATAATAATCAGCAGTGTATGACTTGAAATAAAAAAAAGTCTTTCAAAATACATGCTAAATATATTGAGTGGAAATGTATAAGGGTCGTGGTAGCCTAGTGGTTAGGGTTTCGGTCTTCCATCCGGAAGGGTGGGGTTCGATTCTCAATGCCGCCAAAGACCCACCGAATACATGTGATATACGTGCTCGTTAAATGTGTGGAATCAAAAATCCTGTGGTTGGTCGTTGAGCAGTTACCACTGGTGCAATGGTCTGGAGAAATTTACTCCCCCTTCAGATCAATGCCAAAATTGGGGGAGTTTATCCACTGGTGCTGCCATCTATAGGAGGATTTAAAGAGCAAAAGTCGTACTTTCACCTTCATGGTGCTCTCATTAATCGAAAGACTATTCCAATTGATTTTAATTCGAAAGACTATCCCAATAAATAATTGCCACCCGCCCTGTCTAGTGGTCAGAGTGCCTGACTACGGATAGGGAGGTCTTGGGTTCGAATCCCAGTTCGGGCATGGGTGTACTCTCTATCTATCCTGTCTTTCTGTGTATGAATGGTGTTGTAAATGATTGCCTACCCTATAAACGGGTCCCTATGGCATGTGTGTACTGAGGAAGTCGGATTCCACATTAAAATATGTTTCAATTGAAAAAGTGGAGCAGCGCACCCCATATTGCCAGCCAAACTGGCACACGACAGCAACAACAACAGCTATAAATAATTCAATTTACGAACCACTTTTTAAAATGAGAAATATGCGTCTAATGAATATAATATTTTTCTTCTCACAGCGTTTTCTCGATTTGCTAATTTATATGTTTTCCAGAACTGTTGTCCAAGCTTTCAGCTTTAAGTCAAAATTCAAGCACACTGAACAACGGGTATAAGAGCTACCCAAAAATACAACTTTTGTAAATATTTATTTCCAATTTTTCAATCCTGACTATGTACTATATTGTTTCAAAATACTTTTTTCCTAAAGCCCGGCTGTCACTAGGATATACCTATTCAGAGCTATATAATGGCTGAAGATGAGGGCATCTTGTACAGTAGGGAACCCAGTTGGTATGCCATCCTGAAAGCGAAGGGATAAGAAAAGACAAAGAAAGAAACATCCTACCCCAAACCAGGATTCGAACCCGGAACCTAATGTTTCGTAATTAGGCACGCTAATCTGTCAGCTACGTCAAAATATTTAATAATAATAGTCTGAAGGCCAGAATGCGTTATAAGAAAACAGATGTAATACCAGCAACATCCCCATAATTAAAAATACATAATCTCATTTCTGCCGAGCTGGCAGCCGAATGGTTAGCTCTCTTGCCTTCGGTTCAACAGTTCGTGGGTTCAAATCCCACCTTGGGCATGGATGTTTGTAGTGGTTCGGAATCCACTTTAAACCGTAGGTCCTCGTGTGCAAAAAATGACCGTTGAGCGACAAACAAACCAATCTCATTTCAACACTGGAAATTTACTTTCAATTTTAATATATTAATTTGAATAAAATTTAAATTTTTTTTCTAAATTTACATATTTTATCTTCAGTGTTTTCTTTTTTTTTTCAGTTTTTTTTCACTGGTTTTCTTCTACCGCTGTTTATTTTTAATGAAGGCATTCTAGACCTAATGTGAAACCAAATCATAAACATTCACATAATCTCATGATCAAATTTGATTAAAGTTATCTTAAAGAGAGCAATCATACATTACCAAATTTATTTCATCTTTTAATCAACTTTCTCCATAATTATCTTCCGTTTCTTAAAATAATTTTGGAAGTGATAATTCCTCATCCTCTTTGAAAAACATGAAAGCAGATCTTAGTTATCGAGATAAAAGAGTTTTAAATGATACACAAAACAAGCAAAATTGTCATTTAAGAATTGAATAGTTCCTAACATTACCACGACAATCTTAAGACTAACCGTTTCAAAGAAACCAATCATTTCAAATTAAAAGCAGTTTTTCTTTTTGATATGCATCCACCTGAATAATTTTTCTTGTAACATATTCTCAACAGACAACACTTAATCAAAGACTTTTATCGGTGAATACTTCCAACATATTTGTAATTAAGATATTTTCAAAGCTTTAATTTCGTAAAACTAATTATATTTACATTTTCATCGACGTCATTTTTATCAGAGATAAACTTTTATATAATAAATTGCTTCAATTTATCAAAGACACGGGATGAAGATAAACTTTTGGATAGATGCAATTTATTACGAATAATTGTTTCTGTTTTAACTTTTACATTCATTGTGAAAGGATTATTTAATAATGTTAGATTAATTTCGAGAGAACTGCTCACATTTTTAATAAAACTGAAAGAATTCAGTCTAACTCTGAGTAAAATATGTAAATGATTAAAAAGCTTTTCTCTAATTTAAGCTATATATATGTGTACATTTTTCTAATAAGAATCAGTTTCTTGACTACTAATTAAATTGATAAAAATGTACTGATAGTCCTTCCACACAGTTTGCAGTATTTACAATCATTTTCTTACTTTTTCAAAGAATTTAAATTGAAATTATGTTTAAATATTCAATTATATGTTCTTACAATGGTTGCATTATTAAACGTATAAGTTTCAGTTTCAATTAATTTGGAAATAATATCAAAATAAAGTATGAAGTGTGTGAATTATTTTAAGAAGTAAAAGAATTTAAAGAATAATGAAATTCCATTTTTGTTTTCAATAACAGAAAACCTTTGACTTAAGTGTCTGAAATTTTTACTTTTCGATATATATCAAACTGTGAGCAATTGATTTGCAATTTAATACCGCTTATAGGTTTTTGGAGTGGGGAAAAAAGACACTTTATTCAAACATGTATAAGATAATGTTGTCGAACTAGAAGTCATTCACGTGAAATAAAAGCTTTTATCTTTTCTTTATTTTATTTTCCTACATATGGACAAGATGGAAATCGAACCCACAAACGGTTGAATCGAAGTTGAAACAAAACACAGCTTATCTAGATATGATAACATAGAGCTTACACGTGTGTGCAGGTAGTTTTGTTTAAATTTCTGAAATTAATAAAAATAATTTAAAAGTGATTATTATTGAATCTGGGACCGCCCAACTTATCCAGTGGTCAGCGTGCCTGACTGCGGATAGGGAAATCGTGAGTTCAAATCCCGTTTCGGACATGGATGTATTTTCCCTCCCTATCTATCCTGTCTTTGTCCTTTCCTTGTATGAATGGGTTGTGAATGGTTGCCTGCCTTTTAAACGGTTACCTATTGCATGTGTGTAGTGAGGATGTCGTTATATGGTTCAGCAAATCGTTATATGGTTAAACCAAAATATGGTTCAGTTGGAAAAGTGGAGCAGCACACCCCATAATGCCAGCCTAACTGGCACACGACAACAACAACAACATTGAATCCGGGATTTCAATCTCGTATATTTCATTTTAAAAATTTAGCTTTGATCCAATTTTTGTTAGTTGTATAAGAAAAATTGCGTGTTTTAAGCAAATTGAAAGATTTATAAGCATACAAAATATATTCAATGAAGGTATGAAAAAACGCCAAAACTTTTTCTAATAAGATCTCCTTTTTGACGCACTTCCACACGTATATGTGACCTTTACCTAATCTGCCTGCAGTAGCAATCCTCAGATTAAAAGAAGCATCAATATTTTTGAATAATAAATTCAAGACGTCAACTTTTAAATTTTGATATGCAATTCTTTCAACATTTATAAATTTATTATACTTATTTTATACCATTTTACAAAATGAAATTTAAGGTAGTAATTATTTTGTAAAATGGTTGGTATATTAATTATCGTATTCTCTTTATATATATATATATATATATATATATATATATATATATATATATATATATATATATATATATATATATATATATGTTGTCCAGAAAAGGACTCCCTGATTTCAAAATTAAATATCTCGAAAACAAAGATCGATAGAAGAATGTAGTAAACGGTATGTTTATTGAGAAAGCTGTAAGAATTTTATACAGCAGTTTGAAATAATAGTTACAAAAGCTGCTAACAGATGGTGTTGTACGCTGTACAGCTGATATCAGCATACATAAATGAAATAATCGTATGAAAACATTCTTTCCAAAAAATCACATCACAATGTTTTGAAAATGTTCACCATTGGCACTACAGAGGTGGCGCAAACGAAGAATGAAATTTGCCATCACGTTTCGTAGTATCTCAACAGAAATAGGTTCACATGCCACACAGATCGCCGATTCAAGCTCGACAATGTTTTTTAATGTGCCCCACAAAAAATTGTCACAGGGAGTCAAATCCGACGAATATAGAGGCCAATTCATGCCTGCACCAATAAATTTGGGATATTCCAAGGCAATGGCTCGATTCCCGAAATATTCATCAAGCAAGCGGAACACTTGTTCGGTACGATGTGGTCGGGCTCCATCTTGCATAAACCATTCAGTACATGGTCGATCGTCTAACACTTTCTGTGTGGCGATAAATTGTTCCAAAATTGCAACGTTACATTCACTAGTGACCGTTTCTCGAATGAAAAAAGAGCCAGTAATGCCTTTGCTGCATACTGCAGCCCACACAGTAACTTTAGGAGAATACAGGGGTTTCGCTTCACACCAATATGGATTTTCGGAACCCCAAAATGGCCAGTTCTGTTTATTCACGAACCCATTCAGGTGGAAGTGTGCTTCATCAGTAAACGAGATGCAGCCAACATCAAATCCTTCACTATCAATCATTGTGAGCATCTGATTAGCAAAGTCAACCCTTTGTTGCACAGCTCGTACGGGTATGGCCTGGTGAGTTTGAATTTTGAATTGAAACATGTGTAGGCTCTTTCTCAGTATTTTCTGCGTGCTGGAACGCTTCAAACCAGTCTCAGATGGAATTCTACGGACAGATGACATTGGATTTCCATGAATAATTCCAGAAACTGTGGCGACATTTTCAGGCGTAACTGCAGTTTGCTTGCGGCCAACATTCCCCACTAGATCATTAGTTACGCTACCTGTTCGTTGATATTAGGCAAAGAGTGTACGAATAGTTTTCGCATCGGGTCCTTTTAGAACATTAAATCGTGCTTGAAAACTGTGCCTTGTTGCCGTAATACTCTCTTTTAACCTGTGGTACGCTACCACCAGAAAAACGCGTTATTCAGTGGAATACATGGTTTTAATCTCTTCCTTCGGTACGCTAACCTCCTTTCACTCTTCAATAGTGGAACTGATCGCTCTGGGCTTCGAATCACTATTTATACTAGGCATTACGTATGACGATAACAGCGCCATCTATTTGCAGCTTTTGCAGCTATTATTTCAAACTGCTGTATAAAATTTTTACAGCTTTCATCACTATAAACATACCGTTTACTGCATACCTTTATCGATCTTTGTTTTCGAGATATTTAATTTTGAAATCAGGGAATCCTTTTCTGGACACCCTGTATATATATATATATATATATATATATATATATATATATATATATATATATATATATATATATATATATATATATATATAATATTTTAATGTAAAGAAAAGAATTTTTTTTCGAATTTCGTGAATTTGTGGGAAAGTTCATTTATTCTAATACATTTGAAATGAAACCGCAAAACATAAAAATATTATTTCTTTATGAAAAGCAGAAATAATCTTCTTTTTTGTTTACTCATTTCACTGCACTTCTTTGCTCTTATCTCTAAGCTTTAAAATAATGTTCGTTTTCTTCTTTAAGATTTGAAATCTATTCCTGCTTCTGTATTTTTATCAGAGAAAATATTTCTTTGTAGATCATTTATATTCCTGAAATGAAGCTTGAATTTGAGTTGCAAAAGCTCATGAAAATATACTGATCTGTCTGTATGATAATCCAATCTTGATGTTTCTTCTTCGCTTCATTTTTCTTTCGTTACCCCATTGGTCGAAACTCCATTTGAAAAATCGTTTTTACAAAAAGGAAAGCGAAGCTGAGAATGTTGGATGTGAAATTACAGGCTCAATATATTTTGAGAACTAGAAATAGATTTAATCAAATTAACTACCATACATAAAAATTTATTGTATATCATAACAATATTTACAAAACTATAAATTACTATCAAAACGTTAAATATGATTTTACAAATATTCCCATTTCCATTCTGATATATTTGTGTGGGCATTGTGACACTTTCCTATATATATTTTATTAATATATTTTATTTAGAATGTCTATTAAAATATGATTATGAACTGATTTTACAAGTATTTTCAATTTCCATTGTAATCTATTTGTGTGGTCATCGTGAAATTTCTTAATATTCACTTTATTATTATACTACAGAGGATCCAAATCGGTGTTGCAGTGTTTCAACTGTCAGCAATTCTATCACTCGGCTGATAGGTGCCATATCAAACCAAAATGTATAAATTGTGCAGGAGCACACAATACCATGGACTGCCCCATGTTAGAGTAGAAACTCCAAAATGTTCCAACTGCTAGGGTAATCACCCTGCCAATTATAAAGGCTACCCCCAATTTCCAAAACCAATATCAGCAAAAATAATTAAAACCAACATGGTAATTAAAAACCGTGAAAGAACAAACATAGTGAGACCTGGCGTCTCGTACGCGAGAGTTACCTCCCCCACCCCCACTCAAGATAGAGAACAAACTCCTCTGCTGAGCAATCCAGGATTACCTGATGATTTTTCAGATTTAATTTTCTTAATGAACGAAATTAAAACCATATTTAAAGGAATACCAATTTTAAAAATCTTATAAAAGAACTTAAAGAAATAAGTCCCCCATGGACAAGTTATTCAAACTAACGCAATATTTTCAAGATATTGAATAATTTATCTATTATTTTTTCTTATCTAAAACAATCTATCTAATTATAATATAACTACTACTATCATTTTACCATACTTTTATTAACTTCTTTCATTATTTTATTTAAAATTTAATACACAATAAAACTAAATCTTTAAACAACTTTAATTTTTAAATAAGCTCCTCCCACTCTAGTTAACAACCAATAATATGCCAGTCAGTTAACAGCTATAGCTCACCATTTCATTTCCAGTTCCAGATGAGGGTGAGGTACTACGGACCTAGGTACCTCTTGAATCTGGCGCAGCCAGCCGAAATAGTTGCTACTTTATTATTATATTTTACTTAGAATATTTATAATATGATTTTAGAAATATTTATGAATACTTATAAGAAAATAATAATGAATTGATAAAAATATTTTCAATTTTTATTCTGATATATTTTTATTGGCATCATGATATTTCTCTATATCCATTTCAATTATTAAATTTTGTTTGGAATATTTATATGATTTAACAAGCATTAAGAATATTTATTACAATATGATTTTATGAATTGATTTTACAAACATTTTCAATTACCATTCTGATATATTTGTGTGGGCATCATGACACTCTTCTATATCTATTTCAATTATTACACTTTTTATATTTATTATATTATTTTACAAATATTTATGAATTTTTTATTAGAATCTGATTAAAAGTTGATTTCACAAATATTCTCAATTTTCATGCTGATATGATTTTGTGAGCATCACTACACTTCCCTGTACCAAACTGAATTTGGATTGTACCAGATGTAGGTGGATGTTGCTACTTGGGAATCTTCGTAATTGAGAAGCAAGAACGAAGAAAAAGACCCTAAAAATACCTCCAAGTGTAAAAATAGTTCTAGATGTAGAAATATATAATGACCTGCCACTCCTAGAGATATCATTTCACTTGGAGGATATTGCAACCACTACTTGTATAACATTCCCCAGCCATCTTTATTGAATACGATTGATCTTCAGCTAAATCGGGATTCGAACTCATCATCATTTGATAGTTTGAACTCACTGGTATACTAGAAGATTGATACTATTTGATGTATCTAGCTGAGCTGGCAGCCGAATGGTTAGCGCTCTTGCCTTCGGTTCAATTGTTCGTGGGTTCAAATCCCACATTGGGCATGGATGTTTGTAGTGGTTCGGAATCCACTTTAAGCTGTAGGTCCCGGTCTAATTAGCCCTCGTGTGCAAAAAATGACCGTTGAGCGACAAACAAACTAAACTTGATGTATCTATTTTCTGCAATTTTAATAATAAAAAATCGGTAAGAAATTAGAATTTCGTACATATGTTACATTAAATAAAAGGCATATATATATCGCTTCATCTCTTATGTAAGTTATTTTATTAACAACGGACTTCCCCTGCTGGTCAGCAAATAAAAGCAAATCACAATTCTTTTTCTTTTCCTAAAACTGTTTACGCATTATTTAGACGTTCTCCTATTGATAAAACTTTAAAAATAGATATTTTCTAATTATATTCTTTTCTTCTTTTTATTGACTTCCAGTTTTATGATTTATTTTTTGAGAAAATTTTATTGCATTTATCATGGATATAAATATTGTAAATTAATTATTAGATTTTTCATGACGAATATAGATTTCATTCAACTTTAATCTTTTTTTTCATGTTTCTTTTTATATTTGATGTAAAAAAAAATTATCCCATGGGATTAGATTTTTGTTTACTTCTTTAAATTATTTTATTCGTTCAGTCAAATGCAATTAAACATTAATATTTAAATTTTTAGTAAGTTAGTTAAACCAATATATAAAATATTAACTAATACTATTTTCTGTTTTATTCTGCTGTGGAAAGCGATTCCTATATTTTCTCCACAAGTGAATTTTTTCTCAGCTTCCTCCCGAAAAAATATTATTAAGAGTTTTGTTTTAAAACTTATCGAAAAAGATTATTATTTTTTTTGAGCATTTTGCAAATGTAATATGATAAAAAGCAAACGATAAATGCTTATTAACAATAATTTTAGCTTGTTGTCATCTCATTGTTGTCAACTGAATAAGTAATTTCTTTAACCTCCCAATAAGAGGTTCATGGATTCAATTCCCTGTTTAGTCATATTTTTGTTAGTCAGAAATCCAATTTCAACAATGGATGCTGATTAAATTGATTCTCATTTTCAAAAAAATGACTGTAAAAATGACTAAAAGTAAGAAATTGGGATTTATTACATCTTAATTCAAAAATCGATTGATTAAGGAGAATAAATTTTATTTATGAGCAATAGAGAGAAAATCAAGAATTCTGGGTCACATTTATTCAAATAATGGCTTTTGAATTTTATTACTCGAGATAACTACAATGTCATTAGGTTGGTTATTTTAAAATATCTTATATTCAAAATCGTTTGATAAGTTGATGTATTTCATATGTACGATTCTCCTTCAATCGTGCAGGGGACAAGCTACATGATTAAATAGAACTGTTTCTCTGCATAATATTTTTAAATCTTTGATTTTACTACGTTTAGGTTGTTTGTTTTCTTTCTTACCAAAAGTGTGTGTACACCAGTCATCTTATAATCTTGAAGTGACGAAAAAGGCATTTGAAGCGTTATTTTCTTCTGCAACCAATAACATACCAATGAAGGATCATATGAGCTTTTAATATACAAAAGCTCCCTCAGCCCGATGGTCACTGGCTGGATCCAATATCGAACCCGCTATTTCCAAATTCGAAAGCGGGTTTTTTTATTTTAACTTATATTCTGTATCTATATTCAGAGAGCTCCAGTGACTCAATAGATTCACGCTGTTTCCCGTTGAGATCAGCAAAGTGAAGAATCATCATTTGCCGAGGATTTGATTGGGAGGGTGACCACATACTCCCTCACTGGGTTGCTGAAGCCCCATGGGTTGGAGACGTGTCCCCGTTAATCTGTGACGACCAAAGTCCTTCTTTTGGAGTGGAGTGGATGTGGATAGGAGGATGCCAGCTCAGATGTTATCTCGTCACCTGATCCTGGTTCAAAATTACGTGGCATTTGGTAATAGGAGAGTATTCCAAACCCGTTAACCTTAAGGTACAGTTCCAGACTTGCTTGCACATGCTATGTATGTATGTATTCATATTCAGAAAGTTAAATGATCTTTGAAAAAATCTAGCGAATTTTGGGTGGGTTTTCAAACACAGTAATTATCATCTTTTATTTTCTCAATAAATTTTACTTCAATATTTTTGAGTAAGTCACCATATATAATACAAATTTCAATCAAACACACATTTCTTAAATTGTATTCAATAAACTTTTAATCGTAATGATAAACTCATAAATAGCAAGTTATGGAATTTCTTTATCAGAAAGACAAAATTAATCTCTTCTTTGAGAATTTCAGCAAGGTCTAGACAAAAAATTACAAATCATTCATAAATAATACTTTTTATATGAACTTCCCATTCTTCGTAAATCATTTACTCTGAAAATTTAACTGAGCTATTTGTTTCCGCGAAAGAAAAATGACGCATATTTAACGCTGGAATGAACTCTGAAACTTTAATTTAGAACAAAGTATAGGAGAGAAGAGAGGTGTCTTAATCTTTAAACATTCTCCCAAGATGTAAATTTAAGGTTGGGAGAGATTAACTGGATTGATTAACAAAAGTGTCGTAACACGAAACACTTTTCTTAGAATCTTCTGGCCGACAGATTCCATTATCTATAAGACTCGCTAATGCAGTAAAGGATATCAGGAACATCCCGTGGTTGAAAATTACTCGGATGCCATTTTAAACAAGGCATTCTTGTTTGTTCTAAAAGCCCATCACTTAGCGACAGTATGTAAATTTCAATTTTATTTACAATTAAACAAATTCTTCTATAATGCTTCCATTTTTCGTTTTCTGTATTTCTAAAATTTTTATAACTATATCATAATATAATTTTCTTAAATAAAAGAGTTTACCATGATTTAAACTTCCTTACGCATAGTTTATTTTTACTAAAGGATTAACTTATAGATTTTTACTTTATGATGAGTAATATTTAGATATTCTTGGCTATTCTAAAAGCCTATCACTTAAGAACTGAAAATTGGTTTCAATTTTAATTTCAGGTATACAAATTCTTTGAAAATCCTTACTTTTTTTCATTTTCTATGTTTTTCTAAAAGTTTTCCTTTTAATAACTGTATCTTAATATATATTTTAAATAGTAGAGTTAATTGGGGTTTAAATTCTCAATATATATTTATTTCTATTGTGCTATGTTTTTCTTTTAAATGGACAGAAATTTTAACCGTATACAAATTTTTTCTTTTTAACATATTTGCAAGCAATTTAAAATGAAAAGTTTGAATAATTTTTATTCCAATTAAATTAGGCTTATTTCATTCTCCATTTAGATATATTTTATAGTTCTTCCAACAATGCGTAACAAGTAATTATTATTAATATGTGATGATGAATTTAAAAATAATTAATAATTATTATTTCTTAACGGACAAGTACTTAGCTCTTTCCGAAACTCAAAAAGCTTTCGTATGCCAATAATATAAATAGAAAAATAAATCAAAACATTAAAATATTTGGATTTTTTAAGCACAATATTGTTTTAGATTTTAGAAATGATATTTATGAATTTCATTAAATTTATAAAACAGCATTCAAATTTTGTTCCTTTCCTTTAATATATATTTAACAATTTTTGAGCGCATCTGAAAATGTGCAACGGATTTATTTTAGGATGAGTAATAGTATTCACACACACACACAACTTTTGGGGTTGGGGAACCTGGGCTTGACTCACATCTCCACAATTCTAATTTGTTGTTTCCAGTAATCAAAAACAGATAAATTGGCAATTACTTATTAAATTTTTTACAAATACTTATTTAGAAATATTTTAAAAATACTGAAAAACTTATATAAATACTTGCAAGTTATCAGAATCAGTTAGCTTGAAAAAGAATATATAAATATAATTTATAATTATATAATTGATTCTGATAAATCATGTATATTTTTTCCTTTGAATTTATTCCTGGAAATAATATTCTGCAACCACTGTTTCATCAGCTTTAACAGACTTCAAGTCTAATATCAAGACAAGAATACTAAGAAAATTGTGAGTTTAAAGTCACACACACACACAATCTTTGGAAAATTCTGCAACATGAAAGTGTAATTTAGCAAGTTATACCTACTCATTTTTTGGAGGTACACAATTTTTTGGCTATTCCAGTTTTCACAATAAATATATCATTATTCAGCGATGCTTTGTAAGGTTTAAAGATATTTTATCAAAAAATACTCAATTTATTCTCATTTTTTTGTCCTATATGCATGTGTAACACTATATTCAGATTTATTATTATTCGCTTTTAAAGATTTCTTAAAATATTGATTTTGAATACTACGATTAAGCGCAAACGAAACAAACATTTCAAATATTAATTAGAAACGCTTAAGGTACTTTTTCATCATTTAGCTATCAATTTTTGAAGACATATTCAAACATATATATATATTTAAAATATATATATATATATATATATATATATATATATATATTTAAAATATATATATATATATATATATATATATATATATATATATATATATATATATATATATATATATATATATATATATATATATATATATTGTCACGAAGATTTAAGTGAACACACCGTTGGATTTAAACAAACAAGTTTATTGAAGGAAAGTAGCGACTTGTAACCTTACAAAGTCGAGAAGTTGCCCACGACTAGTGGGTATAAGCTTTTATACAGTAATAGAATGTTCGAGAAACAACTAATTAACATAACAAAGAAAGGTCTAGAATGTTGGAGAACATAAGGAAACATTAATTAAAGAAATAAACAAAAAATCCATACTTTGGATACAACAGCCGTGGCTGGTATCGAACCCGCAACCTCCGGGTTTGGATCGCGTGCTTTGACCACTCGGCCACTGAGCTCGTTGGAAAGCTTTCTCTATGCGGCAATAATATATATATATATATATATATATATATATATATATATATATATATATATATATATATATATATATATATATATATATATATATATACAGGTAAGCTTCCTATAACACGGTAGTTAGGTTCCTAGAAAATGCCGTGTTGCGAGAAATCGTGTTGTATGATACCCAGAACTAGTACAAAAAGGGGATTACGTTCCAAAATCTTATTAAAAACAAATATTTTTTTTTTAATTCGACATAAACAATTTAATTTTTATTAAATAATAAATGTATATCCAACACAAAGTAAGAAAAAATATTTTAATCTCACGCAACCCTAATTTAATGAATTTATTCGTCGTCACTGCTGAGTACAATCAACCGAGAACGTTTTTGGGTGGAACGATATCGCCTTCACTTTCAGAACTTTTTTCTCTATTTAAAGTTTTTGTATGTTTTCCCCTCTTAAAAAAATCTGTAATCGAACTTTGCTGACTAGTTCTTACTAGGTCATTGTAAATTTCGCGGTATGGAGTTAAACAGTTTTGCAGCTCCCTTTTGAATTTTCGACTTCTTTCCGTGGGTCTCTTTTCAAGAAAAATGACTCGAGATTTTCCGATAAGCATAGGCCTTCTAGTAATTATTTTAATGTTAAATTCTTAACTGCACAATCTTCGTCCTCAAAATCTATTTGATTTGCATCCAGGGATACCATTTCCATCAAATCCGCTTCAAAACCGTGTTATAGGATGACGCGTGTTGTAGGAATTTTCCCGCAATTAACGAATCGTGTTATAGGAGGGTTACCTGTATATATATATATATATATATATATATATATATATATATATATATATATATATATATATATATATATATATATATATATATATATGTATGTATATATATAATCTTTTTATAATTAAAGAAATCAAATCTGAATGGCATGTTATTTCGTTGATGTGTTTTCTAAGGATAAAAATTCATTTTTTTAACTATATTTACGAGAAAACTTTAAATATATATATTAATTTATTATATTATTGTACCTAATATTAATTTTGCCGAAAATCGAAACTGAAAGGAGATATCTGGTCGAAATATAAATGAAAATACTAAATATATTTTTGATTATTTAATATTTTCATTTATTTAAAATTCAACTAAAAAAGAATAATATCCGTAAAAAGAATTTTTAAATTGAATCTTAGAATAGATACATTTAATTGATTTTTAATAACTTATTTATATAATACTAAATTAATTTGATTAGCTTAAATGACTAATTTGAATTATTCTGACAAAAAATAGATAAGCTTGTAGCGCCCTCTATCTGCAGCGTCACCCATGGCATCGTCAACGAGAAGGCCAGTCCCTCTCCAACAACCGACGGTATGAGACATGTCCATATGACTTTCATGTTTATTTTTTTCTTCAAATTTAAATGTTTTAGATGTTATTTAGTATTATTTGTAGTATCTGTGTTGTGCTCAAACTGTACCTTAAATTGTAATAAAATATTTTGAGCTATTTAAGGAACTTATTTCTTTGTTCCTATTAAACCAGCTACATGCTACACGCTATAAGCTTATAAATTTAAAACGCATTTCATTTCATAAGGCTTTTTTTATACAATTAGTTTCCTTGTTCAATTCCGTACTTCAGTTTATTTAGTATTTACTAGGAAATAAGACACAAAACTTATTGAAAAAATTCCTTTACTATACTTATGCTTACATATCAGCCTTAATTATTTTCCGAACTAACGGTATAAGCATATTTCTAAAAGACATTAAAAAAGAGGCTGATTACGTATTTTCCAGTTGAAAATGAACTATATCTTAGAAATAAATGTTACTGTTGTTGGAAGAAAAAACACTCGTAATGCATTCATAATGTTGGATTGCTTACAAGAAATAAACTTTTGTCAATAAAAGAAATCATAAAACCACCAAAAAAACTTAAATTTTACGTGCATTAAAATTTTTGCTTTTAAGCAGAATGGATGCCAGTAAAACACAATGAAGTTCTTACATGATGCTTGCGTTAAATTTTAGAGGATGAGGAGCGTAATAAGTCAAACTTAAAAAATTTGAGGAATCTAAAAAACTTCTATCTCTTTTACTGCTTCATATAAAAAGCAGCATATATGTTTCTTAATAATATGCATGAAAAGCAAGATTCAATTTAAATTTAAATATATCGTGAAAAGATGTAAATTTATTATTTAAACCTATTTCAAAGTCATAATAATCAGTCAGATATAAAAAAACGCCATTTCATTTCTTCATTTTTATTTTATTTTATTTATTTATTATTGTTTTAGAGGGAAACCATTTCTAAAGATAAAATCAGTTTAACATTCTGCGAAAATTGTTAAACATTTACTCCTTAATATTGTAATTCAAAATGAAAACCTTACTTTATACATAAATCTTTTTACAAGATAAGTGCAGTGGTTCTATCAAAAACATTTTCAGGAACGTAATATATTTGAAAAACATAAAAACATTCAGTAGAAATATAATAAGTATAAATTTTAAATAAAACTTCAATTGATATTATTTTATGTTATCAAAAAATAAAAATTGTTAATGTATCTTATACTGTGAAGAAGAAAACATACAATTCTCAATACTTTTGTCTGCCATTTTGTAAAATTTTCTCTAATGTGAAAATTCACATGTAACTAAATATTCGGTTATGTAATTTATGGAAAAGAAAAAAATGGTAAATTATTTTTAAGCACTTGTCTTATTTTGGTAATGCTTATTATCGTCATCATCACTAAAGGTTTATGAATAAAACATTCGTGAAAAGAAATAAAACAATAAAAGTTTAAATGAAACCAACACACATTCACCATCTCTATAATAAATTTCAAAATTTAATCTCTTCGATTTTACTATAGATTTTTTCGCCAATTTTTTTAACTGAGTATCTGTCTCTTCATAAATACAAATTAACTTCTGAAAAATTTCGCCGCAGAAAATCTAACCACGTTTTACTTTTATGAGCGAATATTTATTTTAACAACCAAAAATCTAAAATTTTCAAAACCAATTTAATTCGAAGTCGAAATGAAATCTCACCATTTGCTTTTTGGGAAAAAGCGTAAAAGTAAGAAATTGAAGCACATTTTGATATTGATATAAATTTTAATTCAGAATGGTTTCAATTTGTTATTAATCTTTGATTGTCACTATCAATAACTAGTTTATTTTAAAATAAAATATTTTTATATTAAATTTTTTTCTTGAACTTTTCATTTTTTTCTTGTGATAACAAAGCAAAATTTATAACTGCATATTTTGAATACAATTTATAGAAATTTCTTTTAATTTAATTATCTGTTTCATTAAATACGTTATTGATATCAGTCAATGAATACATTTTATTTCAAACAAAATTTCAAGTATAATTTTTCCTATTTTTTATAATTTCAACAAAATGTAGAATAAGAATACAAGTATAAACTTATGGTTAAGTATAATAACCAAATACTTAGTCTAAAAATTTATTAAAATTATTACTTTATCAGCAAAGATTAATAAATCAATAGATAATATACAAACCAATGACTTCTTATTGCATTCTAAATTAAACATAATTATACATCATTATCATCTCAAAACTAAAATATAGATTTGAGAGCAAATTGTAATGAGAACTACTCAATATATTATATTATAAAAATTAAAAAGTTTAATGTAAGGATCGAAAATTTATCTAGAGCCAATCAAACTCAAGTATTGCATTTCCAATACACATTTCTGAAATAAAACTTTATAATTCAAACTTCCATGACATATCTTCAGCATTCCATGTCACATACAGATTTTAACCGTTTTCAAATGGTTTTACTGTTAAGGATGATAATAACTGGCAACTCTGGATTACTTATCCACAATATCTGAATTACTTTGATTAAATTTATTTGATATTAATGTACGATGTTTTGTTTTACATTTGACTAGACTGTTTTTCCACCATTAAAAATTTCGATCTAATCAAAATGCTCTTTTTTGATTCTCAAAATTTCTACTGAATTGTTTGCATCAAAAGTTTTCTTAAGTGTGAAAGTTAATTTGAAATATAAAATTTTTTTTAAAAAAACTTATATTTTCTTAAATATTCATAATATTCTTCACATACTTACGAAATATTTTCTCAAATTAAATTTATTATAAAAAAAGAAATTATTCAAAGATACATAAAGTATAATGAAATAAATATTTCAAAAACATCTCATATTGCAAACTTTAAAACTCAGTTGAAAACTTAGAACTTCAAGATCTTGTCCTGACCAAAAATTAGTTTAAAACTACCACATTCTTTGCGGACATAAATTCCTAGCATAAGAATTGATTTTACTCATCATTTACGGTTTCGGACAAAAGAATAGCTTCTCTTTTAGAACAATTCCCAGGTACCAGGAATTTGGAAAGCGTTTTGAACTTTAAAATTTACGTAAGTGTTCACAAATTTCTCATTTTGTAAAAGCTAATGTTTTAAAAAGAAAAAAAAATCATGATTTGTGTGTTTTTCAAAATGAACTTTTACGATTATAAAAATTCAGCAATATGTACTGTTGTTATCCCTCTCAAATTAGTTTTTTTAAAAAAAAATTAGCTTTTAAATTTCCATTTTAACAATCTCTGTCGATGTAATGACCGAGACCTATATTTTTACCCACATTGTTTAACAATAAATATTCTATAATTTTTTAAATAGAATTACCATCTCCATCGTCAATCAAGAAATGTACATTTTAGTAGTATTGAAAAAGTACTGAATAATAAAAGATGCACATTACTTTAAGTTTTGGATTGTGTACCTTTACCTTTATTGCCAAGTAATTTTATTAAATAAGCTGCATGATAGAAGTCCGAATATTTTAATAGCTATGAATATATATTCTTATGAATTATTCGTTTTCGTTGAATACTTTAAAACAAAATATCGCTATACCATAATTTGTGTTAACAAGCACAAAATTGAATTTTAATTTTTTAGATTATGCTTTAAAAAAATTATTAAAACAAAGTTAATTCGAGGATTATCTACAAAATTCAGAAGCAACTGAAACAGAAAGCGCGAATAAAATTGATCTGGATAATTTTTAATTTTGAAGGTATACTTTCCTTTGCTAATGAATAGGAAAACTAATTTTTATCAATTTTACTCAAAATGACTACGTTGGTATCAATGTTACACTTTTCTGAAGTGCTTAGACTTATGTTCAACAGATAATAGGTTCGATTCCCTGCTCGAATTTAGATACCAGTAGTGATCCGGAGTCTATTTAAAACTGTAATTTGTGATCAATTGAACTCTAGAGTGCTAAAAATGAGGGTAGAACAACAATTAAAATATTCAGTTTATTAAGTAGTGACTCACACGTTTGAAACTTTTCCAAAAAGAAGCAGTAATCGAACTTTTCATATGCAGTTAAAAATACAGCATATATCAATTATTTAATAATATATTTTATCTATTATTTATAAATTATTATTATAAATATATTTTATATATTATTTAAGAATCTTTTAAACAGCTATGTAGGAACACCAAAGACAGGAACTTCAAGAGATCGAGAAACTGCCATAAGATATCACTGTATCTGTGTTGACTATTTTTACTCATCGAGTTGGTCAGTATTGAAGTTAAAACATTTCTCTGTACCCATTATTTTTCTGTTATTTTTTAATACTTTCTTTGACTTATCAGATTAAACTTTCAAGAAATTTTCGAAACACTTCAAAAGTATTTTATTTTATCTATTATGCACAAAATTTTAATTTCAGACACTGAAGGTATGCAAACACTCAAATTAGAGATAATAAAGCTCTTCATTCTTAGCTTGAAAAATACTCCATTAAATAATACTCCATTGAAAAATACTCCATTAAATAACAATAAATTGTATTTATTAAAATAAATTTCTAATTTTACTTTTTTTTTTATTATTATTATTTTTTTTTTTTAAAGTATTCAAAAATAGTATTCAGTTTTCAATTACAGTTTACAAAAATCGCAATAAAAGCATTCAGCAATTCTACCGCTTTAATTTTTTTTAAAAATAAAATTTATATCATTCAAATAAAAAACGTTGTCTCTCATTGCTGAATTACTGACCGCTAAATAAACTTAAAAAAAGCATTTCTATTTATTTTTTTATGTGTTGATCTCTCAATAATGTAGAAAAATATAGTTTTATTTATAATTTATGTATCAAAATCACATATTATCAAAACTCAGAACAATTTTTTCACGGTAAAGCACTTAAATTGCCTAAAATAATCAACGAAAAGTGTTTTTCCCAAATATTGTTTTCTTTTAATGAGAAAAAATTAAATCATTTGTATTTTTTACCATAAATTAGTTTTACCATATTTACATAAATAAATATGCATTCTATGCTTTTATATATGATAATATTTAAAAATACCGAATGCATATTTATTTTATAATGCGAAACTTAATTTAAGTACTTATAATATTAAAAATCCTAATACATATTTTAAATGCATGAAAAAGGTATGATTTTTACAATATTATATATATACTATATAATATTATTATAATCAATAAAATAAAGAATATATATATATATATATATATATATATATATATATATATATATATATATACTCTTTATTTTATTGAATGTTTTAAAATTGCTATTTTCTTATGATTTCTATTTTTAAAGACATTTTTCTATTTGTAAATGGTAAAAATATTTTTAAATATCAAACGTTAATTATAAGGAAAATTAGTATCTAAAATAAAGCTTTTTAACATTTGCTAATTTGACTTTAAATATATGACGATAGATATCTTTATCCATTTCTTGATAAATAACACTGAATAGTTTTTACGATATTGTGAAAACGTAAGATAATTTTTCATAAAGGCTTAAAAATTTTTATATTTTCTCGATATTAAATTGGACCTTTATAAGCAAAATGCTCTGATTAGCTTAAATTTATCACTGAAATTGATACCATATGTATAGTAAATAATATGGGTATCTCCAAATTATATCCCAAAAAATTACTCATTAAATTAAAAACTCCCAAAATTACAATTGTGCTGGTTAAAAACAAATTTTATGTAATATTTAATGTAGACTTGAAAATGAATAACTATCCATTACATTTATAATTTTTAAAGTTTCTTAATACATAATTATTACATTAAATATCATAACAATCATCTAAAAAAATATAACATTTCATTGTTACAATACGTTTGACTCTATTGTTTGTTATTTTAATTAAAAATTGTATTAAGATCTCTCTTTTACAAATAACTTTTTAAGAAACAAATGTTTATTACATAACTTTTATTTTTGTTTGTAAATTTGATTTTGTTGGTGGTTTGGTGTCGTGTCCATGGGTGGAACTATAGGTGACCATGAATGTCTTTTTTGCTGGTTATTTCCTTGGTTTTAGGGGTATAGACTCTTTTCGATGTCGAGCAGGGGGAATTCCCCGAGTTGAGCCAGAGGTCTTAAAAACGGCAAGACAGTCAAAAGTGTGTCTTGGTGTTAGTGGAATAGTATCTCAATGAATGCAGAGACGGTGGGTCCTGTTGCAGTATCTCTGAATCTTCATAACTCAACAATGACCGATTCTAAGGCGAGTGATAGTTTTAGTGAAGTCTCTATTTGCGTTTATTTCACAAATCTGTGTGTCTTTTTAAATGGTGTTTTCTCTTAGACTATATCTTGCAATGGCATTCACGTCTTCAAGAGTGACTTTGATGGTATTTCCTTCACCGAGTTTACTCCTTTCCTGGGCAAGTTGATCTGCCTCTTCATCTCAAGCTACGAGCGCAGGCATATACACTGCAGAATACATATCTTGTTTAATTTTTCAATTTCTTTCAACTGAATTTGATTTTGTTTCAAATTCAAATAAATTTCTAAACAAAAGAAAAAATAAAAATAACAGAAGTGAATTAATTTTGCAATACATGAAATGACATTGTCACAATATACTGATCAATTGCTGAAAGCTGTTATAAGTTTTTTTAACACATTCTGAAGCCGCCCGCTCTGTCTAGTGGTCAGAGTCCCTGATACGGATAGGGAGGTCCTGGGTTCGAATCCCAGTTCGGGTATGGATATACTATCTCTCTCTATATATCCTGTCTTTGTCCTTTCTGTGTATGAATCTGTTGTAAATGGTTGTCTACCTTATAAACGGGTTCCTATGGCATGTGTGGACTGAAGAAGTCGGACTCCACACCAAAATAGGGTTCAGTTGAAAAAGTGGAGCAGCGCACCCCATATTTCCAGCCTAGTTGGCACACGACAACAACAACAACAATACATTCTGAAGCTTATTTTCAATTAAAAAATGTTTCTAAACAATGAACTGTACTGTCATAAAGATATTGTTGAAAAGTTTTGAACAATTACCCTAAAATGAAAAGAACAGAAATCATTCATTTGTTTCAAATTGTATTCAATAATGATGAGGATCCTCTGTTCCTAAAAATATAGTTATACGCTAAATTATAGTGGGCCCAAAAGAATTAATTAATAAAAAATAAAAAAATTTCATTTATTAATCAAAATTAATTCTAAGAACACAAAATTAGTTTTTCAATGATTTTCATTAGTATTGCTTTTTTTGTGTCATCAAATAGAGATCATTTATTCTTGAAGTAACAAAAAATATTTATGTTTATCCAAAAGTACTCTTTTAAATAAATATCAAAACAATGTTTACATATGAAGGAGTTGTTAATATTTCCGGTATCATAACAAAAAAGGCTATTTTAAATAAAACAGAAAAAGGCTGATATAGATATTAAAGTTTTAATTAAGTTACAAATATTTTCGAAACTGACATTTCGAAAATATTGTACCACATTATATATGTCTAGAATTTTTTCTGATTTCATTTTAATCTAACGGAATATCTCAGAAAAAGTTCACTTTCCAATCATTTTTAATATAATATTACGTAGGAAGAATAATTTTGTAACTTTCAAGACATAACTCTCCCTCACGTGATGATAAATTGCAGAGCCCTAAGCGATCCAGCGGATTAAATGACGTTTGAAAAAGAACACTCTCTCGAGAAGCAGCATATTTTCTTCCCAAAGAAAACATTAATTCTTACATTAGTAAAAGAGCAGGAAAAAGTTCAAGACGCATGTCTCTAGGGTTTACTGGAATTCCGGCATTACTTTATACTCATACTACTTTGCAAAAAGAAGTAAACATCATAAAATGGGCTTAATGATTCATTAGAACAAAAGTAGTATAAGGTCACAAAAACAATATTCTCTATTTGCTTTATTGCTTTATCTTTACAATTTTTTTTTCATTTCGTAATAGAAAATTTTTACAAAAAAAAATCATTTAATTATAGAATATAATTATATTTGCTTATATGATTGCACTACATTACAAGGTGTTAAATTTTTCATGGGTTTTCAAACATACATTTTTGCAGCAAAAACTTGCAAATATTTTAAAGTATAATTAAAATCTAATTTCTAAAATCATTTTCAAAATTAATTCAATTATGATATACTTTTAAAACTTTAAGTGAAGATTGATTGCAAAATGTCCTTAGATACATTCAGCAATTAATAAACTTTATCAGCTTCGTATGTAAAATAAAAGAAGAGTGCATCATGTTAAACACATGAGGCAAAAATTTTTTTGATTTCAGATTCTACCGAAAACGAAAATTAAATATGAAAATTGTACAGAAACGCTTAACGATTTGAACTTATTAAAATGATTAATAAATTTAAGGAAAACTGTGTGATCTGAAAATAAATCTTTAGAATAGTCATTCAAGGGTAATAGTCCCAAATAATAACAAGAAAAGTAGCCATAAAGGTAATAGGCACTATATATATATATATATATATATATATATATATATATATATATATATATATATATATATATATATATATATATATATATATGTATATATATATATATATATATATATATATATATATATATATATATATATATATATATATATATATATATATATATATATATATATATATATATATATATATATATATATATATATATATATATATATATATATATATATATACAAGCTGACCCAGCCACGCGTTGCAGTGGCTGAGTTTTTAAAATACATTGAATCAATTTTTTACTAATTCTTGGGTTCAATCAAATTAATATTTTCTAAAAAAATTTATAATAGGTTCATTCATAGGAGATTAAAAATAAAACGTTTCACCAAAATTTAATAGTAATAGGTAAAGTATCGAAATTTTGAAATTAAGCACAAATCAACATATACTTTCTGAATTTACATTTTATTCATCTTATATTAAATTATAGTTTGTAATCAGTGACTTACTTATAAAATATACTATATAAATTAAAGACATCTAAAAATAAATTGTTATAAATGAGGTAGATAACATTGACATCGAACTATTATTATTTTAATTTTAAATTATATTAAAACTAAAAATTTTTTCCGCGGCATTATACTGAAATAAAAAAAATTAAAAGAATTTATCATTTGAATAAATAAATTAGATCAAAATGTTCTACTGAATAAATTAATAATTATCAAATTATAAAATAAAAATAAAAAATAATAAAAGGCTATCAAGAAATACTTACATATTTTCGAGGTGGTATGAAAATTAGTAGAGAAAAACAGTAATAAATAAAATTTTATTTTATTATTTATAATATTAAAAATATTCAAACTGAATACTGCACAATAATAACACAATACAAAATATAATTATGAAAATGATTCACGAAAAATTGTTATGGTATCATTATACATCATGAAAATATATGTAAATTCTATATTTAACTACGCGCTTGCGCGCGCACGATAATTTTCTCGAAGATGGTATAATCTAGAAAAATAAACACGTCGCCATCTGCCGAATACCTGTGCAACTTAGATGCTAAACCACCATCTATTAGGAACTTACAGAACTAACCAAAAAAAGTAAAAAAAAATTTAGGGTTGTACTACCCCTAACATTTAGGGGGATGAAAAATAGATGTTGGCCGATTCTCATAGATACCGGATAAGCACAAAAAATATTTCATCAAAATCGGTCAAGCCGTTTCGGAGGAGTATGGCAACGAAAACTGTGACACGAGAATTTTATATATTAGATATATATATATATATATGTGTGTGTGTGTGTGTGTGTGTGTGTGTGTGTGTGTGTGTGTGTGTGTGTGTGTGTGTGTGTGTGTGTGTGTGTGTGTGTGTGTGTGTGTGTGTGTGTGTGTGTGTGTGTGTGTGTGTGTGTGTGTGTGTGTGTGTGTGTGTGTGTGTGTGTGTGTGTGTGTGTGTGTGACATAATATATATATAAAGGAAAATATGGCACATTAAAGTATCAAGGAAAACACTCAAAAAGTCAACATAATGGTTACCATTCTTTTTTTAAAAAACGTCAATCAGTTAAGAGTTACGAAAAGAAATAATCGTGAATGTTAATTGGAACCACATGTTTTTCGATTGTATAAAATACATTTTTTTTCTAATGCCCGTCTGCCTTTTAGAATTTAATTAGATTTAGCGTTGTACAAGAGGCAAAGTTGATGGCAATTTTTTACAGTGGGTATGCTATCTTTGCCCCGAAAGAAAGAAATTCAGAAAGAAAGGAACATCCGTACCCGAAACAGTATTCGAATCCGGGACCTACAGCTTCGAAGTTAGGGACGCTAAACAATGCGCCATCAGTCGGCTAAAAAAGTGTCTAGAAGTGTAATTACAAGATTCATCACAGTTGGTACGTTTAAATGCTCCTTAAAATGTAATTTTAATTAAAATTCCTAATAAAAATATTATTTGTAATTACAATTTTTTAAATTTATTTAAAAAAGAAGGTATGTATAGTAATTCCAATATGGTGTATGACTTTTTTGCTTAACTTTTTTTTCTCAGCTTCATATTTCTTTTTTTATTTAACGCAACATTTTTAACTCAGCATAAAGGACATCCTATCAGCCTAAGGGTGCGAGTGAGGCTTTATTAGTCTTCTTACAAGTACTTTTTGGAGACTTTTCGTAAGCCTCATTCACGTATCGCAAAAGAGGAATACTTAATACGTAATATATGTTTTTATATAATGCCCGTCTACTATTTTTCCCCCTTACAGAATACAAAGGGCGGCAGTGATGATATCTAATATAGTGGAACACCCAGTGGGTGCGCCATCGTAGCCCACTCTGTGTTCCACTATATAAGGGTCTTTGTAATTTAGAAGCATGGACAAAGCAAAGGGCACCTGGATTTGACCTGCCATTCTCAGAGGTATCATTTCACATGGAGGACAGTGCAACTATGACGTAATTAACGTGCTTCAGCAGTCACTAACTAACACGACGAATCTTATGTTGAATCGGGATTCGAACTGCTACATTCCGATAACGAGAACGTATACATTAACCAACCACACCACCATTACCTTTAATAAAACATATTTTTATTATTCTTGGCCTCAGTATCCTGGATGGTATCATGGAATGTTGTTGTTGTTCCTTATTCCACTTGATCTGGTACAATCTAGACCAAGTCCAGTAGATCGTTTGCCCAGAGAAAGTCCCAAACCAGCGCAGGGTTTTCAAAAAGATTTCTCTTCTCTAAACCCAGGCAGGAGAGCAGATGGTCCGGAGAAACTTGGAGGAAATTACACTTATGGCACACAGGAAAAACCTTCTGACCCTGAACGAATGTAAGGGTGCGAGTATGTCCAGTAATGAACCTGGTAATGGTGGTTTGCAATTTCCTATTGCCCTTCAGCTCCATGGCAGCCCCATGATGGTTTTGTTCGTACCAGTCATGAATAGGTGGGATCCTCCATGTCTTGCTGTTTTCGGCTTTGATCTTTGAGAAAATTTCACTAAACGTAAGTAGTCCACCATTTTCAGTTGTTTCAGCAGAGCCCTCCTTAGCCAAGTCATTGAAGTGGAGGTCCACATGGAAGGGAATCCACTGTAGATGATGTCATTATGTGAAGAGTAACTCTTAAGTTTGTTTACAATGTCCATGCCGAGCCTGTCATTAATGCATCTCCCTCTGCTTAGGTATTGAATAGAGCTCCTGCTGTCTGAGTAAATCCAGATGTCGCAAATGCTGTTAATCGAGATCATAAATTTTAGGGCCTCGTCAATGGCTATTAATTCCGATGTAAAGACATAACGAAAGTTTGGGTTTCACCTGTTCAGTTTTGTAACGCCGTCGGGAGTTACAATCACGACTCCACTGCCTGTGTTACCATTGTTTTGTTTACTTCCATCAGTGAATATCCGAACTGCCCCTAATGGGGAACTATGTATTGTTTCCAAACTCAATTGCTTTAGATGTGCTGGTTGCATATCTTTTTTACTACTGAAGGACAGTAGTTCTTCATGAAAGAAAACTCTAGAAAGATCCTCTAGTGGACTTTCGTATCAAAGCAGGAATAAATCAAGAAGAATACGCTCAATGGTTGTAGTTAGCATTTGGTGATGAATCTCCAGCTCTTGCTTCTATATTCAGATGGTTTAGAGAATTTAGAAGAGGTCGCCATTTTCTTCAGGATGAAGAACACACAGGAACTCCGCCGTCAGCAGTTATCCCGGATAATGTGTCTGCCATACGAAAAATTTTAATGGATGATAATCGCTGTACCTATCAAATGATACAGAAGGAATTTAACATTGGATCCGCAGCCATACACAAAATCATTCATGAAGAATTACACATGAAAAAAGTAGTTTGCCGTTGGGGTCCCCATAATCTCACTGAGCACCAAAAAGAGGAGCGTGTCAGAATCAGTAAAGAAACTCTTAATATGTTGAATGATGGTGGCCACCGCATCATTTCTAAAATTGTAACAGGTGATGAAACGTACATACCGTTTTTTGACGTTCCAACACGTCAAGAAAGCAAAGTATGGGTCTTTGAAGAGATGATCCCACGCCGACAGTGGTGAAAAAACAACGCGCTTTGAAAAAAGTGATGTATGCCGTTTTCTTCAGAAGTACGGGAATGGTCAAAGCCATCAAGTTGGAAGGACAGAAGACAGTAACAGCAAACTGGTATACCACTAAATGT
Organism: Latrodectus hesperus; assembly: GCA_037975125.1. NCBI lineage: Eukaryota > Metazoa > Arthropoda > Arachnida > Araneae > Theridiidae > Latrodectus > Latrodectus hesperus. Next base: position 7,700,107 of record CM075851.1, on the reverse strand, counting down.
CTTCCAGAAATTCTACAAGAACTGAATGTTAGGGGACTAATGCTTCACCATGACAATGCATCTTCACATACAGCCGGATTAACAGTTAGTTTCGTAAACAAAAACAAATTAAGGTGATCGAACATCCGCCGTATTCACCTGATCTAGCTATGTGCGACTTTTGGTTATTCTTTAATCTAAAAAAGAACTTACGTGGACGTCGTTTTCTTTCAGAAGAAGAGATTGGTGTGGCTATAAATGCATATTTTTCATCTATTCGAAGAAATGAATGGCTTGAGGCATTTAATCTGTGGAAAATTCGTCTACAGAAGTGCATTGATGCTGGAAGAGACTACTTAGAACACACCTAAAATTTTGTAAGTATAACTTTAACAACCTAGCTGTATCTCAAAAATTTCAGAGTAACCCTTGTATAACTTATAAATATGGATAAAATCAGTCAGGCACATATTTTTCAGTTTTATGTCAGAAACTAATGAGGTAATATACTCCTATCTATTGCATCACATTATTTGTTATATAAAAATACCCCATAGATTAATTATTTCTTATTTCATGCTCGTTTTTTAAAATTATTTTAATGATCCAAGTGCAACTTCTTTATATTATCGAAATTCTAGCATTAATCATCTACAACAATTTTAATTTTAGTGTAACAAAATTAATTTATATTATTTTTATTTTATGACAAGATCACTTACATCACTTTAAAATTTTTTTGGTATGTTTACATTTATATTATAAATTACGGGGGAAGCAAATATATCCAGCAAAAGATAATGGAATTAATTAGACGTTTTTTTTATCCATGATTCAGGAATCCTATTTAAATTTACTAACACCTTGAGAGAGTGGAAAATATTTCCGGAATAAATTATATACTTTTTTTGATTTGGCTTTCAAATATGTTAATACAATAGAAGAACATAAGATATTGACAGAGATCGTTTGTCAGCATGAAAACAATGATGCATAACTGTTTAGCATTACGCCACTGCTGTTAGACTGGTTCACCACATTCCTGTTAACATAAATACACACTATGTTATATAATTTTCATAAACGAAAACCTATGAAAGAGAGATTTTTTAAATAATTTTAAAAACATAGTATCTTTAAGTTGTGTATAATGGTTTTAAACTAAACAATTATTAAATTTTCAGAAAATATTCATGTTTTTCCCAGAGGACTTTTCCAAGATAATCAGTCGCTTATATATAATAAGAAAGTAGCTAAGAAATTTCCAGGCAATTTCTACAACAGATAACTTCACTTAAATAGAAATTCATTTTCTACCTGCTTTTATAAATAGAATCGGATAGAAATTTTCCTAATTTTCTAACTTTTTAATATTGCTATTTAAAGACTATGATTTAGTTACTAACTTACATTTTATTAAAAGTTTTCTTTTCAATGACAAATAGAAAGTTTAAACTTTAATGTTATTCAGTTTTTAATAATAATACGAACTTTTAAAACCATTAAAGCAATAAAATGCATTAAGAATTATGTACCATGATATTATACAGTGGATTTTAGGTAGAAATTCTAATATTTTTTTCAATTTAAAGACCAAAATTTAGACACTAGCTCACACTTTATTAAGAGGCTACATTTAAATGAAGTTTAAAAGCATTTGTTAATCGTGTATACATAAAATTATAATCTGTTGAAAGATCACGATAATTTTAAAATATCTTAAAACAATTTATTTTGAAAACTATAATGCAGCAGTCTACTAAGCTTTATATTTGAATGATAACTTCTAATCCTTAATTTTTAAAATAATATATAAAATATTATCACTAGAAAATATTGAAATAGTTAGTCCTATAAATAAACATCTCGTATTCTTAACACGCATACATAGCTGTGCAGGAGAACCCTTGACTATACTTTTGGGCTAACGGACTTGGAATGCTTGACCATTACCAAGGGCCTCTTAATTTTGAACCACGGTCCGGTGACAAGATCATACCTGAGCTGGCACCCTTCTTTCCACATCCACGCCGCACCAACAGAAGAATTTTGGACATCACATATTAATGTGAACACGTCTCCAGCCTAATGCGATCCAGCAATCCAGCAAGAGGGAATGTGGTCACCCTCCCATTCACTGCCCGTGGCAAATGATGCCTCACTTTGCTTTACGAGAAAGGGTCCGAAGCAAATGAGCCACTGTAACTCCTGCTCGTATTTTTAATAAGATTTCAATACAAAAAATGTTGTTATTTAGTACTAGCTTCGGCTTTACATATACTAAATGTTGTTATTTACTTGTAAGATGTGTTTTGTCAATAAATTAAGTAAAAATTTGTCAATTAAAGGTGTCAAATAAAGTTACTGGGAACAAGTGCATTTTGTAATCAATAATTGGAAAACTACTGATATTTCTTCAACAATACTTTACTGGCGTAGCATGTTCATTTTTAGATCTTGCACCATAAAACTCGACCAAACATCAACAATACTTTAGATATATAGTTGAATCCACATATATAATAGACACCCGGGAACAGGATTAAAAGAAATATCACTTATAGACTTCAAAAGGAATCAGTGATCTTCTATTACTCATAAAAATACATGATATAAAAAAAGTAAATGATGCGGTGTAATCTCTTTAATGTGTTTCATATTCATTAATTCTAAAATATATGGTCATCATATATATATATATATATATATATATATATATATATATATATATATATATATATATATATATATATATATATTATTTCAATGCAGCAGGCGAAGCGAACACAGTTCTATCGCCAGGAAAGTGAATACAGAGAAAAATACAAAATAAAGAATAAACAAAAAGACAAAAAATATGTACAGAGATATGGCCTAAGGCCGTTAAGAAGTTCTCTAGCCTCCCAATACCGGGAGTAGATGCAATTTTTCTTCATAGCGGGAGGTGGTCTGCAGTCATCGCCTGATGGCCGCTGCAGAGGGGGCAGGCAGGTCTACTGACAATCTTGAGATTGTAGAGATGTGCATTAAGGCAGTCGTGCATTGTTGTCAGACGGAACGCAGCAACAGCTCTGTGCCTAGAGTAGTCCGGAAGATTACAGATAACTGTGCTCCAGGCTTTACTTTTTATACTTTCTTCTAAGTTGGAAGCATGTGAGTTTTTTACGGCAATTTTAATTTTTGAGGCGGCTGATGTATAGCAAACTGCCTCATAGTGGGTTTGCATGATAGTGCATCCCTTTTTGGCCAACCTGTCTGCGACTTCGTTTCCAGGGATACCACTGTGTGATGGTACCCACTGTAGGACTATTAATTTTCCCCTTTCCTGGAGACTCTAAAAAAGGGAACGGCATTGTTGGATAGTAGCAGAATCAGGGGCCTGATAGCAGTTAACTATTGCAAGGATCGCCGCTTGAGTAAGAAAAGATAGCAGCCCGATCAAAAAGAGATTGTTGGGCATTAATATTCTGTAGAGTCGTCCTTATTGCTGCAACTTCGCCATCAAATACAGTCTTTGTGCGTCCAAGGGAGAAATAGTGTGAAAAGTACTCTGAGTGGATGCCGCTACCCACGTATATATAACAATCCAAATACTTGCGTCATGCGTATATATTGAAAATTATAGCTTTTTTTTAGTGATAATTTTATTTCAGTATTTCTCTAAAAACACGTCACTATTTAAAATATAAGTCGTAATTTAATCAACATTATTTCTAATGTTACTTATTTGATATTTCGTAAAAAAAATATTTATTTTATGCTAAAAAAATGTTTTTACCGATTATTATTTCGAATCAGCTTACAATAACTTGCATTTTAGAATTGTATGTATTTTTCCGGTAACAAGCAAAGCATTAATTAATCTTCTTTCATGAAACTGATACTTTTAATATTTTCTCTAATATGAAACTGCATCTAAAAATTTATTCGAAAGATTTGCATAAATATTATCCCATAAGTAATACCTTCGCGAAAATATTTCACGTCCCAAGCCTTAAATTAGATTGGAAACATTAATTTAAAGTTCAAATCTTCCAAAATTAAGTTTAAGCTTGAACATACATAAATTTTAACCAAAAAGAAAAATCGATTTAACTCAAGTGTGGCTTCCGGAAAACATTTTAGAAAAATTCCTTCTCAAAGGATTTTAGGAGCATTATTTTGAAAATTTCCCAAGTAAGCCTATTATGAACTTCGCGTGTTTAATACCCATGTTTTAATTCAGACCCTGAGAAAACTATATATATATATATATATATATATATATATATATATATATATATATATATATATATATATATATATATATATGTTTTCTCAGTGTCTAAATTAAAACATGGGTATTAAATGTCTTATGTGGTATGGTATTATATATATATATACATGTACTTAATTATAATATTTAAAATTCCAAAGGAAGTTAAACGTTACAAATTCAATCATTGGAGCAAATTTATAGCTTTCGCACATAAACTTCGTGGATGTTTACTTATTATATTTGGGGGGGGTATATAGAGTTAAATTACTTTTTTAATTACTTAACTGAAGTTATTTTTAATCTATATACCACACAATATAATTTTTTATGTATAATGAATTTTTCAAATAAATATGAAACCGTTTTATTGTATCAGACATTTAAATTTATTTTTATACATAATTTCTTAGTCTCTTTAAATTAGTCACTAATTTTATGAATGATTGAATCCACAGACTCTAAATATGTTGTATAACTTGTCTTCTATTTTTTTAGTTACATAATTTTTATTAAAATCAATTTAAGATCAAAATTATACGAATTATGAAAAAAATCATAAAATTTGAAAAACTTTAAGAAATTAAAATGTGAAAATGATTGAAAATAAATACTATATTACAATTTAGGAAAAAGCTTATTTTACCCAAAAGTATAAATTAGAAAAATACTGATATTTAATCAATATTCTTTATTGTGGTTTTGAAACAGAAAGTTTCAATCATTGTATTAAACAACAGTGCAAAAGTTGTGAAATCCATAACATTATTTTTCTTATTATCAAATAGAAAATTTTCTTATTCAAATTATCTACTTATAATGAGTAAGAATGTCTCAAAAAATTACTTCATTTGTTAGTGAAACTATTCTTAAAACTTAATCTAATTTTAAGAAAAATCTAATAGTACAGTAACTGCAACTTTCATTGCAAACATTTATATATTAAGATACGATTACTTAATATCACAGTTTCTCAATCATTTTCAGTATTTAAATTAATGAATTCTGTAGTTTTTATTTGGAAAAAACAACTAATGTGTGTATTTTTGAAGTCTATGGAACAGTTAAAACTATCTTTAGAAGTAAGTAGTTAATCTTACGTTAATGTGATCATAAATTTCCGCGTCTTACACAGTCTGGCATTTCAAACGAAGTTCCAAACGGAAAGTCTCTAGAGAAAGATATCATTAGGCCCAATAAAAGAAAATATGAATACACATCCATTAGCTACAAAATTACTCGAGACATTCTATTCGTCTATAGAGTCACTTTTACTTTATGAATAGGAGTTAATAAGAAAACAAATAACCAAGACGCCATTTATAATCCATTAATGCAACTGTAGATGCATTTAACATACTGTACTTAAAAGTAACATACACATATTATTCGGTATATATTATTTTAAAAACGAGAAAAATGACTTCCTTCTGAAATCTTATATATATAATAAGAATTTTCTGCTGTAATTTTTCATAGGTAAATAATGTGTTGACGATTTGTAAGAATTATAAATATTTTTCAAGTAATATTACTCTCATGTCCAAAAATTAAGGATAATTTAGAATAACACAGAAATTGAACTCTAAAATAAAAATTTCACATGTAGGGTTTTCACACACATCTTGAAGAATAATATGCAAATTAAAAGAAACCACCAGATGGCGCCGATAGTACGTCACAATGACGAGAGTGTTAGAGAGGGGTAAATAAAGAAAGGTTGGAAAGAAGTAAAATTGTTCACAAGCGCTTTAAAGGCCTTTCAGTGCCATAACCGCATATTTATGGCACAAGGTCACACTTACCGCACTAATTGTCGCCTGCAGTTAAACTGGAGTAGAAAACATGCATTATGGACACCGCAGCATTGGTCTTGTGTGATGTTTTCCGACGAGTTCAGGCTTAGTTTTCAGTCTGATTCTCGCCAGACTTTCATATGGAGAGAGCCAGGTACGCGTTACCACCAAGAGAACACCATTGAACGACACCGTTACGGTGGTGCAAGATTGCTCGTTTAGGGAGGAATTATTCTGGGTTCCAGAACTAACCTGCATGATCAGTCTGTAACCATGACAGGCCACATCTATCGAGATGTTATCCTGGAACAACATGTACGTTTTTGGGGATGCCATGGGTGCAGAATTTCTTTTTATGGATGACAACACCCGTCCAACCTGGGAAAACATTGTAGACGAATGCCTCCAAGCATGAACTGGCCAGAACACTCACCGAACATGTATGGGATATGCTTGGCCGACGAATTGCAGCCCTTTAACCCCCTGTCACATGTCTACCGGAACTTCGGAGAGTATTGCTTGATGTGAGTTGAGTAATATTCCCCAAGATCAGATCGATAATTTGATACTCAGCATGGCTAGGCGTCGTACGTCTGGTATTGCATCGTGTGGGGGTCAAACTATGTATTAACTATCATACCAACCCTGTTATATTGGTTTTTGTAAATAGGTTCTTTTTGAAATTTACTCCAGGGAATGAAAATCGCAATTTTTATTAATGATGTCAAACATATAGCATCTTTTTTGCTCTTTACCTTTTGTTTAATAACTAGACTTTACAAATAAGTCACATTTGTTTTGCTTCTGTCTTTTCCTTTGCCTGAACTTGCATTATCCTTAATTTATGGACACGAGTGTACCATCAGCATTTCTAAAAGTATCCATGATGTCACTATATTAGATGAAAATATTTTTCCTGAATCCAATATTTTCAAGTATATTTGTGCTAAAAGCTAATACATTCTGGGCTACGTAGTCCTGACTGGTCTCGTGGGCAGGCTTGCACCCTCCCGTGAGTTAGATCGAGGTTAGAAATTCGTCTCAGTGTGTTTCCCACAAAATATTATATTCTTTTATTTTGAATACCCATTTTAATTTTAATGGATATAAATTTATTTTTTTTAAAATATGAATTAATTTGAAAATGCTAAATAACTTATTCTTCTTGATATTACCTTTCAATATACCTTTTTCAATAGTGAATTAGACTCACATTCAATCAAACAATTGTTGCAGTTATTGAACATGTTCGATTAGTATCCATGTATCTGGATCTCCCTTTTGGGATTTCACCCTTTTTCGCTATCATAACCAAGAATTTTCATACTTATTAACTCTTTGTTTTGAGAAATATTTTGTACATTATTTTAACCAAAAGTCGTCAATTTTTTATGAAATAACCAGGCAATGCCTGTCGCATGTATTATTCCCCTCATGTAAATTCTTATTTTCTTTGGAAACAAATTTATAAATATGGTGCCCTGCGGATGACTAATGGTCATACCATACATGAAAAACTCGAAAACCTCTCTCAATTTTAATTTTAATTATTTATAATTCATTATAATTATATATGTCTTAAATATTGTTTCATTAATTTTAATAGAGTTATACATCATATTATAATTATTATTATGCTAGCAATTTTGATAAGAATTTATTAAGGAGATATGTACCCACTGATACAGAAGCTCCTACTGTCCAACAGACACCCCGCGACCATATAGTAGATGAAAACACAAATACGTCTTTCAAATTTTCTGCGGGTTAATGATGACGTATTGAAAACACAAATACGTCATCATTAACCTACAGAAAATTTGCTTTTTTAATGTAAATGTCAGTGTCAAAATGACTTAATGAGTTTTCTATTATCTAGTAACAAAATGTAACACCAAATTTAGCCTTCTTTAAATTTAGAAAATGTAATAGCAAGAAATATGTGTTGTGAAAAAAGTAACATAACTCTATAGATTTGATTTTTTAGAAGCTTATATTTTTTTAAATAATTATAAATTTTTTATACAAGAAATATAAATGTTCAAGAAATATTGAATAATATATTTCTTGAATATAATATTTAAGAAATATATAATTCGATAAATGTCTCATTATTTGAATTTTCCATTGAATGTCTGTTACTTCAAAGAATTTAAATTAGTAATTATGAAAAATAAATTATATACATGCATGCTTAAAATATATTAAAAATATTTACATAGAAATGTGATTTGTGTATTGATGAGAATTAGTATCTTTTAAAAGTATATTGTAATTTATGCTAGGTCAATAAATTCTAACTTTTTAGCATATTTTCTATCATATTTTTTTCAAATTTCATTCATCTAATAAAACACATAATTATTTTTTAATCGATAATATTTAAATTTTATACAATCCGTATTTGTAAATAGGCTGAAAAAGTAGACTTTATAGATAAATATTTAAGATAAGAAATTATTTAACATAAGCAATTAAATAAAAAAATCAGATCCTTAACAGAATTATATTTTTCAAACAAATTATTTAATATACTGCAGTAGCAAAAATAATACAAAACTGAAAATTAAATTGATGTACATACTAAACTTTTGATGAAAATATGAATTATTTTTCACTGGAGTTAAAATTAATTTTATGTTAAAATGCAATCAAAAAATAAAGGTACATTAGTTGCTTAGAATTCAAGAACATTGCACTAATTCACTGAATTCTAATATATTTCTTCTGCCAATTACAGTTCGTTCCTGAAAATGTTCAATTATATTTCAGTTATTAGAAACCAAGATTAAAAGAAAAAAAAGTAGGCTTAAATTTTTTAATATATGTGTATTTTAATTTAAAGCAAATTCCTTATTTATATAATTGAAATGTATTTAAATACGTTATAATGTATTTATCATTTTCTAATATAAGCACATTATAAATATAATTTCCAATAAAACATCAGAAGTGCCAGGGCCCTTCAGTTAAACATTCTTGGGTTCGATTCGCACATCTGATTTGACTGTCTGTAGGGATTTGGAATCCACAATAAAATAAAGATTTTGTCTAATGACAGGCTTTGTGTGCAAATAAATTACCGTTGAGCGTCAAACAAAACAAGCCAGAAATAGCATTGAATTAATGTTTTCCCAAATTCAGTATAAAACTATGCATTTAGGAAAAAAATACCCATCAGTCGCGTACAATTAAACAAAAATATATCAATCAAAAATATAATTCAGAATATTAAAACTCTTAATACATGTGAAACAATCATAATATTCACAAATTTAATTTTAGAGCATAAATGTGAATTGAAAATTAGACTTTGAATGCAAAATTTAGGAAATTGCAACAAATTTAATGTGAAACATTTTATAATAAAATCCTTAAGAAAAGTCTAAATTAAAATAAAAAGCTTCTGAAAAACTTAAGCACTCGAATATTCTATTTTCTCAAATCTCTATATTTAATTTCAAATGATAAACTTAAATTAGGTGCACTAAAACGGATATAATTTGAAATATCGTGGATATTAAATTGAAATATTTCCTACAAATTCCACACTATAAAGTATTTCCACTGACAACATAACCAGAATAATAAGCTCAAGCATAAATAAAATATGTTATGCAGCTTACACTGAGTGAAGGAAAAACCAGCCTCATTAGAGAAAACGTGATAATAAGAACGAAGGAAATAACGCAACAATTGCCTTTCGGCCTGATAAATTTGATTTCTTCCAGTGCAGTTCTTATTGATTCGAATTTCCTCGATAATAAGGATTACGATGTCTATGACATTCATATACTAGTAGATATTATTGTGATTTCTAGTCTTAAGAAAATTAGCTTCCATGAGAAGATAGATTAAATGATAATGAGAAAAGTACTGATAAAGAAAGAAACGATGAATACTTGCTAAAACTTTATATTAATATAAATTTTACAGCGTTAATATTCCGATGACACTGCACTTTTTAAATCGGTTAAATATTAAATCTGATTTAAATTAAAGCTCCTTCTGAAAACAGCGTTTGCGCCGCTTTACACTCGAAACTGAATTAAGAAAAATGTGTTTTTGGTTCAAAACCTTATATATGATTTGTTGATATTATAATTTATATGACATTTTTAAAATTTCCATGGATAAACACTTTTCTTCAGCATTTAGGCCAAAATGACGCTAATTAAAATTGTGATATTTCAAATGGGTAAAAATATATTTGAGGGTGCCCCTTGGCGAGATTGGCGATTTTTGTTTGGCGCCAATCCTGTTCGCGCGGAACGCTGTAAAAACAGTAATGGCGGCCAAAACACAAAGAAATTTCAAAAATAATGCAGTAAGCACATAAAAAAAGTAAAAAATGTGCTCACTTTATTTTGCTGGAATAATCCTCTCTTTGAGGTACACAGAATTCTCTAATAGCACCTACAGATATTGCTTAAATTTATCCTGAGAAGAAAACCAATCAGAATCTAAACCAATCAGAACCGTGAATAGATTTCAGAATAACGTTTAGGGTTACCATAAATAGAACAACATCGCCCAGCTTGGCGATAAACTTGGCGAGAATTCAAGGGGCACCCTCAAGTATAGTCTAACTTTCAAATGATGAATACGAAACCAATGTGTTGTAGACATCTATTTCATCTAAAACCTAACATTTTTTTATATTTAGTTAATACTTCCATAAATACTGTTTCCTCGTGTTTTTCAAATTCTGCTTTCTTTATTAACCATGAAGTGGTTGCTTCTATCATTACAGTTGAGAGAATGATTACATCACTTTATTACTATTCTCATTGGTTTAAAAAATATTCATGACGTCAGATAACGTTTCATCTACGTCACATCGTAATGAGACGGCATCCTAAATCCGACTTGTCGACGAATTTCCTTCTTGCCTTCAAATCACATTCTTCGAGCGGCAGCAAATAAAGCGAAGGTCACCATCGAATGTCTGAAAATATTGTGGAAGTTCATTTTGTGAATAAAACTATTTCTTATATAAATAACAAAGCAACGGTTTGAGATGCCGTTTTTCATTGATTCACGCCATCAACACGTGCACAATTGAAAAGCAAGAAAGCAAAATGAAAAAGACAGGACAAAGCTAGCACTTTATGGTTAGTTCAAATCAGCAAAGACAATTAAAATTTTTAAAAATTTGATTAATGAATAGAATTTACAATTAATAATTGCAGTGTTTAAAAGCAATATCTTTCGAATCTAAAGTCTATTGCCTTGCTTACGTCAACATCAAAAATTTTTCTTTTAATTAATATTCCTGAAATAATAAAAAACAGATTTGGAAAGCATGGGCTCAAAAATTTCGTAGAATTTTATTTATTTTGATCGTCTTCAAATATTTCAACAAATACTGACAACAATATAGCAGAGAACAAGACAGCGCGCTAAATCAAAACGTATATAAATCAATTTTCCAAACGTTTTTAGGACAAATCAGCTCCGAATTACTTAAATCACAAGTTTCCACTGTAAAAAAGTTTAAATGAAATTTAAAAGCTTGGTAAAAATTTATTTGGGGGTGCCCCTTGGCGAGATTGGCGATTTTTGTTTGGCGCCAATCCTGTTCGCGCGGAACGCTGTGCAAACAGTAATGGCGGCCAAAACACATGAAATTTCGAAAATAATGCAGTAAGCGCATAAAAAAATGTACTCACTTTATTTCGTTGGAATATCCTCACTTTGAGGTACACAGAATTCTCAAATAGCACCTACAGATATTGCTTAAATTTATCCTGAGAAGAAAACCAATCAGAACCGTGAATGGATTTCAGAATAACGTTTAGGATTACCATAAATGTAACAACATCGCTCAGCTTGGCGATAAACTTGGGGAGAATTCAAGGGACACCCTCAAGTATAGTCAAACCAAAAGCTTTTAAATGCTTAGTGCGAAAGGAATTTTAAAAAATATTTAGAGAAAAATTAATGAGTTTAAAGAGAGAAAAACGTTGTCTGATAAAAGTATGAAATATTTCTGTTACGATAATAATAATATTATACTAACATGATTACAAGCAATAGATTTTGATATATAATCAAATGTGTCATCTGAATAAGTGAACAATACTCCGTTCGCTCTGCATTTTTATTGGCGTTTAAATCCTAATTCAATTTTTTGTGATGAAAATTTGTGATTTAAATAAGTCGGAATTGATTTATCTTATATCAGTTTGACGAACTGATTTCAATGCGTTTTAACTGATTTAGCACCATTTTGTTTTCTGCCATTGCTTCTGTATATTGTTAAAATATCTAAAATCGGACAAAATTTAAAAAATAATGAAATAGAATAATTCATAAAAGCATTAACTATGTATTAAAAAGTTGGGTACTTACGTATTATTATATCGACCATTTCCATGAAAGAAATATGTCTCCAAATTTTGCTATTTGGCGCCAAATGTCACAATTTAATGATCACATAAGTCGATCGGCTTAGTAATCTCATGTTTTATATTTTTTAAGTTTTAGCTAAAGCAACTTTTAAAGTCATTATTCGTTTCCTTTAACAGTGTCAATGTACTATTTAAAATGAGAATTAAAAATGAAACTTAATTGTTTTTAATGAAGAAACTTCTTGCCTAATCTCCCCCCCACAAAAACTTTGTAAAAATTATTAAAATTTAGAACCTGGTATCCCATATTTATCAGGCTTGCATACAAAGTCAAAGATTATTGGCATTAAACAGCAGCATTTGGCGACATTGTCGCGGAAATAGTCGACGGAATAACATGTAAATACCAAAAGATATTTTAAATTTGAAAAGAAATAGATGTGTCAACGTTATTCTCTGGTTTCTCTACTCATTATCCGAAACATCACAATCTTAATTAACACCATTTTGACAAGCAAATGCTTAACAAACATTCTCAACTATATAAAAATTAAAAATATATTTTTTAATTTATAATTTGAAGAATAAATAAGTTTTTGAAGTAAAACGAATATTTCTTAAATCAGTTTCGACTGAAAGTAGTGTGAACGCTGTTTCCAACATGATGTTTAAGTTAAATTAGATTTAAAAAGTGCAGTGCAAATGGATTATAAGTAAGCTAATAATTGCATTTCACGATTCAGATATATTATCTGAATAAGTCCAAAAAGAAATATCAGTTCTCAAAAAAATACTTAAATAAATATTAATTCCGAATAATGAATTTGAAAGGAAAAAATAATTAACAGCCAATTTTGCTATTAATTTAAAAATTAGTTTTGTTTAAAAATAATCTTCAAAAAATTACAAAAAGCACAAAAATAAAAGAACATGCTCTGCAAAAGCAAAAGAAACATGCGTTTGTTTTGTTTTTCAAATTTTTCATTTGTATAATAACAAAATGAATCAGAATTTGACTTTTATAAAAGTATAAAACATTCATTTTCAAGTGAAAACAAAAATATTAGTAATAAAAGAGTTTGCGATGAATACCACGAAATATACGTGGATGCACTTAAAAATACACAAATAACTCAAATACATTACATACTTAAGAAACACTAATGAAATATTTAATATGTTTTAGGTCTTAATTAGGAAGATTAAATCCTCTGAATTCATAAAAGATTATTCATTCATAGACATATCGAAATTTCCATCTAAAGCTATCAATGTGTACAACAACTTAATAGGTAAAATCCTAGGAAAGCCCACACCCTTGGCAACAAACCGAAAAAAACTGCCAAGCCAGAACGAAATTCCAGAAATTGTTTTGTTTACCCTATCTAATGTATCTACACTCTAAAAAAAGCACTGTAAATTTACAGCAAAATGTGCTGGCGTTTTGGGCGCCAGTACAATATGCTGTAAATTTTACAGCATATTCGTAAAACTTTTAGAGTTCTTTTTACTGTAATTTTTACAGCAGTTTTCACTGTAATTTTACAGCCCTTTTCACTGTAATTTTACAGCCCTTTTCACTGTAGTTTTACAGCCCTTTTCACTGTAATTTTACAGCACTTTTAACTGTAATTTTTACAGCACTTTTAACTGTAATTTTTACAGCACTTTTAACTGTAATTTTTACAGCACTTTTTACTGTTATTTTTACAGCACTTTTTATTGTTATTTTTACAGCACTTTTTATTGTTATTTTTATAACACATTTTACTATGCATTTTGCTGCATATTCTACAAAATCTACTGCAATAGCTATTTACAGCTATCATCATGTTTTGTAAAGATAACAGTAGAGTATAAATCAATTTTGAAAACACATTAGCTAATTTCCTAATTATGGGCCAACTATTATTAAGCATTTTTTTAAATAATATACAAAGTACAAAAACATAACTAATGTTATATTGCAGAAGATGTCATTTTTCAGAGCAATATAACATTAGTTGTGATCAATAGTTTAACTTTCAATACTTAACGAGATTGTTTAACTTTCTTACCTCAAAATCTTGGATCAAATCGTAACTTAATTGAATAATTAAGAAGGTTGATTTTTTATTACATATTTTTTTAAAAAAATTAAGAAATAGCAGTTATATTGAATAAGATACAAAGCTTAGCATAAAATTGATTTTTGATATATCTGTGATTCTACAGATTTAGGATAAAAAGAAACCTTACAAAACATTCCATTTTACTAAAAATACCAAAGGGGAATTAGTTAATGATGTAGTATTTTAATTATACTGTAAAGACAATAAAAGTTTTCTTTTTGATATTGCTTAAAGTAATTGATTTTTTCTATTATAATGTAAGCAAATAAAGATTCTGAGAAAAAAAGCAATATAGTTGACAATACACAAATAATTGTAAAGAATTTTTTTATTTACATTTTAATAATTATAGCTATTTAAAGTTGTATAATGTATTTAAAAGTGACAAAAACACGTGTTTGGATTCCTTCCTTGACATATTTTTTAGATTTCGTTCCCCGCGAGGGCTTAAAGTTGAACAAGCAAGCACCTGAAAAACAAAAAAACAAAATAGACACATGAATAACTAATTTGAAATATCAAGAGCTGAATATTTCAGAGGAAAAGTTGTTTAATAGTTCAATAAAATATTTAGAAATTTTTATTGTTTTATATAATTGATTGAATTTCCTTAAAATATACTTCTCTTAATAGTTAACAAGTGGTTGTTACATTTATGCAATCACAAACATTTTGATGATAAAAATTATTTCAAGGGATTTTAGCAATTTCATGATAAGAATTTTTGGTATTGAACGTCTCACTTTTTATGAAAATGATAAAATCTTTACTTCAATTAAATCTTTCTAACTGATGTTTTCTATCTCGAGAAACTAATTTATAATGGATTTAATTAAAAGAGAATATAGAATTGGTTTTATAAGGATTCATTTATGTTATTGAAAATTATATCCTCTGAAAAGCAAATCGTAACACTTTCAATTGTGAATTACAAATTTTTAGAAATAAAGTGCGAAATATGAACTTTATGCCCACATTTTAAAGATAACATACAAAAACCGATTTTAAGTTTAAAAAAATAATTTTGTAGAGAATATGGAAACATTTCTTTTACATGCATATATATACAATTTAAAAACATTTCCATCGAAAATAAACAGAAAAATTAAAATGCTATAATGTGTCAAAGTAACAATAATCTATGAAATGACATTTTATAAAACATTTTCTTAAAACTGAATTTATTTAATTCGTAAATAGTTACCTCAAAAGTGAAATCTAAGTTGTCCTAGAGTGAGATCAAAGTTGTATTTCCCGCTAAGAAAACTTTAATTTCAATAAAAAATTACATGAAATAGTCCAAAATTAGGAAATATAAAAAAAATTTGCTGTTTATTAGGTCTGCATATTTACGTACTTAGAGATAAATAAAGAATAAAATTGAAGTTGTATCAAAAAAGATATATTTAACTAAAACAATTTATTTAGATTTTCTTAGAATTTTATATATTCATGTGATTTATTTTAAATAGAATGTAAACAGAGTAAACAATTTTTGATGAGGTCAATAAATGTAACAACAAATTTTTGCTTTTGAGTTAAAACACTTCATACCTTATGAAATACATAAATAATACATACCACAAATTAATAGACATGGTGTGCAAGGTAAGTCTGTAATATCTACTGCATCCTGAGAAGATGCGGAAATCTAAAACCAATAAACAAATTCCTGATTAATTTATTTATGATTAACTTTTATATTCATTTCTAAATTTCTTATTTATAATTTACTAAGCAGTAATTTTTTTAAAATAAAATTTTGAGTACTTTACTGCAGTACATCTAAATATTTTTTCAAGTCTTCTCCAAAATCTGCTGATAGAAGAATAATAAACGCTCCAATATCCTCTTTTTCATCCAATTCCTCAATGGTTGAAAATTGTATTTTACAACCTCCAGGAGGAGAAGTTTTTAAGAAATTAACAATTCTTTTAATTTTTTTAGCTGATGCAAACTTAAGTCTTTCATTTAAATCTACAGCAGTTAAACACTTAAAATGGTCCAAAATGCTTTGCTTTAAAAATAAGCAAGGTCATCTTTTTTTAATGTGGAAATATCACTAGGTGTGTTAATATCTTTTCTTTCAAATGGAGAAGCCTCATATTAATTTTACAGCCTCTTCAATCATAACATCTAAAAACACACTGCATTTTGGCCTCTTGTCGGATATCACAATGAAGGATAAATAGAAAACTTTTAGAAATACACGTGCTTACAAAAACACTCTCACTCTCCCAATACCTATTCTATCTTTCAAATATGGCTGAAGTCGGTAAGAAGAGGCTTTACTCTGAATAGTCTTACTACTAAAAGTTATTTGTGATTATTCTAATTTTAAGACTTCCTTTACAAATCAAACATTTTCTTCATAAATTCTTATTTTCTCTAAACATAGGTATATTTAAAAATTTTTTAAAAAAGTGTGACTATATTAGAAGGTAGTATTTAATGTGCACAGTAGTATTAGAAAAATCTTGAGCACAATATGTTTTAAATATGTTAAGCAAGAACAAATTACAAAGTTTTCACTCATATATTTGTTTCTTAATTATAATTTTAAATTAGCTTTTATTTTTATGAATTTCAGATTTCTTCACTAACATGTAAATAAATCATAAATAGCACTACAAATTTTGCAATTTTTTAATAAAATAAAGTTAAATTTGCAGTAATAATGTAATTTTTTTCAAAAAAAAAAATGTGTTCCCAGAAATTTTGTTTTATAAATATCAAACTACCAACAAGATTTCCCAAATAGGTTTTTAATTAATGTTCTAATTAGTAATATAAATTTAAAAAATCAATCATGGTTATAAAATAATAAACCTTACATTTTCTAAATAAATCACCTTAATTCGAATAGTACTTCTTAATATGTATTTAAAAATGTTTCTTATATATTTGTTATAAAATAATGATTTTAAAAAATAAATATTTTAAAAAACATTACATTTTCCATTGAAATGCATTTTTACATTTCATGCAAATTCTAAACACAAGACCATTTATTCTAATAAATATCATTAATTGTAATATTATTTTATTGAAAGAATTTACAAACATTTGTGCCTAAAAAAATTATTATTTTAATACATGTTACAAAATGGAATTGATTTAATGATAAAAATTAGAATGCAATTTAACAATCTGTATTAAAAAATAAACATTTTTTAATAAAATTCTAATCAAAAAATTATTAAAAATATAAAAATTATATTTAGTTAATATACAATAAATTAAATCATTTTACAATGACAGAAAAATCAAGAATTTTCCACAACGAAATAAAATAGAAATTCCGTTAAAATATTTAATAATATATATCTAAAAGAATATAACAATAGACGATTATTCACTTTTAGTTTCGAAAAAATATAGCTAAGCAATTTTATAACAATGGAAGCACTTAAATACAATCCTAATTTCATCAAAAAATTTATAATTAAAATACTAATCAATTATGTTACCAAACTACTATAAAATATTTTAAATATTAATAAAAAGTAAGTAAAAAATATTGACACTAAATTAATACTAGTAAATATGATCGTTTGTAAATTCAGCTTAGAATTTTTTGAAATGTTCAGTCAAATTTATAAGAATTTATCTACATCAAAGTTAGCTAACAACTTGCATAATAAACAATATGAAAAGTATACGTTACCTTATATTTGGTGGTTAAATTTCAATAGAACTTCAACTAAAGGAATAATTATGCTCAAAATATCACCAACTTCACTAAGCGAAAACAAGTGCAAATAAATGGCGAAATTAATTTGATTCATTTGTCACAGGAACAGACGAAACTTTTATCCCGCCAATTCAATGCGCATGCTCAATAGCAAACGATTTTCTGCGGCTGAATTTTACAGTAAAATCTACTGTAATCATTAGTGTTCCTATGATAGCTATTTAAATAACAGTGATTTTTACTGTATTTCTTCCGTTTTTTTTTACAGTGTAAATAGGGTTACCAAAATTGGCTCAAACCGCAATAATCGCCAACCAAAATCATTCGCGCCAAGGGTGTGAGCTCTGCTAGGATCCAACCACTTAATATATTCAATTAATAAATTTATTAGACATACATTATATTTATCAAAGAAACTCATAATTTTAAAAAGTATGTGTTTTTATAACCAATATTTCAATATAAGCCCTGTAATCGGGTACTACAAACAAATCGTCTCAGCAAAAATTACTTGCCAAAATCTCTGGAAATTATATATCCATAAATTGTTCCAATCGTCTCGTAAATCATTATCAATAATCTGCAAAATATTTCTTTCTTTCAATCTCAGAGATCGAAAGTAATTATATTAGAGTACAATCCAATTTCCAGCCCACAAGTTATAAATATCAATGGATGGTCCACTCGCTACTTTATCTCAATTATTCCCATGTTCACCCCCGAATTTCTTGAATTATCCTCTTGAGAAGCCGCGTCGTAATCTCTTCGCCGAATCTCAACGTCCTTCGAAGACCCTTAACGATTTCCTGGAGCTTCCAGAGGCGGGAACTAATGGAGAAATTATTCAGGAATTATTCTCCATCTCCCGCAAATCAATGGCATCCTATTTGCCTGAGATTTTTAAATACTTTCATCGCAAATTCTAAAGACCGCTGCTTTATGGGTCGTCAATGTTTTTTATTTCACTCTGGAGATTAATTACTTTTTGATTTGGAATAAAAGAACCTATTTAAAGGAAAATTTTTAAAAAAAAATGTTTTTTCTTTTTACCATGTGAAATATGCATTAGAACAAAAAAGCTTTTCAGATAAAAAAAGATTTTTTGTGGTTTTATTGAAATTATAAATATTAAATTCATAAATTCTTATTAAACAAATAATTACTCTTATTTTTTAATTCTTTGTAATTTTACAACTAAAAGTTTAACTTACACTTATAAAATTAAAGGATTACACAAAGCTTTTAATTAATTGTGGTACCAAATTGACTCGAAATTAGATGAGATTTTTGTAATTTTTCTTAATCATAAAAATCATAGTATGTTAAATTGAAATACTTATTCACCTGAATCTAATTTGAATTAATGAAAATATTAAGTTAGATTAACTTATCAATTTATAAATTATCAATGTTTCTTTCATTAATCATGGTAATAACTAATGCATATGACATTTTCAATTTACATACATTACGTTAAAATTGTCCACTTGATTATAGCTAAATATTTTCGAAAAATAAGTGCAATATTTTTTCATTCTTTTTTATTTACATTTAATGAGACACCAACTATCTTTCCTAATTAATGTTTCTAAATTATGCCTTTGTAGTATGTATAATTACATTTTAAAATATACAGATTTTAGAACAAAAATTGAAAGCTTAATAACAATCGTTTGATTACACTAACTCTAGCCATACTAAAACTAGTAATTACTTAGAAAATACTAATTAAAACGAGTAAACTAATTTAAAGTTACCAATACCTGTTTTAAATTTATGCAATCATATCTAATTACCTCAGAAATTTGAAATGACTAGGAACAAATGTTTGTATGTTAGATACAAGATTGTAGCTTGCACAACCATCTATTTAGTTATTTAAATGCATTTTAGTTAAATGTATTATACAAATTTACCAATATAATATTAAATTATTTAGATTTTTAATATATTCAAACCTCATGCTTTAGTCAGTTTATAATTGTAATTGTTATTGAATTCTGATTCAGATTTCAACTATTGGAATACATAAAAATATTGAAATACATGGATAGAAATATTGAAATATATGGCACTCACATTTATTAAAAAATGCAAAATTTGAAATTTATATACTTTAGGTTAATTTTAATTATCTATTTACAACATAAAATTAAACCAGCTAAGTTTAAGGATTTTCGTGAACAAAATTTATACAGATATAAAATTTAATTTTATTTAATATTTATGGGACATGAGGAACCAACTGTTTTTCGACTAGTTTCGATACAGTTGTGAATGGAATTGTGAATGGAAGAATAATTTTTTAGAAATCGAACCGATAGCATTGTTGGTAAACGGAAGAATGATTTATTATTGTCAATGTTTTTTATCAATTAGATCAGTGTTTCCCAACGTGGGGTGCCGCCCCACTGGGGGACAATTTGATTGTTAAGGGGGTTGATTCGAAAATGGACTAGACACGAGTTTAACCCTTTTGCTCCGGGCCATTTAAATGGAATGATAGATTTCGATGCTAAAATTAAAAATAGTAAATTCTTAAATAATTGCAATCAATAAATATTATAAATTCGTTTGACAAGACAAAAATATCAACTGAGTTGTTGGTGTCGTCAGGTTAACCTTTCTGCGGCAGATCACGTGAACTCCCGGACGCTTTAAAATCTCACTAAACAATGCAGTTGTTTGATTTTGAATGGGCCCCAACGCAACTTCTGCTGTTTCGCAGCATTCAGTTACTCTTAATTTGAAAGAGACGTCCATAAAAACTGTTGTAAATGCCTCGTTGTTTTAAAAAATGTATATACATTGTATAGATATAATTGAAAAGAAAAGTATTCGATTTTATTTTTATTTATTTTAATTTTAGAAGCATAGTTTTCCTGAAAAATTTGTGAAATGGAAAAAATACGTTATTTTGTGGTGTAATAAGTGTGTTATATACATTTAAATAAATAAGCATTTTTTAGAACACCTTTACTCTATGTCACATTGAATTAATCTTAACACATACTTTAGTTTTCGTTTTTAATTAGTTTTGTATACAATTATTTCACCCTATAGTAAAATGAGAGGTGCAAGGAGGAAAAAATTCGTCAATATTCGGAGGAATATTTGAAATTTGGGTTCTTACCTGCTGTCTACGATGAGTGGTATTCAGTGTGTTGCTTATGTCAGCAATGCTTCACCAACGAAATAATGAAAGACGCATTATTTATTACAAAGCTGAAAACAAGAAGATTCTCAGTGGAAATGGATAAATTAAATTTGATAGACAGTGAGGCAATATTGATAACTTACGTAAGATATATTGATAAAGAGAGAAATGTTGTCCTGTAAAAGATTAGAAGACACCACTATCTCCAAAAATGAATAAAATAAGCTACTTAAATATCAATAATATACCAATGAAAAATATAACATCTTGTGCTGCAGATTGTGCTCCTAATATGATGGGCAAGAAAAATGGCTGCTTAAAATTGATGAAAGTTGAGAATCCAGAAATGATTCTTGTGCATTGTGTTATTCATGGCGAAAACTTGGTAGCTAAAAACACCTCACCTGTTCTAAATGAAGTGCTATATTTAGTAATAAAGTGTATCAATGCTATTAAAGCTAATGCCAAATGTGAGCGTCTCTTCAAGCTGTTTTGTGAAGAGCAAAATTTAGACCATGTGAGATTTTTACCTCACACTGAAGTAAGATGGCTCTCTAAAGAGACCTGCTTGAAAAGTTTAATGAAAATGATCGATACTTTTGGTGATTATTTAAGCAACTAACCTAAAATACTGTTGGTTGTTGAAGATAACCTGTAGGTGGAGTCATTTGACACACACTGGTGATAGAAACTGTTGTTATTACTCTGATTCCACGTTGTGGGCAGCTAACAGCAGAAGGTCGTTATTACGGATTTTAACATCCACCGCATCATTAGTCTTTTGAGAAGATTTTTCACACATAATAAGCCGTGTTCACATGTTGCAAGTGAGAAAACAAAGGAAAACTTCCAAGCCCCCACCTGTACTGACGTTCATGTAGAAGGCAAAAGCTCGTCATCCATATTTCATTATTCAACAGGATCTAGGATAGAATGTGGAACTTAATGCTCCGAAGAGAACCGTTCTACTAGTTGTCCATGGTGAGCCTATTATTACTGATACGCTCTGTGGCTCCTTTGCCAATTAACATGTTGCTGAAGAACAAGTAACAATACCAAACTAATCAATATGCAGCCGGTTAAATCTTTGAGGGAATATTTAGTAGAAAAACTATTGGCATTATCTGTTTAAGAAACACATTATTTTTTAACGGTACCGACCGATGGCGGAGTGGTTAGCGTCCCTAACTTCAAAGTAGTAAGTCCCGGCTTCAAATCCTGGCTTGAGCATGAATGTTCCTTTCTCTGTGTGTGTTTCTCTACCCTTTCACTTTCGAGACAAAGATGGCGCACCCACTATAAAAATTGCTAACACCTTCGTCTCTTGTATCGCTGAATCTGATTAAATTCTGAAGGGCAGCTGGGCATTAGAAAAAATTTATCTTTAACAAAATAACAAACTGATGAAAAAAGAACATTAATTCTAATTTTTATTAAAATTAAATTTATATTTAATCTAAAAAAATCTAATATGAATTTCTTGAAGATTAAGAATCGGTTGTACTGAAAATAGATTAGTGATGCTTCTCTGGGTTTTTATTACATCCAAAATAAAAATTTATTCAACTGAGTAAAAATTTATGTAATTTAGTAAATCATGCTTCGTTCGTTTTAAAGATAACAATCAATTTTTCTTTTCATTGATGGCCTTCTATTTTAGATATATCATTTCTGGGGAATAAAACTGACATAAATGCTATACAAAACACTTCCATTTTGATTTTGTAAAATTTTTAGATATTAGCTTTGATAGTTATTATCAAATCACAAATTTTACTACTAATTCTGCTCCAATCGCTGATTTATGATTTTATACAACTCAAACAGGATTTTCCATTTTTGGTGTAAATTTAATTTCTGAATTTGAAGAGGTGTAACATAATACACTCCTGGACAATTGCTAAGGACGGATCACAAATTGCAATGTAGCATAACATTAAGCGAGACATGAGACCTAGTAGGATAAAATATAGTTGCCACACTGTTCAGACATTAGAATAAAGAATATTTATTGTTCTGGAAAGTACAAAAGCTGTGAAACATCTGAAAGAAAAAAAAGTGTTCATTTGATGCTGCATACGGAAAAATGGAACAATGCATCTACAAGTCAGCAGGCACCTTGAAGAAAGGTATCAGTACGGGATGTGTCCACCGTGGAGTGTGATGCAACATTTCACACGTCGTATCATACTTTGCACAACATTATCCAGCATATAATTCTGTTGAGGGAATTTATACCATTCCTCTGGGAATGCACGGATGATAATGTTCTTTAATTATTAAATCTTTCCTGTAAAACTTTGACTTGAAACAACAACTGTCCAGACGAGTCAAAACCTTTAAAGCTCTTATAAACGCTATCACGTGATGAACAGACGTGGGAAAAAATTTGCATACGCACACTTCTTCTTACTATATCCCACACTTATTCTAATTTTCCACATTTTGCTTCCTTTCATTTTGTGGTTGCGATGGATGATAGTGTTATCCGTCCTTAGAAATTGTCCAGCAGTGTATTGTGTAACTGATTATCTAATACAGATTCTGATATTAAATGTTTTATATCTAGAATTTTGTAAAATAAAATAAAAAAATTTTACATCATTCTATGTACACAATCACCATAACTTTTTTTTAGTATGTGTGTCAAATAACTATTTTTTAATCTATGACAACATGATCATTTCATTACGGTTTAAATATATGTCTAATCTAAAGGTCATTAGATCACACATCATTAGATATGTATTAAGTTGTAATCATTAGGTATATATTAATTTATAATCATTGGTACATATTAGATCATAATCATTTTAAGTATATGTTAGGTCATAATCAATAAGTATATATTTTACATTATGTATCACATATTAAAATATGTGATATATAATGCATAAACAATGTAAAATAAAATATTATGTCACATTGAAAGATTAGTATAATGCTATGTGATTTCTTAGTGATATTCACATTACTCTAACGTTTCCATAAGTGTATATTGTAATTTGATTTTTCAATATGTATATTAATTTATATGAGCTCAAAAAATATATGTAGAAATATCAAATCACAGGAACAGAAAGCTTTCTTAATCCAGTACATTTTTCAGACAATTTCAGTTCTTCAGAAAGATTGTTTTAACTTAAAAGAAAGTTTTTAATTTAATGTTTTACTTTTTTGTGTTTGAAAGAAAGTTTTACTTTTTTGAATAAATATAAATACAAATGAATAAAAGGAAAAAATTTTATTACGGTAATAAGCAAATAACGTGAATAAGAAGTATCCGTTATACTGTTAACTTACCGATTTAATTTCGATCATCTGTCTAAATCATGGTAGTGAAAGTTGTTTTCCGGTGTATTTTAAGGTAAAAATAAATGCGACAAATAAATTAATTTTTTCCAGTCAACGATGTGTGATATATCGACATACAATTTGACTATTTCGGTAGGGAAAGATGTTTTCCTGTGTTGTTTAGGGTAAAAATAAATGCGACAAATAAATTAATTTATTCCAGTCATCGATGTGTGATTTATCGACATATAATTTGACTATTTCGGTAGTGAAAGATGTTTTCATGTATTGTCTAAGGTAAAAATAAATGCGATAAACAAATAAATTTATTCCAGTCAACGATGTGTGATATATCGACATACAATTTGACTATTTCGGTAGTGAAAGATGTTTTCCTGTGTTGTTTAGGGTAAAAATAAATGCGACAAATTAATTTATTCCAGTCAACGATGTGTGATATATCGACATACAATTTGACTATTTCGGTAGTGAAAGATGTTTTCATGTATTGTCTAAGGTAAAAATAAATGCGACAAATAAATTAATTTATTCCAGTCAACGATGTGTGATATATCGACGTACAATTTGACTATTTTGGTAGTGAAAGATGTTTTCATGTATTGTCTAAGGTAAAAATAAATGCGACAGATAAATTATTTATTCCAGTTATCTGATATATCGACACACAATTTGACTATTTCGGTAGTGAAAGATGTTTTCATGTATTGTCTAAGGTAAAAATAAATGCGACAAATAAATTAATTTATTCCAGTCAATAAATAAATGCGACAAATAAATTAATTTATTCCAGTCAACGATGTGTGATATATCGACGTACAATTTGACTATTTTGGTAGTGAAAGATGTTTTCATGTATTGTCTAAGGTAAAAATAAATGCGACAGATAAATTATTTATTCCAGTTATCTGATATATCGACACACAATTTGACTATTTCGGTAGTGAAAGATGTTTTCATGTATTGTCTAAGGTAAAAATAAATGCGACAAATAAATTAATTTATTCCAGTCAACGATATATCGACGTACAATTTGACTATTTCGGTAGTGAAAGATGTTTTCATGTATTGTCTAAGGTAAAAATAAATGCGACAAATAAATTAATTTATTCCAGTCAACGCTGTGTGATATATCGACATACAATTTGACTATTTCGGTAGTGAAAGATGTTTTCATGTATTTTCTAAGGTAAAAATAAATGCGACAAATAAATTAATTTATTCCAGTCAACGATGTTTGATATATCGACGTACAATTTGACTATTTTGGTAGTGAAAGATGTTTTCATGTATTGTCTAAGGTAAAAATAAATGCGACAGATAAATTATTTATTCCAGTTATCTGATATATCGACACACAATTTGACTATTTCGGTAGTGAAAGATGTTTTCATGTATTGTCTAAGGTAAAAATAAATGCGACAAATAAATTAATTTATTCCAGTCAACGATATATCGACGTACAATTTGACTATTTCGGTAGTGAAAGATGTTTTCATGTATTGTCTAAGGTAAAAATAAATGCGACAAATAAATTAATTTATTCCAGTCAACGCTGTGTGATATATCGACATACAATTTGACTATTTCGGTAGTGAAAGATGTTTTCATGTATTTTCTAAGGTAAAAATAAATGCGACAAATAAATTAATTTATTCCAGTCAACGATGTTTGATATATCGACGTACAATTTGACTATTTTGGTAGTGAAATATGTTTTCATGTATTGTCTAAGGTAAAAATAAATGCGACAAATAAATTAGTTTATTTCAGTCAACGATATCTGATATATGGACATACAATTTGATTATTTCGGTAGTGAAATATGTTTTCATGTATTGTCTAAGTAAAAATAAATGCGATAAACAAATTAATTTATTCCAGTCAACGATGTGTGATATATCGACATACAATTTGATTATTTCGGTAGTGAAATATGTTTTCATGTATTGTCTAAGGTAAAAATAAATGCGACAAATAAATTAGTTTATTTCAGTCAACGATATCTGATATATCGACATACAATTTGATTATTTCGGTAGTGAAAGTTGCTTTCCTGTGTTGTTTAGGGTAAAAATAAATGCGACAAATAATTTATTCAAGTCATTGCGCGATATGTGATATATCGACATACAATATGACTATTTCGAATTTCTCAATGATGCTATAAGATATTTAAAGGCCCATACATATGAGTATGCTAGCTGAATATTAACTGACAAGAGATATTAATAAAATTCAAAAAATATTACTAAAAATATTAATCGAACACTTTATGAAATGTTACATTGAAACACTCTTTCTATTTAATGCATTCGTATATTAAAGCCTTAAGCAAATTTCCTGGTAGAATACTTTAAAATTTATCTGCCTAGTTATACTTATTTTAATCTTTTTTTAAAAAAAATATTTTTCTAGGAAAAATCATCTATGGAATTTTTAAAACTTAAAAATTCTCCGTGAAAAAAATCTTCTAAGTCAGGCCTTTTAAATAGAAAGTCCCGAAACTTTAATTTACTGCTAGGGGCAATCTCGAACAAATCATGTTTCAGACGAAGAATAATTTTTTTATTGAAGTGAAATTTCTAGGTTTAATGGCTTCATTTATCCTTCGTGTCATGGAAATTGTCTCTAAGAGATACTTTGATGGCAACTTTCATCACTTTTCCTTTTTTCATTTCCTTAACTGTCAAACAACATATATTAAAATTTATTCGAGAAACTTCATTATGCTTGTCTTTCTACTTTTTATACAGTAGCACTTAAAAATCTGTATTTATTAAAACGGTAATGAAACTTTATATTATTTAATAGTCATATATATCAGCTTTCTTTCATTCTACATTCCAAAATAAGTTTAAATTTTGAAAAATATAACTATTTTTAATATCCTGATAAATCTAACTGCATTAATTTTTTAATATTAAGAATACGTTCGGTGCAATTTTTTTGAAATACACTGCATATATATATTGTAACCATTTTTTCTTATTTAGTTTTAGAAAACATTAATATTGAGCTTTTAATATTTGATATATGCCAATATTATTTTTCAGAAATGTTAAATATGTATCTAATTTTAAGCATCCTTTAAAAAAATCTTAAAAAATGCTACATCAAAAAGTATTAAAGTTTTTTGAAAAAATTAATGCCAAATAATCTATATGTTGTTATTTAGAGCATGTACTAAAATTTTAAGTTTTTGTTAAAAAATAAAAAATTAGGGCCAGTTGAATATTTATACTGAGATTTTAGCCAAGTTTTCTATGCCATTATTCGAATAACAGGCCATAATTTTGGAAATATTCAAGTGATTAAAATTCTTTTAGTACATTCTCTAGAAAACAATATACAGATTAAGCTCATCAAATTTCATAGTGGTATTATGAAAATATTTTTGAATTATAATTTTTGAAGCGCGTGCAAATTATGAACAAAAACCAGTTCCGATTAATTTTTATTTGATTAATTTTTTGATTAATTTTTCATTTGATTTTCTGATTGATTTCCGGGAAAGTAATAAATTTATGTATCTTTTAAAAGCTTACTATGTTTTTATTTGAAAATTAAACACTGTTTAAACTAATTTTTAACATCATTCTGGCCTTTTAAGTGCCCATTTCCGGTGCTTCAAATGTCCACTTCTGGTTTCGTAATCTTTACGAAATCCTTCATACCTCAGAATCTAATTAACGTAGAGACAGAAACAAACTTAATTATTGAAAAACAAATGTATTTGCATTAAAGTAACCGTAAACGTTGATAACGTCAATTTCGATCAAAAATGATAATTTTTTTATTCTTATGTTAAATAACGAATTGAATTAGCTTTCCAAAACAGGCTTCTTTGATGAGCTTTGGAAAGCTAATTCATCGAAAAACTCAAAGGATAGCAGCTCTTTAATTTAACATAAAATTATGAAATATAATATGTCAAAGTGACATCATCAAACTTTGTATGACTTTAAAAGATAAAGCAATCCGCGTCATCAATATGACTGCTTGACATTGATTAAATTATAATTTAGAATTTTAATTAAAATATATTTTTACTGGAAATAAAATAAAAACTGTTCTTTTGGAAGTATTCGATTGAAAACATAAGACATTCAAATTAAAGAAATATAGGATCCTTTGTAAATATTTATACACATATAAATATTTTGAGTTAAAAATAGCATCAAAATTCTAATAAGGTCACATTAAAATTTAGTTTTAAATTTTCATTATTTTTTTTCTATTTTTCACCTTTCGATACTAAAAGAGGGGAATCGGTGCAGCTTATGAACAGGTGTGTATCCACAGCCCAAGATTTGTTGATTTTTCAGCATCTAGAAGCAAGAATTATAGAAGACATTGCGATTATAACCGATTTTAAATGCTCCCCCCTCCTACATTTTTTGTGAAAAGACATATCGGATACGATGGAACTGATTGGAATTTGACCTCATTAATTTCTAATTAGGAGAACGACGACTGGTCATTACAAATCAAATGTCTAAGAAAATTAATTCTCATAAGCTTATAATTAAGTAATCTATGCTAACATCACTAATTAGTTTTTTATAAAAATTATTTTATAATTACATTACCCAAGAACTTATGTGAACTTAAGTAATATTTTTAAGTACATCTTAAAATTTAAGCGCACACGTGTGTGTGTGTGTACGTGTGTGTGTGTGTGTGTGTGTGCGTGTGTGTGTGTGTGTGTGTGTGTGTGTGTGTGTGTGTGTGTGTGTGTGTGTGTGTGTGTGTGTGTGTGTGTGTACGTGTGTGTGTGTGTGTGTGTGTGTGTGCGTGTGCATTATTCTGTTTCATGTGAATAATCATGTTTTCTTTTTCTTAATGAATGTTTCATGTTTTTCTTAATGAAAACTATTTAAACTTCTAAATTATGTAAAAAGAAAACCTCTTTCTTTGAAGCTAGTATAAAATTTCTTGAATGGAGAAAATCTCTCACCCTTGTTACTGTATGAAAATTAAAATTTTTACTGAGGAAGTTTGATATGAAAAAATCTCTATATTACCATATGTATTAAAAACAATATTTTTCAATATTTACGTCATGAAATGAATATTTTAAAATTTAACTTCTCATTATTGTGATGCACGACAGCTTGCGCAACATTGACAAGAACAAAGCCCTCAAGCGTATAGTTTTGAAACTCTTATGTAAAAAACTAAAAATAAAATGGAAGCTTTTGTCCCAGTTAATTTCCCAAGAAATAAAGCCTCGGTGGCTAAATGCGGGTAGTTTGCCTTAAGACATACATTTTTGCATTATTCTTCTATCTTTGCTCTTCTACAGCGATAAACTGCAATGCCTTCGGTGACAATCCATTATGAGGCTTAAGTGAAACTTTCCACGAAAATAACTATGGAATAAATCTCTTTCCATCAATTTTTGTTGCAAAAAACATAAGCCATTAACTTTAACTCAATAATCTGCGTGGGATTGGATATGTGTGCTTATGGCTTGTGTCACGATTATTCGATACCCAGTAGCTTGTAGGAAACAAATTT
Organism: Latrodectus hesperus; assembly: GCA_037975125.1. Classification (NCBI taxonomy): domain Eukaryota; kingdom Metazoa; phylum Arthropoda; class Arachnida; order Araneae; family Theridiidae; genus Latrodectus; species Latrodectus hesperus. Next base: position 7,669,927 of record CM075851.1, on the reverse strand, counting down.
AATTTAAATAATGCCTCCCTAAGCTGATTTATTTTAGAAAACATTATTTATTTTACAAGATGGGTCAAAAATTTTATAGACAATAACAAGCAATTTTCTTATTATTTTAATAATGTGTCTATATATAGTTAGATTGATGTGCAATTAAAATTTTATGTAAGCTATAATTTGAATATAAATTATAAAAATTGTTAAAAATAAAAAGAAATAGAAAAATAAATTGTTTTACTCCTATTAATTCTATATAATACTAAATGTAAAAATGTATAGAAACTTTTGTCATTGACAACTGGGCAAATTGTATCTTAAAAACAGCTTAGTTGTGCTTACAAAACAGTTGTAAATATTATTAAATTGTTAATTATCGTATTGTGAAAATTTAAGAGGTAATAGAATATTTTGAATTATTTGCATAATGCTACAAACATTGTGAATAATGCGATAGTTATCAATAATAAATTGTAATATTACTATGATATTTTAACACAATTTAAAATTGATTAACGTATTATACATTTGAATCAATTAAAAATGTATGTACACATATATGGGTGCGTATGCATGCACGTGTTACGTGTTTATATATATATATATATATATATATATATATATATATATATATATATATATATATATATATATATATATATATATATATATATATATATATTAAGAGCGAAAAATAATAGGGAAGGCAAACGCGTGAAAATTATGGAAAACGATATTATGTAATTATTCAAAACAATTTCATTATTTATGAATATAAATTTATCAAAATAGTATTAAAGCATTATTTAAGAGTAGTTGACGAAAGACAGCTCCAGCCTATACATAAATTGAAATATATCCCATTCTTAAGAACTACCATTTCTTCATTCGTTTTTTTTTTATGAAAACTGTGAAAAACGAAAAAGAAATTAAAAAATATTATAGCAAATATTTAAATTTTGAATAAATTGTTGGAACTTACTTTTTAATCTAAGATTCTTACTTACTATTTGAATACTACAGTTCAAATAATAATCTTGAATAATAGTTATATAATAACATTTATTAGTTTTAAAGAATAAAAATTCGTAAGAAAATCAAAACAAGTATAGTTCAGAACTTTTAAAAATATAATTTTAGAAAATTAAAAAATAATTTTTAAAATCCATTTTCTTAATATTCATCTTTTTATCTATTTACTTTCTAAGTGCTAATAATTTTTTATCGTGATGGCGCAAATACAAAGTATATACCCTATCATAATATCTCATATACATCAAAATATACATCAAGATATGCTTCTTATCCTTGAAATTTGAATACAATACCAATTTTTTTGTTTCCTGAAATTCGTCAAATGTTGCTGCAACATACAAGTAATTTAATTTTGTTTTTTTTTTCAAATGTAATATACAAATGATAAAAATTTAAAAAATAATTTATTTAAATACACTACTGTAAAATTCGATTTTTATCTAAATGTATCTAATTATTTCCGGTCAAAATATAATAAATTTGCCAGCGATCAGTGTTGCAAGTTAAAAATGATTAAAACTCCGCGTCACGACTAGTCATATTGTGTTTGATCATTTAATATAAAGGTATTTTATTAGTTAATTAATAAGAGTTCATGATAAAAATAATATTGCATATACATACTGTTTTGCCGATCGATGACTGAGTGATTAGCGTTCCTGACGCCTGAGCTGTGGGTCCCAGGCTCGAATGCCGATTCGGGCATGTATGTTACTTTCTTTCTCTGTTCTCTCTGTGTTTTTCTGTCCTTTCTTCTGTGATGAAGTATGAATGTGAGCCACCCTATAAACGGGTTTGTGGTGATATGGCGAGGACAACGTTACTCGCCTCCGTGACTTGGTTCACAGGTGCCCGCTGGGTAACGTCAAATGAGTAGCAGTTTCTGGCCTTATTGTGGCTGAGAATTCGTCACCCAAGTGCCTGCCGTTGGAGAAATATATATATATATATATATATATATATATATATATATATATATATATATATATATATATATATATATATATATATATATATATATATATATATATATATATATATATATATATATATATATATATATATATATATACTGTTTTTATAGTTGTATCTCTTTTATAATAAGTTCTCTAATTGTTCCGATTTTTCAGTTAGAAAGACTGGCCCATATTAATCACCATTATTTATTTTTAAAGCAGTTAATATGTTTTCTTTTGTAATATTAAGTAAGTTCCATTATTCTATTGTTTCAATTTAGCTATTTTATTAATAAGTGGATACAAAAAAATTAAGTTTATTCAATTTCTGTCGTCAAATTCCTTCATTTTCAAATTCTTAAAAGTATACTAAATTGAGAATTCTGAATTGTCTCCAAAATTGGAGTGCCTCCTCGCACGCTTCTGAAATGAGATATATGTATACCTGCGTTATTTCGACATTTCCTATTTTCTTAGCATACTAATGATAGGATTCAAAACATAGTAATTATCTTTTAATTATTAAAGAAAATAAATACAAAGGATAGCAGTTTACCTTTCTGCCTATTTAATCAAAAATATTCTCTATAATCCTAAATTCTAAATACTAATTTTAATCTTAATTTTAGATTTAGTGTCTGAATTTGTGTGTGTGTGATATCTAATTTCAATAGCTTTTTAGCTACAGTTGAATATCTGATTGAAATGTGGTTTTATTGAACCGGCCAGCTGTTGGACAAAAAAATGTATTTTTTCCTCTATTATTCGATTTTCATATTCTTCACAAAGAACTAATATTGGTTGTACTTTCTTGGCTTTATACGGAACAATTTGTGTTAGGAATAGCTTTTGATATTGTATTAACAGCATTATAAACTTAAATTTATATATTTTTAAAAGATTTTAACACTATTATTTTGATAGTTTTATTTCCTAGAAAATATTTATTCAGTTTATAAATAAAACAATTCGAAAATATTCGATAAAAAATATTTCAAAGCATTGGAAACATTATATTTCAGTTTTTACTTTAACTTTTTGAATTACAATATTTATTAACTTCTAATTCATAAGGGAACTTCTTTAAAAACATTTAAGAAGGCAATATTCAATTTTATTTGTTCTCATAAAATGTAAATATATTTCTTAATTTTTTCCATACATAAAAACAAAACAAAATTTTAAATAATTTTCAAAATAAATAACCCCTTCTTGCATCTTTTTTATAAAAATGTTTTCTTGGAAAGTAAGATTTAAACACTTTTTACCCATTAAATATATAACTATGCCTATGATAAGAATTCTTCTACCTGATATCATCATTTGCCATGAAAAGGGATGATGGAAGTCAATTCATCTTTTCAAAGCATTCTATTCAGTTATTAATGATGATAAACAGTAAGAACACTGCATCTCTTTCTCACAAATATTTGCTCTAAAATTAAAAGGATTTTTCAGTTAATGATGAACACACACACATGGCCTCTCTCTCTCTGTGCCAAGACAGCCCACGTGGGCCAAATCCTACAGGACCCATCTCTGTTTTCCTGACCGAGAGGCCCTGGGGGGCGAAGCATATGTCCCGATTAGGTGGTCAGCCTAACGCGAAACCACCAGTGTTTAGTTCCCAAGCATGCTTGGTACTCAGTTTATCGACCCACAGAAGGGATGAAAGGCAGAGTCGACCTTGCCCAGCCCGAGGATCGAACCTCGGACCTGTGCCTTGGAAGCGTGAAACGCAACCGCTAAGCCACCGGGCTTCGACGTAATAATCATATCCACCAAAAAGAACATCAAGCTAATCAGCTTTTGTCAGAAACATTGTGTTTGTGATTATTTTAAAGATTAGAATAAATTGTTAGCAATTAATTGACAAACAATCCCTAAAAATCATTTAATTCATTTAAAGATAGGGTTTTCTGTTTTGAAGAACAACCAAATGACGAATTTAACCCTTGAAAAACCACTTTTTCAATTTCACTTGAATGAAAAAACATAAAATTTGATTGGCTTTGTGTGTATAATTTTTAACAATAAATATGTCAACTTTTTGGGCTAAGACAGGAACAGAAACATTACCTTCTATCAATATTAAGAAATTTTTTGTATGCATTAAAAAATTATGAAAATTGAGGCTTAACATATATTATCATTATATATATCCTTTACACCTATGAGAGCAGTTCAAATATACCAATATCATCTCGTGTATATTCTTCCAAATTTAAAATGATTATTTGTATTTGACGTTTTAAATAAAAAATATTTTAATTTAAATTTGTCTGGTTGTTCTTGTGATTTGATATTAAAATAACTTGTATATATGTGAGAATTATATAAGATTTTAATTCAAAATAAATCAAAAAGTAATATTAATAATAAATAAGCAGTATTAATCTAAGAAATTGAGTTATGATTTTTTTCCTTCGTTGGAAATTTTCCAGATTCAAAAACCTTTAAAGAAAAGGATAATACATTCAAATTACACACCCACCTCATTTAGAAACATACAATTGCTCCTTTTCATGTCGACGCTTCGCTTATATTTAGTTGTCCTTGCTTTTTATTCCACCCTAGGGATTTACTAATTCCTTAAGTTTCAATGTTTAATGTATTTTTATGGAAAAAAATGTGAAGTCTAATTTTAAACGTTTTTCTTTGATACACCCTTTTTTATTAATAATTATTGATCTCAAAATGCCTTTAAAACAAAAAAACACCATTGGAGGACAAACTAGTTACTAATAATGAAACTTTGTTTTGAGAAGATCTTGAGCAGTATTTTTATTCAATATTTAAAGAAAAATGTAGGAAAAAATTTTAAAGGAATATTTAAGCTTTATTAAATTATAGAAATATTGAAAATTATACTATTCTAATTGTTTAAAAATAAGGCAGAATTACAAATCTTAAAAAATATTCATCAATAGGTATAAAATTGAAAAGTACAAGAATAGATATAACACTTATATTTAGCAATACATTCAGCACACAAAGGCAGCTAAAATAGAATAACTAAAATATAATTAATAGTAAATTTTTATACAATTAATAATCAAATATTAGATGGAGAATAAAAATCAAATACTAGATGGAGAATAACACATTGAAAATACCAAATGAAGAATAATAATACATTTATAAAGTTAATCAAAAAACCAAATTTATAAAATTAAGTATTAGATGGAGAATAATACATTGAAAATACCAAATGGAGAATAATAATATATTTATAAAATGAGTCAAAACACAAATCAATTTGGTTTTTCACTAACTTTATGATATATATATATATATATATATATATATATATATATATATATATATATATATATATATATATATATATATATATATATATATATATATAATATTTAAAACATGTTGTTGATATATAGATGTATATAGTTAAACTTTAATTCTGTAATTCAATATGTTTCACATTAAATTTTAAGTTGATGGTACAAATGTGGAAGTTATTTAGGAGAGGATGTCTAGAATTTAGAAAAAATATATTACATTACTTTTTTTGTTCATTACTTTGTGTAATGGAAAGTTTTATAACATATTTCTTTGAATAATAAATTTCAATAAAATTTTACCTATTTGTAATCAATTGTTTTCATGAATTTATTTAGATACATTTTTTATTTTATTTATCTACCTCTGATAGTGTAACAAAAACTATTCACCCATTTTGATTTGTCATAATGGGTGAATTAAGTTTTAGTTATATAAAGCAAGAAATTTTCGTTAGAATGAAGGGCTATACATTTGTGAATATGAAGACTCCCATTTTTTTTGCTAAACTGCTCTTTAAATTTAAATAGTTGCAAAACATTTCTAATCATATTCAACATATAATTTTAAATCTCTTAAAAGAAAACCCTTTATTTTGATCACATTTACATAAGCATAAAAATTGGTACAATTTTTCTTAAAAGAAATATCTACATAAAACAATTCAAGATACAAAAATAGTTAAAATAATAAAAACTGTAATACACAGACTGAATAAAAACATTTTTAAGAGGTATTTTACGCGCAAAATTTTCCAATCATAAAAAATTAAAACATGTTCTAACATAGAAAAAAAAAAGGAAACAGTGTAAAATTTACATAATTTTCTTTTTCATATTGAAAATCAAAATTCTTAAAAATATTTTGGGAATATCAAAGAAAACAAACAGCAAACAATAATGTTTACAATAATAACTGACAAGATGTTAAGAAGAGAATGTTTACTACAAGCTCTCGGGGTGCTTGCGACATTCCTTACTACGGGTGGCACAAAGTGGAGGGGCGAGGCAGACGAGAATTAATTATTATAGTCCACAAAGCGAATCCTAGGCGTACGTTGCCTAGGGAGGCCCTTCATCCTCCCTCTCTGACGTCACTGTTTCCATGGTAGCCTCATTCGCAACAAGCGCTCTTTTCTCGCAGCTTCCGCACCAAAAAAGAGCAAAAGAGAGGAGATAGGCAGGAGAAGAGCACGGCAGGAAAACTTACAAACAGGGTGGGACTCCAATCTTTTTTTTCCCCTCTTCATTTCTTGTTTTATTTCTTCTTTTCTTCATTGCAAACCGAGGAGGCACAACATGGATTTGAAGATGAAGTAGCAAAAGAAAAAAAAATGTTTCAATATATTTTGAAGTGTGCTGTCAGTTGCTCGATGCTTAGGAATGACGACGTGTTTAAATGAGTTGAAAATAATGCGTTTGCCCCGGACTGAGTGGGAAAAAAAAAGTTTTGATCAAAGAATTTCAATTTAGATTCTTCTCCAACGAATAAAAAAGTCCAGTTTATAAACAAGAGTTGAGGAATGGAATTTTGAGTTAGATTAATTAAATCGCCTTAAGTGCCGAAACTGATTGAGAAATTAATTTCTTTTAGAGTGTTTGATTTCAGTGTGAGAAGAAGAATATTTGTAATAAAATGTCTCTTTCCAAAGGATAAATATTGTTTTTGTAAAGCTAATATATATATTTCTTCTTTTAGAAAATTTATACATTTCTTTAGAATTGTGTATTCATTTTATCTTACAGCAATAATTTTTTAATTCTAATTAACACTCACTCTTCCTCACACTTAAATAAAAAATTAAAACAGCAGCCTCTTAAAACAAAAATTAGAATTTTTTATCAATCCAGCAGTGTTGATAAGCTTCTCTCATTTAAAATTATATCAACTAAAAATTCAAGCCAAGTTAAAGAATTAGCTTGAAACTATAGCAGTAATGGCCCAGGTGCCGTATAATCCATGATTCAAAATTCTAAATTTTTTTGGCGATGAAGAGATGTTGCCAAGATGACGTATCGTGACGTGTGGGATGACGTAAATACTAGGGTTATCAAAATAGAATATTCTGCGTAATTCTTATAGGTCTCCATGTGTATGAGGTAATAAAAACGAGGTTGCGAGATACAGAAGAAAATCCGCCAAAAAACCACCAATCTCAGAATTTGGCATCATGGATTATACGGCACCTGTGCCGCAGTAACCTATCTTGATTAATTTTATAGCCGTAGCAGACTCTTACAAGTTAATAATAGCAAAAACATGTTGATATAAAAACCAATCTTCTACTAATAGCTCATTCTTCTTTTGGTGATGGCCACAAGGTTTTGGTCATATTTTGAATCTATAGTTGTTTGCATTTACGATACAATGTGGAGCATGTATTCTAATTTTTTCATGAAGGAATACTAGTTCGTAAACCACTAGTTACGTATCATTACGGCTTCACTGCTAAACCTTTTTTATGTTAATGCAGTATAAATTTGAATGTCCTTGAATAGTTATTATAAACAAATTCGCCCTATTTCTTTATCAATTTGGATTCAATATTGAGTAATAAGTGATGAATGTAATGTTTTTGCTTTTTCTATTCATATATTTTTTTAGATTTAAAGTTTTCCAAGCTTATTTCTTTATTACAAGCAAGTATGGTCTTCAATCTGTAAAACTTCTCCCACTGTATGGTATACATGTGTTCTTCAAATGAGCTTTAAAACAACTTTCAACTGTTAAGTTATCCGTCCGAGTTGTGTTTATTGATAAGCACTACAAGCAAAACATGAACTAAGGTTAAAGATAAAAATATGATACTCGTATAAAATTTCGTTGACCACGAAAAAACGACGCCAAATTTCAAAGTTTTCCCCTTCAGCAAAAATCTACATACCAACTACATAATTATTACTTTGACAAACTATTTCCATTCTTTTGTACTAGAGATCAGTTCTAACAAAGAAATAGCCGTTCAGAAAAAAATTGGCTGTCAGGTTCAATTGTTGCTGTTTTGATTTCTCTTCGATTTATTTATTGTTGATGCAAAGAATTAACAACTATTTAATATAGCTTTATTTTCTGCATCGTGTTATTCTTTTTATTTTCTATTTTTGCCAAAAAATGAGTTTAAAAGTAATGATAACCTTACTAAACCAAACTGATTAGGATAAAAAAATTTCAAAAGTAATGATAAATTTGATGGTGCATAACTATTTTTAATGAATATGATTATAAATTTAAAAAGTGTGGAAAATTATAAATATTTTGAATTAAATACGTTAAACTTATTTAATTCAAAATATTTCTAATTTTCCATACTTTTTAAATTTATAATTATTAAAAAACATTTTCATTTCGTTGATTTCTTCCAGTAACTTGCATGGAATACATTTGACTTTATTTTTCTTTTATATTTATGAAAATTCTTATTTCCTTTTACATTAAACATGAAAATACTTATTTTCTTTTACATTAATTATTATTTCTTTATTTTCTTTTATATTAACAAACATTTCTTGTGGATACAAGAACTTTTTATTACATATTTTCATGCTTTAAATATTTATTTTTTTCATATTTATACAAAACTTTTCCATATTCTTTTCATTTTACAGTTAAATGAAATATTGTTAATATTTTGTGAGCCTTTTTATTGCTAGTTACAATTTATGTTTAAATTTACATCCATCATATACTAGAAAAACTATTGAAATTTATCTGCTCAGATAAGTCAAATGTACTTTATTGAAAATTTTTAAAAATGTACTAATTAAATCAAGATTACTTAAATGTAATGAATAATTTAAACCCTGATACTACATTATATGTTTTGCATATCTATTTATTAATGTATCATTTCCTTGATCCTCTTCATTGATATTATATATATATATATATATATATATATATATATATATATATATATATATATATATATATATATATATATATATATATATATATATATATATATATATATATATATATATATAATAAAAATACACTTTCATGTGACTCATTATTTTTTCAAATTGTCAAATGCGATAGTAAATTATAAAGCTAAAATATAACCAAGTTTGAATGGAAGTGCAAATTTCAGATCTGTTAAAATTATTAATATTTGCAAAGTAGAAGGGATTCATAATTTTTATTTCCCCATATAGATAAACATGCTGCATATTCACTCCTGTATATTCTTCCCACACACACACAACAACGTTTTGCTGTTGTAAAATTTTAGTACCTGAATTAAGACTAAAATATGACGGACAATTTTCTATGAGTCTTTACATCCTCTGTTACAAAAAATTCATAATTAATCAAAAGTCATCATGTAATTTTTCTTCCTTCCTCATACCAATAAGATAACTAGAAACAAGGTGATCCTTGTATGGGTGCCAGGGCACAAAGGTATCGAAGGTAATGATAGGGCTGATGAACTTGCTAAACAAGGATCGTCTTTTGCTCCCATCGGTGCAGAACTTTTTTGTGGGATCAATTTGAAGACCGCAAAAACCAATGTTCTTAGATGGGAAAAACGAAAGATGTATGAAGCTTGGCTCAACACTCCTGGTCAAACCCACGTTAAAAGTATGGTCTGTGGATCATCGGCGAGGATTGCCTCTGAAATTCTAAGATGCTCTAGGCAGAAGATACGTTTAATTGTAGACTTCATAGCTGGGCACTACTATTTCAGAAAACACCTCCATAAAATGGGACTGTTTCAGCAAGACCCTATCAACAGGAAATGTCATACGCAAGAAGAAACGGCCAAGCATATCATTTACGAATGCGAGGCTCTTGCCCTCTCTAGATGAACTTCTTTAGGCATCATCCATACTAGAGAGTTACACCTAGATTCCATTAAAGGGTTATATATATACATATATATATATATATATATATATATATATATATATATATATATATATATATATATATATATATATATATATATATATATATATATATATCGGTTTTTATTAATAAAGTGGGTGATCCGAGCAACTGGAACTAGGAAACAAAATGTTGATAAAAGCAGAGATGCCCAATGACATACAAACCCAACTCTAAGAAGAAGAAGATGCAGATAAGATACTTGTACCTTGGGGAACAATATTTATAATATTGTCATTCACCTCAAAAAGTTCACCTCCACACATCCTCACCTCTCCACGCGCCAGTAAGATACTTGGACCTAGAAAACAGCATTTGTAATATCTTCCTTCACCTCCTGTGACGTCCCGACGCTAATAAGATGCTTGGTACGTAGGAGAACGACATTTTTAATAAAATCATTCACATCTCAAAACGCATCAAAACTTTATCCAACTCAAATTTCGAAATTATAATTTCGGGTATATTTTAATTTAATTTTCTTCCAATTCTAAGTGAATGAGTGCTAAGATTGTCAATCAGTTGCAGTAATTTTCAGATTAAAAGAGTCCTAGATACTTTCACTGCATCGTCAATCATCAAAAAAAAATCCTTAAAACTATGAAATCTATATAAATAAAATTCTTATTCTGATTGCACGGCTAATTTTTGTTCTGGTTTGATTTTAAAACAGATTCACGAAATGTAGAAATATTTTTTATCAGGTTGATGTTCTTTGGCTAACATAAAGTAAAAACTCTTTCATTACGAAATAGAAGCGCGAGAGATTAGTATTAGCGCTTCGCACTCCCAAGTCATTAGTCCGAGGTACAATCCTCAGGCTGGACAAGGCCGACAAGGCCTTTCATCTCCTCAGTGGGTTGATAAACTAAGTACCAAGCATACTTGGGAATAAAACACTGGGAATTTCGAATTAGGCTAACCACCGAACTGAGAAATGGGCTTCGCACCCCAGGTTTCTCGGTCAGCAAAACAGACATGGGCACTATAGGCCTTGGCCCAAATATAAGCTGTTGTGCCACTAAGTTTAGAGTTTCATTTCGAAATTCAACTTATCAACAAAGTGACTTCAATTATTTCGCGTGCTTAAACTTTTATTTTTTCCATTTCGAAGAGATTGTAACTTTACTTGCATAAAAAAATCTCTAGGCGGATGACTGTTAATTCAAGTAGCTCCAAACATTTTTGATTCGGAACAAATATGACCTTCTCATCAGTTCTATCAATAGGGTATTAGCAAAAAACTGATGCTTATAAATGCACTGATTTAAAAGAGATGTATACCTATTTTTAGATTGAATAATTAGTATAAATGAATGTTCCCACAATGTAATTTGAATTTTAAAAAAATATAACTAGAGAAAGATTAATTAAATACATTTTTATATGCTCCTCAATATTTTTATGTTTCAAAGAATAATCGCTTAAAACTCTAACCAAACGAGTAAAAATGTTTCTCCCTTTAAATTTACTAATTATTTTTTCTAATGTACACTTATATTAATTACCTTGAATCACACATCAAATGGGACTTTAATCTGCAAATACTGATATAAGAAGGAAGTGTTTTTTCTAATGTTTGTCACGCTTCAAAAAAAAATTTAGCTCTTTCCTACAACCGAGCTGGCACCTAAATAGTTAAAGCTTAGGTTTTTAATTCATTAGTTCAAGGATTCGATTCCCACATTTGAATGATTATTTGAAGTGGCTTGTAATCCATTGTAAGCTTAATTACTAGTTTGATTAACTTTCGTGCGCGAAGAATGACCAGTGTGTAGTAAGCCAACCAATTCTCCCAGATTAGTGGCTTGAAATCGGTGATGTGTGTGAACTTCAATAGTAAAAGAAATCATTCAACAAACAAAATGCTCTCAAAAAAGAAATATTTAATTGTTTACTTATAACAGGCTTAAGTTTTTCAAGTAATGTGAGGAGTAATGTGCTCAAATGTTCCAGGTGCAGATTCTTCTATTTCCACATATTTATAGAAGTAAGCAAAAATTGCAAATATTGCCATGTCTAGTATCATAAACGATGAAAAAGTGAAAAACATCACTGATTGTCTCTGTATCGTTGAAATGTGTATAATTACCAATAAAAGGAGATTTCCAAAAGCAGCGGTAATTATCCAACTTCCTTGAAGCACAGATTTCATTGAACCAGGTGCTTGGGAGTAACAAAATCGTGTTCCTTCTATAACGAGCATTACCTCACCCATAGTTATGAAAATATACTGAGGTATTTGATAAAATATTGATATTCTTGTTCGATTTGGTGTCTCATTTACATAGTCTCCATTCATTTCTTCATCGTCGGTAAATTCTCTTACTATTGGTTGTTCATATTTTAAATCACTTTTTTTATATTTGCCAAGAAATTTCGTGTTTCCTGTGTCACTAATCTTTCGTCCCTGAGAAAATGTAGGAAGAGTAATCACCATTTTATTGTTGAGAAATTTTAAGAAAATATTGTTCATTGTACTCAAATTATGAATACTAGGAGAATTCATTTGGCCGTTTCTCACTAAAGTTTTGATTTCACCATTATTATCTGAGTCGAAATAGTGCAATAAAAAATATCTTATTCCTCCTGAAACATAAGTTTCGTCATAGGAATCATATTCAGAACAATTAATAGGGACATAATTCCTTAGCTTTACTTTCTCAAATAAAAGTCCATTTACAGTTTTATTTTCAAAATTGTCACCAAAATCACTTTTTAATTGTGTAACACCCTGCAAACAAATTGAGTTTTTTAGTGAATATATTTCCATGTAGTCCATAGCATTCTGCTCGGTGGGTAGATTACTTTCAATGGCTAGCTCCAGAATTCCAGCGAAAAGGAAAGCAATAGCTGCCAAGATACCTCCTGTAGTTATTCGTTGTAACGGTTTCCTCAAAAGATTCGATTTTTCTAACGCAGGGTATATTAAAAAATCAAATAAAGGAATGAAAATCAGTATCAAAAATGTGTTAAAAACTTTCATTTGATCTGGTAATACAGTGAAAAAATAAGCATACCCTGATAATTGTTTTGCTTGCAGTATCCAACTAGAGCCTTGTTGATTAAACAACGCCCAGAAAACTGGAATTGGTAACAGTAAAAACCAAACGCGAAAGACATATTTCAAATCTTCTATAAATTTTATATCATATTTGTCGTCAGCATAATTCAACCAGTGACCCTTGTCCTTCTTTCGGCATTTTATTCTTTGTATTGTTGCATAACTAATGCACCCAAAAAGTTCTAGTATTATATTACTCGCCGGTTTTTCAATTTTATACTTATGTTTACCTGAGACGAAGACAATCACACCAATCAGCATTAGTACAGTCGGAATGAAAAATGCTAAAGGGTAACAATTATCTGAATCAAAACAATTAACCTTGGATCTCAGAATTGGTATCAATATTGTCGCGCATAAAGCACCCACATGGTTGACAAAGTAAAGTAGTGAAAAGAAACTAGCTCGAGAACTACTTTGCTTAGGACCAAACTGATTTCCACCAAATGCTGCAACGCATGGTTTGGCTCCTCCAGAACAAAATCCAACAATTGTCAGACCAGTAATCAAACTAATCTTTGCAGCTTCTGAATATTTTTCGACAGATCCGGAGGTAACCAGGGCATATCCTAAAATACTGAAAACAGATAATATAGAAACAGTCCGAAACGAGCCAACCCAAGAATCGGCCACCACTGCTCCCAAAAGTGGAGAGAAGAAGGCTACCATTTTAAAAAAATGGTACATCATTGAAGACTTGTCATCACTATATCCCATTTCTTCTGTGAAAAATAGGACTAATATCCCTTGAGAACCGATAAATGCGAACCTATCACAAAATATGATGAATAAAATATAATATATCGCTGTCGGAAACTTTTCTTCCGTCGATTCATTTTCAAGACTATCTTTGACTTCCTCTAACTGATTCTCTTCTGTGTCCTTGAATTCCTCCTGAGTTTCTCTTTCCTTAACGATATGATGATCAGTCATTATTTCTATTTCTTTTATCAGTTCCGCAAAAAATTAAATTATCTTAAGTTCTTTTTGTGAAAAATAGAATAATGCCAATCCATCAATCCATTAATTGTTAAATATAAATGCATTTACCTAAATTGCAATATAGACAGATATTCAAACAGATATCTACCAAAATAATCTTGTAGGATTTCTTTGCCGCATGTTAAACTAAGGAGGAGAAAAATGTTGTTAAGTCCTCTTTCATTTATTTCAAAATAACATTATTTTGCAGAACGTTGAAGTTATATAAAAGTATGACGTTTTACTTAATCTATTTTTATTTAAAACGAAATCTTTACGGTTTGCTATTTCTTTTTACGATAATTACTAAGCAACCAGCTTTAATGTAATAATAAGCCAAATTCAAATACGGGGTCTACATCTAAACTGGCAACACATTAGATACTTATATATGACGTCATCGGATCCTTGCAGATGAAATTGTCTGATTACATTTTAGAGGGAAATGGAAAATAAAATCACGGCATTAGTTTTAAGATTTAAAAGAGATTGCTTACAAATATTGCAATTATTAATTTGGAATTCTATTAATTAAGGAAAATTTAAAAATTAAAATCGTATTTGCCGATTTAAACTAACCATAAAATGTTTTATCTTTTTTCATTTTGTACTATTCATTTGTACTATTTCATTTCTTCTGTACTATTGTCAACGTATTAAGGAAATCAATGAAAAGCTTCTCGAATCGATACTTTGATCTTTACATAAAAAAAATCATTTTATGTACAAAATGAACTGCGACATTATTATTAGACATTCGATAAGGAACTTTGATTTGTTTGCTGCCACTTGAAGAATACGATTAGAAAGCAGGCAGCAAATTTATCACAATAAATCAATCAGATTTATGACTCTCTCTATATATGCGATGTGACGTAGATGAAATGTTATCTGACGTCATGGATATTTTAAACCAATGAGAATTGTAATTAACTGATGTGTTCATGATCTCAACTGGAATGAAAGAAACAACCACTTAATGTTTAATAAAAATGAGTTCATGTTGTGAAATGTACACAGTAATCCACGAGGAATGAGTATCAATGGTTTCCATACTGAAATGAAGAGAAAAAGAAATTAGAATTGCACTTGAATATAAACTTGTGATAAAAAAAAACATTTCCTTACAATAATACATTTCCTTTTCAATTTTCAGAAAAATTATTCGAAATTTTAAACCATTAGATACTGCCTGTCACAAAAATTACAAAATAACGTCTTTTCAAGCATGGTAGAAAATATAACTTCTTATACTCAACGGAGTTAGAACAGATACATAAATATCAATTTATGGTATTCGCGTATTATATTTTCAGTCATTTCCGAGGGAAAACGTCGCCAAATGTAGCGATTTAACACCAAATGTTGCACCCTTAATTGCACTGTTTAAACTATTTCAAAAACGTATAATTTGCT
Organism: Latrodectus hesperus; assembly: GCA_037975125.1. Classification (NCBI taxonomy): domain Eukaryota; kingdom Metazoa; phylum Arthropoda; class Arachnida; order Araneae; family Theridiidae; genus Latrodectus; species Latrodectus hesperus. The sequence goes on along the minus strand of CM075851.1, from coordinate 7,654,300 downwards.
TTTTTTGGGGAGAGGAGGTTTACTGGCTTATCGCGATTTCCTTAATGCTTATTCCTGTGCCAAATGGTATTAATTGGAGTTACATCAAACGATTCAAAAATTTTCGGCATTTAACCCCAATATTTCGCGTAATTTTTTGGCGAAAATGAAAAACAACATAACATGTAAATTCCAAGTCTACAGAATTAATAACATAGTAAAATTACAGAACTAAAAAATCATAACACCCGTAGAATTTTCCAGTCGATTTCGATTTTTTTTTCTAATCTATGCAAAACGAAAGCACCAATCGATGAACGGAAGTCTTCTTGTCAACATTTTATTTTTATGTTTCACTTATCGTTTTCTTTTCTCTGAAAAGGCTAACATTTTGAATATTCGGAGAAAGTTAGAAAAATCTTTTATACAAATACTTCAATCTATGTTATCTTACCATATATTTACCAAAGTTTTTTGGAACTAAAAAGGAATGAAAAACATTACGAATTGCATTTCCCTCGAAAAAGCAATTCCCAGTATTAAATCGAAGCTGCATAAAGTCTAAATGATTTTTTTGCTATATTTTTCTGAAATACTTTTTAAATTACTTTTTTTCGTAGATTTCTTAGCTTGTATTTTTTATTTTAGGGATGGCAAGTTTCTCAAGTTAATATAACTCATAATAAAAATCATTTGGTGATATATTTTATTAGTTTTATTTTATTTTTATTTTTTTATTTTTTGCAAACTAAATCACTTCCACTTACTCATGAATCTCTTGTGTTCATCATAAAATAATTCAAGATAAAAAATTTTGTGTTATGTGAAGCATAGATATCTAAACTATGACCGTATGAGAACTGCATTGTAAAACAATATTTGCTGGGGCACACATACAAAATATTTTGAACAAATTTAAATAAAAATTTACTTAATGTAATTTTATCAAAATAAATTAACTTCTTTTTATTATTAATATTTTTATTTGAATTAGATATGTATAAATGCATAATTATTTTAAATTTATAAAAAGTTTCGTTTCATTCAGTTTGGATTTCATAAAGATGGAAAAAATTCAAATGAATGAGACGGATGAAATTATTTTCGTTGAACAAGCAAATCGATATTTGTTTCAATAGACGAAGTTGCAATTCTTGATGCATTTTCAAAATGTTACTCTGAGATCTTTGTCTTACTTTTGTTTTTTGTATCCTTCAATCTTGAAAATAAATTTTCACATATACAGACACTGACAAAAGCTGAAGACATTAATAATGGATGATTGTAAAAATTGGGATATTTATCACGATGTAGGTAATTTTTATAAAACTCCACTATATTCCAAATTCTTCTTTCAGTTGAATATCACTTTGTCATTCAATGCATTCCATTTGAAGATAGTGAATTTATTTCTAGAGAAAATGGGATTGAAAATATGTTGAAATATTCTGAATTTTTTTCAAAAAATCTTGAAATATACTTTCTAACTCTTGAATTAAATCAAAAATTAATGCATCATATTTTACATATTTTATGCAACTCGTAGATTAATGTGCAACCAAAGTACTGAAATATGTCAAATATTTTGCTTTTATTTGATTTTGCCAAAATTTTATCTTACGCTGTTAATAACATTGTTATTGTTTGGAGCATATAATCAATAAATTGATTTTTTCCTTGAAGTCTCAAATTTATCATTCAAATGTTCTGTTGTGTCTACTAAAAATCTAAATCTATAACCCAATCTTAGTCTTCAAGTACAATCGCTGCTTTCTCTTTTGTTTCCATAAACATTTTTATTTCAATTCTTAAATCATAAAATCTTTTGAGCATTTCCCCCTTACTGAGACATCTTACTTGTGTATAATGAATAACATCTGCAAATTCTGTTCCCATTACCTTAAGAAAATCTTGAAATTGGCTATGATTAAAACCTTTTCCTCTTATACAATTAATGGTTTTTTATAACAAGTCTTAATACACTTTCCATTTTTAAAATTTTTTCACATAAATTCTCCTGATGTACAATACAATGATATGCCATCAAGATCATATTGTCGGTAGCGACGGCTTCATCATTAACCATTTTAACGTGTCCCCCATTTTTACCAATCATGGCAGGAGCTCCATCGGTTTTAACTCTGTGAAGTTATATTTATGGCAAATGCCAAGATATACATCATATTTTGTGGCAAGCTTTTGACAATAAGGTCATTTCAAATTGTACTCATTAAAAGCTGGCACTTAGCCCGTACAAATTAAGCAAAATGGTTATCTATTCTCCTCAATAAAAAGTATTTCTCCATCCAGTTTTCATTAAATATACTTTTTTTATATTCGGCTTGTTTTTTTAATGATGTGAAGGCCATCTAAAAACAGTTATATATTCCAATTTTATTAGCAAGTATCCATTATAAATATATACATTATCCATATTTTTTTTAAATAATTTGGTACAGGAATTAGGAAATACACATACAATGTAACATACTACATAAAAATATTGTAATATGTCGAAAATTTGTACAATACAAATTTTGACAAAATATGTCGAAAATTTGTATGCATATTTAAATTTTTTTTAAAGTTTTGCAAAAACAAGAAGACATTGACAATTAACGGTTGCTTAAAAATATTTTCCTTTCAAAATTAAAATTTATTTCAGAATATTGATTACATTACCAAAAACTGAAAGCTAGTAATGTTTAAAAGCTGACAGTGCTTAATTTGAAAGCTAGAAATTAAAGCTAAAAGCTAGAATCAAGGAATTTTAGGGACTACCAATTTTGAGCTCCAGCTTTGTCTTTCTACAACGCCAAGAGATTGACTTATTCATATATACAATATATTGTTTTTTCATATCCACCATGTCTAGTGATGGCTAGACAAGGTTCATAAAAATATTAACTCTCAAAAAGTTCAAAAAAATTAAAGGATTTCTAATTAAGTCATTGTGGGAGAGTTGAACGCAGACCAAAATGTGTTCTGGGGAATCATTTTCTGAGGTCGTCGTGGAACGACTGAAGACAGTCCAAAATGTGTTCTGGGGAATTATTTTCTGAAGTTGACGTGAGAGAGTTGAAGACAGTCCAAAATGTGCTCTGGGGAATCATTTTCTGAAGTCGACGTGGGAGAGTTGAAGACAGTCCAAAATGTGTTCTGGGGAATCATTTTCTGAAGTCGACGTGGGAGAGTTGAAGACAGTCCAAAATGTGTTCTGGGAAATCATTTTCTGAAGTCGACATGGGAGAGTTGAAGACAGTGTCCAGAATGTGTTCTGGGAAATCATTTTCTGAAGTCGACGTGGGAGAGTGGAAGACAGTCCAAAATGTGTTCTTGGGAATCATTTTCTGAAGTCGACATGGGAGAGTTGAAGACAGTGTCCAAAATGTGTTCTGGGGAATCATTTTCTGAAGTCGACGTGGGAGAGTTGAAGACAGTCCAGAATGTGTTCTGGGGAATCATTTTCTGAAGTTGACGTGGGAGAGTTGAAGACAGTGTCCAAAATGTGTTCTGGGGAATCATTTTCTGAAGTCGACGTGGGAGAGTTGAAGACAGTGTCCAAAATGTATTCTGGGAAATCATTTTCTGAAGTCGACGTGGGAGAGTTGAAGACAGTCCAGAATGTGTTCTGGGGAAGCATTTTCTGAAGCGCACTTGTTGCAAAAATCTTCTAACCCCTATAGAAATAATACCCTCTTAAGTAGACTTTGGCAAATCTGGAATACATACAAAACCCGATTATAAATCCCTCAGCGATTTTTAAAATCAAATTTGTTCTCAGACAACAACTTTTAATAATCAAAATAGTCTTTGGAACCCAAATGTACTTTATTATTTAGATCCGATTTTATTCACGAGTTTTACATTTATACAGTAAAATAAGCACATCAACAAATGTTAGCAACTTTCTTTTTTACTTTACTTGAATTTTATAAAAGATTTTTTAGCCACCTTAAGTTTAAAATTAATTTCAAATGAAGTAACAGTCATTCTAAACAATGTTGGATTGTCAAAAATAACTCAAATCTGTATTGTTAAAGAAATATATATATCCTTTTCAATTCTTCAGCTCACTAAAAATTTAATTGAAAGTTTTTAAAACAAAAATTTATTCGTTTAAGTTTATAACAATATCGGATTTTATGGGGGAGTAAAATTAATGCAAATTTATTCAAAAGTAAATGAACTAATAATGAATTCAGAAAAATGCTTTATTATAATTAATAAATCATACAAAAAAAAATATTGATTTTTAATTATTTTTTAAAATATTTTCAATTTGAAAAATATTTTTTAAGCAAGATGTAAATATTTTTTGCTTTCACTAAAATTAGCGACATTGAAACAAAAAATCTAGATCATATATAAGGAATAATAAGAAAACGATAATGGTATTTATGAATCAAAACATGTTATGTAACATGTCCTTTAACTACTCATAAAAACTATTATACTTCGATTTTAAAATATTTAAGTGTGGGGTAGGTTCTAAATGAGAAATGCTCAAACAAAAGTTTGAAATTAATTGAAATAATAAAAAAATATCCTCAAATAATGAATGCGACCCAGAATATTGAAATGCTGCATTTTCTCTAAGTTATTAAACAAACTATCAACTGGAAAATTCTGCAATCAATTATACATTATTATATCGGTAAAAAATACTGAGACATAAAGGACATAATTTAGAATTGAGAATGATTCAAATAAAAATAGAATAACTTAAATTCAATTTTAAAAAATCATGGTGAGGTACATTAAGTTTAAAATCAAATATTTATCGGATTAATGACTAATGAATGATAAAATGATTTAGAATTCTTCAGTTATTTGACATTCACTAAATCGAAAATCAAATGAACGATTCGTATCAATTACTGAAATTAAATGGAATGAATTGAATTATTCACAAAACGATAAGATTTCATAGAACTTGCTTATTATCATATCCTCATAGATTTATATATATTTGTAAAATAGTTGAATACATCTAAGCTAACAGAAGCAAAAAATGATGATAAATTAAGATTTCTTGCAAGTACGAATTGTTCGGAAACAATGAGTAATTCGTCACGATCAGTTGTAAATTTTTATTCATTTTACTTTTGATTTTCGAACAAAAAGAATCTGGTTAAAATGAGTATTTAACTAAAAAATATTTTTATTTAAATTTTTATTTCAAAATAAATGTCAACGAATCGATTATATATGAATCACATTGCAAACATTTATTTTTTAAATAAAAATGACTCAATTTAAATGTTTTTATAATTTGCATTTGGCCAGCACATTAGACAAGCCTGCTTTAAAGAAAAGCTTTTATGTGGAAGAGACTTGTTATTATGTAAGTAAAAATAATAATAATAATAACATCTATATAGATTTTAAATAAACCTTTTACTTCATTTAAATTTATTGTATCTTAAATAATTTTTTTAGTTATATGGCAAAGTTTCTTTTGAATTAATTTTTCTAACCAATAATTTTTAAAATTGTTAACTTTTATTCGCGCATTTGTATTTTTGTAAATATTTCAATAATTTTATGAATAATTTTACTTTTATAAAACTCTTTTTTAATTATATATAGGTAAAAATATTCATATTATGATACATAAATAAAATTAAAATATCGCAATATTTTTGTGAGGGATAAAATTAAATCTTTTGTGAATTTCCATTACTGTGATTTTAAATACAACCTTTCTAAAGAAGAAAAAGTCCATCAAAAATATTACCTGTGGTTGTTGGAAAAGCTTTATAACAATCCTTCCCGCCATTACATAGTGCAAAGAAGTTAATTTTTAAATATAAGAGTATATTTAAGTGAAAGAACAACAATTTTCTCCTCTTTAACAGGCAATAAATTTCCAACATCGAATGATTATAAAGTGTTTAAATATTCACTTTTAAATATCTAATGTCATTTAGAAAATATAAAAGCAGAATAAATAATAAACTATTCTGTAGAATTATTGTTATTGAATCACAAACACTCATAATACTATAAACGTTAGGCTTAAAAAAATATAAAAAGAAATTTTATTATTGTATTAGTAGATTATTACTCCTGAGAAAGCTTTATTTAAAGAACTTTATTCGCTTGTTTTGCATTTAATTTTCGTAGAAATTCCGTAATTTTAACAAAACAAGTGAATAATCAGTTGCTAATGAGATAAAATCGACATATACATAACAAGATAGCATTTGGGAGAATGTGTAGTGCTTAAAAATTTTTGGAATCAATAAGCCAATTTAATGGTGTATTTTCTTAGAAAATAAATAAATTTAAGCAAGGCAAACATTAATCATTTAAGATTTATTTCAAACATGTGGGTCCTTTCAATTTTGTAGTTGATTACAAATGTATTTTTGCTTCTATAATAAATTTTTGCCCGGCCTCATTTCTTTTCTTTCATATTTTTTAGTTGGTATGACTGTGTCTCAGTAAAAGAAGATCATCACTGCTGAAATAGTTTCTTTTTTGCTTCAAATACTATTTTTAATAGCATCTGCTATAACGATGCTATTTACAAAACGTACTGATAAGATTCTTGAAAGCGATTTTTGTAATAGTCAAAATAAATTGAAACGTTTCCAAATAAGTTCTTATAAATTTAAGTTTTATTTATTTTTTGGATCACGTAATTGGATTTAGGGTTTTCTGTTTACTTGCTTAGATGTTATTTCATATAAAAACATTGCATTATCTTTCTCCTCCTCATTTCCGTTTCCTTTTCTTCAAATCGAACTTAACTTCAAAACGAAATATCTATCATTTCGGTACAGAAATGTATTTTCCACTTGAACAAAGTCATCACAGGAAAACATTTATAAATGTAAAACCTTAATTAATAATTAAAATAAACGTAATAAATAAAAATATTTTTCTTTAGTTCATACTTAATATCCGGTAATCAATAAAGGAAAACTGCAATTCCTCAATTGAAAACGATTTTTATGCTTTTGATCTGAATTGAAAACGATTTTGATCTTTTTGATCTGAATTGAAAACGATTTTGATCTTTTTGATCACAATTGAAAACGATTTTGATCTTTTTTTATCTCAATTGTAAACGGTTTGGCTCAAGTTTAATGAGTTTCCATGTGTAAAATGATATTGTAAGACTTCTGGTTCCCACAAGCAAATGTTGTAGTAAATAGAAAGTTAATGCAAAATTTTCGTCATTTGCGAAAAATCAAAAACTTTGAACTAAAGTAAACTTTGTTCATCGTTTATTAAATTCAAATTGTTGTCAACTTTGATACAACCATGGCCACGTGTAATTTAAAATAACCTTATATTAACAAAGTAAAAAGTTATCATAAATGGTATCAAGAAATATATCGATTCAGGAAAGATCAATATTAACTAAAAACTTTTAATAGTGACTCCTCTGCTTAATATTGAGGAAGAGGTAAAGAAATATATTTTTAAGTAGAGGATCAGATAACGAGGAATTAAATCAGCAAAGAAATTTCACTTATGATATCTCAGCCCTTCGGCCTATGCTTTACCTTTGTGGTTTCGGGTGAAAAAACTTTCTATTATTTCGAAAGAAAATTTCTTTTGATTCGATTTATTTCTTTTGTTTCGATTTTATAAAAAAAACCTAGTAACTAACGAAACTAACAATGAAATTTAGAAATTATTTTCTTATGCACATTTAGGAATTTCTTTTTAATATAACCGAGAAATAAAAGAAAAATTTTATCAACTTATATAAAATATGTTAAGAATTCAAAATATTAGAAAATATTTTTGAATTGAATTCTTTAGTCATCGTTACCTATTTTTTCCATCTTTTATATTCACAGTTTTAAGGTTAATTTAATTAACATTTTATCATTTTATTTTCTTGATTAAATGTTTATTTTTTCCATTTTATTTGATGGGGTTACTTTACATTAGATGTTCTTCACCAAATTAAATCTTCCTAGAGCAGTAATTGAGAGTCATGTCACGCATCCACCAAATAAGAGAAAATGGGACGATCTTCCAATGAATTAATTAACGTTATCTTGTTACTAAAATTTCATGACAAATATTCTCCTTTTTGTACACTGATATTTAAATTACTTTTGCATGAATCAGTCAATTTAAATATGTTTTAAAAGACCAAGGTGAACTTCAGATTCAATATATTTTTTAAATTAAAATATTTTACAGAAAATACTTCATACGGCTCCGGTCGATTGCAGAGTGATTGGAGTCCCTAACTTCGAAGCAGTGCCGACCGATTGGCTGAGTGGTTAGCGTTCCTGACTCCTGAGCTGTTGGTCCCGGGTTCGAATCCCGGTTCGGGCATGGATGTTTCTTTCCTTTTCTGTGTTTCTCTGTCCTTTCTTCTGTGATGTTGTATGAATGTGGCCCGCCCTATAAACGGGTTTGTGGTGGTATGGCGCGGGTAACGCTACTCGCCTCCGTGACTTGGTTCACAGGCGCTCGCTGGGTAACGATAAATGAGTAGCAGTTTCGGGCCTTATTGTGGCATAGGGTTCAGTCACCCTTGTGTGCCCGCCATTGGATAAAAATTTAAAAAAAAAACTTCGAAGCAGTAGGACCCTGTATCGAATCCTGGTTCGGGCATGGGTATTCCTTTCTCTCTCTCTCTCTCTCTCTCTCTCTCTGATTTTCTATCCTTTCACTTTCGGGGTGAAATGGCACGCTAGTGGGTGCCCTAGTGTATACGATGTCATCACATTTGCCCCTTGTAGCTCTGAGTGGTATATCCTAAGGGTAGCCGGTATTAAGAAAAAAAATATTTCATACGGCTAATATGAAGTCAAATTTCGAGCTCTACAGACTTTTTAAGGAAGCTGACATCGTCAATTATATTAAAATATGTCGCTTGAGATTTGCGGGCCATATCTGTCGAATGGACCCCTCGTCTTTGACTTCAAGAATTTTTAATTATAGGCCCATTGCAAACAGATCTAGGGGTCGGCCCAAACTTATATGGACTGATTGTGTAGATGAGGACTTTAAAATGCTGAAAGTGACAAATTGGAGAACTGTCGCCTCCCGGAGAACACAATGGAAGAGTGTTCTGAGGAAAGTGTTGGCTCACCCCGGGCTGTCGTGCTGAAGAATAATATGAAGTCAAAATATACACTGTATTTACCGGAGTGTAAGACGCACCTTTTTTTTCACTTACGTTTTTAAAGGATAAAATTTTATTTCTGATCATTATAATAACTTTTTGCAAATACATAATCACCTTTTAATAACGTCTTTTAATTTTCATTTTCATAGATACTCATCCCGAGAGTTAAATGAAGAGTCACTTAAAACCTCTTCTAAATCAGCATTTGATAAAAATTTATTTGTGACTAGCCAAAAATAATTTATCCACATTATCAACGTATTTTTCAAATAAAATTACTAAACTTTGAACTATAAAATGAAAAACCAAATTTATTCCTATATTATGTACTAACTGAATACGTCAATTGTGATATTTGTTAAATTATATTAAGACGAGCTTTGTATGAAAGAAAATTTGGCTTTGAAAGGTTAATGATTGATTAAAAAAGGAAATGATGATCTGTGGTTAATGATGATCTGTGGTTGAATTTAAAATTAGCAGTTTCAGAAAAATTATCTTAACCGATGTAAAAGACTTATTTATCTTTAAGTAAATAATCTCTTGAAAAATAAAAAATTTGTCTACTCGAAAATAGTAAAAAAGTCAACTTAATGTACCACATGTACTTAACACTTGATAGTTCTCACTTTCGTACGATCGGTGGTAACTAATGGTGCTGGAATCTATTGTTGTTTCCAATGCCCAGCTGACAGGATTATAAACTTTCAACACTATAAAAAGCGGAAGTGATGGCATATTTACATAGTAGGACACTCAATTTTCAACAAGTCTGTACAGATATTTGCATATGCTGATGACGTAGACATTGTTGCACGAACGCCCAAGCCCTTAAAGGAGGCTTATACGTCACTAGAAGCTGCAGCTAGTAAAATGCATCTTGCAATCAACCAAGACAAAACAAAATACATGACCACAGAAAAATATAGCACTCCCTATCTAGAGGTAGGAAACTACAAGTTTGAAACTGTTCGCAACTTTAAATATTTGGGATCTGAATTGAATGCACCCAACGACATCGCACCTGATATCCGCAGCAGGGTTACAGCTGCTAACCAATGATTTTCGGCTTAAAAAAGTACCTAAAATCTACTTTCGTCAGTCGAAAAACAAAAATTTAGGTATACAAATGCTTGATTCGGCCTATTCTCACTTACTCATCTGAAACGTGGACATTGACTGAGAAGGACAAAAAAACCATCTCTATTTTCGAAAGAAAAACTATAAGAAGCATCTTTGGTGGAATAAAATGTGAAAATACATGGCGAAGAAGAACTAATTCTGAGCTCTATAAACTATATAAAGAACCAGATATTGTTAAATTTATCTCAATACAAAGATTAAAATGGGCAGGACATTTGAGCCGGATGAACGACAATCGGGTGACGAAAAAAATTTCTTGGCTCGCCCCATTGGCACCAGAAGAAGTGGACGACCGAAACTCCGATGTCGTGACTGCCTTGAAAACGACCTAAAAACACTAAAAGTGACAAACTGGATGACCTTATTTAAAAATAGGGGTCCTGGTATGCACTTCTGAGGAAGGCTGGGCTGTCAGGCCAATGAAGAAGAAGGACACTCAATGGACGTGGCATCATGTCCCCGAAAATGGGTTCTCGTAATTTAGAAGCAGAGATCCAGCAGAAAACCCCACACTTGGCTTGCTCCTCCCAGAGATATCATTCATGTCTTTAAAATGGAACTGAACCGAAAAAATATAGATTTATTTCTGTTCGATATATCTTTATTTTGTTTCTGTAATCAACTTATATTCAATTTAACGTCAACTGAATTATTATTATTACATGTACAGTGCTTCTCTATTTCCTGTTTTAACATGTTCACTGGCACTTTTCTCTTTCAGTTTCGCACGAAACTGCTTGTAGAATGCAGATTTGATGTAGTTGAATGAACTGTACATATGTTTCTTATAGAAAAATATGTCTAAATTGTATTTTTCAGTTTGAGGCAGCGGTATGGCCTGGTCGGTTTGGGGGTCGTTCTCATTATCAGAAGGTGGTGGGTTTGAATCCCAGCTTAACCGAAGATCCTTCTTGATCCCTAAAGGTGGCTGAGCACATTAAATGTAATCGCAATGTCTTCCAAATGAAATGATACCTCTGGGGGGCAGGCCTAATATTGGAAGTCTTCTGCTTGGTCCGTGCTTCAAAATCACGAAGATTCCACCCGGCGTCTTCCACCTACCTGCTAGAGCCCAATACAAGGCTAGGTAGAGCATGCTGGTGCAACAGCAACATCTCGGGATACAATCATGTATAGATATATGAATAGACTGCTCAGGTAGACAAAGCATCTACTAACCAGGAAATGTATGGTGCGGCGCATTTTAAGAAAGTAAGGGATTATGATATACGCGTAATAATACGAGATTGCTTCTGAATGGTCAGGAGATATAAAAAGGCTAGTAATAGTTAGAATTAATTCATGAAGAGTAAGTACAATGTGGTCAACTAGAAATAAATAGTGAAAGAGAGAGAGAATAAATTAAAAATTCCATTTAATTCCAACCCATACTCTAGTCTTTTGCTTTGCTCCCCAAATCCAACTGCATCCGTAACTTCCAGTAAAGACTTTTACAAATAACGTATTAAAAACTTTATTGCAATGGAAAAATTTTAACTCATCCTTAGCGAAAAGTGTTTTATAGTATTTTATTACAAGCAGTTGACGATCGATGGGTGAGTGGTTAGCGTTCCTGACTCCCCAGCTGTGGGTCCTGGGTTCGAATTCTGGTTCAGGCATAGATGTTACTTTCCTTCTCTGTTCTCTGTGTCCTTTCTCCTGTGCTGTTGTATGAATGTGGCCCACCCTATAAACGGGTTTGTGGTGGTATGGCGCGGGCAACGCTACTCGCCTCCGTGACTTTGTTCACAGGTGCCCGCTGGGTAACGACAAATGAGTAGCAGTTTCTGGCCTTGTTGTGGCATAATGTGCCTCACCCAAGTGCTCGCCGTTGGAAAAAAAATATTACAAACAGTAAATAGGGGGTGGGGGAATTAAAATTTCGATATCCTATAAATCAAACGGAAGCAGTAACTTTAAAATTACGAAATGAAGAATTAACTTTAATTGATTTTTGCGGAGTTTGGACCCATTGCAAAATAAAGTTACCAAATTTTAAAATTTTCTTTCCAGATATTTTATGTAATCAGTCATCTCTGACAGGGAAGTATTGTTACAGACAGTAATAGTTTAGTAGGATAAGTTTATCTGAATCCGCGTTAACAAATCTTGCTTCTCACCTCACAAAATACAGGCTGAATAAGCACTTAAAGAATATTTCAAACAAACTATAATTTTTGAAAAAAAAATTTCAGTGGTAAAGTACAATCTTTCACTAAACACAGTTCACATACTGAAAACAAAGACGATTGAAAGATTTCTTTAAAAAGTTAAGAATTCGCAATAAAACAGATAAATACCTTATTTCTCTGAAGATTGACATTGAATCCAAATTAAATAATTTTGGGAATGAATGAAAGTTTTATATAAAACAGATTTCTGCGAAGAGAATAAAATTACTCACCTGTGCATTTGATAACGATTGCAATAGTAGTTTTGGCAGCTCCATCTACAGAAATTAATGTTGACAAAGCGTTTTTGGTTTGAAATTTTTTCGTTGAGACAACAAAAATAATCTCATTGAAATAACGCTAGAAGATGTATTAATAATTAAAAGCAATTTTCAAATATTAAGTAAATAAAAGAACATATTTTCATGTAATTATCACAAAGGCAAATGCACCATGTGAGTGTCAAGCTACGGAAGTACACGTAATCATGAATCTAGTAGCTAAAAGCTGTTTTAATAATGGATAACAATATCAATAATTCTTGAAAAGCTCGGGACCCTCTCCTCATCTTCTAGTCTACATATTCAATGGATACCATACCATGTAGCTTTAAAATACAATGAAATGGCAGGTGGATTGGCAAAAGAGGGAACTACCATGCCACTTACTGAGGGGGTTCCATTAACCTACCTTGAGCAGTACTCTTTAAGCAAGGCCTCAATAAACATCTCTTGGAGGCATCCACCAGAACAACCATGGTATATAAGTCCTGGTGCATTGATTAGCTTTGTCGGTGACAGGAGAGACCAAACTGCTTTGGCTCGGCTGTGCATTGGACATGTAAAAACCCTTAGATTTTCCAATGGCGCCAAAACCTTCCGAGTTTGCACCAAAAGCCATACTGAAGAGGCCAGTCCCAAACATCTTTTAGACTGCGCTGGCACGTGAGGATCTCCTAAAGAAGTCCGGTGTGGCTGTGTTGAAATTAAAAGCGGTCAGCCTCATGGATCGGGTCTGATTTCAGATCAGAGGGATTAGTAAGAAGAAGAGGAGATGATATCAATGCTCACAGCTCTTATAGTACAAGATGATTAATTGAGTCAATTCACATTGTACGCCAATTAGAAAAGAATGTAATAGATCTAATTTTGATATTATTTTTTTGTTTATGATAGAATATTTTTAACACAAATGAGAGTATACATAAAATGAAATTATTCATTCGGAAATGAACCAAAAATTATGTAAGTTTTGGAGGAACGAAAACATGTGTAATGAGCCGATATATTTTATGTGAATCGGAACATGTACTCGCAGAAAAAATTATTTAGAAAATATACCTGTTTTTCAAGGATTTTAAATTGAATTTTTTAAAATAAAGTTCTTGCTTTTAAATGTTTTCGTAATTATTATTTTTGTGAAAACATTACTTTTCTAATTGTATATTTCTGATCAACTTGTTCTACAATGCCCCCTTTTAACACAAACTTCAAACATTCTAAGCGCCTCATTATTTATATTATAAATTATCGTCTGTAAATTATTATAAAAGGTGACAGTCATAAACTTAATGATTCTTATCATTGTGTAATATACTTTATGGAAGACAATTTTCACATACACTAAAAACTGTCTCTTAATTTAAAAGCTCTTTCATCAACTTAATACTAGAAAAAGTAAATTTTTGATTGCAAAAAAGATTTTTTGTAATGAAACTGCAAATGATACTTTGTAAAGATCATTATAATGCCCTACTGCTAGGATCCTTTGCCACGTTTTCAGCACTTTAAAAAATAGTGATGGTACTTAATCTAGCGGGGCACGCACTGGGTATGCTTCGAGTGTGGATGGATCTTCGTAATTCAGTAGCAGGAAAAGCAGAACATTCTAGACTTGGCCTGCTACCGTCAGAGGTACCACTTCACATATTTAAAAAGTCCCAGCCGCTTTTGATTTATCAACATCACGGATTTTGGCTTGAATAGAAATTTAAACTTTCCAAGAATGAATTCTCTAACCAACTAGGCGTCTTGTTGTGAAGCAGTACCATTTGACACATTTAAAGAGTCCCAGCTGCCTTTAGTGAACATGAAGGACTTTTGGTTCGTTCAGGATTCAAATTCTCTTGCTTCTGAGAACGAATGATTGCCATAACTAAACAGGCCATCACAGCCTATTGTGAAAAAGAAAATAATATTGAATCTTTGCCTTAAAAGTAGGTGTTTTCCCCCTAAAACATACGTATTAAATGTCTGATCTTAATCGTATGATATATAAATTAAAATCTTGCAATCAATTTCTAAAACTCTTCAAAATTAATACGAGGGTTAGTCTGAAAATTTTGAGATACGCGCAGACGAGAATTTACAAAATAACTGTTTAATTTTAAAGTGCAAAGTATTTTAACACAGAAGACGGTTTTTGACTTACTTCAACTTGCTTAGCGTAGAATAAATTTTAAACAGAAGAAAACGGAGTTGACGCGAACATTTTCGCACGCTATGATTTTCTACGATTTCAAAGCTGGATTAAATCAAGAAAGATGCGTTCAACGGTTGCAATTAGCATTTGGTGATGAATCTCCAGTTCGTGCTACTGTATTCAGATGGTTTAGAATTTAGAAGAGGTCGTAATTTTCTTCAGGATGAAGAATACACAGGAAAGGCCGCCGTCGGCAGTAATCGGATAATGTGTCTGCCATACGAAAAATGTTAATGGATGATAATCGCTGTACCTATCAAATGATACAGAAGGAACTTAACATTGGATCCGCAGCCATACACAAATCATTCATGAAGAATTACATATGAAAAAAGTAGTTTGCCGTTGGGTTCCCCATAATCTAAATGAGCATCAAAAGAGGAGCGTGTCAGAATCAGTAAAGAGAAAATCTTAATATGCTGAATGATGTTGGCCACCGCATCATTTCTAAAATTGTAACAGGTTATGAAACGTACATACCGTTTTTGACGTTCCAACACGTCAAGAAAGCAAAGTATGGATCTTTGAAGATGATCCCACGCCGAAAATGGTGAAAAAACAACGCGCACTGAAAAAAGTATGCCGTTTTCTTCAGAAGTACGGGATTGAAGTTAAGCACCATCAAGTTGGAAGGACAGAAGACAGTAACAGCAAACTGGTATACCACTAAATGTCTTCCAGAAATTCTACAAGAACTGAATGATAGGGGACTAATGCTTCACCATGACAATGCATCTTCATACATACAGCCGGATTAAGAGTTGAGTTTCTTAAACAAAAACAAATTAAAGTGATCGAACATCCGCCGTATTCATGATCTAGCTATGTGCGACTTTTAGTTATTCTTTAATCTAAAAAAGAACACGTGGACGTCGTTTTCATTCAGAAGAAGAGATTGATGTGGCTATAAATGCATTTTTTCATCTATTCGAAGAAATGAATGGCTTGAGGCATTTAATCTGTGGAAAACTCGTCTACAAAAGTGTATTGATGCTGGAGGAGACTACTTTGAGCGCACTAAAATTTTGTAAAAGTATAACATTAAAAACCTAGTTATATCTCAAAAATTTCAGAGTGACCCTCGTACCAAATGAGGATTAAATTTTACTAAATTTATAAATTAGTTCAATACATCGAATTAACTTCTGACAAAGGATTATTCTTCAGCTATCACTTTCAAAACCTTAAAAGCATCAACCATAGGCAATGTAATCTCATTCTTGATATTGAAAAGAGATTGTATTATTTAAACTTAATGAAGTAACTTACACTTTTCACAAAAGTGATTGTCACAGAATTAGTCATTAAAATATATTATCAGATTTTCGTCAGATCATAAAATAATGAAAAAAGTACAGTAGTAATAAATTATCGTTTTTTGTCTGTAACTCATTTAACACAGATATTATAAGCAATATTTTCAGTTCTTTGATCGTTAGTAAATGAGAAGAGAAATTTTAACATACTAAAAAATGTGAAATATCTGGAAAAATTTAATCTTTAGGTTAAGTGAGAGAGAAACATGTTTTAATGAAAATAATACACGTACCAAATATGGATTCCATTCAATTTCATCCTCATCATTTAACTCTGGATTCTTTTCATGTCGGCCTTAGAATCTTTCTCAGCAATCCATTAACATATTTTAACGTTTCACTTTTTGTTCTTGGACGAAAGGGAGATTAAAGAAGTTTTGTGATGGCCTGTTGGTGACAGCAGCTGCTCGAAATTACTTTCGGGGAAAATTTGTAATAAAAAACATCAAGGGCACGAAGAGAAATGGAACCGATATTGAGATATTGATTCTGCCGATATGTAAAGGGACGAAAATTCTTCGAGTGTGGAGTAAAGCTGTCTTTTTCTTCCAAAGGATTTTTATAGAAAATTGAACACCGATCTAAAAATATTCAAGACATTAATGTACCTGTACCCTTTGTATTTTTATAACCACAGGTACAATATCAGGCATCTTCCAAGATTAATAGTCTTCTTAAAAATCGTAACTAAAAATATCTTTGTTCCATTTCCTAAAAGATTAATAGTTAGCCCACAGTATTTAAAATATGCTATTATCAATCAAACATTAATGACAAATTTTGGTAGACACTAAAAATGTAGTTTTAAGGCAATAAATTATCAAGAATATTTTCATAAAGATATCTTAAATTTCTGAATGTTAAAAATGTCGTTATACTTTAATTTGAAGTTAAAAAAATAAGAGCATCATTAAAAATTTATTGAAATTCCTTACAAACCTTGCATAAATTTATTTTATAAGTGAATGTGTGCACGTTTTTAAAAATTTTACGGTGGATAATTTAATAATATGTCACTTCTTTGTCGCGTTTGAGTATTAAAAAAGGAAAACTGATACATTATAAATTTTTAAAAGGGTAAAAGGAATTGAGGATATTCTTTGTGTAAAAATTAAAGCGATTTTATAAAAGAATATTAATTATTTTAAATCTCATGAGATTATGATAAATATAGATATATATTATAAATTAAATTATTCTATTCTCTTAGGAAATTTACAATGATTAAAGAATTTTAAAGGGAGTATTTTCCTTTGACACACAAGAATTTATGTGATTTTTATTATTACGCCCTAAAGCCAATAATTTTCCCCGAAGTTTGTTAAGTTGCCGCCCCATTAATTCCACCACTCCTCTAATAATTCTTTATTTGGTTTTTCAAAAATAACAAAAAAGAAGGGGCTGTAGGAGAGATTAAATTGATTAATTATCTTACTCTTCTCGCATAAAATTATTTTATTCTCACCACAGGGAATGAAAAAGAAAAGGAATGATTTTAACGTTCTAAGCAATTTATTAGTAATTAGTTTAAAAAGCTTTTTTATTTTTCAAATGATTATGCTATTAGTTTCTCATCTCAAGAATTTCATCATCAAAAAAAAATTTTTTTTAATAAATTTTAGGTTTTGTGAAAAACGACTGAGTAAACAATTTCAGGAATCACAGAAGCAAACATTTGCCAATTTTGGTAAAAAGCGTTGATTTAAATTTTCAGTACATTCTTTAAACACCAATATTAATTTTTTTTTATCGGGATTAGGTTTATAGCGTAATCGTAACAACATTTACATTTTTCTAATACTTACGAAGCAGAGTAAAAATTTTCTTATTAACACAATTTTAAGTAAAAATTGCTGTTTAGATATTTTTATATGTAGAAATTTTTGTAAGTAAAAACTGTCATTCGTAAAAAAAATTTTTATAATTTAATTTTTGAAACAATTATGTATTCAATTTACAAATGAGATTAAGTTTTTAGAACTAAACATTTTTTGTTTCAACTTAAAAGTAGTTTTTCAAAATAGATATTAAATAGTGTTATGTATATAATTCAAACATTCACACGCAATAAAAAAATTTGCTATATTTAAAAAAAAACTTTTCTGTCACACAATATAAGCTTAGTAAATTATATGTCTAATTATTCTCCCTGAAACAGAGCAACAGAGCAAGCTTTCCGAAAATTCTACAAGCATAAGTTTAAAAAAATAAAAAAACTACTTAGTATAATTCATCGAATAATAATATATAATACTTTAATTATAAATTATTAGATAATTTATGTTGTTAACTTATAACTAATAAAATAAATATAATTGAATAAAAAATTAATAATTTATTTATTTAAAATTTAAGTTCGAATGAATAATTTTTCTTCGGATTAATTAAAAGATAAGTAAAAGGACCACATTATTTATATATATATATAACATCCACAATAAGCAAACTAATTAATTCCTAACTCTTATAATATGATTAATATGATACTAAATTAATACGAGGTGTATCCAGAAAGTACGTTCCGTTTCAATTTATCTCTGCTGCAGCGCTGTGATCGCAGTTCTGCACATGCGCGGTAGACGCTCTGTATCAAGGATAAGAAACGTGCGCCATTTTGAGATCGCTGTCAGCCACGTACGCTTTGTTGTGCTTGTTTACAATTGCCGCTTGTGAAATCACATCTGTGATTCGTTTTCTGAATGCTAAGAAAGTGAAACCAATTGAAGTTAATCGGCAAATTTGCGAAGTTTACGGACAAAATGCGATGAGTGATTCTATGATAAGAAATTTCATAGAATCAGTTCCAGTCCGACAGTTCAAGATAAGAAGATTGGTTACAGAAGAACTGGTTCACGCGATTCATGACAAGATCCAGGAAAACCGCAAGTTTACAATTAGTACTCTCGCTATGGAATTTCCCCATATCTCACAATCACTAATTCATGAAATTGTTAGAGAAAAACTTCAACAATGACGAATAGCTGAAAGAAACTGTTTCCAACTGGTTGAAGACACAGGCGGCAAACTTCTATGAAGAAGGTATACAAAAACTTGTGCCACGCTTTTACAAATACCTGCAAAATGTCGGCAGTTATGTGGAAAAGTAGCTTAAGAGTTGTAGAATTTTGTGCAATAAATAATTTTTCTGTATCTGTATACAATTTAATTTTATTGCCAAACGGAACTTACTTTCTGGATATACCTCGTATAACGATAGTTTATTGCATCGAAATGAGCAGAAATATACATTTGGAGTGATTCAATAGCCCGATTTAAAATCCATTTTAATAATTATCGTATTCTGCAACGTGCTAACACTCTTACATATCCAAATCTTGAAGATACTAAAAATTTAAAAAATTCAGTATTAAATTATTTTTTTGGAAAAAGTTCACTTTTACATTTTAATTGAAAACTAAATATTTCCAGTTTTTTTTTTAATAACTGAATATATCCATCCCCAAAACTAATAGATTAAAGTTTAGTGGAATTGTAAAAGCTGGAAAAATTAATTCTCCTTTAACACTTTTAGTGAACTTATTCAACAACCATTCGACTCTTGTATAAAA
The DNA here is from genome assembly GCA_037975125.1 of Latrodectus hesperus. NCBI lineage: Eukaryota > Metazoa > Arthropoda > Arachnida > Araneae > Theridiidae > Latrodectus > Latrodectus hesperus. Next base: position 7,634,532 of record CM075851.1, on the reverse strand, counting down.
TATTTTCAAATAAAACATAACAATTGAAATGTCAGTTTAAACCTTTCCAAATCAATATTTTCTGTATTAATTTTGGTTCTGTAACATCAATCGATAACAAACTTTAAAAATATTTCAAAGAAAATTATAGAAAACAGAAAAAAAATTATTATTAATCTATAAAAATAACTATACATTTTAATATCCGTACTATTTATATATTATATTTAATTAGTCCTTATTTGGGCTATAAAATGTTAAATATAATTTTCATTTGGAAGAAATTTTTATAATTTTATTTAAGGTATTTCAATTTTTTATTTAACAATGATATTTCTATTTCTTTTTAAAAACAATAAATATATTATTTATACTTTAATAACATAATAATAATTCCTTAAAGCAATTCCAATTCCCAAAATACCCAAAATATTAAATTTTTATTCAAAATGTCCCTTATATATGAAAAAAAGGTAAATTAAGTATGAATTTTATAGAAAAATTTAATTACAATTTTTCACATGGTAACAACGAGTGTAAAGTGTTAATTGTTAAGTAAATCTGTTTTTCACTTTAGTTGACATGATTATAAGATTCTGTGAAAATATGTAAATTTCTGTCATTGAGAAAACAATAAAAGAAAAATAATTTAATTAGTATTAGCACAGAATGTGTCAATAACCACAATTAAAGAAAAAAATTAATCTAATTGTTGTTTTATGAATTAAATGATTAAAACACATTTCTCCGAAATTTAATTTGTACATATTTCAGAAATTTGACTATTTCAAGAGCTAATTACTGTACTTTTTGTCATCTTATTATTTTAAACTATGATATTTTTAAAAAACATTAGCAATAAATAAATGCAGGGTAATACTCTAATATTATAATTTAAAAAAAAATAATAAAGAATAAATAAATACGGTATAATGTCCTAATGCTGTGATTTTTTTAAATAAGTAAATAAATACAAAGCAATATTTCTCCGCAATATAATTAATTAAAATCGATTTACAAGTCGATATCTCAATTTCTATAAATAGCAAAATCTTATCGAATATTGAAATTTTGAGGAATCAAAATTTTAAAAATTGCAGACTCGTCGAAAAATAGTTGAAAACAGAATCGTAGGCTTTCCTAGACATGAAAGGCATTGAAACAAAGATGTTCAATTAAGGAGCTATTTATACACAGTAATTTTAAAATATCAATATTAAAATGATGTACAGTGTTTTTGAGATAACGAATCAATAAGTTCTTGTCATTGATGCTTTATTGCAAAACTGATTTTCGTTTGAAAAAAATGTAGTTTCAATGCGGAACGCATTTAACAAAGGAAAAGACGATCTTAAAATAATGATCACAATTGTTTTCAATTCTATTAATCCAACTTTAAGAGGGTTGTTGTATCAATATACTTTACTCTTATTATTAAAATAATCAAAAGATAAAAAATATCTTTTAACTTTAATTTATAATTTCGTTTAACTTGCATTCTAATTAGCTACATACTCTGAAAAATAAGCTATTTTTTAGAATATCATTGATAAACATTGTCTTTACTGAGGTTTTTAATTTTGTAAAAGCTTCTGAAAACAATAAACAGTAACTAAAAATTTTACAGAACAAAACATTAATATTTCAAAATGATCATTAGATAAATGTGCAACAAAATTTAAATGAGTGTTTCGTTGTGACTCTGCTATGAAATTCTAGAAAAAATATTATGATATTAATCTTCTAAAACTGCAACGGAATTTCTGGTACAGATATCGTATATATTGGAATCTGTGACATTACAAACTCTTTTGAATTAAACAGTGCTGTCATCTAGCGACAAATAATGATTTTATTTTTCAAAAAGAATTTTTCATTCTCTGACATAAAAAAACTTTTGAAATGAATTCATAATATTAAAGATTTGTATTTGCTATTTAAGTGAGCTAGTAAAAAATTTTAGAAAATAAAATCAGAATTCTTTTTTAACTTTCAAATATATTGAATTTCCAATCTCGAAATCCAATGGAATGAATCTAGTTGCAAGAAAGCAATGTGAATGTGAATTATATTTAATGTTGTGTTTTAAATTAAAAGAAAAATTTTAGAAAATGGGGAAATCGTAAATGTTGTTAGTTTCGAAACTGGGCTTTATTTGATTTTAGAGTTTTTAGATAGTGATTTCAAACCTATGATACACATTGAAGAGTGGAAATTGAATAAACCAATAAATTGAAGAGTGGAAACAATCCATTTTGTGAATTTTATATCAACTATAAAAATATTGAATTACATTTAAATGATTTTGATAAAATTTATTTGGTTGTCAATTTTGAATTTAAACATTAAGCAGTGCTTTCTTCCCACAGAATGTTATTATCATAAGTTTAATAAGGCTTAAGATTCACATTTCTCAAATCCCTAGCTAATTTTAAGTATGATGCTTTGTTTATTTAAAATTTTTCATTTTTGCATTTTAATTAAAGTGTCTCATAAATTAAAAACACTGTTACGGGAATCTGTAAAATGCAATTCGTTATTTATTAAGGAAATTACTAAATGTAATTTCCCTAATAAATAAGGATATTCATGTTTTACATGATAATATCTAAAGAACTCCAGTCACATGTTAAAATTCTTTAAGCTTATTGTTTCAAAATTTAAAATTATCTCATTAGAATGTTAGGTAAAAATTTACAGAATTAAAAACAGTTTAAAGAACATTAAGACAAGAATCCATGAAATTTCTTTTTTATACAATTTACTTTTGAAATGGAAATTTTCAAAATATTCCCAAATTTAAATAAATGAATGGGTACACTTTTGTAAACATAAAAATATTGTCTTCTTATTATTTCTTGTCAGATAAAAATTAATTTTGTTATAAGTTACTTATTTTGCAATGTATAAAAAAAATTAAGTATCATTTTTTAAATGTTCATCTAACAAAAAAAACTGCATCATCTAACTTATGCCTGAAAATGAAGGCATTAGAATTTTTTATCTTTATTTGAAGTCAACGATATTAAGTGCCTCACTTTCAACGAGGGCAGGAAAACTTTCGTCACCTGCACCAAGTGCCAAAATCATCAGGCTTCTCCTGAGCATCTTTTGGATTGCATGGGTCTCTCTAGGGAGGATCTCTTTAGCAATCCTCTTTTAGTCTTCGACTTCCTTACAGTCAACGAACTTGTGGATCTAGTCTGACTCCGTCAGACATGGAGGATAAGCAACAACAACAACAACATCTTTATTTGAAAAGTATCATATTTAATGTATTAGTTATTATTAGGTTTTTACATGGGAAATATTTATTATACTCTCTATCTAAAGATTTCAAGTTTAAATCTTTCTTAGACTCTAGTTTGCAGTTGAATAATTAATACTCTGGACTTCAGTCCAACAGTTGATGAATTTAATTCCCAATTTACATGGATGTTTGTTATGGCTGGGAATCAACTGTAAATCCTAGTTCAATTAGCCCTTGTTTTGATAAGTGACTAACTAAATAGTCTCAAAACAAATTTATATTTGTGTAATAAAAATATATAGTTTATTTTAATGCATTAGTTTGCTAAATATTCATGCATTCCATCAATGAAATTTGTTTAAATTAAATGTATAAATTTTATTTATTATACGTTGTAATAATCATGCTATTGGAGCTTTGCGTAATGCTATCAAAGTTAAGAAAAGAAAATACATACAACCAATATTTTCATATTGTACATAATGTTATGAAATTATTCACAGTAAATATTTTCCATGTTTATTATCTGAAGTTGTCTCATTTTTGGAATATATTTGTTTTCTTACATAGGCATTCTTTTCATATGTTCTAAAAAATAAATTAGTTCTAACTCATTTATAGTAAGTAAAAGTCTCCCCCTTCATCGTTTTTTCTCTTGTATTCCCGTCAAATATATATTTTTATAATAGTATATATTTAAATTACATTTTCTAAAATATAAATTCATCAACATTTTAATTACACTAAGTGCTTGATTTTATTTGAAAGCTGTGGTCCATTAAGAAATGTGAAATATTTTTCATTTGGAAAAATGTCTGTTTTCATAAATTTTGAAAATATATTTTTTCTAATTTAAAATTTTTTTTCATCCTACATATTGCCTATTTCCATCATGATTGATAAAATAATTTAATCACTTTGTGAATTTTCTTGTAATTAATTCTCTTGTAATAATGTAAATTCTCTTGTAAATTTTTGGTGAAATTATATCTACTGCTTATGTTTCATAAATGTTTCTATATCTAAATTTTTTTTAATTAAATACAATATTTAAAATTAATGTTTCACGTATAAGAAAAAGTATCATAAAATGGTGAGTTCAATTTAAAGTCATTATGTGGGCTACCTCAAGCAGAGAAGTTTTAGTAATAAATAAATTATGTTACCTTTATAATAAATATGAATTAGAATTTTGCGAATTTATTGCTTTGTTTTTAATTACATATTTTATTTATTTTTATGCTTCAATTTCATTTATTTTTTTAGGTGAAGAATGCATATTGGATGTAAAGTAAATGAAAATATTTTCATCAACATTCAAACTTTTTTATTGAATTCCATCTGTTCAATATGTGATATCAAAAAATGCATTTTACATTGCATAATTATGTAATATAACAGAAGTCAATACAAATTTGTTTGTAGCAATATTTCATTTTATAACAAAGTTTTGTTTATCAAATTATCTAAATGTTAAGTCATCAAATTATCTAAATGTTGCAATTATCTAAATGCTCTGTTCTTATTTTATCAAATAACAAACAATCTTCATATTTCAATAATTTTAATGATTTCGCAAAAAGTATATCTATGTTTTTTATCTTTTTATAAAGTCCTGGCTTTATGGGATAAAAAGTTATTTCTTTTTATCCCATAAAGTCGCAATATATTAATATTTAAGAAGACTTCAATATATTAATATTTAAGAATATAGTTATGTAAAAAGATGCTAAATTTTGTAATGATATTAGAGAAAATTATATCAGCCTTTTATTTCTGTGTATCATTCACTTGTTTGCATAGATTTTACTATTCACTTCAAAAATTTTACCTTGCTATTCATAAATGGCTACTGGTAAAATCTGCCAAAAAAGCTTTTCTAAGAAAAGTAACCTTTATATACATTATTTTGTTCATAAAAAGAAAAGCCTCACTCATGTGAAATTTGCTTTAAGAACTTTCGTCAAAAAGGTGCCTTAAAACGACATTATCTTGTTCATACAAAAGAGAAACCTTTTGCTTGTGATGCTTGTCAGAAAACTTTTTCGCAAAAGCACTCTCTCAATGACCATTTACTTGTACATAAAAAACCATTCAGTTGTGAAGTTTGTGAAATATTTTTTACAAGAAAGTGTGATTTAAAAAAGCATGTTTTTATTCATACCAATGACAAGTTCTACACTTGTGAGATTTGCCAGAAAAACTTTAAGCTAAAAGAATGTTTGGGTGAACATTTAATTGTATACTCAGAGCAAAAACCTTTCACTTGTGAAGTATGTCAAAAATGCTTTAAACACAGACAAGCTCTTATAAACCATTGTTTTGTTCACACTAAGAAAAATCTCATGTCTGTAATATTTGTTTGAAAAGTTTTAGCCCAAAAGGTACTTTAATAAGGCATTATATTGTTCATACAGAAGAAAAAAACCTTATATTTGTGAAATTTGTCAGAAAGCTTTTAAGAAAAGTGATACTCTTGAAAAAGATTCGACCCTTCATGTGTGAGTAAAATCATGTGTTAGTGCAATAAAGATAACAAGGAAAATAAATTTAGAAAAGCAGAAATGTACATTTATTGATGTTGTGCTTTAACACAAAACATATTAAAAAGTTTGAGGAAAAATAATGCTGTATAAAAATAAATTTTTGTTTTAATTAAAGTGAATATTTTATAATTGTGGTGCTTATTAAAAAAGCAAATATTAGAAATATTTCTATGGATATATAAAAGTCACACTATTTTTAAATACTGCAAATCTTTAGTATGGGAATAAAATATATTTTTCCTGATCTTGTTTGGAAAATTACATCTATAGGCTAGAAATATGTATATTAAAGGACATATTTTCAAAGTAAGATATTTATTGGCGTTTGCTTTGCCATTTCTCTTGACTTTGGTGTATTTTGATTTTTGAATGTTAATATTTGAACGTGATTATTATAGTCTTTTCGAGGAAAGTTTTTGATTACTATGCAACATTTGGTATATGAACGGCATCAAGTGCTTATTGAAAAATCTTGGCCTACAATTTTTCAAACATTTTAATAAGCAAAATTAATGCAAGATTACTTTTTTCTTATATAAAAAAGGAGATTTTTCATGAGAAAAATTTTATGTAAAATTCATTATTTAATAAATTATAAATTATTCTTATTTCAGAACATCAAATGACAGTAATTTATTTCTTTGCATAGCAGAGACAGCCATACAAAGTTAAGAGAAGCAAAGTCAAACATGAGACCCCTTATTTTAAGAATTCTATAAATATACTATACGGCATCTTCTAGAGACCTATTTTTCTATAATGAATGTTTTCTTAAGTCCCCATAATCTACCATGGCAATTACTAAATTATACAAAAACAAATTATTAACCTTTGAACGTAAATCCTTAACAAAAATTCTTGGTACAAGCCATAAGAGCTTGAGATCCTTGTTTAGTTTTAAAATCTATCAAAAGTATAAACAACCTGATATTGTTACAATTATAAAATGCAATAGGCTACGATGACTCGAGCAATTCCATCGATCTGACAATGCAAACCCAGTAAAAAAGTTTGTATTTACTAGTCCCTTGGAAAACAGAAGACGAGGAAGACCACCAATTAGGTGGTTTGACTCTGTCGGAAAGGACTAACTTCATAAATACCTGGAACCAGGGGGTACGTGTACCTTCCTGGGGCTTGAGCAGCCACCAGGCGCGTCGGCAAGTGGTGGATAGCCGAATGTCCTGTAGGAATGACAGGATAGCCTTGAATATAGAATCAGAGGCCGCGAACCAGCTCCCGTAAACCCTGGTGTTATGCGATCCGTGCCTAGGGCTAATTGGCACCGCGGTATTGGTGTCTTAACGGAGCCTCTAGTTGCTTGGCGAACTTCTAGAGTAATTTGCCTTGCCCAGTAACTCAGGCAATGCTGGGTGGACTTATATTACCTGAGCTTTTTAATTGTTATCTTGTGGCTGAAAAGACATAAGAAGTAACAAACCTTTCTGCATTTGCAGGTGAAGCCTCTAAAGTAGACCTTGCTGAAAAAGACGAGGGAACTCAGAGGCAATCTTGTAAAGGGGCAGCAATGAATCCTTCACTTGAGGTAGAAATGACCTCCAAACCATATTCTTCTATTGAAAGTCAGGAAGCTATTCCTAGCATGACTGACTTTCTGACCAGATGGGACTGTTTCAGCAAGACCTTATCTGCTGGAAATGTCATATGCAAGAGGAAATGGCAGAACATGTCATTTACGAATGTGAGGCTCTTGCCCTCCCTAGATTAACTTCTTTAGGCTTCATCTATACTAGAGAGTTACACCTAGACTCCATTAAAGGGTTATCGGACTTTATTAGTAAAGTGGGTGACCCGAGCAACTGGAACTAGGAAACATTGGGTTTGGAGTTAATGGTACAAAATGCTGATAAAAGCAGAGGTGCCCAATGACATACAAACTCAATTTTAAGAAGAAGAACTTCATAAATAAGGGAAGCTGGAGGAGCCTTGCAATGGATAGGACCAGGTGGCAACGACTATTAGGGACGATCTTGGCCTGCAGCAGGCTGTAGTGCCTTGGAAAAGGAAGAATGATGATCTCTGTTGGAACGAAAGAAACAACCACTCAAAACTAGTTAAAAAAAATTCAGGTATCAAACAAAAAGAAGACTTGATATTTCGACCTCTTCAAGCATACATGACTCTGAAGAAAATGCCTCAATTTTCTTAAAAGCAGCAGTGAAATGCTTTACTATATTGAAAAATGGCCGGAATCTTGAGTTTAAAATTTTTAACCTCCTCAAACACATCTTCGCTCAATGTGGAAATGGAAACCAGATTGTTAAATTGAAATTATAATTTTAATCATTCAAATTTTGCGATTTTACTCAGGTTATTTATTATATTTGAAAATTTTCGAGTTTTATTTTTTAACATTAATTACGTCTCATTAATTGTAAGAACACTCATTATTCTCAATGTTTTGCTAAAATTTCCTAGATCATTTTATATTTCAAAGGAATGACATTTTGCTAAGTTTGGGGCATCAAAATAATAGGTTGGGGGAAAAGAAATCCATTATAGGTTGGGGAAAGTATAGTGATCGATATCTCGTAAAGTATTAATCAAATAATTTCAAATTTATGCTTGTTGTCGAGGTGACATTTCACACTAAAAAAATTCTTTTACTGTTTTTTGTTTGGTCCAGTTGTGAGTTACAGGTTATTAAAAATGGAAATCAACAAAGAGAAAATTAGGTACATTTTACAGTTTTTCTTTGATAAAGGCAGCTGTAACAGCACGTGCAATTTTGGTTTCGACGATTCCATTCAGGCATTTTTGATTTTAAAGATGTACCTCGCACAGACAGGCCTGTCGTCGAAAATGTCGATAAAATCACGGAAATAATCGAAGTTGATTAGCAACTTATTAGTCGTAGGATCACCCAGGAGTTGAAGATCGACTATAAAACAGTTTTGAACCATTTGCGCAAAGTTGGATTCAAAAAGAAGCGATGTTTAGGTGCCACACCAAAAAAACATGATGAATCAAATTTTCATCTGCGAAGCTTTGTCCAAACGGAAATAAATCAACCAATTTCTTAAACGGATGGTGATTAGGAATGAGAAATGGGTGACAAATGACAATATTGTGCGAAAATAATCGTGGTCAAAGCGGAGAGTACCACTTTTTCTCGCATTGCAAAACTTCCTGAATGATAAGATATTGAGATCAAGAGAAAATAGTGGAAATTTATTACTAGAGTTTTTTTCGCCAATAAGGACCAAGACTTCTATGCGAGAGGCATTATGAAACTACCTTAAAAATGGCAACAAATTATACAACAAAACGATGCATATTTGACCCAAATCCAACAATCCGAAATATGTTAAATAAAGTCTTGAATTTCACGCAAAAATAATAGATTTCCTTTTCCCCAATCTATTATTTATTATGGAAAACAATTGTAAATTGAAAGAAGTTGAATTTGAATATTTTTCTTCAATGTAAACCACATTACATGAATTCTTTGATCCGAACACAGTAAACATTGGAAAGCTGCGGCGAAATAATATCACAGCAGTGTATGTTACCAATTCGGTTCTTGTTTGATTGACTGTGTGACGGAAACTGTTCTCTGAAGCATAAATATTTCCAGATATTTTAAGTGATATTCACTGTGTGTGTGTGTGTTTCTTGCTACCGTATTATATCAATTTGACCAAAACTTGTTTTTAAATTTTAATTTTCCTTGAGTTATTCTTTTTTTTAAACCATTCTATACATATTTTGGAAAATATATTCAGAAGGAATTTTATGCTAAATATTGAGGATTTGGCGATATCAATAACGGAAAAGTATATTTGTTTTCCTAAAAATTAATTTCAACTCAACCAAATATGAGATTTATGAATCCTTAATTTTCGGCTTATTTCCAATTTATGGATACTTTTTTTTTAATTTTCTCATGGCAAAAATAATTTCAAAAACAGTTACAAGTCTCAATACTTTTGCATTTATTTTAAATTGTGAATTTTCAAAATTGACCACCGCTGTTTTGTCATTGTCATTGTGTGATTATAAAAAGAAACGATATTTTCAAATTTTTTTGATGACCTTAGATTGAAGCATTGTTTAATTTGTTTGTTTAATTTTTACACAAAACTTTTGTTTAATATGATTACTAAATGCAATTTTTCAACCATATTAAAAAGAAAGGCGAAAATATTTGAAAATTATTATTTATTGAGGCTATTACACTGCTGGACAATTGCTCAACAGGTGGCAAATCAGTTTCTTGCTGCCTCAGGAAAGCAGATCTCCCGAAAAACTGTTGCCAGACGTTTGAGGGGAGGAGTATTATACGCCCGCAGACCTGTTATGTGTGTCCCATTGACCAGACAGCACCGTACTGCCCGTTTGCAATGGTGTCGTGAGCATCGCAATTGGACTGAACAGGACTGGGCATGCGTACTATTCTCAGATGAGAGTAGGTTCAGTCTGTCATCGAATTGTAGACGCCAACTGATCTTGCGCGAGAGTGGTACTGCTTATCGTCCAGAAAATATCCAGGAAAGGGACCGATATCCGACATGCAGTGTCATGGTGTGGCCGGCATCATGATGGCATCATGGCCGCACGCCCCTACATGTGGTTGCGAATAGGACTATGACGGGCCAACGATACATTAATGAAGTTCTACTTCCTCATGTTCGTCTTTTCCGTGGTGCTGTCGGTGATAAATTTGTTTTTATGGACGACAAGGCAACATGTCATCGAACACTCGCTGTTCAGGATTGTCTAGACAGCGAGGGTATTCAACGCCTCGTATGGCCATCACGTTCTCCAGATCTAAACCCCATCGAAAATGTGTGTGATGCTTTGGGGCGGCAAGTTGCTGATCGAAACTATCCTCCGACAAACAAGAACACCCTCATCCGTGCTCTTCCAGAGGAATGGGATAAATTGCCTCAACAGCTGCTGGATAATGTTGTGCAAAGTATGATACGACGTGTGGAATGTTGCATCACGCTCCACGGTGGACATATCCCGTACTGATACTTTTCTTCAAGGTGCCTGCTGACTTTTAGATGCATTGTTCCATTTTTCCGTATGCAGCATCAAATGAACATTTTTTTCTTTCAGATGTTTAACAGCTTTTGTACTTTCCAGAACAATAAAATTCTTTATTCTAATGTCTGAACAGTGTGGCAACTATATTTTATCCTACTAGGTCTCATGTCTCGCTTAATGTTATGCTACATTGCAATTTGTGATCCGTCCTTAGCAATTGTCCAGCAGTGTAATACAGAGGCATGTAGAATTATAAATTATCCTTGATTTTAATACGTTATATAGATTCACACATATGTTGAAAATTGATTTTATTTTCCATGAAGCCTAAAAATCTTGCACTTTGATTTTAAATATCCCTGAAAAATCTATGATTCTTTCATTTCAATATTTTTATTGAGTAACAAACAAAGTTTGTTTTTAATGAAACTTTATGTATATATATTTGAAATTCACAATTCGCTTAAATATAATTTTCAAGGCATTCTGTGCATTTCAAATTGTATAGCTTTCTTATAACAGTCTATCAAGTTTTCAGCAACTTTTAAATATTGCTTTAAAAAGAGTGAATACAATGCGTTTATTATCAAATTTTAATATTTTATAACGAATGAAGATAAATATAATTATAATCCTGCATTACAATAATACTTCATCATGCATTTTTCGGATAAACTTTATTTACTGCTACATTTAGTAAATAAATATTTATCCGAAATTAATATGTATAACTTAAATTTTCTAATAAATAACGATATATATTTTTTCAATGTATTATCGTTAATACTGTGATTCACTACTTTTAACAGTTATAATTTAAAATAAAGAGATGTGTGAATAGTGATCAAATAACGAATTTTCAAGTAATTATAAAAATCAACATTCAACCCAAAAGTAATATCTATATTAATAAAATTAAGTGTACACAACATTTAATAGGCATTTTATATGATAGTTAATAAATATATATTCTATATAATAGACATTACATCTCAATAGTTTTCACACAAATATTGATATTTAAATATTATATAAGTCGATGTATTTCATTTCTTTTTATTCAGAAAAGCATAAATGGAGTTAATCTTAAATATAAGTAAGAATCTCTTGACAAAAAACTTTTTTTGAGAATCAAAGTATCCTCCGGAGGGATAGGAAACAAATGGGCACTACCCTGGTGAAGAATTATCTTATCCCGAAAAGCTGCGTATATGCAGTCATTTTCTTTCTTAAAGGTTGAAATATTTACCAGAGAATTCTCCCAAGACACGTAGAGGGAATTTATGTTTACAGTTCCATTTCAAGATTAAATTTAAATATTTTTTTATAAATATATGTTAAAAGTTGTGAAAGTGAGCAAATCCATAAGTTATCACATCGCTATGTGTCATTATATTGAAATAAGAAAACAGAAAATATAACAAAATTTAATCTCCATTGTATTCTATTGTCAGAAATAATTTAAACTGATGGAAAAAACTGACATTTTCTAAAACTCAGCTTTTAATCTTTACACGTATTAAGCAGATTGGTAAACTTTATATTAGTTCGAAGTTTGTGTCCTCCTTTAACAAAACGACTATTTTGACATGTCTTTAATTGTTAATGTCTTTTCACTAATGTAGCAGACATATTCTTGACTTCAACATCGTGGAATCACACTTGTGTTTTTTATCATTTCTTCTGTTGTGCGCAATTTATCTTAGCTAAACAATTCTTGAAAATGCCTTCAGTTCTCAAGGGGTATTAGGTCTGGTGAATTATCAGTCCATACAAATACTTTTATTTTCCCGCGTAAAAGTATGGATCAATTTCAAATCGTGGTAAGGAAACAAGTGGGTATGTGAAAGAGAGAGAGGGAAACAGGTCTAGTCCAGAGTTAAGCTTAACAGATAAAGTGAGAGTCTTCGGTATTTAGAAACAAGGACTAAGCAGAACTGTCAATAATTGACCTGCCACACACACACCCCGCCAAAAACATTTCAACCACGACCTATTTAACGTCGCTTACTTAATGTGATTGTTGGATGTGATATGCTTGCAGCTTCATCTTCATTTCGTCTAACTACTCTTGATTTATATCTTTGCCCAAATAAAAATGTTTCATCAAATAAAATCATCTTCCAGTTGTTTTCATTAAATGTTCAACATTTTCTTACTCATACTAAGCACTTCATCACTTTCTGAGGCAGAAAGTTTTTTTCGTCTTATTACTACAAGCCAATTTCCAAATTTTTTGATTGCAATTTCTTTAAAACTAAAAATACATCAGGAGTTCTCCAAGGAAGCAAATTGAATCTCATATTATATCTGTTTTATACGCTTAATTTCCCGATTGAAAATGGATAAAATACACATTTAGCTTTCTATGCAAATGATAAGAATGATACAGCAACCACAATTCTTCAAGAAAGGAAAAGAAATAAATAAATACATGAAATGACAAATCAACCTTCTACCAATTTACAAAATTAAGCAATAACAAATTCCAGCAATTAAGTGTAAGCATTTACTTCGACTTATAACAAATAAGAAACTAACATATACATCAATATTGTTATTTAAAAAGCCCCAAATCTAATGTCAACTTGTCATCATCAATATTAAACCCATTATAAGGAGAAAAATATGATGCACACTGATACGCATTCACCTATGTCACAGGTGCTTTTGCCATAATTCCAGGAGAAATCATAAGAGAGATATGAATTTCAGAAAAGAAAGACAACATTTTGTACGCACACACACACAAACGATGACAAAAATATAGTGCTTAAAAATAAATGCATACACCATGGAACCAAACAGAAATACTTTTAGTTAGGGTATAAATAATAATAGCAAAAGAGAATGACTTTTTCGAGGCGTCTTTAAAACTCCATAAGGAGTAGCGTTTTTGCCCTGTTTCCTTAGCTACTCTCACAAGTTTTCTAATAGTAAAGTGAAGGGTCAAACTACACGGTCTTAACTCTCAAAAGATGTTCTTAGCTCCTCCCCTATAGAAACGCCCTTCGGCGAGAGAAGTAACACTAAACTACGTTACATACAACGCACTGTGAACAACATGCTAAACCTTCTTTTAAATATATTCCCACCATAGGTGGGATTCCAAAAATTGCTAAAGGCTCATTGAATTGTTCCTCTCCACGGTAATCTTTAGTAAAAGGCGAAAGATTAACACGTAATATGAAGAGAAACCAGATTATAACAAACAGTGGTTTCTAAAATTTATATATTTATTATTCTTTTAAATATACTGGTAGCAATAAATATCGTGTAAAAATATTGTAAAGTTTGCAGAGCTTAAGAATGTTGATAGTTAATAATTTATGACATTTCTGCAGCCCTTCCTGCCAATAAAAATATCAGACAATGTATGTGGTATAAAATCGTATTAGTTTGATGGATTTCCACTTAGTTATTGTTTAAATAAACAGACCGATCCAGCCGACTGAAAAAACTCGATTATGTAAGAAACGTACTTAGGAAAGAGTTTGATTTATTTATTTAATAAAAGAAATATCCTTTATACATATTGGATAAATTCATATGTTAATCTATTTATTTATTATTTAAAAAAATATGTATTTATAAATATATTTCTTAATATGCAGATCATATAAGCTAACATTAGCCATTCCTTTGACAGTAAAAAAGATTATAGAAATTAATTAACAAAAATTAAAAATATATGCAGTTATAAATGAGTTTTATCTTGCAAAGTCATACATGAAACAGGCTCAGTATGTACACAATGACAGTTTTTTAAAAAACAATTTAGTAAGCATATATATGAAAAAAATTCTAATAATGACTTATAATTTATTTAATCATCAAACAAAATAAACTAGAAACCATTGATTTTTTTAAACTTTTGACAAAGACCCCGATTTTGAATGAAGAAAGCATTAGTATACGTTTAGTAGGTCTCCTTGACAATATAATCAAGATTGAAAATCGAGGCTTTTGGGAGTGGGTTGGTTGTTTTTAAATCTAAGAATAAATCCTATAAATATCTACTGTCTTGATGTCACTTCAAAATAAGTAAATTATTTGTTAATTTTAAAGTTATTATTTATATAATTGAATTTCAATAAGAAGTAAACAAAGTGTTTCTAAAAAATTGAGGTATAAATATTGTAGATATTAAATTTCCTTTTATATTCATTTATTTTAACAATCATAAGAATCTTGATGCTTACGTATTAGCGGATCTTTTTTTCTGTGTACTGTGATGCTGTGTACACAAAAATACGTAAGCATATACTAAAATCGCCATGAATTTATTCCTAATTTTTTTCAGTTTTGGTAGATCCACCCTCAATTGGCCACGCCTTTTTTTAAAAATTCTTAACCACACTGACTGAATCATGAGGTTAGGATATTTTTATATGTCTGGTTAATAAGATAAAATCACATTTTTGTTCTCAGTTTTGTATTTATTAACTTATTAAATTGAATATTTTCAGAAGGTGCATTCAGTTTTTTATAATGGAGATTATTTTGAGACCTCAATGAAAAAACTAAATGACGTAAACATGTTTTGAAAACTAAATTCTGAAAATAGTGCCAAGAAAATAATTTTATAGAAAATTTAGTTATATATTATAATTATTATAAAGTCATAATATATTTTCACTATGATTTTATGCATTGCAAATTATTTTGTTAGTTTATGACCAAAGATTAGTTCTTCGTTTGACTATAGGATAAAAACTTTACAATCCTCACAAATACAACCGCAATAAATTTATTTTGTCAACCAGCAAATTATTTTCACACATATTCACTGTGTAGCATTTTAATCGGATAATCTTCTGTTATAATCAAAAATTTTCTCTGTTCAGCTTTGAAGTTTTATTTTTCATTATTTACTGAAATTATTTTTAATTTAAAAAGTTTTAAAATACTTTCATGCTAACATTCAATTTAAGATTTGAATTCTTACAAGTTATTTTTTAATGAAATTTTAATTTTCATTCATTGATTTTGTTTTCAATTTTTTTTTTGTGCATGACGGAACTCTAGTTCATCTGAGGAATATATTTTATTGCTAAATTTTTAAGTACCAACAACTTTAAAGCAACCAAATATATGAAATCAAATGCAATTTATTAAGTTAGGCCAAAGTGTCTTTTCACTAAGAGAATTAAAATAACTATAAATATAATAACAAATTTACTATCGGAACTACCAGATTTTTTTTTAACTATTGGGTAAATGCTCACGCTAATGTGATGTCTTTGCTTGTAGATTCATTACTCACTTATGTAAATATTTTAAATTATTTGTTTCATTTACTGTTCATTGTTTCATTAACCTATCAAAGGAGTTTAATATGTGTAACAAGAAAAACTAATATTGTAAACAGATAAAGATTGTAACCAAGAAAATTTATATTTGTAAATAACAGAAGAATGTAAATAATCAAGAAATACTAACAATGTAAATAATGTTATGTAAATATCACATGCAAATTGCAAGATTTTGTAAGCTACTTGTTTTGTTTCAATAAAAAAATTCTTGGTTAGGGAGCTAGTAGGGCAGGCAGCTAGGCAGCAAAGGTGACTCCTCTTGGAAAATATTCAAATCTTATGTAAGAATCTTAGGTATTAACTCAAATTATTCAAAAAGAGGTACATGGCTAAGTAGGCTACACACCCCGTGCTATAACTACGCCGAATAGCTTGTAGAGTCATTCTGACCACTGCCGCGTCATAGTATGGACGGCACACAGATGCTAAAACTAATCGAAATATCAAGTTTAGCATTAATTGGCAGAGATTCCGAAAACATGTAAATGAAAAAATCCCCTTGTCTGAAATAAAGCAATCCACTTGCTCAGAATACATCAACAGAAAAGTTGATTTAATTACCAAAGCAATTAACTCAGCTCTAGAAAATAGCCATACTTCAAAAACAAATGTTGCACCCAATTACTTGCCATATAGAATAATTAAATTAATTAAAAAGCGAAGCATACTAAGAAAATTTTTCAACCGGCACAGAATCCTCCGAATTAAAACAAGAATCAACAGGTTAAAAAAGATCATTAATAAAGAAAACGCTCTGCATAACAATAACTCCTGGAACAGTTATTTAACAAACTTAAACGTAGAAGATGGTTCAATCTGGAGAGCGACGAATTGATATAGAAACAATAAACAAACACTCCCTGTACTAACAGATGGCATCACTATGGCTTCGTCTGATACAGA
Source organism: Latrodectus hesperus (assembly GCA_037975125.1). Taxonomy (NCBI): domain Eukaryota; kingdom Metazoa; phylum Arthropoda; class Arachnida; order Araneae; family Theridiidae; genus Latrodectus; species Latrodectus hesperus. The sequence continues at coordinate 7,617,526 of CM075851.1, read as the reverse complement.
AAAAGCAAATTTGTACACAAGTTCATTCGAGAGCCAATTTCAGTTGACTTGTATTGGAAATCCTGATACAGATATAGAAATCGTAATGAGAATTAATAAGTATTTTTACAACATTCCGACTTCCCATCCAAATCAAGAAATAAACTTTGACCAAGCTACTGCAGCCGAGACTTAAATCCTAGAAAGATCCCGGGACATGATAAGATATCGAATAAAATGATGAGACAACTTGCAAGTATCGCAATCAGCCTTCTTGCAACAATTATAAACGATATTATGAGTTATAGCTAATTTCCTCCTCAATAAAAGAAAGCAATAATCATACTCATTAAAAAACAATTGAGGAACCCTAAATCACCCCGTAATTACAGGCCCATCTTCCTCCTCCCCACCATGGCGAAAATCACTGAAAAATTCTTCCTTCATAAGTTAAGCAACTTCGACACAACTTGCAATATCATAAAACCACAACAATTTGGTTTCAGGAAAAATTTATCAACCACGCACCAACTCCTAAGAGCTGTGGAAAAGATAGCAGTGAGCATCAACCAAAAAAGATCCACTGGAGGTATATTCTTAGATATTGAGAAGGCCTTTGACAGAGTTTGGCATGATGGCCTAATTTTAAAACTAATATATTATGATTTCCCCTTATCTAATTAGGCTAATACAAAATTATCTCATTAGTAGAGCCTTTGTCGTAAGAGTCAAAAACACATACTCTGCAGAAAAACCTATTTGTGCAGGCGTCTTCCAAGCATCCCTGCTGGGCCCCTTTTTATTCAACATTTATATCAATGATGTCCCTCAACATAGCAATAATATGATATGTCTATTCGCGGATGACACCGCTATCCTTCTTCTCCAGTGATCAAAATCACCAAATACTTAGAAACAACCTCAATGAACACTTAGCTCAAATTGAAAGTTGGTTGCGTGACTAGAAGATAAAAATTAATGTAACAAAATCAAAGGCGGTGGTCTTCCCTTGGAAGAGAAGTAGCTGCCCTAATATTAACGTTGCCGGAACCCTCATCCCATGGCAAGAAAGTGTTAAATACCTGGGAGTAACAAGCGATAAACCCCTAACACCAAGAAACTTATGGAAAAGACATGATATCAAATGCAAACTCATTGGTGCTAGTACTGTACTGTACCCCCTTATGGCTTGTGACTCCCGATTAACACTTAAAAATAAACTATTGATACAAAACGATGCTAAGGCCTATCATAACATATGCTTCCCCAGTATGGGGAGGAGCGTGCATTACCAATCTAAAGATGCTTGAATCGCAGCAAAATAAAATCTTAAGCTTAATAAGCAATGCTGAACCATATTTCAGAAATATATTTTAATTAGGAGGATTATGGCAATGCCAACCATTACAAATTACATCAAATACGTAGCTTTCAGATTTTATGGAAACTTACCAAAAACAAACAATAAGGAAATTTAAAATATTGAGAGCTACGCGACCCATATGATCTTCAAAACTTTAACAGGCCCAGATCAGTCCTAAGATTATACCCATCAACCAATGATTAAATTAGTTTTTCTAATTATTATTTTTATAATATTTTTTCATTGCTATTATTATTACTGTTATTATTATAAATGTCATTATTATTATATCTTACGTAAATAATCTCTAAAAAAACTGTCATGCACATTAATCCACTGGAGTACTTGACCAAGTTATTGCTTAGAAATTTAGTCTCCATTCTCAAAATATAACTCATGTCAAATGACAAGTTTAATGTTTAGTTATGTCTACTTATAATCATCATTCTAAAAGAGGTCAACGGCTCTTCACAGCACTCCTCAGCATTAACATATGGACCAATGTCTGGTATGCCTGGTCTCACTTCTTGTAAAGTCATGGTTGCTAGAATAGTAGCAATTCTATTGTGAGTATTGGTGCTGGCAGTATCAAACTTAAAATTGCCTTTGTTAGTTCTTGAAAGGAGATCATACTTATTTGAATTTGTTTGAGAATTTGTTTTGTTATGTAGTAAATGAAAGAAGGAATTTAGTCTATTTCAAAATTCTACAAGCATTGCGAAAAAGGACTAAAATGGGAGATGGAATTCCGCATTGTGAGAGGATGTAGATTTGGAATGATAAATTTTCTGCATATTTCATTAAGCTTTAAAATATGTGTGTATACAATGATGATAGTTTTTAAACAATACGGTCCAACAATTTTGCAAATTTTTTTTAGATAAGACTGGTAAAAGACTGGTTTTTTTAGATAAGACTGGTTAAGATAAGTAAAAATTTGAAATAAGTCAAGTGATATCTTTAAATTTTCAAAACTGAAAATCATTAAAATTAGATATTTTTTAACTTCTGTACATTAGAATAAAATGCAAATTTAATTTGTATAGATTAAGATACCATTCACTTTTAATTATTTTTCTAATATTTTGATTCTTTATTAAATAAGATGATTTCAACAAAAATATTAGAATTTGCTTTTATAAGAATTTAGTGTGTATTATCCAGCGTATCTAATCAAATTTATCCACAGAAGAGAATAATAGGGCATAGGGCAGATATTAATTAAGAACATCCCTTATGAATAGGAATATTAGAAATTTCTCCTTCAAAAATCTGAATGATTAATAAACAAAATGAACTTTTTATATATAATAATTTTAAATGTAGGACAATTAATAATGACTTGTATCCAATTAGTTTCATATTTATATGTAAAACTAATTATTTCTCATCTGATAAACAAAAAGCATTTCTTTTTCAAACAGCAGAATTTTAATCTATTTACATGAAACTTTTTCTCTTCCATAAAAATCTATGTGGATAAACATTCAAATAAAAAGAAACATAGAATTGATATTTTTAAACACAAATGGATACTTTTCTTATGTACTAAAAATGAACTATATTGAATTATTGACTTACTTTCTTGTATCCTTTGGTATTTTTATTTTTAACATTTTAGACAAGGTTATAAAATTATCATTTAACAATATTTCAATTGAAACTTAATAAAATTTACAATTATTGGGGCAATAATTTTTTTCAAATTAGTAACTTCTAGTTCCGAACGGAATCAAAAGTATACTTTTTAATTTATTTATTATACATATAATTACTGATTTAATCCTATAATTTAAAAACAATTAAATTTTTTTAATAATTGTCTAGTTTAGTAATAATTTATATTTTGGTATCGTTAGTTTGAGCCATACCAAAATATAAAATATCATCAACTAGACAGTTTAATTTTCGGAAGGTAGTGAGTTGAAATCCCAACCAAACAAAAAGTCCTTCGCGTTCATTAATGACGATAAGGAGTCGTGAAATAAGCCATGGTCGTATTATCATCTACGTGAAATTATAGCTCTGTAGATGGGCCAATACTGGGTTTTTTTGACTTTCTACATCTGAATTACAAAATTCATCCACTTTCATGGTCACGATTGCATGGATGCACCACAATATGAAGGAATCGACGCACATCCACACTCTCCCACCCTTGTTGATATGCGAATTTTTTCTCGAATAAACAATGTGTTACGCTCTATTTTTCCTACCTACGAAATATTAATAAGTAATATTTTATTTTCTATTTCATGATAAGACTAAGGTGCGGTTCTCGCTCTTTAAGTACCTTTTAACGCAGTCCAACTTCACCCCTTATAGTGATGAAAGGTGAAAATTCTTCCTGAAGGCAGTCAGGAATTGGGGGAAAAGCATCGTATAAATATCATTTATACACTTAAAAAAGAAATTGTAAACTTAATTTTTTTCAGAAATATGTTCGATTATGTATTTTTTCAAAAGTTATACTGATGCACTCCCACATAAATCAAACTATTTGTGCTCATCTATCTCTATATCTGGCTCTTCCATTGCAGAAATTAAATGTTTACATTATATCTGAGAAATTTTAATAATTTAATTCTTTAAGTCTTAATAATTTTGTACAATATGAATAATTTTTTCTTTAAATTCATTATGATTACTTTCGCCAATTTTCATATCCGTTGTAACTATCTAGTGAGATGAGAAACATTTAACTTCTTGAAGAGAATTGTATAAGTTTCTTGCTATGGATGGACAATATTTTTTCTTTCAAGTGTACTTCACCCCATTCAGCACATTGATATTTAACCAGATCGCTATATGAAAGTATATTATCCTATGAGAATTAATATTATTGAAAATGATTTAGAAAGTAATTGCCTTGTTTGATTGCCAATCAAGTTTACTGTACGATCATCGATCATCGAAGAATTGATTCGCAAATTTCTCTTAGAAATCATTATTCGATTCATACATTATTTTCTTAGAAAATTCTTTGCAAAATCAAGACAACCGCTACTGAAATAACAAAAAATGACTTCATCACAACTCTTGGAGGAAACATTAAATCAAATGATATGGCTATCTAAGACGAGTTTCGAAGCATTTTAAGAATAGTAGTTGCTCCATTGAAATCATTATTCACATCTTTTATATCCTTAAATATTTTCGGAAGTATATGATATAATCTTAAACAACAATCTAATAATGTTAACATAAAAATAAAAATAAGAAAAATTTGATAAATATTTTTGATTGTGTACTCTTATCAAATTAAAAATCAAGAAGTTTTGGAAATACTAATTACTTATGCGATATCTCGTAAATTTAATTGCTTATTCTTAGGCAAACTTCACAATTTAACCAGAGGACTCCTTATAATTAATTTTAATATGAATTATATATTTTGATTAGTCTGTTATTATTTATTTATCTGTAAACGTTCCCAACTGAATGGTTACATATTGATATTTATAACTTTTTTATTTAAATCCAACCCCCAGACAATAGATATAGAATAGAGGTAAGCGCAATTACAAGTTCTTTATGAGCTACCCATAATCTATGATCTGACACTCAAGAAAGCATATTCAGATTTGCGGAATATATAAGGTTGAGGGAAAATAAATCTATTCTTTTAAAGTGAACTTTAAGACTAACATGTCTTGGACTCGCTTTATGAAAATGGCTTAAAATTGTTTTAGGGTTGATCTTTAGCTTCGATCATTTCTGTGATTTTGGAAACATTTTCAGAGACGGATTTTCCTGCCCGAGGTGTATCTTTAGCATCAAAAATACCTGAACGGAATCAATGAAATTAAAATTACATGTAGATGGTTGTACATTATCGGGACCATTAGTATCTTTTACAATTTTAATCACCTAGCCTGCATTTTCCCCCTTTTTCAAAGAAAAACTATAAAACATACTGAATTTTCTTTGCGTTAAATTTTTTCATTTATAACACCAGAGTTCGTGCAGATTTCCAAGAATCAAATTCCATGAGTATTAAGGACTTTTCCAGGAGACAAGTTAAAAATTTCCAACAGGTATGGATATTCATATTAAATAATTTTTATTTAAAAAATTTTTCTTTAACCAAATATGCATATAAGTAAGTAAACGTAACATTTTTCAATTATATTTATGAATTATAAAAAAAATGATGGCAAAAATTAATGAGAATAGTTCGTATTTAAATCAGAATAATATATACATATATATATACATACATACATACATATATATATATATATATATATATATATATATATATATATATATATATATATATATATATATATATATATATATATATATATATATAATGATTATTTCAAATCTTCAATAAATTTACAGCTATGAAAAAATTTTTTTAAGTAATCAATATTCTTTGTATTACTAAATTATACATTGTAAAAAATAATGGTTGATTTTAGAGTTTTTAAACATCGTTTTTTTATTTAATTTATATTTATTTATTGAGTATTTCCAGATGTGTTTAACACAATATCTTTTCCAATAATTTAAAACAATATAAATACAACTATTAGGTAAAGTTTCCGGAATGTGACTTTTTTCACACACAATTATTGTTTTAATAAAAACAATTTCAAATTTTTCTTCAGTTTACTTTCAGACTATTGTAAAATTATACAATTTCACACCCATATTCTAGGCTTATCTATTTTTTTTAATCACTCAATAGATTTTTCAGATTTCTTGGTCATTTATGCATACATAATATTTTTATTAAAAGATGCTAATTTTCTATCTTTAAAGCTTTTGCTTTTAATTCCTTATTAATAGATAGTAATAAGTGTTGCTTCTCTGAAGCACCACATGTTTGATTTTGCAATTATTGTTAATTTACCAGTTATTACAGCTTCTTCCGCAATTCCTATTGTAGATTTTTCAAATTTATATTTAGATTTTCATATCTTTTTTTTTTTTTTTTTTGCATGAAGCGTTTTTTATTTTTCTTCTTTATCGGCTGTTATTTTTATTTTTTTATTCATCTAAGTATAATTTACAGTTTGCCTAGGACCAGCAATAAAATTAAGTAGGTTCTTACGAGAATTATTATATGTTGACACCTACTATGTTTGTCATACGAAATAATCAATAATGCACTTAGCTACAATTGATTGATTATTTAAATTTTCTACCATAAGATTTTTGTTTACAGAAAATCCACACTGGACAAATGGTTGAATAATAAAAGCCAATTAACTACTTTCCATAAGTGACAATTTTGTCTACTTGAGAGTAAGTTAAAAATAAAAAGTACCTATTCTATCTTTAATAGGATCAAATTTCACATCAATACAATCTTGAAATCTTGTAGTCGATTGTAATGATTTAAACTCTTCTATAAAATAACGAAATTCTTTTTTCTGAGCCACGCAAAAACCAATCTTTATATGACTTTTTCAGAATTGCTTATTAAAAAGACAATTTCCACCAGGCATATTAAATAATTTATTTTAACTTTTATTTCACTGATAAACAAATAAATTCATCCCTTTTCATTGAAATTATACGCAATTTTCACTAAGCAAAATACAGAAAGTATAATTTTAACCCAAAAAATTTATATTTGAACATTAATATTAGGTGAATTTTATACAGTATAAAAGACAGAAACAAATAGAAAAAGAATCAATAAAAATCGCCTCGCTGATTACACCACATGATGATCGATGATCTTTTTGGTGATTACCCTTAAACTTAACTTCACACACAAATCTTAATACTATATCCGGTTCTGACTGATTTGGATCATCACGGAGTTATTGTGGCTGAACTAGATCTTTCTCTTTTAGTTAACAGTTATGAGTACAATCTAATATCAATAGAGTGCCGCTCTTAACCTTTCGAGATGACATTCGCTTCCAAGTGCCGCTGGTTTTCACACAAGCGCGTTATGCGGTATATCGGAGAAAAAGAGGCCCGTTTTCCATTGTAATTGATTACTTTTACAAAACCAAAAGGAAAAAAACAAACAAAAAAAGAATATAAAATTTAAATGTCATTTGGATGTAATGTCTTATTCCGACGTTTCTGGTGCTGACGATGAAGAAAATAGATATCTGTCCTCACTATTCAATTTGACATATTTTACAAAAAAATAAATAGCTTGTATGACACACTATATCGAAAATGGATACGAAAGAATAAAAAGTTACGAAATGCTCGAAAAGAGACTCAAATAATTACTGCAACGTCTGGAACAAGCACAATAATTTCTCCCGTTCCAATATTCCCCTCTCCAAATCGCTGCTTCTTCTCTGAAATATGTAACTCCATCGTAAGTAATATCCTTTTATTTACGATGGACTTACATTGCATTCTAAAGACATGGGTCCAGTATTATTAACAGCAGCGTACTGCAGAAAAGCTTACTTTGGAAAGGCCTATATATATACCAGAGGCAAGCCAAAGGGTAGGATTAATATACTGATTTTTTCAATGAAATTCAAACATTTCAATGAAATTGGTTTCAAGCAATTTCATTGAAAATTTTAAAATATTAAAACAAGAAACTCAAAAAATTATACTATTTTCTACAAAAAATAAATGTATCAAGGTAAATAAAAATTCCAGGAGTAATTCACGATTTTCAAGAAGTCATGTCAAAATTCCAAGAGTTTCAAGAGCCCGTGAAGAAATTATCAAATTCCTGGAGTTGTACGAAGCCTGTAACACACTGTAATTCATTACTAAATGGAATAAAAAAATAAATAATAAATAAATAAATAAATAGAATTATTTTTGTGCAAAATTCAAAATTTTCAATTTTTAGATTCAGATTTGATTTATGCTTATTGACGAGCATAACTCAAATTGTTTGATCAAAACTTTATGAGAAATCTTAATCACTACATTTATCAATCGAAAAAATAATGTGGATATTTTCCTCTAACCTAGCACATATATTGGGTTGTTCGGAAAGTAATTTCGTTTTTCCGTACTGGATCTCAATTTTTTACAACTAAAAACCAACCATTTTGAGAGTGTGGAATCATGCTACCACCAGAAAGATGGCAAAAGTAGTTACACTAGAAATGACAATATACAATTCAATTAAATGTTCATTCGTTATACGCTTTTTTCAATTTTATAAAAAACGAAATGACTTTCCGAACAACCTAATATATGCAGTAGAAATGTTTGCTGTGCTGTATGTTGCTAATGCTAACAAATTTCACAAAAATCAGAAGCAACAAATTCATATTTATTATATCTTAATAGGTAGAAAAATGAGCTTTATCTTTTGAATAACATGATAAAATAGTTCATATTAAATTCAGCGTGACGTATATCGCTGAAGACGTTAAAGCCATTGTCATCTGTATTGGGAGAGGGATATGTAGTTCTGAAGCCTCATTCTCGACTGCATGTCCTGCGCAACTTCAGATATGCCCGCGTCAATTTGCCGGATCTTTGGTTCAAACATGTTCACTTCTTTATGAATCAAGCCTGGAATAAAAAAGAAAAGAGTGAGAGAATGTACACTGCCTGAAAGTAATTAGGTACTTTCATTTGGAATATTATATATATACATATTTATTTTATTTTAATGTATATTAAATTGTTTATCTATAAATAGATATCTATAGGTAATTTAACTATTAGGTTGACAATGCGGATGATTCATCATAAGAAACAATGCTTATTCATACATATATATTACTTAAATGATAATGAGTTTTTCTTGAACACATCGAAAATTCATACATTTGACGTGTTACCACGCACAAATGAACATTAAAAAATTTGAATTTTACCAGAATAATTGAAATAATTATTTGATTACGAAATCGTTTATAAATAAAACTGTAAAAAACGAAAATATTTACAACTTTTAGATTTTACTGTTCATATTTATTCATGTTTCAAAAGAATAATTGGCAGGAAACAAAAAATGCTCTTTTGCTGTATCTTTTCTGCGTCCGAAATGTTTATATGTACTACCTTGAGTATATTATCGTTATCGGAGTCATCCACAACTGTTCTAATCCTAAATATTTTTAAATAATGTTCTTTTATAAAATCCTTTTAAAAATAGTTTAAATTTGATAACTGCCCACCACAATCCAAATAATAAACTGCTACAGTTCAACTAAGCATTAGAAACAATAACAAAAACATAATAGAGTAAAGATGTATTATAATCGTTATTCAATCAATTTTAAATAATGTTCTTCAAAAATCCTTTTAAATTTGATAACTGCCAACCACAATCCAAATAATAAACTGCTACAATTCAACTAACCATTAGAAACAATAACAAAAACATAATAGAGTAAAGTTGTATTATAATCGTTATTCAATCAATTTTAAATAATGTTCTTTTAAAATCCTTTTAAATTTGATAACTGCCAACCACAATCCAAATAATAAACTGCTACAGTTCAACTAAGCATTAGAAACAATAACAAAAACATAATAGAGTAAAGTTGTATTATAATCGTTATTCAGTCAATTTTAAATAATGTTCTTTTAAAATCCTTTTAAATTTGATAACTGCCAACCACAGTCCAAATAATAAACTGCTACAGTTCAACTAAGCATTAGAAACAATAACAAAAACATAATAGAGTAAAGATGTATTATAATCGTTATTCACACAATCAGAAGTATAAAAATAAGTTGTTATTAAGTTTATAAATAGGGATGGGGAATCTCATTTTATAAAAGAGGTTTCTTACACAGTTTTGCTTTTCTTTTCTTTCTTTTTTTTTTCCAGAACATATTAATGTTAAAAAGGAAGAGGCGTTTAAAATGATATTTTCTTGAAATATTCAATGGGTTTTTAACGATAAATTATGAAATACGTTATATAGCGTGTCTACAACGTGACAGCGAAATTCTTTTGCACATAATTTCTATTAAAAAAATTTTCTGTTGGTAACACTTCACAATTTTATCGAAGATGTAACGCAAATGATATTTTTTATATTAAAATCTGTTTAATTCTTTGCATCATCAGCATGGGTACTAAACGGCATTTAATTCACGAGCGGCATTTAAAAGATAACGAAATTGTAAAATGTGCAAAAATTTGAAATATTTAATTGTGTCACAAAGATTAATTGAAAGAACTTTAAAACGGTTTAAAGAAACAGGTAGTGCAGATGACCTAATGGAAGAGGAAAACGTGTCCGAACAAAAAATTAATGAAACGAGTCCGCGAAAGAATTCGAAGAAATCCTGCACTATCTGACAGAAAAAATTCATGATACTTTTTTTTCAAATGGCGGGCACAAGAGGGTTGAACCCTATGCTTACAACAAGGCCAGAGATTGCTATTAATTTGTCGTTACCCAGCGAGCACCTGTGTGAACCAAATCACGGAGGCGAGTAGCGTTACCCGCGCCATACCTCCACAAACCTGTTTATAGGGTGGGTCACATTCATACAACAACACAGAAAAAAGGACAAAACAGAGAACAGAAACATCCATGCCTGAATCCGGGATTCGAACCTGGGACCAACAGCTTAGGAGTCAGGAACGCTAACCACTCAGCTAATCGGTCGACATGAGACTTGAATTTGTCAAAAAATATGGCTTGAATCATCACTAAACCGTATTTAAAATTAAAAATTCACAAGAAAATGACAGTCCATGGATTAACTGAGGAAAATAGTTGAAAAACTAAGAAAGTACAAAGAGCTACTGAAAAGACATGCTGCTAATGCGATCATATTTTCGGATGAGAAATAATTTTTTAAACAACCCCTTCATAATGAGAAAAAATCAGGATTTATGCTTCCGCACTAGTGGGCAAACACAAGAGATGCAACCAAACGGCTCTGACAAGACTGCGAAGTGGCCACCTGCTTGCTCAGAGACACGTCTCTGGTACCAAGATCTACCCTCTCTGTCCCAAATGTCGAGTGGTTCATGCCTCCCCATCTCATATTTTTCAGTGCATTGGGTGTGAGAGAGGGGATATGGAGTTGAGACCGGAGGTGGTGCTTGAGAGACTGACTATTTTTGGATTCATGGGGCTGGTGTGATGGTACTGTCACGCCAGTCGGGGATAAGCAACAACAACAGGATTTGTGCAAAATCAATGAAGACTATCTGTTTCATAAAAATAATCGTTGATTCCATATATGATTTGGAATGCTATAAAGAGAGGAAGACTGACTCTTCCTTTAATTGAAAAAGGTGTTAAAATCGGCAGACTATTATTTATAAAAGGTATTAAAAACTCACATGAATGATAAGGCCACAAAAATAATAAAAAAGAATCCATTCACAATTCAATCAGATTCAGTAACTACTTACAAATTTAAGATTGTTCAATGCTGGTGCAAACAGAATTTTGTCAATCTTTTATTTCTACAAAAGAATGGCCTGCATCCAGTCTTGATCCCAACACACTGGGCTATTACATATGGGGATATATGGAGAATAAACTGTCAATCCTGAAGCCAATGTCAAAAGATTTACTACTAAAGATATGAAATGAAATTATATTCTAGTAAATGCTTTTCCAAATATTGTCTTCTGTGATTAAAGTTATATGCGCGAAAAGAAAAACCATTAGTTAAATATTAAACAACAATGGATTTATCATTATAGAAAAAAACTTGTGTATCATTGTCAAAATTTTTAAACCGTCACTTATTTTTAGCACGCTGTATACTTTAAATGTCTAGTTAACTTTATTATATTGTATTTAGCGCTATTTTACAATTTCTGCAAGCAAATTTATTTACTTAAATGAATATTAATTTTAACCTCATAAATATCTTTACATAAAAATAATTCACCAATAAACATTACAAATTAGTTTTACTAGTGAAGTAAATAAGATACATTTAACATGCCTCTTCAAGTCATCAAAAACTAAATTTTAAAATTAACTTAGAAGTTAATTCTTTTAGTTGTGTGGGTATAATATTTTAGGTTTAGAAACCTAAATATTATAGTCAACTAAAAGAATTTTCCATTAAAATGGCTATAAAAATGTGGGAAAATGTCGCATTAATAATTGTAGCAAGACAATTAAGTGTTTTTGAAGCAGAATTGATAAATGAAAGTTTTTAAGAAGATTTTAATACTGTGTTGAGTGGTTTAAAATGTTTAAAGTATACATTAAAACTACAAACGGGTGAATAAAAATTTTGTATATATATATATATGTGTGTGTGTGTGTGTGAGAGAGAGAGAGTGAGTGAGAGGGGGCCAATATGTGAAAAGCATTTTGATTGAGGTAAATTATCTACTGAAAAATACATTTACAGTTACTCTTATGAATAACAAAAATAGAGCAAATAGCTATCTCTATCATAATGATACTAAAAATATATTTAAGAAAATTAAGTTTTAGGCAACAAAGGAAAAAATTATCCTCTTTATATAGTTATATACCTGCAGTGTGTATAACTATATATCTATAAAAAATTTACCAACAAAATATATCATCAAAATAACAAATAAATTTGATTCAATTACATGAATGGAATAGCCATTAAGAACACATAGATTCAAATATTTCAATACATGAAAGAAATTATATTATATACAGGGAAGGTCTAAATTGTTTTTACAAAATAAGAGGCTTAATATATCCATTCAGATGACCAATAATTAACATTGAATATAAGGTCACAATCCAATAAGCTTAGAGACAGAAAAGAGAATGAACAATAAAAAAGAATGAAGCAATTTGATTAAATGTTGAGAGAAAAACTCATTTTAAGTGCTCATAAAGGCGGTTATGTGTACTATTACACTCAGTCAAGAAATTCACAATACACATGAATAATTAGCCCCCTCTCTCAAAAACGTCTAGTGCCTCCCTGAGAAAAAGTCTAGTGGATTGAGGTTCGGTGAATGTAGAGGCCAAGCTATTTTTGTTTGTCACTCAACGGTCATTTTTTGCACACGAGGGCTAATTACAGCGGGACCTATGGTTTAAAGTGGATCCTTAACCACTACAAACATCCATGCCCAAGGTGGGATTCAAACCCATGAACTGTTGAACCGAACCCAAGAGCGCTAACCATTCGGCTGCCAAGCTATTGACCTCACACATCCAAAACAATATGTAACATTCACTGAGTGCAAGATTATGTTGGAAGAATATGCAGAGCTTCGTCGTAGTTAAATCACACATGTGCGGTTCGGGAGTAGAATAGCTCGCAAAAAACCAAGAAACGTTTATTCGGAGATAATTTACTGCATTAGATGTCAAATATTACCACATAATCACAAAGGTACTTGTCCAAATCTTTAAGGAAAATTTCTGCTGGTGTTTATAAGATAATGCAATGAAGATCAAATGTATTGATTGAGCAAATTAAAAATGCTTTCTCTGCTAAATATTTCATCACACTAAATGATGTAGAAAATCATACACCATAGATCCTTATATCGAGCATCCACTGCGCAAAGTGGGCCTGATGGTAACAATCCCACATCTGTGTATAAACATTACATCTTTTGCACGTGGTAGAGGGGCACGGGTTTCTCATGCTGAATTTCTCTTTTTCTGAGAAATTCTCATTTCGTATACCATCGTTCAGGTATTGGTAAAAGAAATATTGTGAGTGCAATTCTCGCTTTTCTTTTCTATTCTGATGCTCATGCATTTTCAGAACGTTCAGCATAGTTGTAACGATATACCTGCCCTACTTGACATTCGAAACGAAGTTTATTTTGCAGTTGTTGATGAATGCAGGCGAAGAGGTTGACTAGCCACTGCTCATATAAATTTCGAGTTTCGCGACCACCCTCTTTTGTTTTGCTATAAGTAAAGTACATCTGCCAATCTCTTATGTAAAATCAATCATTACCTTCCCGAATCCTTTTCGGCGTTTTTATCAGAGTAATACTTTAAAACAATGATTTTATTCTACTTGTCCTAATTCCCATAGAATGCAAAATTTTTTTAAAAAATATAAGAACAGGTATGGGTCCTTTAAAATCTTGAGAATCGTTAATCCGAAGAATAAAGAAAAACAGGCCTATGCAGCCCTGTACCAATGACACTCGGGAAAGTTCCTCTCTCCCTGAATATATGTAAAGGATTTGATGAGGCCACTTGAAAAATGAGCGAGTCGCTTGCCTTTTCCTCAAAATGTTGAGCTGATGACGTCAATGGTGTCTTATTCCAAAGAGGAAAGTGTGTTCAGTAGGGCCTCTCCAAAGTACATTTAATTCAATCTTTTCGATAGAGATTTCTGTGTAAGTCAAACTATCATTGACATGCAGGGTGTCAGCAGAGGCAGAATAAGCCAAACTATTTAAGAAAAAGACAATGGTATGATTGGCTTTTTGCAGAATACAATGAGAGCAAACAGCTGCTTCTTCACATCCAAAATTTACACGAGGTAAATGCTTAATAATCTTATTGGAAGATATCCTATGTAGACAAGTACAAAATAACATCCGAAGTGATGACTTATTAATAATCGGCTAACATTTTCTTGCTTTTTAGAATGAAATGCGACCTTGTGTTCAATGATAATTAGTCATCTGGATAGGAACTATGAACCCACAGTCGTATAAATAATTCAAACTCATTGTTGATAACAAAAGATGTTTCGCCTTAATAATTGCAACATCGCAGAAACCTTAAATTCAATACAAAAAAATCTTATAAAATAAATTTTTAGTAATATTAAAAAATTTACATGTGTATTATATATATATTCCATTTACGCCTTTTGAGAAATTAATTAATGATGATTAAAACTTATAAAAAAAATTTTTTTGCAGTTATAAAGATATCAAAATAAAAAAACTGATTAACATTCATTTAATGATCTTTAACCTATAATATCTTAATCATTAAGATTACTGCTATTGGAAATAGTTAATCGATTATTAAAATCATTCTGTCTCAGATATCAATATATAATTATGTGTAAATTGGTTAATATATTATAATGCCTTTAGGCTATTTCACAATGAGTGCCCTATGCTACTAGGCAGAAAATGTTTCAGTGAAGGCTGACAATTTTCTAACTTTAGCAGATCATCTCTTCAAATATAAATGTAATTTGTTCTAAGCTCAAATCTAAATGTAATCTGTCTTGTCCCCCCTTTTTTAATATACAACAAATCCCCTTATAATATATAAAGTTGAAATCAGATACTGTAAACAGAAATAAGTGATTACAATTAAAATTTCGAAAAATCTAACTGAAATAATTATAGTGCAGTTGTCTTATTTTTCATGCCCCAGATACAGGTAGTTCAAGTTCATGAGCACATAAATCTTCAAAAAAAGTATAAATTAGAAGAATTAAAATGTAAAAAGAGAGAATTTAACAAGTTTTTTTTTTTTAATTTGAGACACAATATTAACTCATATACATTCATTAACAGTAAATTGTATAATAATAGCTTTTATTTCCAAAGAAATTACATAAATCAATTTTTCCTTTCAACAAGACAACCATTTACAATAATGGATATGTCATAGGAAAATATATAAGCAAATAAAATAGAGAAACGCGTTTATACAACATATTAAATATCAGACAGCAACTTAAATTCTAAATAATATACAATTAAAACACTAAAACAATGTTTAAATTTATATGTACAAATATAAGCATAAAATAATTTCTATGTGATTGAAAGTTAAAAATGGAAAAAAATATTTTCTGCAAAAGATTCAACTTACATCCAATAAATATCAAAAAGCATAATTTAGTCTTAAGCTCTCAGTTGCATAGTTACTGATCATAGAAAAATTCAGTTTCACGAGAAGATAAAAATTGTACATGCCATGATTTAATTTAAATAGTTAATTCGATAATCTTGTAAAAATCTCAGCAATCATGTTACACATTTTTGTAACAACCAAATTATATATATTTTTAAGTAATTGTAAATATCAAAATAGTAACTAAAATTTGCACACTATGTCATTTAATGACTATTTAATGCAACCATTAGTAATTTTCAGCACATGTAATCAAAACATTTTAAGCACATATTATCTAAATTGAAGAAAAAATTAGACATTGATACACATTAGAATGAAATGAAACAATTCAGATGGTTTTTTACACCATTTAATGTAATTGCAATCATACTATTAATTTTTCAATATATATCATATTTATATAGAAGCATTTTCCAATTCATCTATTTAATTTACGTCATGGTTTAACAAATATTTTACATTATATATTAATTATTGTAAATAAATAAAAAGGAAAAATAAGTACTCAATCGTAAGTTAATTTAATATTGGAAATAAAAATTAAAAATGAGAGACAAACACCTTCAAATTAATGAAACATAGCGAGTTCATTTTTTTCTTCTTTAAAAATTTGTATTCTCTTCCTTTTATAATTTTAAAGGATAATTTATAACCAAGATAATAATAAAGAAATTTAATTCAATGAGCAAATGTAATACTTTTTAAAATATTATAGACACCTAAATTGAAAAGAAATTAATATTATTCAAGGCAAGATATTTAATTAATTTATAATAAAAAATGAATAAATTTCAAGATTATTATTTTCTCAATTTTAAATTCATTAGTTTCAATGTTGATTTGTAACACATTTTTGTAAAAAATAAACAATTATTTGTGCGTTCAAAGTTTTCCTGGGCTTGCAATAGTAAATAACAGGACGGAATTTAAACATAACAATAGTAGTGAAATTTTTTAAACAGTGAACAAGATATATATATATTTATCATTGTAAGCTCATGCAAACTTGTAAATTTTTTACTTTTAAGTTAGATAAAAAAAATTATGTCATAAGCACAATTAACAAGACTGAGTGAAAGTTCACATGTTATAGGTATTTAAAATAAAGATTATAAAAACATTTGGGAAGTTTTCAAATAATTTGAAGGTATTTCCTTTACTAATTTCATATCAAAAACAATGAATAAATTATTTTAATTAAATGTTAATAAATATAGGAAAATATTTAGCACAAAGTATTTAAGCTGTTTTTTTTTAAAGTAATAGAAAATAAATTATTGCCATAAAATCTGTAAACAAAAGAATTCTTATGTCAATATTTAAATATGATAGATTAACAAAATCAACAACAATATATTTAACAAACAAATATTTAAAGCATAAATAATATTCTTAATATAAAGATTAATGAAATGTTACAATATTATTTGAACATTTGTAAGCATAGTGCACACAGTAGGTAATTATATTGCCAAGAATTATTTTATGAATTTCAAAAACTTTATAAATTCAATTCTTTCACAGGTTACATATCTTATTTCAAATTCGACTTTCACACATATACATTTTTACAGCTTTAACAAATTTCCATGTTAAATTTACAAAATAAAACTACTAATAAATTTCATATTTTTGAAAGTCAAATAATTTATAAGATATCATGTCTTAAATTTTACAACATTTTTAAAAAATAAGTTCTAGATGATAAGTTAAAAAATATATACACACAAAAACAAAATTTTAAGGTTTTCTATTTAAATTATGTCACATAGTTTTATGAAATATATTTCCCAATCTATCATAAATAACAGCTAATACAAAAATATCAATTTATAACAATCATGAATAATTCAATATTATTCATCATACTAGAAAAATATATGAATGATTTATTTAAATAAGGCGATTTTTCCTTAAGAGATGTATATGCTTATTATCCATTCATACATTTCAAATAAAAACATTAACATCTTAAAAAACAATTTTTCAACTAATGAGCAGCATTTCAAGTGTGCTTAACAAATCCATTTTTAAAAATTTATTTACTCCATTATTTTTGATATGAGATACATTTGGAATATTACAAAAGAATATTTAACAAAAATGCATAAGTAAATGTGTTATTTTTCACCAATAAAATTCCTTTTATAGCTTTAAATGTAAAAATAGAACTATTTTTATCATTTAATAAAGCAATAATACCAGATTAATAGCTGTAGTAATACACACTCATAACAGAAGTAATAGATATTCATATACACAGTAAATTACATCATAAAATAAATGAAATGCAAAATAAAATATATCTACATAGTTTAATAGTAGATTATAAAAGAAAAATTTCATGCTAAAACCTCAAAATAAATTAATATTAATAACAATTCAATTGAAAATCCATTTTAAGAGTTGCTCACGAATAATGAAAAAAATTTTAATCGATTAATGTATAATGTTGATAAAATTAATTGTAGACTTTGGCACAGTAAAATCATAAATTCACAACCACAAATTAATTAAAAGCCAAGCTCACAAAGAAACATGCAAAAATTTACATTCTACTCAAGTAACACAATGTGCATATTCTAAGAACAGTTGTTTAAAAAAAAATACACCCACAAAACTATACAATATTATAAGGAGTTTAATTAAAAACAAAAATGGGATGAAATTAAAATTATGAAGTTGGTGAATGAAAAGCTAAATATATTGAAACATTAAACAATTAAAAAAGTAATGTAAACCTAATTTCTTAAGCTTAAATAACAAACTATGTAAAAATAAACTAAATTAATCTGCCAGAAAACTATTCTTAATATATATATATATATATATATATATATATATATATATATATATATATATATATATATATATATATAATTTTAGTGACAAGTTATGGTAGGTTAATCAATTTTATTACTTTTTTCCACACGATAGTTATTTGATTGGATTAAAACAAATTATTTACGTTCATTTTGAAGTATTACAAACATCAGCAGCCAAGGTTACAAACAAACTCTAAAGCTAAAAACCAGAAAGAAAAAAAAACTTATTTCTAGATAAAATAGGCGAAGATTTTCATCAAGGCACATTAGGTCAAAAAATAATTATACTCATTAAATTTTAGAAATTAATAAATTGGATATTTTTAAGAATGGTATTTTAAATATCATATAGATACTTTTAATTTTTATTTTAAGGCAATTTTCTTTCAAAAGTCACACACACAATACATTTTTAATATAATATGCATGTAAATATTAATTATGTTTTGTTAATATATTTAATATTCAAAACTTCCTAGCTGTGTTCCTCAAAATTATGGACAACTTTTATTGGAATATGACTAATCAGAAATCAAAAGAAATTTAACCTATAAAACTATAATAATATATTTGAATATTGACATTTAAATAATTAATGCAAAACTTAAGATAGAGAAAAAATTTTTTAATTTATAATAAAGTCATTTAATGGAAAGTATAACACACTTTATGATAATTCATTAACTATTTAAAATAATTCACTTTAATAATATTACTTATCATTCTAAAGTTACCTGCTACATGTCATAAAATACTTATTTTTAAGTAGGAAATATTTTTTTCTCAGTAAAATGATAGTAAAAATTTTTGCTATTTATGATTCTGAAGTATTTAAGAATCATCTATACAAAAAGAATAGCAGTAAATACTTATTTTAAAAAATTACTTAATTAAATTGAACAATAAAATGAAATCGAATATATAATTTTAACTAATTGTTAAAACCAAATCGATTTAAAATAGTTTTCTTACATTTAACAATATAAATCTAACAATAAATTTTTTTTTAATAAATCAAATGGATCCATTATAACGATTATATGGCTATACCTTTAAAGTTAATATACATAAATAGTAAACATAAAATATTTGTAATTTCTCCAAAAAATAAAAAAAAAACACATTATAATGGATTGATTTGATTTTAAGAACAAATAAATTATTTATAAATATTTAACTACATTATCAATTAAGCAATTGAAACTTTGAACATTTATTGCTTTGTTATTTCTTTATATATTGATTTCAATATCAATACATTTACAAATTTTATTCAAATGATTTAAATTACTCTTAAAAAATTAACAAAATCAGAATCCATAAAATATATTAAAACCAATAAAATTTTTAAGTATCTTATTTGTTTGGGGTATCACTTTCACTACAGTAAAAGCAGAAATGCTTTGTAACTGCTGAAATTAAAAAGAAATGACACACTTCATTTTAATAAAAATTAACTTAAGCATGAAAAAAATAAAGGAAGAAAATTAATCTCAAATTTACATGTCAGTGACCAGGAAAAATTACACACAAAATTAAATGTAGGAGTAAAATTCAATGTTTTATAAAATCATATAGTTAACTTAATAAAAAGGATAAGTCAGACATAAACTTTTTTTGCTGAATTTGTAATGAAACAAATCTTTCAAATACAAATCACTACATGAAGAGATTTTACACTATAGTTTGAAAGAGAGAGCAATATATAGCATAAATTATATAGAACTACAAGTATTTTTTTCATGTTTTTGATATACAAACAATAAATATACAACAATATGCTGTAAATAAAAAGTGATATATGAATGGAAGATACCAAGCTTTTACTCTCAATCAATTTCAGATTCATCATCAAAATTTTAAACATAAATTGATACCACCATGTGTTCATACTTATTCAATAAATAAAACAGAATACAGATTTATATAAAAAAGTAATTTACATTTTTATCTTATTAATTCCAAGAGAATTCCTAGGAGCTAATTGCAATGAAATCCAATTTCTTATAAGAGGGGGAAAAACCTTGACACTTGGATCTTACATTTTAAGTGCCTCAGTTCTTTTTGTCAATATCAAAGTTCAACCTCAGATATTTAAAAATCATTTCCTGACAATTTATTTATAGAGCATAATTTTCAATTTAACGGTATGGAAAAATATACATTTGATGGAGAACAAACTGTTGTTTTTAGCTTATTAATTTCATAAATTAATAAAAGCTCGACTAAGATGCAGGTACATATAGGTAAAGCGTTGAGCATTGCATTTTGTTTTTGCTGAGATACAGATTACACATCATCTATTCTGTCAACAAATGATACACAATTTGTTTATGATAACAGCAAAAATATGAGTCATCTGCCATCGATTTTAACTTCAGATAATGTTCTTCACTCAAGAGCTGGAGGTTTGAATGTCTGGACTTCTTCATAAACAAGTCCTAGAAAAAGGAAACAAAAGAAAAGAAAAAACAAAATCTCAGTAAAGGGTGATTCCACGTTAATTATGATATTAAGATTATTAATTATATGTTTATGTAACTTAATAAAATAAACAATATAAAAGCAAATATGTTAATACAATAAAAATAATTAGATCTAGTTTATTTAATTATTGATTAATTTAATTCATAATTAAATAAATGGGCATCATGTTTAATTATGCTTTAAATTTATTACTTTAATAAGTTAAAGATAAGTAAAATAAGGTTAAAAAAATCAAGATAAATTATAAAGAAGCATCAAAAATTTTAATAAATAAGTTAATACAGCAAATAAATTTAAAGATTAAATAAAACAACGTATATCATTTATTTGCTCAACATGATTTCAAAGCATGCAAAATTGAAAACTGTTTTTGCTTTTTTCAAATTGATAATCATTTCTCCTATTTTGTTTAATATAATTAATTATTAATATAAATAATCAGCTAATTATATAAAATTAGAATAGATAACAATATTTTAATTGTTAAAGATATTCAGACGAAATTAATTATTTATTTATGAAATGAACAAAAAAAATGAAAGACCATACATTCTTGTGTATGATTGTATATTAGTACAATTTAAACTTACCTTTAGAAATTAGATTTGAAAGAATGAGGACAATCACATTTAATTAAATACTTTAGTAACATTATTAACAAATCTCAAATTTATAACTGAAATGCTACTTTCTTATTATCTTTGGTTAGAACTTAAAAAAATGTGTTCATAACTTTTTATTTTGCATACCATTGAACTGCATGTTAAGCACAGAACAAATGTGAAA
The DNA here is from genome assembly GCA_037975125.1 of Latrodectus hesperus. Taxonomy (NCBI): domain Eukaryota; kingdom Metazoa; phylum Arthropoda; class Arachnida; order Araneae; family Theridiidae; genus Latrodectus; species Latrodectus hesperus. The sequence continues at coordinate 7,595,399 of CM075851.1, read as the reverse complement.
CAAATTTGTCTTAAGAATTATATACAGCTGCAAAAAAGTAATACTTAAAAACATAAATAAAGAGTCAAAAATATGAGTTTTTGACACGTGAAATAATTTTCCAAGCTAACGTAAAAAATAGGATAATTAAAAGAAATTTTTGTAAATTTATAAAATATTTTAATAGAAAATTAAACAGAGAATAAAAGAGCATAAATGCAGTGAAAAATACAAGAATAATGTGAACTTGAATATTTTTATTTATTATGCTAGGAATGATTTGATTTGTTTGTCAATCAATAATCCTTTTTGCTTGTGAGGGCTAATTAGACCAGGGTCTGGATTCATTCTGAATCATTACAAACAACCCCCACAAAATAGGAATTGAATCCAAAAATGGTTGAATTAAATAACAAAAAACTAATCATCGAGGTGCTGCTTCGCTATGTTAGAAAATTTCTATTCTTGATATGTTTTTTTTATTGGTAACTAAAATATAATATATATTTAACATAAAAAATTTTATATAAAATTTAGTTAAAACAAGACCTTAATTATTAAAAATAAATATTACTTATTTTTAAATGAAAAGAATTCCAATGACTTTTTTTATTAAATAGAAAAAATTTTAACTTTTTTCCTTAGAAAGGTTTAATATGTTAAATAATAATTCTCTTTTTTCAAACATTTTGGCAATAAAAAATTTCTAACGTTTAGATAATGGAAATTTATTTTCTTACATTCAACATATGTATACATATCATATCCCTCATATATAAATTTTAGTTATGTTTTTGTAAAACAATAAATTTTTTAAATCTAACTATTACAATAGGTTATCTACTTGTAAATTTAAATTATTTGTTTACAAGCAACAGCAAACTTATTAACAGTTATGTTATGAATAATTAAAAAAAAAAGTATTTCATAAAAAAATCACAGCTAAAGTTTATAATAAGTACTTAGTGCATAGTAGAATTAAAAAGAAAACTTTAATATTTTATATAAATAATTTGGAAAATAAGAAGCAGATGTTCGAAAGCTTTACAATATTTTAACATTTTAAGAGATAAATTTTAAAATTTCTATATTTAATGAAAAATTAAAAAAAAATTAAAGTTCACAGAAAAGAATATACCAAAATATTAAGTCAATATGCTGGTTTATTCTCTTCTGCAACAAATACATATATGTTTGACGAATTTCTTATTATGTATCAAAACAAATAAAATATTCAAAAGTTAATTTAAAATAAATACTTATAATCTCAGAAGAGAAGTTTTTCTGTAGCTATTATGTAGTTTTAAAAATTAAACCAATCAATTTAAAAATAATTCAATTATTTTATTTTGTAATATCATACATCAATAATGATTCAGAGAAGATTTCTAAGGATTTAAAATAAAAAACAGAGAGCAAAATAAAAATATGTTAAAGCAAAAGCATACCTGCCAACTTTTAGAAAAGTATTTCAGTAAAACTTTTCAGTTTTAATGCCTGTGAGTAAAGAAAAAAATTATACCTCTACCATTTCTTTTCCCCATCTATAGTTTTTCAAGCTGGAGGCTTCCTCCCCCCTCCCTTGATAGAAAAAGGGTTTGACATGTGCATTTTCGGAGCCTCTGCGATCACACAGTCCGGGAAGTTATTTCTCTCTTCCCACAGATGGGTTGAATGGGGTGCTAATTTCCACTTCTCATCATGGCTAACGAGAAAAGATCGCCATTATGTGCTAAGATATAAATTTTTTTTCCTTTTTAAACTTTGCCCAGAAGAACCGAAACGCGTAAAATAATTCATGCTATCAGTAAAAGGGTAAAACCTGTGGATCTTGCGTAAAATTTACGCAGGATGCGTAGAAGTTGGCAGGTCTGCAAAAGTATAGAGAGTAAAATTTATACTGTCAACAACAGTATTTGTGTAAGTAAATGCAAACCAATTTATTACTTTAATTTTACAAATCACTAAAAACAGAATTAAGGAAAATTCTATAACAAATTAAAGCAATAATATTTCAAAAGAGACATTCTTCTTTAACAGGAATAGTGAACTTTTAATTTATTGTTGCATCAGTATACTTTCCTGAATTAGGCCCTACCAACCTTTGATTTGTGGGTTTGATACTGACCAACAAGGCTCTTTAAATGATCATATCCATTTACATTAACTTATTTTTTATCTCATAAAAAAGTGAGACAGTTAAAAATATTTACAAATTAAAATATAAGTACATAACATTGAATTGACTTGTAAAATATCTAAAAGGACATTGGTAAATTAATTTTATGGTGTGTATAAATATTGAAAGAAGAGTTACTGGTACTCCAATATTGTTGAAAGAAAAGTATATCAGCTTTAAGACTTTTGAAGAATTTGTTTTCAAAAAAAATGTTCAATATTAATCTAAAAAATTTGTACCTGTAACAAATGATGCAACTAACTCATTTTTAATATTTTTGTTTACTATCCGTTCAAGAATATAAGATTAAGGTTCCAAGTATGATTTTAAAATTGCTTATAACAGCGTTATTAAGAAACAAGCTCTTTGAAATATCAACATTAATATTTTTTTTACTCAAATTTAAATTATTTAAAAAAATTCTTTTAACAGAATGAGTAAGAGCCAAAAATGGGATGGAGGGAGTGGAAAAAAGAAAATATTTCTCAGTAGAAACATGCAGGCACAATAGTGTATAAGAAATGTTTTAAACATAAAATATAACTTATTTTATTTCAAATGAAAAGTTATACACTTTAAGGGATAAATTAAATGTCATATCAATCACATAGGTATGTGGATTACAACAAGTAAAATTTATTAGTTTCTACAATGAATGAAAAAGCAGAAAATATAAATAAGCTAATTTCGGAATCTAATTTGGGCAGCAGTGATAAGTATTTCCTCAATTTTTTAAATGAGGATTTAAATTACATTTACATTTTGCAACAATAATTAATAAAAATAATAAAAAGTAAATCAACTTATTTTTCTTTTATTTATTTATCTATTTATTTTTTATTTTTAAGTAAGTTGCAATTATATGTATTCATTTTTAAGTACAAAAAAGTAAATGAAATTATATTTTACTAACAAAGCACTTATTTGTCTTCGAAGAGCTCTTAAAAATGTTTTACAACTGAGAAAATGCTACTTCAAATGTAGCAATGATTACAGAAATACTATTTGTATTTTTAAACATCATAACAATTATTTTTTAAGTATTATAAATTGGTTATAATACTGCAATCAATTTTTAATACTTAAAAATGAATATATCACACAATATTTTGTGCAATACAAAATAGGGAGACATGTGATAGTACATTTGCTTCCTTTCATAATTCAAATCACAAAATGTTTCTTGAACAGATAAAAATTTTTTGTATCCCTTCAAGAGGAATGCATTTAAAAGTCGCTCATGATTACATTGGAGGTTAAGGAAATTATTCCCCCTTCCCTTGTTCAAGGAACATACTTGTTAAAGAAATAGTTCCATAAAGGCATCTTTTAAAAAATAAATACCGTCATAAATAACAAACTTATATAAATATAATAGAAATAACAAACTTATATAAATTATATTATTTTTATTAATACCTGCAATTTAAACGTTCATTGGAATTTAGAAACCTAAAAATGCAGTTTTTAAGAAAATTAATTTAAAAATAAAGATTTTAAATAAATGAATTAAATATGTCTAAATTACATAATCTACTAAAATTTTTTGATAGTTAATTTTAATTGGTTTTCAAACCCTTACATAGATTTTTTAATGGATAAGAATGATTTATTTGAAGCCTGGGGAAAAAGAGAATTTTGATGTTTCAAGGATTTTAAATCTGGCTAAAGCCTCCAAACATTTATTTATACTGAATTTTTAAGTTAAGAGAAACAGTTGTAAAAAATGTCTTTCAATGGTAAAATAGATTGCGATAACATCTAAGATTAATAACTTTCACACTTGTTTTTAGGTACTTGCAATTTTGTCTGATAGATATGGTAAGTGAACTACATAGGATATAACATTATCAATTTAGTACAAAATACAACAAATATAAGAATCCATTACTTAATAAGCAATGTATTGCAAAAAGAAAAAAAGCCAGGTCAATGTTAATTAGAATTATTTTGAAGGAATACTTATAATTAAATATAAATCGTTTATCTTTTTCATAATTAGAAATCAAAAGCTTTTTTGAACTTTCTTTTTTTGAAGTTTATTGAAGCACGGAATATGACATTTCATATTAGCAAATATTTATATATTTATATTTGAATATAAAAGTTATTTTGTGCATTCTATAGGAAAAAAAATTCTACAAGGCAGAACTGAATTTTGCTAATAAAATTCATTCTTTGTTCAAGATTTGTAATCAATAGTTGTGTATATCACTTTTATGCAACAGGTTTTTTTTGCACTCTGAGCAACTTCAGTCTTTAATAATTAATTATATTTTTTTCTACCTCAATGTAAACTTTGATACTTCTTTAACTGCCATGTTGGGATTTAGGGTAATTTGTCATTTACATCTTTGAGAATCAGAATGTATAAGCTCAATTCATACTAACTATACATTCATTGAGAGAAAAATATAACTTCTGAAATTTCAGATAATTTTATCCATTTTCATCTACAAAGTAATCGCATTATAGATTTGAAAAAAAGGTAAATAACAATTAAATAATAGGCTTTTCTCTTACTGTTAAAAAAAGGAATTTTCTGGAGTAAAATTAAGTTACCCTTATCGTATACCCTAGTTATGGAGTAAAATTAAGTTACTCAAAGGAAAATTATTAATGCATTGACATAGAATTTCATTTTCTGATCAGATATTGAAAAAAGGGGGAGGGCCTAGAAAAATGATGTACACAACAATATATTTGCAGTTGACAATATTAAATTTTAGGCACAAAATTATAAAAATTAATTTGTTTTATGAAGTAAAAAGTTATGTAGATAAATTTACCAACACAAAGTTTTCGACATAAGAGTAAAAATCAAATTTATGCCTTTAACAAATGGAAAAATATATTGATTATGCAAATAAAATTTGTTTGACAAAATAAGAGCACAATAACTTCCTGGTTAGTATAGTTCATCACTCAACAGTTATTTTTTGCATATGAAGGCTAATTAGACTGAGAAATAGTTTAAAGCATATTCCAAACCAATATAATCATTCAGGCTTAAAATTGAAATCAAAGCAATGAACTGTCAAACCGAAGGACAAAGTGCTAAATATTCAGTTGTCAGGTCAGTACGATTTCTTAAAACATTTTAAGCATTTAATATTTTTACTTACATTTTCTTACATTAAATATTTGTGAACATTGTGTTTCAAAGATTAAAACATCAAGAAATTTTCATATAGAATGGGAAATGTACTAATTTATAATTAATCTTTCTTTCATTCACTATTTTTATGATCACTTATATTTGATATCAAAATATCTATAGTCACACAAAGATACGTAAAAATTTTATTTCTTAGGAGATGAAAGTATTTAAATTACTGATTCTAAGAGTGGAATAAAAAGAAAAATTATGTATGAATAAAAAGAAAATTGAATTAATTTAATTAAATGCAGAATAAAAAGGAAATTAAAGTATACATTTAACATTACTGAAAATAGAATATTTAAATTATGGGCCTAAATATTTTCTTTAGCATAAACTCTAAATATATAATAATGGCAGATATTTAAAAATAATATCAAAATTTTTAATTCTTGTTGTATTTTTAAGAAAAACTTTTAGATAAATCAGCCTACTTACACTTTTTTCAAAAAAATATCAAATATAATGAATTTCTAGTATATATTAGAATACACACAAAAATTTAAAGGGAAAAGTAGACATAAATTAATTGTAAAATTAAAATATCATTGTCTTTAAATCTTAAAGAATGATTTTCATTGTATTATAAATAAAAACGTGGAATTAACCTTAACTGAGGCATAAAATATACACAAAGAGAACATTTTAAAATATTTTGAGTAAAAATAAAAGCATATTAATTAATATACATGGAATATATTTTAAAATACATTAAATTTAATAAACTGCTAGAAATAATGTAACCGAATATAGTAGCATTTAAGCAAAAATATGAAAAAATTAATAATATTAACAAATTAAGATAGTACACTTAAACAAAACTTTCAGATTTTGTTACATTTTTTGACACTACTACATATTTGGTAAAATTAATAAGATGGAAAGATTTATTTTCAAAATTTAATCAGGGCTTGACAAATCTTGAAATTTGTCAGGAGGTGAAGGAAAATTATTTGTTCTTATAAGATGTATGTTGAAAATCAGTTACAGAATCCGGGCTTCAAAGGTTATAAAAATAACATTGTTTATTTACAATATTTCACATGAATGAAAAACTTCCCAGTTTCTATATATTAAATAGATTTACTGCAATGAACACATACATCTTAATGGAAAAAGAAAAGGTTGTGCATGTTTATTTTGAATAATATTTAAATTTAATTGATGTAATAAAATAATTGGAAACTAAATTCATGAAATTTTTTTATTTGCTGGATAAAAACTTGGGTCAAATTATTACCACAATAAGAATAATATAACAAAATTTGTACCTGAGTAAAAAAATTTGGGGGAAAAAAAACGATGCCTTACAACTGAATTAATTTGTAAATAAAAAAATTGTATAGCAAAAATATAAATTTCTCAGATTATAAACTTTTACAACTATATAATTATATTTCAATTATTTATCCTTTTTACTGGAATATCAATAAAATGATTTCAATCTTCTATAAAATGAATTTAAGAGAAACTTATGAAATAGATATCTTAATAATGTGAATGACTTAAGCTGAAACTATTTTCAGTTCAGAATTATAATAAAATTTATAAATGCATATTTAATTTGACTACTTACATTTCTTTAAATAATGATTAAGGAAAATTTATTCTAGATCAATCACAAACTAATACAAAGCATACATTAAAGCTGAATTAGAATTAAGTATTTTATGTATATGAATAAAATTAAATATAAAATATAAATTTACTACACATTGCAATAATTAATAAAAATGAATAAAAATCACTTTATGAGCTACTTAAAAGATTAAAAATATTTATTAATTATAGGTATAGTCTAATTTATTTCATTCAAAGGTTTGAAATTACAATAAACTAAATTAATGAATACTAGATACATATAAAATCATAATCTCACTTCAATAGATTGAAAATGCATGGAATTTCGGAAACTAATCATATCTTACCAAAACAAAGAAAAATATTTTAATAATAGTAATATTGGAGAAATTTTCGCTTGGTTTTATTTTAGAATAGCAGAAATAAAAGATCAATGTGAAAAAATGAAACCCTTATCTAAGATATGAAACGCTTCTCTAGCCACATTATTTTTGGTTACTACAGTGGGCAATATTTGTCAAGCCCTGAGTTAAATACAAGCATTTGAATAAAGTATTAGTACTTTATATACAATATAAAAACAAATTTAGAAATTATGAATTTGCTAATTAGTTAGTCTTTAAATAAAAACATGATTCATATCAAAATCAATTTTTCTGAGACACAAATACTCAACATTTTTAAGCAAGCATAATTTATTAACAGATATAAAGCAATCAAATTGAGAAAGAGATGCTTAGTATGATTGCAAACATTTTTGTTAAGATTACAATAAAAATTAATTCAAAAACAAAAATAAAATACATAAAATGTACAGATAAATTTTTAGTTTTAAATAATAGTGCATATTTTAAAAGTTAATTTAAATAAATCAACGGTGCTTAATTATGCTTTTTCTATACTGGATATAAGTCTTCGTTCATAAGATTTTGACACAAGCAAGTTTCAATTTAATTCATACACACAAATTTACTAACATAATCCATTTTATAAACTAAATATATACAATCCTCATAATCATTATAAAGTAACCGATAATCCGCAAAAAATGCAGCTGAATACGTAAAAGGAGGGTCAAATTTTTTATCAAGAATTTTATATGATAAAAAAGGAAATTGAATATTCTTTTATTTATAAAGGTTCACTAGAAAATTTATTGATGGTATTTAATGACAAATGCAATCTTTTAAAAATTTTAGGAGAACTTCAGTTACGCTATTTTAAGTAAAATACAAGAGCCGATAATTTAAATAATTATGTAAACAGAAAAATAAATAGATTTTTTTAATAATAACTTAGTGAAATCCTGAATCTTAAGAACCACCAGATATTATTAAAAATTCTTACTTGATCTTAATGTTAGCAATTTTTTTAAATGAATTCAAAAGCATCAAGTTTTCTCAGACGAAAGTAACTATTTAAAACATTAAAAAAGTAGCTTTAAAAATTTCTTATATTTGCATACTTACGAAAATTATAATCATTAGAAAAAAGTTTATAGAATTTCATATATATATTACATTAAAAAAAATGTTTCCTTCTTTTATTAATTCAGTCAAATTATATATATTATTTAATGAATTCTTTATTATTAAAAAATAATGATCACACTGTTAAAACATCAAAATCATTGCTAACTCAAATTCGATACTGCATTCTGGTGGAATTTTTTAAAATAAGAACAGAAGGATATGATTAATTTATCAAATCAGGAGATTACATTTAACACCTTAAAATTATTATCTTATTCATGCACATATTTTGTTCAAATCTAGATTCATTTTTTTATACTTTTATAAAAAAATTAAAAGAAAATATTTTTTATTTAAAATGATCTCAGGAAAGTTCAATTTGACCTCCTATTCCTCCTTTGAAGTTGTACCACTTCAAAAGCAATTACATATCAACAATAATTCATGAAAAATAAGTAGTTTTAAGCTTTTTTGATAACATCATGCATACAAGTTATAAATTAATGACTTAATACTTACTGTATGTACATTTGATAACAAACTGGATGCTGAAGATAATCTTTAATTAACTTGTAATAATATATGTCCATTGGGAGATATCTTACATGTTTTATAACAAATAAATTTGATATGATGAAAAGTAAATAGCAAAATAGTACACTTACTTCTCCATTCTGCTACCTCGAAATCTTTATCTTCAAATGATTCATCATAAGGCTCAGCCACAGGCTCATCAGAAGGATCAGCATATTGAGCTAAGTAAGGATGAGCTAATGCTTCTGTTGCTGTCGGTCTTTTGTCCGCATCCAACTCCAACATTCTCTCCAAGAGATTAATAGCTACGCAAATAAATAAAAGTAAATTCATCAAGAATGAATTTACAAAAACTTCAAAGTATTAAATATCAAAATTATTTGTAAAAAAAGGAAAAAATCTAGGTTAATTCATAGAAAACAAAATAATAATCAAATATATATTAATATATATATTAGCAATATATATTAGTTATAAACAACAAGAATAATTACCATTTTAAAAACAGTAAAAATTCATACATGAGATGCATAACATCTTAGAAAGCAAACTTTAAAATCTTACAAATTGTTTTACAAAGCTTATAAATTAAATAAATATAGGAAGATATATATTAATATTTTGTATTAATTTTATACAATTTTATTCACACAAAATAAATGTACTATTAAAGATTTTTTTAAAATTTTTATGTTTGATCATATACTAGCATTTTTTATGGAACTTAAAACTTTTTTCTGTGGATACATGATTTTTAAAACAAATATATAAGAAAACATACAGAAAGATACATTACTTAAAAGTAAATATATAGAAATAATTTACCTGGTAAATGAAATAAAAACTCATAACTTACTCTAAAATTATTTTAAAAATGCAACAACCAATAAAAGAAAGCAAAATAATTAGAATTAAATTTTTTATTAAATATGATAGATGAATAGAATAAATTTAGCAAGAATAATCCATTTCTCAAAGTAAGATAAAAAATATACATATATCAGGATTCCAACAGATTCTCAGAAAAGAATTCAGAAGTGTTTTAGGAAATACCACATTCAAATATTGAATAAATATTATTTTACCAATTATTTTTGAAAAAATATTTCTTTAATTATGCAGCCATATTATTTTTTAAATATTAATAAAAGTTAACACGAATATTTTTTATTTTGAATGAAATATTATTTCAAAAGTATTAAATGAGTTTAGCTACAATATAAACTATTTATTTATTTTTTTAAATAGCAGCAGGCATTGGGTGACTAACCCTTCGCCACAACAAAGCAAGAAACTGCTACCCACGCCATACCACCACAAACCCCTTTATAGGGTCGGCCATATTCATACATCATCTCAGACGACAGGACCGAGAAACAAAGAGAGAACGAAACATCCATGCTCGAGCCGAGACCAACAGCCCAGGAGTCAGGAGTGCTAACTACTCAGCCATCGGTCGGCATAAATATAAACGATTTAATGCAATTTAAGAGCTTTGTTTTTAAACTATATTTCTATTCCTTTTCTTTCTTTTTTTACCCTTCATTTGAATATAATTCATACAATTAATAGAAGAGTTAAGTAGATCTATTAATTATCTCATTAATAGATTCAATACAAAATTTTTACATTGAATATTATATAGAATAGATTTTTTAAGAATTTGTAAGTTTATGTTGCTCTTTTCTACTAATTTATTGTACATTTGAATGATGCATAAAAATATAAAGTCAAAACAAAAAAATGTAAACTGAATGATAACAATTATTATTTACTTAAAGTTTAAATTCAAATTATCTTTCTTGTTCTAATCATTGCTATTTAATAAATTTTTTTAATTTCTTTTAAAATTTTTTTCTTAAATTATTTAACGTTGCATATCCAAATTTATATTTAATTATTCAATTATATTTATATAAATTATTTATACTGAGTAATAATTTTGTCATCCTGATATATATTTAACTATATATCATGTTGGTGTTTAAGTTCACTCATGAGCTTAATTTGCCAGTTCTTTTGGCTTTAAAGTATTCTGTTGTAAGTTTTTAAAGCATATTTACATGTTTGAAACATTTCTTTCTTTTCGTTTTAAGATATCAATTTCTATACCCCTGCTTTAAGTCGTTCAACTATTGAATGTTTTTCATTTCTACTTTTGTTAATCATATATATGATCAATAAAAGCAAAAATCTATGTACATGATAGTTAAAAAACTTAAATATAATGAATACTTTTCATTTATTTAATTAAAAATAATACTAGATATAAATATATAATAGCAAAAGCAGAATTAATTATAAAGCCTATATTTTAGATGTGATATCAAGGACCTATTTGGATGATACTTAATTTTTTTAAATTTTCTGTCATCAAATTGCTATCTTCAAAAAACCTGCATTTAACAAAGCATTCATCATAAAAAATAAAAAAAGTAAATTAACTATATTTTCTATGGATAACAATAATTTTATTTATTTAAAAGAAAATTTTAAAAAAATATTCAATTTTTAACAGGTTTAAAACTGTCTTCAATAAAATTTTGTAATCATATAGATAGTTCTAATGAAGCAATAGAAGTCTTTTAAAAATTTTAATTTATTAAGTTTAAATATATTAGAGAGTAGCAAAAGAAGTTTCGATATTTTATTTGAATTATTCGATGCATTAATGCTTGTAAAACTAGTCAATTTACAAATGTTTTAAGGAGACGGGTGAATTCTGATACAGGGACGTATGATAAAAGTGTGTGGACATGCATGCCAATCATTGTTTTCAAAATAAAAATTACTGTCCTATTTTATAATCAGCAATATAATCCACAGCACATTTTATTTTTATTTTGAAAAAGAGAAAAAACAATTTAGATAAATATGCCAAAGCCTCAGGAATTTAATTTAACAAATATTTTTTCAAGATTTTTGTTATTTTTGATATTTTACACATGTTTAAGAACACTAATGTACTCAAATTATTTTGATTAGTTCATTTTACAAAATAAATATTTAAAATTTGTTGAATAATAGAAAGAAAAGTTTTTCTTAGTAAGGATGAATGACGAAAAGCATTTGTGGTAATTTACATTGCATATCCCTTTTATTCAAATTTAGTGTCTAAATCATGGGTTCCCAAACTTTTTCCTCGTGGACCACTTTCAAAGTTTTACTATTTTCAATAGACTCCCTGCTGCTACATTTCTACTGTATTCCCAAAACTCCTAAAAAATGTCACCATGCATTGGGGGTGTTAAGAAGAAGAAAAAATGCAGCACATTTTCTTGTGTCCTATTTATTAAAATAATACTTGTGTTATACAAAATTATAAACATTTATTATTACAAACAACCAAAAATTGACTAAAATTCAACAATGAACTCTGAAATGTAAATCAACAATAAAAAATAGTTATACTTTTAATGAGACAGATGTACTTGATGAATTGACAGCAAATTATCAATATTAGGCTTCAGTTTTGTAAGAAGTAATATTAAATCTCCACGTTCTGTAATGTTCAATCTGCTCTTTTTTTTGTTAACAGGTTGGTAATGGCACAGAAACTTCTGTCGACAAGATATGATGTGGAAAACACTATCAAAAAGTTTCTCGCAAATTTTCCTAGTCCAAGATATTTTTCGGGGATTTCTGCCTGCAGCTAAAATGTTTGATAGCCTTTTTTAATTTCACCTTCAATTCTTCGTTGTTGCTAAGATTAAGTAGCTCCTCTTTTAATACCAAGTTCGCCTCTTCCATTTCATCAAATGGGGTTATGATCCATGGTGGTATTTCCATCGTCAGAATATCTTCAAATCTATTTTTGAAGTCATCATGCCGGGTATTTAATGTTAAGCGTAAGTCTGCATGGCATCAAGACATTCTGTGACAAGTGGGAAAACTGGGAAAATTCGCACCGACTAATATTTTGCTACATAAATTTTAATTTATCAAGAAAAGCCAAAATTACACCCTTTCTTTTTATTAAATTAAGTCGGTCATCTAGTAATTACAAGTTAATGTCATTGAATTTTTTAAACACTGTTAAATATGCAATGTCCGCTTTATATTTGATCAGATTTTCTTTAAAATCTGGTGCTTTATTTTTCAGAAGCTCTATCATTGATTCGAAGACTGAATAAAATCTCGAAGAGTATGGATTCAACAACCAGTGTACTTCAATATATAAGAGCTTTTGTTGGAAATTTTCATCGTACAATAATGCAAATAAATGGGTATTCAAAGTATTGCTCCTTATTTTATTAACTGCATCAATGACAAATTGAAGCAATAGGTTCAATCTATCACTCTTATAAACCCTCGATATCGCCCGAACATGGCAGGAGCTTCACCTGCTGCCACCGAAATAATGTTTATAAACGTAATAGATTTTTCTGTAAAAAAATCACTCGGGACATTAAACATCGATTCACCTTCAGTGTCGTGACCCCCATTTACAACTTGTGAGCCCCTGTTTTCTTTTCACGTCTATGTGAACCCCTGTGTGGTCTCCTATGGACCCCTGGGGGTCCACCTTTGGGAACCTATAGTCTAAATCTATTCTTGTGCACAAAAGAAAATTTTCAGCATCCTCTAATTCAGACTAAAATATGTAAATCCAGTGGCAGGTAGCCCCCATGGGGTCAAGGCCTAGTGTCCAAGTTTTCTTTATTGAGTACCCTGAGGTGCAAAGCATGTACGGGTTAGGTGGTCAGCCTAAAGCAAAACTCTCAATATTTAGTTCCCAATCATACCTATATTCAGTTTTATCAATCCATAGAAGGTATGAAAGGCTGAGTCAACCTAGAACAGACTGAAGACCAAACCTCGGGCCAGTGCCTTGGAGGTACAAAGCACTACCACAACCGCACTGAATTTCAATATTTCTTAAATGAATTCAAACATTTTTTTCAATGGGTATCTTAAAATAAAAATTTTTAGAGAAAAATACATAAATAAGCATTTGAAGATTACCTTCATTGCTTATTCCCCATATCTCAAAAGAAAAATACCAGTGATACTGGAGCTCGAACAAATGGAATACACTTGACATTATTTTACATATATAGTACTTAAGTGACATTAAATGTTATGGCATAGTTAAGAAAGATTTAACAAAACGATCTCAGTTTACATTCTTAAATAAATTTTATAAATAAATTGAATATAGATTAACTGTAAATATTAAAGATAACCTTTATATATCAAACTAAATTTTATGAAATAATGAGCCCTTCTTACAAGTCTCAGTAAATTGTAATTTCATTATCTAATGAACTAATTTCCTCCTTTAGAATACAAAAAGGTATTTTATATAAGAATATAATAAAAAGCTGTATTTATGTTACAATGCACTCATTTAAATAGTTCTTACCATCAGGATGAGCACCACTAAAAACATCTTTGAAATTTCGCTTTTTCATTGCCGGCAATGAACGTATGTAATTGCGAGCCTAAGGGAAAAATATTCCTTTTAGTATAATACTTGAAATCATAAAACACGTTTAAAATAAAGTTTAGAAGCACACAATTATGGAGTGGCATTTGTAATTAAGTCTTATGCTAGTCACAATAGCTAATAGAATATAAATAAAACTTCTAATATATATATATAAGATAAATAAATCTTTACAAATGATTTCATTTCATAAGCATTAAAAAATTACCATTATTTTTAAAGCAAAACATTAAAAAAAAGCAAAGCAACCTGTTTAATATGTAAACTAGAAATGCATTTAAAAAAAAAGTCAATTACTTATAAATTTAAAATGAGTCATAAAATTTTGACTAATCTAACTATACATGTAGCACACCAATTAAAAAAAGCTTCAATTGAAAATATAATTCAAAAATAGAAAATGGTCGAGAAATGTTGAAAGTATACTTATGTGAACAAACATTTATATTTACTCACAGTAGAAGTCTGTTCTAAAGAATATTTGAAGAAATGAAGTATATTAAATTAAACAAAAATAAAATTTTAAAATTTATCTTTACTAACAAACATGTTTACAGTAAATTGTATACTGCGCAAAAATTTCAAAAATTGATTTTCCATCATCCAAATTAAATGCATTTAATAAATCCTAAACTAAACTAAAATTTTAATAATCCAACTCTCGGATAAACATCTTTTTTTCTGATGGTACAATCACATTATCTGAATATTATTTAAGCATCTTTACATCCTGATATTATAAATAATATTTTCCCATTTCCAACCCATTTTTCTATTTAAAAATACTTTAAACTGAATTAAGTGAATGTAAATGTTGACATATCTATAAGAAATTATACCTACAAAACTGTGCTATGCCTGTACATAAATAAATACAAGCACATTTTGATGAGTATGGTACAAAACTTTTGCTTTGTAGAATTTTTAAATGCTTAAAAAAATAAAAATCCACAAATCATACATGTAAATTAGACTTGGGACTTACAGTTTAAAGTGGAACCTGAACCACTATAAACATCCAAGTTCAAGGTGATATTTGAACACACTAATTGTAGAACTAATGGCAAAAGGGCTCAATTGGAAAACAGATTGGAAGTTAAGTTTTAAGAGGACACATTTGAGATAAAATTTAGATACTTGTTTGATATAGTTAAGAAATCAAATATTTTAAAGCATCTTCAAGGAGTAAATATAGATTTGTTGGATACAAGCAATAAAATTAATGAATTTTGTAGAAAATTGGAGATATAGAACAAAAAGCAAAAAAATATAGAATTGTTTGAAAATGAGATAAATTTGTTAAAACTACATGAATGAGCAACAACATGTGGAAGTTGTTTTTGAAACCATTGAATGAAAATCCTTTAGCCAGGCTACTAATTTTTAAACAGTATTAATTTTTTAATAGTTTAATTTAGTATTGATAGATTAATAATTAAATAAATTGTCTAGTACTCATACATTTCTTGTTTTGCTTCCTTTCATTAAATTAAAACACTTTTTAAATAATCTTTTATTTTTAACTTTTGAAATATTTTTAATCTACATATTAAGAAGTATTTTAATATGGGGATTTAGACAAGTAAAAATTTAGTAATTAAATTACAGTTTTAAATTATGATGTTTAGTATTCTGTAATTAGCATAAAGTAAAGACAAAAACATGTTCATTTGCAAGTTAAATAAACGAAAGTAAGGAATAAATGAGTATATTTCATGCAGAACTTAAGAAAAATGAAGAGTTGTTATTTTAAAACTACAGTTAAAAAATATTAATGTATAAAACATTTATTTTCTAAAATTAAAAAATATTTGTAAAAGACCAACTATACAATATTTTAAAAAATTAAATGCACATAATAAAAAAGAAATTTACTGATAGAACAGCTACACTGAACACATACCTCTTCGCTATTTATTTTATTAAGAAACTCTTCATCAGGCTTTCCACACAAAACCATGATGCGTGTTAACTGATCGATATCTATTACAGCATTAAG
Source organism: Latrodectus hesperus (assembly GCA_037975125.1). NCBI lineage: Eukaryota > Metazoa > Arthropoda > Arachnida > Araneae > Theridiidae > Latrodectus > Latrodectus hesperus. Next base: position 7,579,046 of record CM075851.1, on the reverse strand, counting down.
GTCATGCCAGTTTATAGTGCAGCAATTTATATAAAGGATGTCCTATATCTAAACAAAACATATTCAAACTAGACATATCTTAGCTCTTAAAAGCAAAAAACCAATGGCATGCATCTAATAAAATATCATGCAAAGCGGAAAACAAAGTCATAATACTAACAGCAAGCATCACTTTTTATAATAAAAGGAATTTTATACAAATAGTTTAATGTAAGCCATACAACATAAATTCAGCATTTGTTAAATATTCTAATAAATTTTTATAGATTTCAAAAATTCATTGTATACATTAAAAGAATTCAGATTACAAAAATCTCATTTAAATTAAACTGTTTCAATATATTTCTATATTAACTACATTAAAACATACAATTATTAATACAAAATATCAAATACAAGAGAGCAAAATTTAATAGCTCTTTTAGTTAAAGAGCAAATTCTAATATCAAATACAAAAGAGCAAAATTTGTATTCAGATATTTAAATCAATAATATTAAGAAATATAAATAAAGTAAAATATTCAGAATTTTAAATGATAAAATGTAATGGGAAAGTTGTATTTAAAGGAATATCCTGCTGAAACATTATTGTTTTCATTAAAAAATAATTATGTTATTTGAAAATATTAAATTTTCTACAGAAAAATTTCTTAATCATTTTTAATGCATTATTTCCAACATAATTTTGTGTTTTTTTATCTGCTAAATAAGTATTAAATTCAATGATCTTTTGAATATCTTCAGTTTAGGTAAGTTAAATTTAGAGGCACAACTGTCAGATTAGAGATACAGAGCAAATTCAACTATCGGATTACCATTAAAATTTAGAATTTTTCTAGAATACTTATAAAGATTTTTTTAAAATCTTTCTCTTACTTAAATAAACTTTTCTTATACCTTGATTTATTATTTAAGTGTATAATTAATTGATAACAAATTTTAAAAAATTTTATTAATCACTACAAATACTTTATTTATCAAGCAAATACACTTAATAATGAAAAAAATAAAAGTCAGAATTTTGTCATAAAAACCAGAGGAAAAAGATCAAACAAACTTTAAAAAATCTACAAATAATTATTTTAAAATGCATTTAAAAAAGTAAAATATTTCAGTTAATAAAATTAATTTTAATCAATATTTTAACTCTAATTGAAAAAAGAAAATCATGTGCACTATATATTTTATGCTAATTTCAAAATGAATTCCTTTCTAATCCAATGATTGTAAATTCAAAATATCAATTATAAATTAACGACAATATAAAAAAATAATTTATTATTTTTGATACTAGTAAAAAATAAAATCTTAAATTAAATCAAACAAAAGTAAAATTTTCCAAAAATAATAAAAAACAATTATTTTGACATTTGTTTGACACAATAAATTATTCATATAAATTGCAATGAAAAATAATCCATAGGATGAATTTTCACATTCGCATAACAGAAAACATACATAATGGGCTATCAAAATGGTTTGAGATACATTTTGAATAAAACCAGTTCTTTGTGAGTTGAAACCATAGTTAGGAAACATTATTGAGTTGACTCTAGATTTCAAACAAAATCAAAAAAAAGTTTATCATGCATTATAGTTTAAAAAGCACATCTAAGTGCATAGCAGACTTTGACAATATTAAAATTAGATTTGTTCTCTTTTAGTCACAAGAATTAAGTCTAAAATAACCAGTTTACTGCAGCAAAAATCCAAGGTTAAGACAGCACATATAATTCTTACATCATTTTTTAACATTTCAAGAAAGAGTATATTTTTAACTTTTTAAAAAGGTAAGTCAACTTGTTATGAAATCAATTTATATGAATTTATGAATAAACTACTTAGTAGATAAATCCATCCTAAGAATTTAAGATTTTTAAAAAATTGTATTTCCTTACAAGACAAAAGGCTTTATTTGATGTTAATTAAATTTTATGACAAGAAATTGACTTTTTTTAAGATTTATTGTAATTTTCGTATTTGCTCTTGAAAAATATTTTTTTTACATTAAATGAGATTAAAAAAAGATCATAAACAGATGAATACAAATCATCCATATATTAAAAAGAAACTAACAAATTAATAGAGGATTTGTAATACCTCTTCACTCATTAATTTTAAAAGAAGATAATCATCAGGCGTGCCGACAACAGACATAATATGTATTAACTGATCAATGTCTATCAATGTTAAGGAATCTGGTATACAAAATTCATATAAACAGGAAAACATTTTATAGCAAATTTGTTTATTATTTTAAGTAAAATAAATAATTTAGTAATATTTTATAATATAAACTATGTATTAATAAGCCAAAATTTAATGATTTTTACAAGTTATATTACTGAACAATTTTAAAAAAATGAGCTGCTTCATATACTATTATAAAAATGTAACTGCATGAAACATGTTTATGAAATTATAATATGTATTCAATGAAACCTAATAAAAAGGATACGATCTGTTCCTGGAAACAAAGTTTTAGAAGTCAGCAATTCTGCCATAATACATCCTACTGACCAAATATCCACTGAAATAAAATTAAAAAAATGATTTGTATGTCAGGAAAATCTAAAAGAGGGATATATGCAAATTGAGTTAATTAATTAATAAAAAATTTGAATTAAATAAAATAAATTGATGAAATTGTGTTTTTGTAAGTAAAATAAAAATCTGTAAATTAAGATTGCTCTTTTTTTAACTACTAGTAAACAAGTGATTGCAAAATGTAGTTTATTTGCTGTTGTGTGTACAAGATCTAATAATGAATTTTATTGCAGTAAAATCAACTTAATATACAACATTACACTTAAAATTTTGATAATATTTAAATTATGACCAAAAATAAAATGATTATTAATTTTAGTTTGTTTTATTGAGATTTAAATATTATTTATGTGCAAATTATTTATTAAAAAGCCTCCTATGATTTCTCAAAAGTACTAATTTATGATTTGTTAACTACACAAAAATCTGTTATCTGTTTATTTATTTTTGGGAAAATATCAAGTAACAGCAATGAATCAAACAATAAATGTCAATAAAATTTTAATTATTTTCTAAATTTATTAAACTTTATATAAATAACTTCAGGTTTTAATTGATATTTTACACAAGCTTCCATTCTTTATTTTACCTTGAGAGCTTTACAAGTTTATTTTTATGGGTTGTCACAATATTAATGCTTAAACATATACCATCAGGTTTGTGAATTTTTTTCCATTTATCTACCGATTTGTTTACATTTATTATAATAGCCCAAATACATTTAATATTTTTTATAAAACTTATACAATGTTCTAATAGTTCATGCCAGAAGCTCTATTTAAATTAATGGTTTAACTAAATTCACAAATTGAGAAAGGACCTTGTTTCTGCACCAATACTAAGGAAGAAATTTATTCCTTATTTTATTCATAAACGAATATCATCAAGAGAAAGCCTCAAAAGAAGAATTTTTTTCAGTATTAAAATCCTGAAAAAAATAGTTTAAAACAATACTGAAAAAAGTAAAATTTCAATGATTAAATGATTTTAAAACAATGCAGGAAATCTAAATAAAAAAACTTTTTTGATATTCAGAGCCAAAAATTTTTTATATGAACAAAAATAGTCTGTAATCAATAGTTTTTAAATTTTGACTGTAAAAAATGTTTTAACAGTAAGGTTGGAAAACTACATTCCAAAACATTTTTTATTTAATTTTAATAATTATTTTTTTATAGGTAGATACTTATCTAAAACTCTTCAAAGAAAAAGTTTTTTCTAGTATGAGCTATTTTAACATATTTAAATTTACATATTAGATGCATTACTCATAAAATAGGATATCGCACATTTGACCACCAGTAAGTCCATCAACAAACTACTTTCAACCAATAATGTGAATTTAGGATAAAACATGTGTTAATTATCAGCAATTAAAAAAGGCTTTTTTTTTTAGTCAGAAATTCAAAATAAAATAATCCAACCAAGAAAGGGTAACAAAATGAATAAATCTGAAGTTCTTGTATATTAGAGAGAGAGATTAATTTTATAAATGTTTTCATGTATCTAAATCCTGCTGGTAAGTATTTCTATGATAACATTTTGCACACAAAATATACATTTATAATGACACTATATTACAAGGACATTAAAAGTGTGCACTATATAACTAAGATTATCCAACATAGGAGAGAATCAGTTAAAATTACAAAGCATTAACATTTACTTAAATTTTCGGAATAAATCGCACAGAAAAATTATGGTACATGCTACACAAATTATACAAATATGAATCGTTAATTGACTCACATTTTCTTTCAGTGTTATCTAAAATAGACACTTTTGTTAAGACTCGATAAAAGCCATTCTGTCGATTTTTTCAATTTCTCAGACATCAAAGGTAGAACAGCATACACTAGAAATCATTCTAACTGATATTTGTGATATAATTAATCTATTTTAATAAATATTTATTACCCAATGTATGGATAATAGGACAAGTTGAATTAAATAGAAGAAAAACAAAATATATGTAAAATACAATATCAACTTTTTAAGCTAATCTGGATACAGACAATTTAATTGAAAAAAAATGAAATAATCAATAGGAACATTTAAAAACTCATTTTGATTACTTTCTAGAAGAAAAAATATTAAAAAGGGCAAAAAATGATAGAAACTTAATTTCCTAAGCATACCACTTTAGAAAAAAATAACATAAGCAGAATATCTTATTAGAATTAAAAATAATAATTTTCCATTGTGAACAATAAATTAAAGAAATGTTTTTGAAACTGAAATTATTAAGAAATGAAAAAAAGTTCTCATAGAAGATAAGGAAATTAATTTTTGTATTACAGTTTCAAGCTATTTAAAATTACCCTACACATTAATCAAATTAATATATTCACATAGGTGGCACCAAAAAAAATTAGCAGTATTGAAATTGAATAATGTGTGAAATAAGGAATAAACTGCATTGTTAAAGAACTATCGATTGGAAAAGATTTTACTTTCTTTACATATAGTACAAATCTGATTAGTTTTACCTTTTAGAAAAGCATGGTAGTTTTCTGATTATTGTATTTTCCCATATATAATCTGCAGATTATGTGTTAAAAAGTTTCAATTTGCATTGTGCATATTATATACCACCATGTATAATCTAATAAAAAACATATTCCTCAGAAAACTTACAATATAGTTTTGAAAGAAATGTCATGTTTTATAAAATAAATAACAGGCCATGACTGAGCTGATTTATTTCAGTTAAGATGAATTACACTTAAGAATGAATGCAGTTCTTCAGAAAAATATTACAGTTACAATTTATGAAGGCCATTTCTCATTTTGTCTTGACTTGATCTGTTTCATTCTCAAAATACCCAAATTTGTATATCATGTTGAAGCAAACACGATTAAGTTACACAGCAAATTTTAAACAAAACGTTATTAAGAAGACAAATGAAAAAAATGGCAAGAAAAGTTAATGTAAGGTGAAAAACAAAGGTTACAAAGTACAAAAGAAAACCTATATCCAATGCACATTTAGAGAATAATTTCTCCCATTTAATTATTAAAACAATCATTTTTTATTTTTAAAATGTGTCTAATTTTGTTTTAAAAGTTATAAAAAACTAAAAATCAATAAGTTTTACTTGAATCTTCTTGGAATTATCACTCTTGATTGATCTTGAACATTCATTTCAATTTATCCCATTTGTGATGAGGTGGATCCAAAATTTTTTTTTCATAACAAATATTTTTCTTGAACAATTTATTATATTTTAAGTTCCACTGCATATTTTTCATTTTATGTGACATCCACATTATTAGCAATATATTTTTGATTATTCAGGATAAAAATTGCAGCAGATTATATACAAAAAGATATGGTAATTATGATGTTATAGCTTTAAAAGTTTTGATTTTGTAAACATTCTTTTTTAATTTTTTCTACATTTATTATAATATTGAAAGAACTTCCACCTAAAAATTATAAAAATGTGAAAACACAGTTATGAAGGATTTACTAAAATAGTTTAAAATATATTTTTGAAAAAATCTCAAATCATTTTAAAGATATGGACGATTATTTAAAATCACTCCTGGCTGTTTTATCTTCACTGTATAATTTACATTATCCACTTCATTTATCATTTCCCCTACTGCATAATTTCTGACTTCTTCAAACAAATAATCTAATTCATCTTAGAAATCAGAAGGTAAAAATTGAATTGAGCTAAATTCATAAAAGCTGGTAAATTAATGTATTTATTTTGGACATTTTCATTTAATCCAAAAAACAAATCAAATATTTACGATACAAAAATAAATTTTAATCAGGTTTGGAGTTTTTTGATAATTTTTAAACATTCTTTAAATTAAATAGCAAAATGATGAAGGCAAAACTTCAGGTTTCATATACAAAAAAAGATAAATAAAAAAAATTTATTTAACAAAATTATAATTTACCATATATGATACAAAGAATAAAATTTCCATTTTAAAGGAATTTTGCTAATTTATTAAAATCTGGTAAATTACCTATGTACAAATTTAAAAGGTTATTCTTTTATTGTTAATCAATTAATATTAAAATACCTTTTTTACAAAACCGATTAGAGATTTATTTATCTATTCAAACAAATAATAAATGTTAAAAAAAGATAATGCTTTTTTTAAGTGAAAAAAAAACGTAAGAATAGTACATTTTAACGCATCATTTAATTATAAAAATCTATTTTTAATTCATCTAAGTAAATTCAATTTGCTTGAAAATTCAAAAAATGCCTGAATGAAGATCAGATAGTGTATGCAGTTCAACAAACAATTGTTTTGTTTTAGGTAATTCATTAAAATCATAGTAGCATCAAATGACTTCATTAAAAATCGAAAAACAAAGTTTCAAAGAATGCAATTAATGAATCATATTTTCATCCATGCATGGTTAGGTAAATATTTAATATTTTACTAAATTTATTCCCATTTAAAATCCTTTTAATATATACACATTTTTAATATATGCAATATAAATATTTTTTGCAGTTAATAATTTTTCTTTTTTGGAACACCTAATTGTGCTATAATCAATTTATTCTGCTTGTCCCACCAGAAGCTTTAATTATATCATTCATTATATACATGTGTTTCCAGTTTTATCAATATTTAATGAAAAATTATTTAATTTGCTGACTAAACATTCCTTCATGTTTTTAATAATATGAACTGTTATATATTTTGCATATAATTTTTTCCAGTCTTTAATCTGGGCAAAATTTATTTAGCTGATATCTAAGATTATCAACTACCAAGTAAATTAGGTTATATTTAAGAGAACTCAAATATTTTTAGAATTAAATTATGAAAATGGTTTTCATTAAAAAATGCAGCAACAATTGCTTTGTGATTAATAATTTGATCAAATACAAGAAGTTTGAGGATCAAGTGGCTTGCTTCTGGAAAAATCTGAGATGGGTTTTGAGCTCAGTAATTTTTTTGATCAAAACTTTTCTTACATTGTTTTGGTATTCATTGTATGCATTTTTTGATAATGACAGTTATAATTTATCTTTCTTGAGCACAAAAAATAAAATCATGACTCTTTCAATTTTCTACACCTCTCATTATATGAACTCCATTTTTTCAAGCATCTAATCCAAATGGCACTTATTTTTAGAGCAATGTCAAATATTGATTTCAGAGAATTCCAAAACCAACATTCCACCGTTTTTAATCCAAAACCAACAACAAAATACAATGAAATTTTCTGTTTTCAACTCCACTAATATCAGCAGATATTCTTTTGAAACTTTACTAACAAATTTTCAAATCTCTATGGGTGACATCCCAAGTAATTTAACCACAGAAGTGCCCAAGTTAGTTGACAAGATTGCAAAAGTTCGTACTAAAGAGTTACATTTCAGTTATGCATTTACTTTAAAAGGTTCTTTACCTGAATTATTTTACATTATTGATTGAAAGGTAAAATATAATTTTGAATTGAAATCTTAATATAAAAATTTTACAAAAGATGTTAAAATGACATATCTGTCAAATGTGAAATCGGTGTGAACAATAAGGAAATTCAAGAATATATATAAAATACATCGAGGAAAATTTTACATCATAGAAAAATAAAAGGAAAAAATTAGGAATATATAACTCTTTCATAAAAGGTTCTCAACATGAACTTAAATATTATTAGAGTACAATCATTAAAAATATTGTTCAAATAAACATTTAAATTGGTATCGGAACATTCAAAATATGGGAACATTAAAGAATGACTTTGAGGTGCTCAAAACAATCAATAAATTAACATTGAAAGATGGGTGCTTAAAATTTGATAAGATTCTTCAGGAATAAATATCTGAAAATAAAAATATAAAAAATATTTTTAAACTTATATTTCATCAAATTTAAAATATTTTTACTATATGAAAAATAGTACGCAATTTGTTTTATTCTAGTAATATGTTTTAGTTACATTTTTAAATAGTACAGTATGAATAATAGAAGAAAAAAAAAGAGAGAAAATACTGAATCAAGATAAAAAAATTTTAGTTATTTTGTTGCGTTATTTTTACTTTGGCTGTCTTTATATACAGAAGTTAATAATGCACACGAGACAGAACTTTCTTAATTTTTTTATGGGAAAGACAGAGAAATAATAAAATTGTAAAATTAGTTATATTATAATAAATTAGATGTACCTAACAGCATGTGTCATTTTTTATTCATTAAAATTTTTTCACTGAACTCATAGTTTTGTCATCAGGTAATCAGACTCATTCATAAAATTTAAAGTATAAATTTTCATACAACAAATATTAAAATTTCTTAACCTGTCTGATTATAGTGCATCCAGTTGAGCATAATTTCAGGAGCTCTATACCATCTAGTAGCTACATATCCAGTCATTTCTACTTCTGCATGACGAGCAAGTCCAAAATCAAGTATCTATATAATAAATTGCGTTAGCATGTTTATAAATAATTATTTAAAGTATGTATTGGTTAAATCATTATACAACTTACCTTTAATTCACAATCTTCATTAACTGCTATATTGCTGGGCTTTAAATCCTGTAAGAAAGAATATATGGCTCACTTTAGAGTAAATTATGAGTCACAAAGAAAACAAAAATCAATTTTCTTTACTTAATAAAATGCAGAATAAAATAATCTAAAAAGAATAATCGAAGTCAGCATAAATTCAAAATCTTAATTTTAAATTTTTCATAAATAAATCAGAATATACATACTCAATTCATTAATTATCTATAAAATTTGTTGGAAAGATTGGTTGCAATATTCTCTACTTTTGTTTATTAAAGCAGCAAATATTCTAGAACTCCACCATTTTGATATTAATGGAAAAAAATTATAGTCTAATGAACATTGCACTTTTTCATTAATAAATATTGTTTTGAAATGTAATTCAACCTGCTAAGAAGATTAGGATTCTCGTGAACTTACATCACTACAAAAGATATATCACTCATTAAAACTTTTCTATTTATGATTAATTATTAATAAATCATTTAATTATTATTTTTATGCAACTCAAAAGGCATTTCTTAACATATAAATGCAAGTGTTATTAAGTTTTATAAACATTCAAAAATCTAGGGTTATGAGAAAATTAAATATTTCTCATAAACGTAAAAGGAAAATAATCCCAGCTTCAAACATAGTATATAATAGTATAGTTTAAATTAATAAAATTAGTATAAATTAAGAAGATAAATCAAAAAAATTACATTCCACATTAAAATAGCTAGTCTTCATTATGATTTCTAAAAACAATTCTGACTTTACTTTTCCCATTTGATGGAATTTAAAATCTTTGAATTATTTTATCTATTTAGAATGTTCTAAATGACTATTAATTTTTATTGCACATTTATTAATGATGTCATTTGCCTTTTGTTTTTTCCTCTATGAATTTAGAACACACATTTAATTACTGCCTAATTTTTAGGCTTCAAAAAGTTGATTCCATTATATTTTTACAATCATTTACAATGTAAGACAACTTAGCAAACAACTTCTAATACAGCTTTTTAATATACATCAAATATATACTTTTTGGTTAGAAATGACATAGACAGTGGAACAAATTCTCAATTGTATTAAAGAAACATTTATTTCCAATCATTAAACAATGGCTGTGATCAAACTCGGAACCTTCCATTCTGATTAGTGAGGTTCTAACACTAAGCTGTGATGATTCTAATAACAATGGCGGGAAATATTGGCAATGATACATCCACTTTATAAAATGTTAATTGTACATACTGACCTTCAACAGATTAACCATTTCTGTGAATGGCTGTTTAACTGTAAAAATTGAGCATTTCTATAGTACAGGATTTTTATATAGAAACATAATATTTTTCTGAAAACAAATTAGAACACTATTGAATTTTTGGATTTAAGAGCATTGTAATAAAATGCCTGCTAAACTTTATTCTATGTAGCAGTCTACTGAATTAATAATTTCTTTTCATTGTTTTTTTTAAACAAGGCCTAATCTCTATAATATGTTTATTCATTATCAAATACTAATACTGAATGTTTTCTTACAAATCTTTACTTTTCCCATTTTACCAGAAATATCAGGTATATCAGGTAAGAAATTATAAAGTCAAAATATCATTAACAAATCTAACGAAAGAGATTTTATTACTCATGATATATAAACTATTAACATTCAATAATTCACTTCATATAGAATAAAAATGAACTTACTCTATGTATAATCCCAGCAGAATGTATGTACTAAAAACAAAAAAATATGTATATTGCATGTATTTTCATAATCAAATTAAAAAATATGCAGAAACAGATTGAAAATTTTTAAAAACATCATATACGTGAAAAAACTTTTTAATTTGATAACACAAGAATATAAAAGCATAAATTTAATTAAATACATAAATGTTAAAAACCATGTTAAACAAAATTTGAAAAAAAAATATTGTAAAGGAAAAAATAAATAATATAAGTACTTTTAGTCCTCGAAGTATTTGATAAACTAAAAATTGTACATGGTCATTACTGAGACGTTGTGTCTTGATTATATTATTGAGATCAGCACCCATTAAATGAGTAACTAGATACCTGAAAAAGTATAGGAAATATAAAAAAAACTGTTACAAATACTATTTTTAAAATACATTTTTTACTGGAATATTTTAAATTATAAATAAGGAAGTAAGAAAAAAATTCTTTTTAAGATAAACATAAGTCATTAAACTTTCATTAAAATTTTAATCACTTTGATTCTTAAAATTTCATTTAGTAATAACGATAATTCCTAGTCTAACCTTCATTCAACACTTAAGATAAACACTAAATAAACAACTATCAAAAATTTTCTGAAAAAATTTTTTATTTTTCTACAGATAAATTAATTAATTTATACATATCAAAGTATTTTCCTTTTGTTTATAAAATTAAAAATCAAATAATGGAAGATAAAACAATAACTAAGCATTAATGTATAACATTGTGAACAATTTTCTATATGATTACTTTTTAAAAATTAACAAAATGTATAACATTCTTACTATGTTTAGTGGTATAAAATAATAAGTTGATTTGTTGTACATAATTTGATGGTCAAGAGAATTATTAAATCCTTAATAAAAATTCTATAATATTACTTCAAAGTTTTGAAAAAAGAAATTAAATGTTGTACACTAAGATATCAAGAGAAAATGTCTATTTGAAAGTCCACAAAATTAAAGAAATTAGTGAAATATTATTTTGCAGTAGAAATTAATTTAGCCTAATAATTTAATTTCACTGTTCTTGTAAAACTTTTAAAAAATCCTTTGGTTTTATTTAAGAAATCACTAACAATGTACTTAAAACCAACTTTCTTATTTACTTCAGTAATTACAAAATAAACTTAGACTCATGTTACAATCAACTAAAGGGCATACAGAATTAAATATTTAATATACACTAGACAAATAAAAATTATATAATAAGAACAGATACAAATAGAAAAAGAATCAATACAAATCGTCTCGCTGATTACACCACATGATTTTTTTGGTGGATTACCCTTAAACTTCACTTCACACGCATAAATGTTAATACTATATCCGATTCTGACTGAACTGGATCATCTTGGAGTTATTGTGGGTGAACTAGATATTTTCTTTAGTTAAGAATTATGAGTACAATCTAATATCAATAGTGCCGCTCTTAACATGTTGAGTTGAGATTCGCTCCCCAGTGCCACTGGTTTTCACACAGGTACACAGTTATGTGGCGTATTGGAGGAAAGGAGGCTCGTTTTCCATTCTAATTGTTTAGTTTTACAAATTAAGAAAGAGAAATAAATAAAAGACAAAATTTAAATGTCATTTTCTAACATTTCTGATCCAGAAGATGAAGTAAAAGTCATCTATCTCACTGTATCCTCACTATCAGACATATTTTACAAAAAATCAAAAACTAGCATAACACATTGTAATCAAAATATAAGCAAAAGAATAAAATTAAGAAAAAAAAAGAATAAAATGTTAGTAACTGCTTTAAAAGAAGCACAAATAATAACTACAATGTATGGAACAAACAACAGTTTCTTCCGATAAAAAAAAAATTTACCTCTCCAAATCGCCCTTTTTTCTTTGAAATATATATGCCCATTGTAAACAATATTAAGGACATTCTATTACATTCCAAAGCCATGACTCTAGCTTTACTGATTGCAGTACACTACAGAGAAATGTACTTTAGAAAGGCACCGGCTTATGAGGCCATTGCTCGCATCAGGTAAGAGGTTAAGGGCTAATACTCAATTTGGTTTTCGAACAATTTCATTAAAAATTTTAAAACATTAAAAAAAAATAAAAAATTCAACATAACAACAACATATTTTTCAACATAAAATAAATGCATCAAGGTAAGTAAAATTTACAGGAGTAATTCATGATTTTTAAGGAGTCAAGTTAAAGTTCCAGAAGTTTCAAGTGCCCTTAAAAAAACTTTTAAATTTCAGGAGTTGTATGAACCCTGAAGGTAAGTTTGCCCTCCTTCTTAGATATTTTAAAAACTATTTTTTTTTTTTGTAATAACATATACATAAAATAACTTATAACTTAGTCAAATACCATATTTGAGACAATTTGTATTTTTAAAAATGAAATAAAGAATGGATTTATTTAATTCATAGCCAATTTTATTAGAAGTAAACTTTTTTATGCTCCAAATTAAAAATACAAATTCAATACTTATAATTTCCCTACAACATACAAATATGAGATTTATAACTTAAATTTTAACACGTACTTTGAAATAAAAACTGGGCTAAAATACATTACACTCATAATAAATTATCTGAAAATTTGAATTTCAAATTCATAATTTCAAATTTATACTGAATTTACCTACAATTTTAATTTTCAAAACACACTTTTAAAAAATATCCTATAATATGGAAGTTTTGTTATAACTGCAGTCAATTTCTGCATGCATTGGATGTTGTTAATAGAATTACAATCATTTACAAGTAGACTGAAATCCATCAGCTTAAGGAATCCATTTTACAGCAGTAATTTACTGATTCTATACCTGTATAAGGTAGAAAGTTTCAGTCATTGATTTTTATTAAATAATATTTAATCCAAACAAACTTCAAGAAAAAAAATCACATGATTTGAATAGATAGATCATAAAATGAATAGATAGTGTTTCCAGTTTACAAGGCCACTTGCACACATTTGAAAAGTTATATTTAGTTTAAATAATCCTTTGTTAAAGCTTACTAGCACTTTGCACTTCAATGCATGTTCCTGAGTTTTGATCCTCAAGCTTGGCAAAGTTAGTGCAGCCTTTCATCCCTTCAGCAGGTTGACGAAATTGAGTACCAAGCGCTTGGGAGCTAAACATGAAGAGCTTCGCATAAAGCTGACAATTTAACTAGAATACATGCTTCACAGCCGAAGGACACAGTAGACCTTGACCCCATTCTGGCTGTCATGCCACAATGAGCTTAGTTTTAATTTTTTATTAATATTTGTCCACTTAAATTGATTGTTCACATGAAGCATGAACCATGATTACTAATTAATTACATTCAAGAAATAGAAAGAATAACTTAGCTTTCAATCTAATTGGACAACATTACAAATCTGTATGATCTTATAGCATGGATATAAAATCTCACAATTCAAATAAAAACTGAAGATTGTAATCAAATTATACAAATTAGCAACTATGAATTTTCTGTTCCTTTATCACAGTCTGGTTTATATTATGTCCCTATAATTTCACTTATACCTTGTGGAAATATCAAAATAAAATTCTTTCTTGTCCGTTTCATTTCAAATTTTCAAAATATTAATAACCAAATGAAATGCAAAACTTATAACATTTCCAAATAAAAAATAAACATTCAAAGAAAACATTAATAAATTCAAGTAGTCAACTCAAAATTGCAAGAGATTTCAGAGCTCTGGGAAAAAAATAAAAGTCACTTTCTAGGAGTCGTATGAAAACTGAATAAAGTTTTAACATATTTATACATGTAATAACAAAAATTTAGAAATAAATTTAGTTTAAAATAGTTTATCATACATACACGTCTTGAAAATCATCTAACGTTGTTGAAGGAGTGAATACATCTAATAGGCCAATCACCTGCCAGTTAATATAAAATGTAAATGTATTTCATAAATGGTTTAATGCAATAATTACAGTAAGTATAATAATTAAGTACAAAAAGACTAAAACTAGAGTTAATTTTTAAAGGAAAATATTTAAACATTTTTTTAATTCATTAAATTCATTCTTTCATAACACATACTAAAGGTTTTTCATTTTTTTTCTTTTTTTAAACTAATAATTTAAAACTGATTTCAGGAAATTTCAACAAAATAGGACAGTTTTAAAAAAACAAATATGATAAAAAACAAGCATTTTTTAAAAAATTTTTAAGCATAATTATTTATTTTAATATTTAAAAGCCTTCACTTAATTTTTATCAAGAAGATCTCAAGTTCAGATATAAAACACATGAATATAACTTAAACTACATAAATTTGTTCCATTATTGTTTTCTATGTTTCTTAAATATTATTAGTAAATTTAACTTTTGAAAAATGAAAATATTTTACAAGATTTCAATTAATATCATTTAGGAACATTATTGTTAATTAAACACATTAGTCCTAATAATTAAATTTTTTTAATTATCAGGATTAATTCTAATTTATCATTTAAAGACAGAATCAAAAATATATACCTAATCTACAAGGTTGTCTTAAAAAAGTAACACTATTATTAATAAGGATACTTTTTGCTCATGTACAGTTTAATTAAAATATGAATTTTTGGAACTTGTATATTAACGCCACTGCATCCAGATTTGGCGGTTTTTAACTGCTGCCAATCTACACCTAAAAATTTTGCGACAAATCATAAAACACTTTATTAAAAATCAAAACACTTTGTTTAAAACAAAGCAGTCAATCGGATTTTGGTGGAAAATGGGGCGATATAGAGTTTAACATAGAATCAAAAAAGTCTATTTTCTTTCATCCGATGCTGTCGCCATATGAACTCTGACAAATTAGATTCCAAATGATATCTCGCTGTCCCCTATGTCTCTTGTTCTTAAATTTAGCACTTATATATATTCTCTCAACTGTTTGTGTATGAACTCCTGTATCAGAATCAATAAAATTGAATTTATGATTAACTTGTAGCATGTAGGAACATTCTCTTTCTATTCTATTTGTTTGGCAACCTTTCCAACTGTCAGAATAAATTGTGCTACCATCAGCAATGCTTTCAATAATTTTTTCAAGGGAAGAGCCAGTTCTATTAGGAACAGTGACAACAAACGAATTTTTTGTTTCTGTACATATACCACCAAACACCCACTGTTCGGGTAATACTCAACCACAATTATTTTTACATTTAGTAAACAAACTTTCATCAATTTCCACAATGCAATCTGATCCACCTACCTTCTTGTTTGGTTTATTCTCCATATCCAAGATACATAATTCCTGCATCATCTAATTGTTTCAATCTATAACATTTTTATCCAATAAATCAAGTTGCTTTTCACAAAATTTAATCGACGTCAATTCTTTGCACCAGCAGTATATTAATCTCAAAGCTGAACAAAATAGAATTCTGCTCCCCTCAAACCTTGTCTTCTTTAGTAATTTTTTTAAGTCCCACTTGCTGATCACATTATCTTAAATTACATTTCCAAAACTTATGATTACCAAAATAAAGTTTCATATCATGGGAATAGGTACATTTCCATCTTTTAAGGTAAAATTGCTAAAGTGAACAGATCCATAGGGAGAATAAAATGCGCCAAGTAGGCGATAAAGTCGTACGATAAGTTTGCAAAACTGGTTTAACGGTTCGGATTACATATGTATGATGTGCTTTTTGTTTATGAGGTAACGTGATCGCGTGATATGCGCGTTTTGTACGTAACCCTTAAAACTATTACAGAATAATCTTAACGCTTTGAGTTTCGTTATTCGATTTTTGGAGTTTGTGTGTTGCTTGCGAAAATTAATAATTATTGGTGAAGATATATTTATTTTACGTTTTTGTGGAGTACGTATGGAGAAAGAATAATCGGGAAAACATAATAGAAGATTTTTTAGATTCGATAAAAATGGTATATTCGCCAAAAAGTAACGATTCGGAGAGCGATGAAGATTAGGTAAGTTATTTTGTTTTTCATTACAATTTTATTCATATTTAGAAACTAAAGTTTTTATAAAAATGAATGTTTCCATAAGTAAATGAATGTTTATGTTGTGTGCATTGCATGTTAGTGTTAGAACGTGCCGCGTACTGAAATTTCTTTAATGTGGGCGATATATTAAAATTCGAGTTTAAACAAAAAGTGAAATTTGTTAACGTTCGAAATTTAGTTTTATTGCCCGGTTGGCACTGTAGTAGATAGCGCTACACTGATGTTTTTTTAAGGTGGACGCCATTGCTCAGTATATTAAACATCGAGTTTTAAAAATTTCGTTTCTATTTATTAGAATTTTAAAACTTCTACAGTATTTAATTATAATGAAATATTCAACTTTTTAATATTTGGAATTCTAAAAAAAGCGCAATTTCAAAGCTGAAGTTCGAACGCGATCGTTATTGGTTGATGGCTATCGCGGTTAGCGACGTAATTTAGGTTGGCGACAGAGCTGTAGATTGCTTGGCGCAAAAATTTGAAATCGCGCAAATCTCGTACGGGTCTGGAAACTTTTACCGGTAAAATATTCCTCTCCTGAAAAAATGAAATTGCATCTTGTTCTCTTTGTGGCAAATCCCAAATACGCATTTTCTTAGCACTAAGAAATGGCATCAAAAATCAGCAACAAAGGCATCCAAAAGATAACTGTGTGCGTGTGCATACAAGATTGATCTTTATTGGCGCATCATGTAGATTAGTGGCAGTTAAAAACCGCCAAATTTAGCTTTGGTGGCGTTAATACGTAAGTACCGAATTTTTTTTACTAACAAAAACATTTTAACACTGTAATTAAAATGTACATGAACATATTACTAAAGATACTGTTTTATATCATCAGACATTTGATGAATAAAAGTATCAATTGATTTTAAAAAGGATTATATAATTTATTCTTATTTAAAAGATTAGGATTCTGACAAGATATAATTTTGGAAATAGGCAAATTTAATTCCTATTTTATAAAAGCAGTATACATAAATTTTTAGACATAAATAATTAACTTACATTTTCATGATTCATATGCTTCAATAATCGCAATTCACGATAGGTTCGTTTTGCATGTATTTTAGATTGAAAAGGCCTTGCC
The DNA here is from genome assembly GCA_037975125.1 of Latrodectus hesperus. Lineage (NCBI taxonomy): Eukaryota > Metazoa > Arthropoda > Arachnida > Araneae > Theridiidae > Latrodectus > Latrodectus hesperus. The sequence goes on along the minus strand of CM075851.1, from coordinate 7,561,219 downwards.
AACTTTTTAATAGCTACTTTAAAGTTACGGAGGGTATCCAGAGCTGAACTAAAATAAAACAATGGTTAAAAATATGTCACAAAATAGTCATGCAATATAATATCATAACGTTATTTGATAAGAATCAGAAAAATTATAAATATACAATTTCTATTTTCAAAATCACTTTATCTCAACATTTCAAAGCCTATTGTGATGAAAAGGCAGAATGATTAATAGGTAGAATTAAACAATTTTCAATATAATAATTCAGATTAAAAAAATATCTTATATGTATTAATTTTTCAATAGTCCTTAATAGTTTTATATCAAGTGAATAGTTTTTATTATAACTGGAAAATATAGAACATACATATATATATATATATATATGTTGAAATACACTTTTCTTGTTCAATCTTATATGCATAAATAATTGAATCCAATTAAAATCTTACCTAAATAAGTAAAAGCATTATAACATGAAATATAATAAGGTAATAAATGTAACTTTTCCTCAAAAGTTATAAATATATAATATTATGTAATTTTAAAAAGCAAGAAAGAAATTGTAAACTTTATTCTCAAAGTATTTTCATTGTTTTTTAATACTTTTACATAAATAATGTTTGATGTTATTAATTAAAAAGTACAAAGCAATATAAAATTCTTGACTAACAGTATTTTCTATAAAAACGTAAATATGGTCATAAAAAACATGTCAAGCAATCAATATTTTACGAAAACTTAATAACAGCAAAAACTTAATTAAAACTGAAAATAAATAAATTAAAACATATCAGGATCAGTTAGGAAGTATATATAAACAGTAGACAATTTTTAAACTTGTAGGGATTGATAGTTTTTAAAACTGAAAATTCATAAAATAGAAAATTAAGGTTTTATTAAATTTAATTATTTTGATTGGATCATAACAGAGCCCACACCCTTGGCGTGAATGGTTTTGATTGGCAATAATTATGGTTTGTGTGTGTGTATGCCAATCTTGATAGCCCTAAATCAAACACTAGATATGGATACATCAACTATTACTGGAATTTCATTCTAGCTTGGCACTTTCTTCAGTTTGTTGCCAAGGGTGTGGGCTCTCCTAAGATATTACAATTTTTTTGTAAGACCATTTCTCCTTTACAAATAAAATATTATTAAAAATTATGTATGAAGTATATATAAAAAAAACATACAAAAGAAGATCCATACTTAAAAACAATTTTTTTTTAATTTTCTCAATGAAAAAATCAATTAAACATTTTTTGCTTCAACACTTTATATTTCAACTGCAGAAAAGAATTTAACTCTGGTTTTCTCAAAAAAGTAATTAAATCTTGTTAACCGTTTATCTGATAGCTTTGCTTGTGATCGAGGAAATATTTATCTTTTTTGTTGTTTAATATGAGAAAATTCTAATTCTCATTCAATACATTTTCAATCATTTTAATCAGCAAATACTTCTTGTATAAATTACATATAAGTCCACATTCTGAGTTCGGAAATGAAATTTGAAACAACAGTGGTTTTCTTTATTAAAGTTCGTAGATGAGTAACTCAATTGTACTCAAATTATAAGGTAAATAGTTTTTGGTTTTCTTTACTTGTGGGTTATTCTTTTCTTTTAATAAAGACAGTGAGTTAAAATGACATAAATATCATTTTTTACAATGTTATTATACGTTAAAATGATGAATGAACTTGAACTTAAAATGCAAATTTTGGTACATTTTGATTTCCACGGTGACCAGGATGACAATGATACCAAGATTATCGCTAAGCTACAATCATTCACACATAATTTATGATCACAGCAATTGCTTTCAATATCAAATCAAAAGTCCTGTCTTTCTCATAAAATTTTCGTCCCATATTGTTTGTTTGTTTGTCGCTCAACGGTCAATTATTGCACACGAGGGCTAATTAGACCGGGACTTACGGCTTAAAGTGGATTCCGAACCACAACAAACATCCATGCCCAAGGTGGGATTTGAACCCATGAACTGTTGAACCGAAGGCAAGAGCGCTAACCATTCGGCTGCCAGCTCGGCTTCGTCCCATAACTACTGCAAGATGATACTTTAGATTGTGATGAGCCATACATGTTTGTCTTTTGTTTCAGTGTTTAAATGAACCCCACAATTTTTCTACATTTTAAGTGTGAACACTTGTTATTGGGTTAAAAAATTAAAAGTATGATTCATGGTTAAATGGTTGTAATCTGCCTTTTTAAACTTGTATGTTTTGTGGGCTTGCATAAAATCTAAATACAACATTAGTCCTTCCATTACATAGTTTACAATAATTGATATCAGTGTGCTTGCTTCTCAATTCAGAATCTAAACAAAACAAAAAAAAACATTACAAAATTAGCCAAACTGTTGTGGAAATACTCAGCCAAAGTTGTTTTTTGAAGCATGAACAAGCTTTTGACAATTCTGACTATTTTTTCAGACCACCAATTTGTCCTTTAGGTTTGCAAAGTAAATTTAGAGAACAAACCTTTCTCATAATTATTTTAGTGTATCTTAATGTTAAGACTAATGTTTAGCAGCTTACTGCATCACTTAAGAGATATTAATTCTTTTGCCAGCAGTATATGAAAGGCAGTGCTGTTAAGAATAGTATTCTGGAACCACTAAATCAAATATCAGACCAAAGGCATCTTTTTTTGTTGACAGCATTTCACAATGCATCTTCACATCGATTCATTTTATGTCTATGAACACATGTTCTATTGTAATACAACTTTTCGCAGGGAAAACAAAACTGCATCCTCCTTACTCCTCAATAATTTAAAAATTATGAATTATTTTTACAAGGTTTAAATTAAAAAGAAAATTATTTTGCAAGTTTCAAATGTAAAGTGAAAGAGAAAGCGTGCATAGAAGCTTTTCACTTTGGGCAGCTCCCCCCTCCACATACACACACATAATTTCATAATTGATCCTGATCATTGTGAAAATTAAAGTGTTCTCAAATTTTATAAGGTTATTTTAAACAATTATCACTGCTTGTAAAAGTACTTTATAATATTTCCATACGCTAGATTTGGCGAGAAATCACTTAGAGTGGAATATGATACTTACACTGATTTTCCATACAGAATAACATATTACATGATACTTAGAAGCGCTTTATATCAATATAATGTTTTTGAACTGAACTTTCCAATTACTCATTAGTCTTCAAGATACATTGATTTTTTCAATGAAAAAAATCTATAATTATGCTTATTAAAAGAAATTAACTTTATAGGATACAAATATTAAACATTAAATAATATTTATTTTCCTATATAAATATTTATTCAAATAAAATTGTAAAGAGAGGGAAATAAAACAAACACCAGAATTTTCTCTATAGCTATAGTCATCATTGAAGATATAATTATTCGAAATTTCCCAAAATGTTTAATGATAATATTGTAATTTATAAAGATATTTAATATTAATATATTTATTACTGAAAAAAAAGATGAACGAAATATTCATTCATTATAAGCCAATACTTTATGCAGGTGTTTTTTTATTTATTCTTTAATGAACTGATCATTGAAAACACATCATCTAATATGTTGTATTATTTAGAGAGGAAAACTTACCACACTTGGCCATAAGCTCCCGATCCTACGGGAGAAAGAGATTGATATCTTTCAGGCACCTCCCATATAGTTTTATTTAGTTCAATTTTCATAAAGCCAGTCTTCATATTTAATACAGTACTTTGGGCTATGATAAATTATGATAGAAAAAATAGAAATGCTAACAACTCCTAAGAGCGATTAAGAAAACATGAAATCAGTTTCTAATTATCACACAGATTCACATAGCTACCATCATACAAATCATAACATTGATGAACCTTTCAGATTTTACTATTGCCAATCTTAATATTCACAATTTAAGAAAAACTAATAAACTATATTTTTTGCCTACATTCTCAATTCTTTCACACCTATATGTTCTCAATTCCTTCTTATATATTTTACTTAGGAAAAAATATTTTATAAAAGTTTATTCAATAATTTTACTGCGCAATGTAAATTTCAGTTTATTATTTATATTCCAAATAATAAACAAGAAGTACCTATTTAGTATTATGGTATTCATTACTTAATCTGTAAAATTGAAGGTTGACATAAGCAAATCATATGACTTTAGAAACTTCTGAACTGATTAAAAAAAAGTATGGATATTTATTTATTTATTACATTACATATATTCAGACTAGTATGCTTGATTCTTGAGATCCGCTTGTAAGTCTTCGTCGATAATAGGACAAATAGCACAATGACAGATGTACAACCACAGAAGATAACGAAGAAAACACCCAGGGCCACGGTGGGAATCGAACCCACACTCCTACGCTCTCAAGCGATTAACGGAGTGATGCTTTGACCACTCAGCCACGGAGCGCCCAAAAGTATGGGTGGAAATTTCTGTAAAGCGTAGAATAGAAATTTCTGTAAAGCGTAGCATAGAAGGCGCTACTACCGTGGAGATCTAGAAAACTTCCTGCTTACAATTCCCTTATTGTCATACCATAGTTCTTGTTTTTTGGAGTTTCCATTGCTTATTAGAAATATTCATTTAAAAGTAATATTTTTATGTGAAAAAATGGCGGATTGTTCTAAATTGCGAAATACGCAAATTTTTGAAATCTGTTTATTTTGTCATTATTTAATGTTTTCTGTGACTCTTTTTCTCCTTTTTCGTGTTGAAATTATCGTCTGACTTTGGCTTATGTTTGATTGACTAAGTTTGAGTATTTTTGTTCTTTTATTTTTACTATTTAAATTCTTAATTTATTTCACTTTTTAAATTTTTTTTTCATTATTATAGATTCAAAATAATTGAAGCAGAGACTGAAATGATTTACACGGACTGCGATTCGCGCATTCCAAAAATAAACACTTCAAGATTATTGACTTTTGAAGATTCTATTCCACAACTAATCCAGTTAGCTGCGGAAAATGGTATTACTAAGTTCTTCATTTTCCTGTCTCCCACTGATGGTACTGCATCTATTCCGATGAAATCTTATAATTTAAAGCAAGAAATAATTCACCTTGTAAAAAATCACAAGAAAATAATACAAATTCAACATACCCGTCAAGGTAAGCTTCTATTCGAAACTAATTGCCCAGATGCTGCTGTAGAAATAAGCAAGATAAACAATATTCTTGGAGTACCTGTTAACTCCAGTTTTCAACCTGAATACATTTCTTCAAGATTTCTTATAAAAGAAATAAATGTAGATTTACCTTTATATCTTGTTGCTGAAGAAATTGCGCAAAATGGCTTAACGATATTAAGCTTACAAAGATTTACAAAAAAGAATTCAGAAGAACTGAGTGAAAATATTTTAGGGAGCGTCATTGGACATCATTTACCTCAAACTATTAAATTATTCTATTCCATCATTCCAATTTATTCTTTTATTGATAACGTTCGCCAATGTGGAAAATGCTATAGATTCACTCACCCTACGAAAAAATGTACACAAGAAGTCTTCCTGTGGAACATTCCATAAAGACTCTCCCTGTGCCAATGAAACACCTAAATGTATAAACTGTCAGGGAAATCATGCAACTAATGGCATTTCCTGCCCTACGAGGCTTGCAGAAAGAAAATTCTTACATTTTAAAAGCATGAACCACCTTCCATTTATTGAGGCGAGAAGGCGTTATAATAAATCTTTAAAAACCAGTTACTCCAGTGTAACCAAAAGTCATCTTCCTTATGTGCCAAATCAAAATGAAATAACTGATATTGTTATAAAAGCAGTGACTGAGATGGCTTCTATTTTTGAAGCAAAATTACTTGCGATACAGGCTAGACAAGATCAAATGATCCAACAAATGTTCTCATTCATGAAAGAATGTATGCGAACATGTTCGAATCCAGCTAGATCAGTTTCTAGATCTCCTCCCAGAAAGAGTCGTGCAAGATCTATCCAGTCAAGAAAGATAAGTCCAAAAAATTCTGTGAATCAGCAAATTATATCTCCCGAACAACCTATTATGAAATCTCCTCAACCAAATATTAAATATGCAGAACCTAACATTAAAGAAAGAATTGAGCCAGGAAGAAGTCGTAAAAAACATTCATAATTTTTTTCTTAAAAAAAATATTTTTACTACGAGCGCACTTTTTTTGATTTTCAATAACTGTTCAGGTTTTTCGTTTTTATTTCATGTTCAATTTAATTTCTTGGAATGCAAGAAGCGTTCTATCTAAGCGCCCGTATGTAAAACTACCGTACTTTCAATCTTCCGATGTCCTAGTAATTCAAGAAACGTTTCTTAAAAAATCCGATTTATTTCAAATTTGTAATAAAACAATAATTAGATTAGATAGGTAAGATGGCCGTGGTGGAGGACTTCTTTTTCCTGTTGATAAATCTCTACTTGTCCAAGTTTTAAATATACCCCGCTCAGAAGATAACGATACAGAAATATTAGCTATAAAAATTACTATATCCAAATCATCTCTTACTTTAGTAAATGTATACGTCCCACACGGTAAATTTTCAAGTTCTTTGTTCCATAGCATCTTATCAAATATTCATCCTCCCTTCATAATAATTGGAGACTTTAATATACGAAGTTCGGCGCTTGGTAGTTATTCAAACTCTCCCGAATCTTCAGAATTCCTCGATTGGATACTGGATAGCAACATTTGTCTTTTAAATACCTCTCAGCCTACTCATTTCGGACTCCACCATAGACCATCCCTTATCGATTATAACTTTGTATCTCCTGATATTTTTTCTTTTTGTAATTTCTCAGTCAGTTCAGATAGTTATGGTAGTGACCATGTGCCTGTTCAAACAAGTGTTAAAATCTACAATAACGATTTTTCGAAAGGTACTTCCCGCAATAGAATTTTATGGACAGGCTTCTTCAATTCAATGAACACTCAAATTGCTAATAACGGACTAGTTTCTGTCGGTCAATTCCAAATTCTATGCAAAAACAATCTTGATAAATTCAGGAAGAAACAAATCTTTCCGTTAAAGTCATATCCTCCGTGGTGGGCATCGGAATGTTGTTATCTTTTGGGTCAAAAAAGAAAACTTTGGAAGAAAGCGAAAAGTTCTCTTAATAAAACTCTGTGGATACAGTACAAACGAATTTTTGCAAAACTTCATCAGCTTCTTCTAACCCTTTCCAGAAATTTCTGGGATAAAACTATAACAAATGCTGGTATATCTAAGGACATTTATTCTATTCTTAAAAAACTTAAAAATAGAGCTACTGACTCACCAACTCATCATCTACTAATTTCTAGCGAAACTTCAATTATTTCGGACCCTGTTGTTCAGACTAACTTATTTGCCAAATTTTATTCCCGTCAATTAGAAACTGAAGTACTACCTCTCGATTTAAGTTCAAACTTTGATTTAGAATATAACTCTGCATTCTCCCTCTCAGAGCTCCAATGGGCGATTTCTAAATGCAAAAATACTTCAGCTTGTCCTGATTTAATATCTGCTAACATTTTGAAGGGTCTATCAAACATAGCTTTACTATCCCTTTTGTCACTCATAAATAACTCTTGGTTAAGCGGTATTGTTCCCCCGTCTTGGAAAAAATCCATCATAATTCCTATAATAAAACCTGAGAAAGATACTACTTCAGTGAATTCTTATCGCCCAATATCTCTTACAAGTGATCTATGTAAGGTCATGGAACGCATGATATTAAATCGTCTAACAAATCATATCTCCCTTTCCAAATATTTTCATCAAAATCATCATGGATTTATGCCTCATAGAGGTTGCGATAGTGTTCTTTCTATGCTTCATCATCATATTATTGCTTTATGATCACAGAGAAAATATATCATATGCGCAACTGTAGACATATCTCAAGCTTACGACTCAGTGTGCCCACACGGTCTTATTTATAAGCTCCTTTAATTTGATATCAGAGGAAATGCTGCTCATTGGATATTGGATTCTTTATCGGATAGAAGTTTTAAAGTGAAATGGCGTGGAACATTATATCAACCCACTTTCTCTAATAGAAGTGTTCCTCAAGGCAGTGTTCTTTCTCGCTTTCTTTTTATGATTTATATGTCAGATATTTACGAAGTTCTCTCTGCTGACATTAAGTGTTTTGTTTATGCTGATGACATAATCCTTTTGGCTGCTCATACATCACAAGAAAGTCTACAGCAGAAAATGCAGACTGCTATAATAAAACTTGAACAATGGTGTGATGAATGGAAACTAAAAATTGATTCCTCAAAGTGTTTAGTCATTGATTTCTCTTCCAAAAAATCTCCTGTAAGTTTTGAATTAACTATCAACCAATTACCTATCTCTTGGTCTAAGCACATAAAAATTCTGGGCTTCTATTTTACTAATAACTTAAGCTTCAAGTATAATTTTCAAATGAAAAGAAAATCCATCCAGAAGAAAATCAATGTTTTAAAAGCTATTGCAGGTAATAGATGGGGAGCAAAAACTAATCACTTACTTTAAATTGTTCAGTCCTTCCTTACAAGTAGCCTCAATTATGGATGTCATGTATTTACATCGGCGAGTTTATCAGACCGAAAAATCTTGGATCCGATATATCACTCAGTTCTTAGAATTGCTACAGGTCTTCCTCGCTGGACACCTATTCCACTTCTTCTGAAGGAAGCAGGGGTCTTACCTCTTTCTGTAAGACAGAACTTTCTCTCTACAAGGATGTACATTAGAAATCTTGCACTTTCTACTAGATCTCCATGTGGTAGTTTGTGGGAATCAATGCCATACAGCCATATCTCTGGCGCTCTTCCTCTATCTTTGCGAGTGAAAAAATGGCTTGAAGAAAATGGAATTCAAGAATCACATATTTTAAGAGTTCCTGCAAAACCTACATCTGTTAATATTAATTTAAAAATATTTCTTAGAAAATATACTTTTCAGACTAAAAATCTTCCTACAAATACTATCAATGACCTCTTTGAACTGCATAGTACTTCTGAATGGTCCAATCACATATTATTATTTACTGCTGCATCTAAAATAGAAAATAAACTTGGAATCGCTGTTTATAACAGAAATAACTCCTTTGTTTCCGGGCAAATCAATAACACTAATTCCATCTTTACAGCAGAGGCTATGGCTTTATATCTGGCCGCCAGATTCTGGCGGCGTCTATATTCTGTATTTCTCCCTCCAACTATATCATATTTTCAGACTCCTTATCCTGTCTAAGCAGTTTGAAAACTCTCTCAACCTCTTCCCCAACCATCATTCAACACATCGGATCAGCTTTAAGAAATGCAACTAAGATTTGCGAATCTATTCAATTAATTTGGATTCCAGGTCATTCCGGAATTGATGGGAACGAAAAAGTAGATGCTCTTGCGAAATCGGCCATTAATAAAAGTTATATTCTGCACTCAATTTCACCTGAAGACCTTATCCATAATATAAGAAACATTTTTATCAATTATAATAACAACGAATGGAAAAATAGTAAATATGCCTCTAACTTTTCGCACATGTCTTCTATCACGAAAATTCACCGCAATTATATTAATTCTCGCCTTGAAGAAGTGTGGCTAGCTAGAGTTAGAACTAGATCTTTTCCGACAAATGCTAAATTACATAAATTCAGACTTTCTGCAACGGATAAATGCTCTTGTGGAGAAAGAGAAACCATGGATCACATAATGCTATCGTGTCCTCGATATGATAAAGCAAGAAATTCCTTAAGAGAAAATCTTGGAATTGGAGCTCTTTCTTTCTCTTGGATTTTAGATTTGTCAACGAGTCCTAAAGAGAAAATTGACGCAACTATTTCTTTTTTGAAACAAATTAATAGATTCTAATTTTTTTTTCTCATCTTTGTATTTCCAAGCGGGCTTATTTCCCCTTCATTTGTCAATCAAACGCCGTGCTTATACTTTCGTTTTGATTGTCATTTTTTTTTCAAAATCATCAATCCATCAATTTTTGCTTAGTTTTCAAATAAAAACTCAATCTTACTCAATGCGAGCTATAAGCCTATGAGCATAAAGCTCCGAAACAGTTTTTTGCCATAACCTAACCTAACCTAACCTATTTTTATTTTGTTTTGCTATACATGCAGCTTATTTATTTCAAGTTGTTTTTCTGTGTTTTTTATTACGTTTCACTGTCATATCTTTAAAATACAGCGTATAATTTATAATTATAAAAATTTTTGAATACTGATGTTCCGTAACACTTTTAAAACTGAATATTTTAATAAATAAAAATCATTTCTTTAATGAAAAGAACTTTACTAACTTTATAGTTGTGAGTTTATTTTGATTAAAATAAACTCATTAAAAAATTCTTTATATTTTGTGCATTTAAAATTAAAGTTTTTATCGAATAAATTTGTAAGTAATTTCTTTTAGGAAACAATTAGAAAATATTTTTTTTCAATAAATTGCGAAGCAAAACGGAAATTATGTCTCAAGGAACTTTTGAATATACTCATGAATCCGAATTAGGAAAAAAAGAATAGTAAATATCTTTTATTCACTAATTTTTCATTATATTTGTATCAATGTCATTTAATTTATAACAATGTATTTCAATTTTGGTTTTTAAAATTTGTATTCCAAATTGCAAAACGTCCATTTATTCATAATTAATAAAATTAAAACCCATCACAGGATACTGTAAATTATAAATTAGGCAATGAATGCATCAACATTTACATTAAATCATTGTTATTAAAGTTAAACGTAATGTTATTAAAGTTAAAAATATTGAGTTTAAATAATAAAAATTTGTTGTAATGATACTTTATACTGAAAGGTTTAGAATGGTATAAATGCAATGAAATAAATTCAAACTCAAAAAACTGATATTTTAAAATAAAAGTGAATTTAAATCATAAAAATTTGATTTACTAATACTTATACTGAAAGGTATAAAATGAAAACAAAAATGTGCATAAGAACTTATGAGTAATATTTAAATGAAAGCAACTGTAATATGTCATTTAATCTATTTCTTACTGCTTTATCTGTATCTTCAGCTAATAAAAGGTCATAATAACGGAACATAATAATTATTCTGTAAAATTAAGCAAGCAATACACTGTGCTCACATCCTGTTAGAGATTAGGAGTGACCAATAATTTTTGTTAGTAATTTTTTATCTACTCTGAAGTGCTGAATTTATTGCCCATAGGTTCCTGGGAAGAGTTTATATGAAATGGCTCTTTGAGCATCCCACAAGTGCTCTTTGGAATTGAGGTTCAATACCTACCTGTAATTACACTATATTATGAATATCTTCTTGCTGATGGTTAATTACTCTTCCTGATATGACTCATAATGTGGTTTTAAAAGTATTAGCAACTCGTATAAGTTTAACAATTGATTGAACATTTATTTCTCATTAAATATTGATAAAATTAATCATATAAAATGATAATAATATATATTATTATTATTTTATATGAAATAATAATCGTATAAAATAATATGGTTAAAGTCCTTGAAGAGAAGAGGAATAAATTGAATACTTTACATTTAAGTTCTGAAACAGTGAATTTACCAACTATAAAAAAAATGTGTGCTAAAATAAAAGAAATGAAAATGCATGGTACTTATATATTGTCTTGTCGACCACGAAAAAATATGTGGTTTATTGATGCAATTTAGCACTAAATAAATGACAAATATAGTTTTTATCTATTTATTACAGTTAAGAGATGAATAAACTGTCCTACTTTTTCTTCTCATTTTGAAAAAATATTAAAATTTGCAAAATTTGGCATGTTTTTATGGGGGAAAATGTTGACGGGATAGTACTTAACAACCAAATGCACTTAGGATGTATAAAGTAATAAACTGTTTATTTGATATTTGCCTAAAATGCATGGATTAAAAAATAGTGTAGAAAAGCTTTTCTGTGAAAAAAATCTTTTAAAAGTAATTTTGAAATAAAGTAGATACTTGCTTTTAAAAATTTCTAGTTTACGAACATTAAAAATTTTTTAACAAATGTCATGTTAACATGGTCCCATAAATGCAATGATAATTTCAATCATATTTATCAACTGATTTTGAAAAAAAATCCCATATTCTAATCTATTTTTATGCATTGTTCAGTTCTTTTTATTTTTTTTTATTCTTTTTATTTTATGGTTGAGAAATTTGAATTGATGTTTTTATTGCAGAATTGTATATCTTCCAAATTTTGAATAAATAACAGCAATGCTGGTGCTGAAATCCCAGATTTATTAAGCAGAAATCTGATATTTTTAACATTCCTAATGTAACTCTCATCTACAACCTACACATCAAAGCATAATCAATAGTTCCAAATGATACTTTTTTTATCATATAATACTTTTGGAAGGAGTTATCATGGCTTGGAATCATCTTATGAAATTAACATTTTATGCCCACTAGTTTTGTCAGTCTATACTTGGAATGATGTTACCAAAAAAAATGATGTCTGTGTTATTTTGATATAAAGGTTTCATGAAAGAAACCACTCTAGTAGAAGAAATCCAAAAACATTTACTTGATTTGAAAAAAAGTTACCCATTCATAAACTTTGACAAAAAAAAAGATTTTGTTGCCCAAAATTTTATTGCTAGTCTAATTGAATATGGTCTCTGGTGTAATTTGCATGTAAGAAATATTGAATGATTAAATTATTGAGAACATAAAAAAGGAGAATTAACAAGAACTCGTAAATATTAGACAAGAAAAAATGACAGTTCTTTGACCATCTGTTGAAAAGTAGGGGAATGCCCAAAATTAAGGTATTATTTTGAGAAAAAAGCAGTCAAATACTTTCTTAAATTGAAAAAATGTATCTTAAAAAATTTAATTTTGAAACAGAAAAACAAAAATGATTATATTTCATGATTTTTCATTATTAATTAGGAATTGTTTTTAAGTATGAATTTTACATTAAATTTTATTTTTTTTATAATGCATACTAAATGAATTTTCTTAAAATTACTTTATTTATAAAGAGCAGTTTGGTAAAATAGAAATTGTTTTAATGTCTAACACATACTTTTCTATTTAACGAATTTTCTATTTTAAGAGCTGTTTATTAGTCCCTACAAATTCACATAAAAATGTCTGCTGTTGCTGGGAATATGACTTATAATTTGCACTGTTCTCTGAAGTTTTACTTTTGGGTTCTTAATGAAATAAATGGAATAGTATTTGTTAAACTGCATTTCTTTCAATAAACTTTTGAACTTTCAAATAAATTTAATAATTAAGTAACATTTTTACTCCAGGGTTCATAAATAAATGATGTATTGATAATTTTCTGCATTAGTTTTTTAGCTCGTGGAAAAAGAATTTAAAGTGAGATATACTTAACTAATGTTAGTAAAACAATTCCGTGACCTGGACTGGAAAAGAAAATCAGTTGAAGGAAAATAATATTTAAATATATTATTTGATCAATGAGAAAATATTTTTTTTAAATTTGTGCATAGATATTTTACCACCTTTTAATAAATTACTAAAATTTCTGCTAATTGAAAATCCTATTCATGTTGTGCATGCTGAGTTATTGCTAATCTTTTATTTATCTTTTGCATGAAACCTAAGCAGTGCTTGAATTTTTAATATTGCTATTTTGTTTATTTAATTTAAAGATTCAGTAAGCAGTATGAGTATAAATTTATACTTGTTGGTTTATTTGCTTATCAAATGCCATAGTTTGCTGAAGAAAGAAACTATATTTATAAATAAAATTACTATTCATATCTTTTCAAGTGGTAAAGAATTATTAAGAAACAACTGCAAACTTGTTGGGAAACTTCTCTGAGGATAATAAATGTATACTTTTTTTTTGCATTAAATTTAAAATACAAAAAAGGAATATGCAAGCTTACAACTTTTATGAATTTAGCTGTTATCTCTGAAGAATAATCAGATTATTTATTTGAAAAAAAACTAGAGTTAGGCAATAAATAAAATAAATATTGTTAAATTATGTGTGTGCAATTGGAATAAAACAACCAGCACTGATTTAAATTGGTGCTCAAAAATAATTCAAGATGTTGTTTCAAAATTATTTTATGCGTTTCGGTTCTTCTGGGCAAAGTTTAAAAAGAAAAAAATTGTTTTATATTTTAGCACATAATGGCAATGTTTTCTCGTTAGCCATGATGAGAAACGGAAATTAGCACCCCCATTCAACCCATCTGTGGAAAGAGAAATAACTTCCCAGACTCTACGGTCTCAAACGCTTCGAGCGGTCCGAAAATGCACATGTCATACCCTTTTCCTATGGGGGGGGAGAGATGAAGGCTCCAGCTTGAAAAACTAGATGGGGAAAAGAAATGGTAGAGGTATAATTTTGTTCTTTAGTTACACAGATTAAAACTGAAAAGTTTTACTGAAATACTTTTCCGAAAGTTGGCAGGTATGTATAAGAAATCATGGTGGGTTGGGGCATTCTCTGTTGTTATCAGAAGTTAATGAGTTCGAATCCTGACCCACCTGATAATCTGTTGTATTCACTAATAGTGGCTGAGGCACATAAAATATGTTGTGGTTGCATTATCCTCCAAGTGGAATGATACCTCTGGGGATGACAGGACAAGTCTTGGGTCTTTTACTTTGCTTCTGCTACTATATTATTAAGACCCACCTACTTCCATGGAAATGATGGCACACCCATTGGTTGCTGCACTGTATAGGCTGCTATCAATTCTGTTCCTTGTAGTGTTATTTAGAATAATTCTAAGTGACCAGGCATTAGGAAAAAAAAAAACATTCTATATATGTTAAATTCATTGCAAGTCGAATTTAAAAAAAATCATTGTGTTCTTGACTAAAAAATTTTTAAAAGCTCTCATTACATTGTGGACCTGATCATTCTCCTAATGTCAATATTTTGATTTTATTTGAGCTACGTAGTTAAATTTAGATGCTGTTAATTAGAATTTTAGGTTTGCTTTAGTTAACACTTGTAAGTAAGTTTTTACTATTTAAAAAGTTAGATGAACTTTATTTTCAGAGTTTTGATTTCATTAGTTATTAATACATTCTTTTGAGTAAACGCGTAGTTATTTACTGCACAAAGTTAATTTAAATTAGTATTGCTTTATAATTTTTGTATTAAATATCATCACATTATCATGTTGATATTTAGATAAAGAAAAATGGAATTTCTTTTAGAAAATTACTGCAAATTTTTCTTTGCTTTTCTTCTGAAAATAATTTATTTGTTAACTGTGGAGGGATAACTTTAGATTTATTAGTTCAAGAAAAAGACAAATAAAATATAAATAATTTTTTATAAAAATGTTAATAAACATTAACATTTAAAATTGCAGTTATAAAAATATATTTTGGATAGTTGAGCAAACTAACATTTTCTGACTATAAAATTTAATTCATTAATTCCAAACTCTATAAATTGCCTAAAAATTAAAAACATGTTTTAAATAAAAACTGAATTTTGTCTGGAAAATTTCAGACTGTTTTTGAAGATATTTTACACCCTAGAAAATATGTATTTAATTTTTTTTTTTAAATTTAATGTCTTGTATAAAATATTTTTCATCTATGTATATATATCCCATCTATAAGAGGTTGAAAATTTATTCTTAAACTTATTTTCTAAAGAGAATAGATTTTTTTTGTTTGGATAAAAGTCCTTCATATTCAGTGTTTCTTTAATTGCTCTTTTAAAAACTAAAAATAAATAAATAGATCATTATAAAATAAATATAAACATTTATTGAACTATATTTTTCTGCATAAATTGCTGGAAGACTATATGTTACATTTAAGTCTGTCTTGTTTAGATACAATTCTAGAAAAATATTACTTATATTTAAATAGAAATATAAGTAATATTTTTCTAAGAATTGTAGAAATTCTTTTGAGTATTCTTAATATTTCATTATTGAGTCATTGTATAGTAGTAGAAGAAGAGACATTTTTTTAATGATTTTCTTTGAAGTTGTTTTGCATTCCTCCATAATGTAATGCACACATATATATGTATGTATTTGTAAGTAGGTCTCTGTGTTTAATCATTGAGGATTTCTTAACAAATGGCAATTTAAAATATACCTAAGCAATAATTACATATTTTTAACAAATATATAAATTGTTTGTTATAAAAACGTGCAATTAATGTGTACTTTACCATTTTAAAAGAGTGGTTGATATTTTAGATCAACTAGCAAAAAATAAAAATAAACATTGAAATATCATTGTTCATAAAAAATCTTATTTAGAATAATCTATTTCACACTTCTGCAATTCTTAAATATTAAAATCTAAGGAAAGCAAAAAGGAAATGATAAACAGCATAAATCAATATCAACAAAGAAATTTCAAATGTTTATGCTCAGCCATAGGAAAAGAATATGTATGTACTTGCTAAAAAGTGTGTTGCTCCTTTGTGTGTTGACACTTTTTCATTTCAAGTATGTCAATTTCGTTGGTTATTGCTTTATAGCACCCATAATTAAAAAAATATCAATTATTTAGATACATTTTAACTTGCCATTTGTTAAGAATGTTATAATTTATATTTTAATAATATACTATTATTATATTTCATCTTTGTCAATATATAAAAAGTTTATTTGTGGACCCTGTTGGATTCTGTAATTTTTTTATAGAATACAATTAAGTTTAAAACAAAAATTTTAACATATTAATTTCTGAATAAAGAAAATTCTATTCAGCCTGGTTTCTTTGTATTTTGAAGTTATATATTAATTAATTTGGTTTTGTTATGCTTAGAGTTAAAGTAAAATAAAAAATTCTTCCATCATTTTACTTTTAGTTGGGATAATGCATACTGTGAAGAATTAGAAAATTATGAACAATTTGGTGAAGTGGGTGATATATGGTAAATCACTGTTTCCCTAAAATTTAAGAAATTTTATTTAAAATGTTTGAAAATCAATTGTTTTGTTATATTTTTATGAGTAACTCTGAAATATATGTTATCTTAAACTTGTGTTAGAATAAAATATTTTAGATAGAAAATAAAATTTTATTGTATTTCGAAATTCAAATAATATCAGAAACTATTTACTGATACATATCTTTACACACATATATAAATACAACAAAAAATACTTCTTTTACTTAAATGAAAATGCTAACTGTAAATTTTCTTTTGAATTAAACATGAAAATATCTTAGCTTTACACAATAAAAGTCTTTTATTCACTGATTATATATTCTGTTATAAAATATTTTATTTACACTTTCAATCAACTGATATTAAGGAATCACTTATCTAAATATATTCTATATGTACATTTTTCCTTGTAGGTTTGGCAAAAAGAATTTGCAACGTATTGTTAACTGGTTACTAAATAAAAAAATTGAAAAATCATTGCCAATTCTCGATATTGGTTGTGGAAATGGAATTACTTTAATTTCACTGGTAAAACTCACTTTTTCTCATTGACTGTGAACCAATGAATTCATTTGAATCTGAAATGAATTAAATTAATATTTAATAATAGTTAAAAAATTTATGAAATATGTAAAAATTAAAATGTAGTTCATTAAAAAAATTTATTTTTGAAGAAGTTATATTTTATATAATTGATATCTGTTATAACTTTCATCAGTTTCAGATTTATAATTAAGTTTCTCTATTTTTTATTTCTTACATAGGTAATGGAAATGACTGTAAATTAATTTTACAATGCTTATTTCTAATTTTTATTCTCTTATTTATATCAAAATATCTCTTAGGTTATTGTGTGTGTTTTTAGTTTATTTATAATTTATATTAAAGAATATGATGTTGAATTAACACCACTCAAAAGAATGTGAGTAAAAAAATTTAAAACTACTAAGTAAATTTTGGCAAAACTGAGAAACTTATTAGAAAATATTAAGTTCACATTTTTATTTTTATAATTAATCACATATTCAAAATTTAAAAACTAGTAAACATTACATAGCATTTGTAAATTTACATAATTTGCATTGAAAAAACTGAGGAATAGGAAAAATAGAGGCTTCATTAAAAAAGATTTATTTATTTTACAAATAATTTTGAATTATATTTTTAATATTGCATAAAATTATCCTAATTATCCTAAAATAAAATATTAATCATTTGTATTATTGTATTTTTAATATAGTAAATATTAGTAGAAATTTTGTTTTTTATTTTAGTCAAATTCAGAATAATTAAAGAGGAAATATTTTTTTAAAGAATAATGTCTTAGCTTATATAAAATATTTGGTTCATATTTTTATTTTAAAAAAGTGCAAATGTGTATAATTTTTTCTTTATTAAATTTGTACTTTTTTCTTGAATTTAAATTCAAATGTCTTATCACTTGCATCATTCATTTCATGTGAAGTCTCCATTTGTGTAATTTATTTCATGTTTTCTCATCACATTTTTCTTCATTATCTTTCAATATGCTTCAATTTTGTCTGAAATTATATTTAAATTTGAAGTAAATTGTGTTCAAACAATGTCTCATTTTAAAAATATTCAAAATTTAGAGAAATAAAATCAATTTAGAAATATTAAATCACTTTTATTACTAATATATTTTTTATTGTAATATAGTTTATATATATTTCTGTTTATTTGTGTGTGGTTAATTAAATTATACAGTCATCTTTGTATAGTTATCATAAAATCACATTGTACTAATACCATCAAATTTATCTGAAATAAAATTCTGATATTTGAATTTAAATTTTTAATCACTTATTTCTAATAAAAAATAAGATTCACCATCATGTATTTAAATATTTCTTCATTTAGGCCAAAGTTGGATTCGAAGATTTATCTGGTATTGATTATTCTGACAAAGCTATTGAACTTGCACAAAAAATTGCTGAAAAAGATTTTGCCAAAATAAAATATCAAGTATGTATTAAAATTCAAAATGCTTTATCAATGTTAGACATTTTAAAAAGATATTGTTATAGAAAGATTTTTTAAAGTACCCACAAATGAAAAATTTCTTAATTTAATAAAAAAAAATATTTTTTTATCGTTATACAAAAAATTGTACTTTTTGTTTAATGATTTACTAAACTCAGTGATTCTACAGTCTGAAACTCAGCCTATATGAAACCTCCAGCGTTTAATTTCCAAGCATGCTTGGTTCACAGTTTTATCAACTCATGAAAAGGAGGAAAGACTGAATTAACCTTGCCAACCCCAAGGATCAAACCTTAGATGTATACTCATATCAAAATATTTTTACAGTCCTTAATTTTTATATAGTTTAATTTTGAGGTTTCTAAACAATCAATTTTGATTCCTTTGGTAAATATAATATTTTTGATTTGTGGAAAATAAAATAAAAAATTCTGAAGTTATATATAGAATTGTGCTTTGAGGTTAATTTAAATTAACTTCACAATTATTTATGAAAAGCATCAGTGTCACCAGAAAAATAATAACTATTTCAAGTTTCGAACATTTATTTAAAAAATATGTAAAAACTTTAAATAATATAAATAAATTGTGATTTTCAGCTGTTTTCCAAATTTTTAGAGTATTTATATTCTTTATAGATAGTCTTGTTACATTCTGTTTTTACTGCAAATGTCAATATTAACTTGCAAAATTGCTTCTTATGAAAAAAAATATTTGGATTATGATGTTACTAAAATAAAAATAAAATGCAACACTAAATAATATGAAATATTTTTTGTTGTTATTTTCAAATTTTCATATTGTTGAAACTAGTTTTAGTCATGTTAATGTTACCTTAATCAGGAAAATAAGTTAACATAAAATTTTGAGGGTAGAACTTTTTAAATTTTAACTAAATATTAACAATCTTTTCAAAAGCCATCCAAATTTTTATCTTTATAATTGATTAATGTCAAAGATATTACTAAAATGATTACTGTAAAATTATTTTATTGCATGCAATAGTAATTGGAGTAACAGAAAATAAAGGGTGAAAATGTATTTCACAAGAAACACAATAACTTAATATTATATTGCAACTAATTTATAATTCAAATTTTCTAATTTTATAGCTAATTTTTCTCAACTATAGTAATTCTATGTGATTAAATTATGATTTCTATTTATTTTATATTTGGATCTGCATTTTTAATTCTTTTATGATATTAATGTTAGAAAAAAGTAACTTGAGTTATCAGAATTACCATTTCAATTTTATGAAATTCCAAAATATGTGTAAAAAATTGAATTTTTGCTTGAAACAAATAAAAATAAATTTTATGGATAGAAAAGAAATTTTGAAAATTTTCTTGGTTGTAACTTATAAAAGTTTTAATGAAAAGTCAAAATTGGCTTAGAAGAGGGGAGGAAAAGTAGCAACAAATACAAACTAGAGGGCTGATCTATCATGAAGTGAATTCAATCATTAAGATTAATTCTCACTATTGGGAACATTAGAAGTTTAAAATCAAATATACCAAATATTCCGCAGCCAAATAATACTTGTATAAATTAATTTAAATATTAACAATATGATTATTTTGGTTATAACTGTGATAATATGGTAAGACTGCTTTTTATAGTAGAAAGCCTCAGGTTCAATCCTAGTACTGTTGTAAAACAGGAAATGAGTTTTTTTTTAAAAATTTTTTTATGTATTTAAACTATCTTGAATATCTGTTGAGGTTTCCACTTGGGAGTTTTTAAATTTAATCGTACTATATATAAAGATAGTAAATACTATGAAATTTTACTTCCATGAATGTTAAAAAATGCTTTGCAACAATCTTCAGCTGTTAGGCTATCCAATATAAGTCACACAATATAATTAATACATTTTTATAGTTAATAATAAAATTTTAAATAAATTACTATTTTGTATCAGTTAGCATGTTAATATAATAAAATATGATAATATAATTGAACAAAATGTATCAAAGTATAAAAAATAAACAATTTTAAAAGTTATCTCGACTGAATCTATCTTGAAAAGCTGATTTTATGAAGAAATTGTAAAACAATATCATAAGCTTGCTATTTTGGCAAGAAAATTTTGTTCTAAAAATTTTATAAATCTTGAAGATCAATTTCAAGTTGTTTAAACTAAAAGTTTATCTTATAAACACATTAATGTGTACAAATCTACATATGTGAATAAGATGTTAGTTAATAAACTATTGAATAAAATAGATTTCATGTAGCTTAATTTCTTGATTCACAAAAGGATTTTTGAATTTTATATCTCTGTGCATGTGTGCACATGTGTTGATGTGTAGGTGAGAGGGAGGAAAAGTTCATTTAAAGGCTTTTAAAATTAAATTTAAATTACTAATAATATTTAAATAAAAATATGCATTAAATCCAGATTTCTTATTATTCTGCCCTTAATTTAAATTACAATGATTTTACTTGAAATGAACTGAATACTTTTCAGTATTAGACAATGATGAGTTAGACAATAAATGAGTTAGAAAAATAACAAATACAGTATAGGATTCATTATCTGGCAACCTTGGGACCGAGCATATTCCGGTTACTGGAATTTTCCAGTTTTTGGATCACTGCCGAAAATTTCAATAATCATTTGAAAAAAATTGCGACACCCGTTCTCCAACCATGAAATAATTTTTGGAAGAAAAATAATAACTGTATCGTTAATATTTTGATGAAAAATACACACACACATATATGTATAATAAAATAACCTAAAATTTGCAAAGTAAGATTATATTTTGTTTATTGATCCAAACATATCGCTAATTGTTTTTTGTTTTAAATGCTTTGGTTTTTCTGACAATAAAGTTTCTTGTATTTTATATACAAACATAATATCGCGTTCCTTAAAAAGGATTTTTGTTCTATTTCGTGGATAAGTTCTTTTCTTAGTTCTAGACAAAGGTCAATGGAAATGTTTTCCGTATTTTCTGTTTCCTCTACATCGGTATCCTCAGAACTTGAAGAATCGGTGTCTTTCCTATTGAGCACTTCACTGACGATCTCGTAATCAGTTAACTGAAGTAAAATCGAAGCATTTATGTCAGCATTTAAGGAATCTTGTATAGTTTTTTCATTGATTATTTCCTCACTTGAAATGCTTTTGGCATATTATAACAATTCTTGGATTATTTCTTTTTCTTGTGACCTGCGAAAATCACAAAATTCGTCGTTTTTTTCTCCTTCAAGAAAAATTTAAAGAGGCCAGATATTATGCCAAGCATTGATCAGAGTATTCTTGTTTAAGGAATTGTAGGAATTAGCAATACTCCAAATGGCATCTTTGATCATAAACTTTTTTGAAAATCTTCTCATTCCTTCTCTGGAGTTGCAGAATTCTAAATATTTTCGGATAAAAGCCGTTTTCTACGAATATTTTAACGAATTTAGAATACCCTGATCCATTGGCTGGATCAAAGATGTGCAATTTGGTGGTATAAATACAACTCGGACATTGTCCTTTTCAAGAGTTTCTGCTTCAGCATGAGTCAAACAGTTATCCAAAAGAAGCAAAATCTTCGAATTATTTGGAAGCCCTGCTTTATTACAATGACTGAGCTTCTGGAACAAAATGCTTTTTGAACCATTCTGTAAAAAGTTCTTGGGTTATCCATGCATGTTTATTACTTTTGTAAATAGCAAGCAAAATCTTTACATTTTTTAATGCTTGAGGCCTGGCACTTTTGCCAATAACCTGCAATTTGCACTTATTAGTGCTGCTGTGTTACTGCATGCAAGAACCGTTAGACGTTCTTTGCAATCCTTAATTACGGATGGTGCACTTTCTTCTGACATTACCTATGTTTTTCTTGCTACGTATTTCCAGAATAACATTGTTTCGTCTGCATTATACACCACCTCTGGCAAGTACTGACCATCAGAAATTAAATTGGAAAATTCCTCGCAATATGATTCCACAGATGCTTTATCCCCACAAATGCTTAATATTCTCAATCCGTGATGCTTTTTGAATTTGTTGAACCACCCAGAAAAATAATCACACTCGATTTTTAGGCCTAACTGTTCATGGAACACTTTTGCTTGGGCCATAATAACAGCGTGATTCAATGGAACTTTCTCGCTCCTTTACTGTCGGATCCACTCCATTAACACCATATCCAAATCTAGATTTCTTGGTTGATGCAATGTTTTACGATCTTTCATTAGTTTTGCTGAATCGCTGTTACTGTAGGATTTCAGCAATACTGGTTTTTGCTTTTTTAAGTCATAAATTGTGTAGCTTCCGACACTGTATTGTTCACATAGTGATTTTACAAATGTTCCTCCTAATTTCCTCAGTAATTAAACTTTTTGAAATATACTAAGGGAAATGCATTTTCTTTTCACCTCTCTTGTATAACTGTTTTTGCTTATTTTTTTAGACATCCATGCATGTGTGAAAATAAAATCGCTCAACTGAAGCATGGATAAATCCGATCAAATACAAAGTCACCTCTTGTCTAAAAAATATGCCCAATCCTTAATCTGCCCCCTCCCCCCTCATTTGCTTAACCTGATTGGATGATTGACATCCAATCAGATCTGTAACATTGAATCTGCTAGTCATCCTATCCTTTGACCTTGAAATACGGGACAACTTCCCGTTCTGTTTCTCCGAATGTAGTACAAGATACTTAAAAGCATGGTAGCTAAAAATGAGAAAAAGCTTCGTCACATGGAATATATACGAGGGTTACTCTGAAATTTTTGAGATACCCGCAGATGAGAATTTACAAAATAAAAATAACGGTTTAATTTTAAAGTACAAGGAATTTTAACACAGAAGATGATTTTTTACTGACTTACTTCAACTTGTTTAGCATGGAATAAATTTTAAACAGAAGAGAAAATGGAGTTGACGCGAGAACATTTTCGCGCTATAATCTTCTACGATTTCAAAGCAGGATTAAATCAAGAAGAATGCGTTCAACGGTTGCAATTAGCATTTGGTGATGAATCTCCAGCTCGTGCTACTGTATTCAGATGGTTTTAAGAATTTAGAAGAGGTCGCAATTTTCTTCAGGATGAAGAACACACAGGAAGGCCACCGTCGGCAGCAATCCCGGATAATGTGTCTGCTATACGAAAAATGTTAATGGATGATAATCGCTGTACCTATCAAATGATACAGAAGGAACTTAACATTGGATCCGCAGCCATACACAATATCATTCATGAAGAATTACATATAAAAAAAGTGCTTTGCCGTTGGGTTCCCCATAATCTAGCTGAGCATCAAAAAGAGGAGCGTGTCAGAATCAGTAAAGAAACTCTTAATATGCTGAATGATGGTGGCCACCGCATCATTTCTAAATTTGTAACAGGTGATGAAACGTACATACTGTTTTTTGACGTTCCAACACGTCAAAAAACCAAAGTATGGGCCTTTGAAGATGATCCCATGCCGACAATGGGGAAAAAACAACACGCACTGAAAAAAGTGATGTATGCTGTTTTCTTCAGAAGTACGGGATTGGTCAAAGCCATCAAGTTGGAAGGACAGAAGACAGTAACAGCAAACTGGTATACCACTAAATGCCTTCCAGAAATTCTACAAGAACTGAATGTTAGGGGACTAATGCTTCACCATGACAATCCATCTTCATATACAGCCGGATTAACAGTTGAGTTTCTTAAACAAAAACAAATTAAAGTGATCGAACATCCGCCGTATTCACCTGATCAAGCTATGTTCTAACTATGTGCGACTTTTGGTTATTCTTTAATCTAAAAAAGAACTTACGTGGACGTCGTTTTCATTCGGAAGAAGAGATTGATGTGGCTATAAATGCATTTTTTCATCTATTCGAAGAAATGAATGGCTTGAGGCATTTTATCTGTGGAAAATTCGTCTACAAAAGTGCATTGATTCTGGAGGAGACTACTTTGAACACACCTAATATTTTGTAAGTATAACTTTAAAAACCTAGTTGTCTCGCAAAAATTTCAGAGTGACTCTCGTATATATATATATATATATATATATATATATATATATATATATATAAGAGAGAGAGAGAGAGAGAGAGAGAGAGAGAAGGTTATATAGTATTATATTTCTTATAATAGGACGGGCTGACAAATAAAAATAACATATTTTAGGTCGAAAATATTTTTTAAACTTACAAAAAAAATGAAAAAATTACAATCTGAAAAATGCTGGCTTCCGTGAAGCCTGATAATAGATCCTATACTGTACTAATTAAATATTTTTATCTATTTTAAATTTTGACCTCAAAAATGGTTATAGCATATTTTACAAATATATATACATATATATATATATTTATATATATTGTACCATCAGATTATCAAGTGTTAGCAAAATATATATTCTATAAGTTTTTTTTTAATTTAAAATATATTATTTAATTTTATTAATTACTTTATTTAATTATTATAATAACTTTTATTTAATTTTTTATCAGTTTATTTCATTGCAACAGGAAAAAATTAGTCATGAATTTATAGTAATTATTTTCATAATTTTGATATAATTTCAAATTGAATTGAATTTTTGTGTGCTATTATATTTTTAATGCAAAAATGTGTTAATGTTTGTTTAATACTCATAGGCATTAGATTTTCTGAATCCAGAAGCAACTCTTAACAACATACCAAACAATTTTCATATTATTATTGATAAAGGTAAATTATTAATACTAAGCTTATATAAATATACTTCGTAATTTCATTGTCCTTTATTGAAAATTAATCTGTTTAAAATAAACGTATTACATAAATTTTTCTCTTGTAAATTTGAATAATAAATTATAATAAGCTTTTATATTAACAAACTTAAAATGAGAAAGAAAAATAATATTTTTTATGTTTTAGTATATTCCCATCCATTTTAAAGAAACTAATCAAAATATAATATTAGGAATTTATCATATATAAAAAACAGGCATTCCTATAACATTTATTTAGGCTCTTTTTGATAAGTTTTCTAGTTTTAAAAGTTGTTTATGAAAAACAATACAAATGGTTAAAAAGTGTTCTATCCTTATTTCTTATTTCAAAACAAATCTGTCTCTGATTAATTCTCATGTCTGATCAAATCTTTGATTTATAAAGAAATGGCACTACATCAGTATTTTAGCTCATGATGTTGGACATTAGTCTTTGATAGATTAGATTGCAATATTAACCATGATATCTTCAAAAAGAGCTCAACTGTCTTCAAAAATTAAGCTATCTTTCCCCACACACAGTATGTTTCATTGATTTTAAATTTCAATAATTGTTAAGTTTATGTATCAAAACTCCATGATCAGTGCTTTTCCTGTGTTTCATGTGATCTAGTGCTTTGTTTTGATTTGTAATGAATACTGCTAGGGATTTGAAGGGAAACAGTTTAAGAATATGACCAGTGTATCTTATTTGAATTTATGTTGTTTCTTACAACACTCTTCTCAAGAGCCATTTTCCAAAAGCTAATGTTCAACTAGCCTTAGAAACAATTTAATAATGCTTGCAATTGAAATTTTATCATATTTAACATAATCCCTAGGTGCAGCCTTAATCAAGCATATAAATGGCCGATCTGAACCTTTAAATTATGCATTTTATGTGTTTGAATGATTTAACAACTAATTTCTTTTTTTCTGGTGCACATTTATATTTATAAATTTTTCATCTTTAAATTGCATCCGTTAATGTGAAATTTTAACCATTTATTTTTAACATATTCCTTTCTAACACCTTTTCTTATGTAAAGGTATTTAATTCTTACTATTTCTTGATATTGTAATTTTAATGATCAACAGTGTTTGTATGAAAATATTGAAAGCCATCCACTGGCTAGAAATATTTTTGTAATATGTTAAAAATTTCCAATACACCACCAATTATATTTAGTGTATAATTGACTATGTAGGTACAATAAATATTTTTTGATTTTATTTACGCTGTCAATAACAAACTAAAATATTTTTAAACCTTAAATTAATGGTTCTCAATGCTGAAATTAACAAAATGGCTGACATATTGGGTCAGTTCTGAAAAATGATTATTATAATCTAATTCTGAGTACTTAATGGTTACTATCTTACTAAGTGCAATGGACATTATTTGTCTCAAAATCAAATTATTTATATGTAATTTATCACTAAAATTGCGACATCAAAAAAGGACTTAAAAAATTGATTTTTTGATAACTAATAAATATTGTTCATATGCAAATGATCAAAAATAAGGTTAAAAGTATTCAAAGTCAATTCCATACAAATAGCCTACAGTATGATGAATAATGTGTAATTTAGCATTTTTGAACAAAAATTATTTCTGGGACAGTTTAAAAAAATTAGCAGACATAATTTTTTTTGTTTATTAATATAACATTGAGCTGTTAGTATATCAGGAGTGAAGACTCCGATTTTATATATATATATATATATATATATATATATATATATATATATCAAGATGGTGCGCTTTCATAAAATTTTATTGGTCACAATTTTCTTAATTTAATTTTCTATTATTATAGTATCTGAGGTAGATAAAACTTTTAATGGGAAATATTTTAATGAAAAAAATCTGCACAGTTTCTACACAGTTATTTGTGATTTATGGAACTCTTATCACTAGACAATTGTGACACTGGAAAATATTGTGCAATTGGATTCTGATTATATTTGTTGTAACTGTTGAGCTTGGTATGTCATGTTGAATTTCTTTGCAGTATTGTAGTAGTGCTCCAATCAAATAACAATATTAATAGCTACTCCTTGCTGCCATTTTAAATTAGATGTCATTATGCCACCAATTTTAAACACTGGTATATATATATTAATATTTATTGCATAATGAAAGCGATAATATTAACATATTTCAGTTCAAAGATTCTGGGACTTTTTATTTACAACAGATGTTGCAGGATGCAATGATACATTCAAATCACAAGAATTTATCTATTTTCTTATGTCATTTAAAAATTGCAATACCCAGGTTTTCATAATTTTCAAGTTTTTTCCATAAGTTATTTCCTACAGTATAATCACTAGAAAATTTCCTCATTTTTATATATAGTTACACCTTAAATTCTATGAATTTGCTTACTTTATATCCTTTCCTTTTTTAATATTGTATTTTCAAATTTATAAACAATATAAATTTAAAATACATATATTCAGATGCTTTTTTACTTCATTATTTCAATTTTAAAATTGTTGCAATTTAATCATTTTTGTTCATTAATGTATTTTTTTTTATTAATTCTTGAAGAATAATGTTTCACTGTTATCGTCCTGTTTCATTGCTTTCAGGTACTTATGATGCCATATGTCTTGACCATGAACATATTGAGAAGAAAAGAGAACAATATATATTTCAAATTGAGAACCTTTTAAATCCTGATGGTTATTTTATAATTATTTCCTGTAATTGGACAAAAGATGAACTTTTATTGCACTTTGAAAGTAAATAGTTTAATTTCCTTTTCTCAAAAAAATAATCGAAAAAAACAAATATATATATATATATATATATATATATATATATATATATATATATATATATATATATATATATATATAATTATTATTTATCTCACAGAAAAAATTATGAACGATTGATTGTAATAAGAAAAATTTCATAGTCTTTTTTTTTATACTTTCCTATTCAATGTTGCTAAAATAAAAAATATTTTAAATGAAATGAGTAAATAATCACTAATTATTTAAAAATTATATTATTTTTCTTTAATTTTGAAGTACATTCCTTTATTTAAAAGATGTTTTTAGGAAATGGTAAAAAATTATATAAAATATTTATATTTTTCCATAGTTATTTTAAAAAATTAGCAATTTTTTAAGCAACTTTTATAATTTAAGTATTAAAGAATGAAAATGCTAGCATAGCTATGATAAAATAGTTAAGCAAAAAGTACAATAATATAAAAATGTATTAATTTAAGTTTTCTTAAAAGAGTGAATTTAAGAAAATATTTTTAAAATGTATTAAAATAGCTTTACAAATTTAAACTGTATTTTGAAGTATATTGCAGATTCTTCTTTGCTTGCATATTTTAATTAAATAAAAGGTAAAATATCATTTGATGTTTTACACTTAAAGAGAATATGCACATGTTGATTACTTAAACATAAATGAACAGAAATAGCAAGCACAGATAGCTGTAATCGTTAAAGTGTTAAAAGTGAAAGTTCTTTGTTAATTTTAGTTATATTAATATCTCACACCCAGGAAATCGGTGCTATTTTGAATTGGAAAACTTTTGTTCACATATATAAGATTCTATGAACCTCAGGAAGAATCATTTTAGTAGTAGACTGACAGATAAGCATTTAGCTTTGTATCTTAGAATCAGTACACCTCACTTAGAACCTCAATATAAGGAACTTTTACAAGAAAAATCACAATTTCTTTCATCTCATAACATATTTAAATTGTAAAACTTGTATATTGCTTTTTAAATTTTAGAAAAATTTATCTTGGCTCACCAACTTCTTCTTCCCCCTAACTTTTGGTCCACAATGCAAGTAAAGTTTTCCCATCCCTGTTCTAGATAATAAAAAAGATTCTTCGATCACGGAGAAAATTTTTAAATTAAAGCTATGAAATTTTGAGTTTGTATGAAACTAAAATTTGTTTTTTACATATGTACTCCTTTAGATATGTTTATTTCAATTTGAATTACATTGAATAAAAATATTTATTATTGTAGGCCAAGACCTTAAAGTAATAAATAATCACATTTACTTACTCACCTTTACTTATAGTTTCTCTGATTAAACATATAAGTAGCATTCCATTCAGCCCTTAAAGTAAAATATTAATCACTGATTTAGCATTATAAGCCTTCCCAAAAATAATTAATTTATTACTTAAAAAATTAAACTGTAAGTCTGGAAGTAATTTTTGAACCTTATATATATAGTAATTTGGATCTTCTGTTGGTTACAATCAGAACAACTACATAACTAAATTGAAAATAGTTATTTCAGCATATGTATTATCTTTTTTATACATATTTTTCTTTTGAAAATATTCTTTTTCTGAAACTGTTTTGCTTATATTATCTAAGGTATGGTTTTCACTAAAAACAATGGAATTATGTTAGTAGCAAGACTAATATTAGATTTTTGCAACTAGTAATAAAACAAACTTTTTCCTTAATATATATATATATATATATATATATATATATATATATATATATATATATATATATATATATATATATATATATTTTCTCTTTATTTGTAGGTATGAAACTCCATGATGAAATTGAAATTCCCAAAATATCTTTTGGTGGACGAACTGGCCAGACTGTTACTGCTCTAATATTCCAAAAGAATATATAACATAATTAGAAAATGTTTTAAAAAATTAGCAATATATTTGAATTAAATATTCAGTTTTTAAAAAAGTTAAAGCCTCCATTTAAAATTAAAATCATTTACTGTTTTCTAGCAGCTAATTATACAATTTAAATTAGGTGAATGATTAAGTTTACAAATTTGTAACTTAACTTTTGAAACATTTATAAAGTAATATTTGAAGTATGAATTTAACTATACAAGTTCTTAAATGTTGATAGATTAAAAATTT
The DNA here is from genome assembly GCA_037975125.1 of Latrodectus hesperus. NCBI lineage: Eukaryota > Metazoa > Arthropoda > Arachnida > Araneae > Theridiidae > Latrodectus > Latrodectus hesperus. Next base: position 7,530,760 of record CM075851.1, on the reverse strand, counting down.
ATATGTAACAGAATTTTTAAAAAAAATTGTCAAGCTCATGTAAATGAATTATAAGTAATGCATTATATTTGTGGTATTTGTATGGTATTTGTGTAGATATTTGTAAAAACTTTTTGCAAGAAAATTTAAATATTTCATCTTTTAACAAACATTTTTAAGTCAATAAATTAAAATTCTAATATATTTTTATTTATTTTTCTGTTTTATTCAAAAGTTTGCAAAATCTACTTTTTTTAACTGAAGATATAAAATTATAAAAAGGACATTCTTTTTAGCTGAAATAATTTATTGGAAGAAGTATTCAATAAATTTTTCGCCGAGCTGGCAGCCGAATGGTTAGCGCTCTTGCCTTCGGTTCAACAGTTCGTGGGTTCGAATCCCACCTTGGGCATGGATGTTTGTAGTGGTTCGGAATCCACTTTAAACTGTAAGTCCCGGTCTAATTAGCCCTCGTGTGCAAAAAATGACCGTTGAGCGACAAACAAACCAAACCAATCAATAAATTTTTCTGATCAAATTACATATATTTTCATTGTTATACAAATATTCTTTTACTGCTATCATCTCATCAAGACAGGTATGAAAAGAAGTACAAATGCAAAATATTTGCAATTCCTGATTCTCAAATATATTTGCTCATTAACATCTCTCATTTTTCAAATTTTTCAGTTTTCTATAATATTGCTAGTAAAAATCAAACAATAAAATTTTTTTATATAATTCACCTAATTAAAAGTAAACTATTTTTTATCAAGGAATAAGTTGTCATTTTTTATGAACATTGTGTACATAAAATATTTGGTGAAGATAGTAATTCAATTGTGAATTCACTAAATGATTGATCTTATTACTACTTATATGTAACAGTATTAAAGAAAATTAGATTTGTGACTGCAATCTAAATATTTTTTTTAATACTTTTAAATTTTATAAGGAAACTTGTTCTATCAAATAAAAAATAAAATCTATCCTCAGATTGATGTATGTCTTTTATTTTTATCTACATATTGTTGTATTTCCTAATTTTTTTGTAATCCATATTATTGGGCAAGGTGGTGTGAGATACAGAAAAATAAATTTGATGGTAAAAGAGAAAACACCACAAATATTAGAGATAAAAGCACAAGCTTATTTTGAAGTACAATAAATGTGTCCTTGGCATGGCAAAAAACCTATTGGTATGTTATGCTGACAATTAACTATTCTATTATTATATATCATTTTTTTGTTTGCTACATAGTGTAAAATATGATTAGTAATTGCAATGGATACTATTCATTTGGCATTATGTGAAAATAGTTATTTAATTCTTGACAGAAAACAAGAACTTAATTAAAAATTTTAACAAAAGGAAATAATTTAAACAGAATTCTCTCATGCAATTAGATCTTTCAAGTGATAAGATTAAAATATTAGTCATTCATTATACTATTTTACCGAAAATACAAAAACACATTTTGCATTAAACGACCTATTTTAATAATTATAACATATAATAAAAAAACACATAAAATATTAACAAATATAGAAAATTTATTGGTCCATAAAGAAAATAACTGTACAATGGAATGGAATGACAATATAAATATTTAGGTTTCAAATTTAAATCCTTTTTTTGACAAATCTTCTTTTGCCATTTTTATTTCCTAAAAAATTAAGTTATTTATTATAATAAACTATTTCTAAAAATAAAATATTTCTGATACTGAGATATAACAAAAAATCTTTCAAATCATTAAATATAAATAAGATAAAAGTATATGAAGTAAATATTAAAGTTTAATATATATACATAAACTAATTTTTTATATTATTTTAGTGATATCATATTTTCTTTTATATTTAAAATATAAATCTTTCTTGATAAGATTTCAGTGCAAATCTAAATAATTACATAAAGTTCAAATAGCATGTTCATTTGAGAAGTCAAACAAGTAATATGTTAAATGTGAGCATTTCCTTGTTGCCTGTGTATACTGGATAGTTAATGGAATACAAACATAGTATCATGAAATTCCTTTAGTATGTACAACTGAGATATTGCCTTAACTTGAACGCAATAACTGATAACACTTAAATCAATTATATTTAATTACTATAATAATATATTAACTTTATCCATATTCAAAAAGTTGATAACTAAATAATATTTTTAATTAATTCATATTATTTATTTACTACTCTGCAGGCTCATTGAGCTAAATATCAATTACAGACCATAAAAAAGAATGGTAATCTTTTAAAGAAAAAATCGCCAGACAATTCATACTTTTCAAAATTATTTTTGTAATCAAAATACTATCCACTGAAAGCCACATTTTTCATTACTTATTCTGCTTTATATGTTTTATACTCTAATATTCTCAACCATCTTTCAGCTTTGCAAATGCAAATATATCAAAAATTAATGTTTAACAGATCAATAAGTATATGAATATTTAAATGCAACTCTTCAAATAATTCAGAACACTGGCATTTTCAATGACAATCAAATTATCTCATCTAGACAAATGTAGCGAGCTTTGCCATTTATCTCAGCAATTTTTTGACTATTAAAATTCAAATAAACTTCTACATGGTAATATCAGGATTTTCTACTATCCACTCTTTAATTTGCTGCAGTTGAAGCTGATTTAATTTAGTTTTTCTATGGCATGATGGTGACGGAAAAAGATGAATACACTGAACGTCTCAAAGATAAAACTTTTAGAAGAAGCAATTGAAAACTCATGCAGCATACTTAATTTTTGAAAATCAAAGTATTAAAATAATAAAATATGCATTCAAATATATTTCCATGTTGTTGTCATAGAAATTTATTTAAAGTTTTCCTTCAACTTTAGATTTTCCATAAACAAAATAAAATTATGTCACTAATAATAAATGACTTTTGATAGATTATAACATCGAATATTTAGCAGAAATTATTATTTAAAAAAACTTACATAAATATGTTCTAATTTCATTTCATTATAATAATAAAAATAATCATTATCATTATAATTTTGATATTTTTTATTCTCCCAAAAAATAGATTAAATTAGAAATAAATAAATATATAGATGTATAATTTCCCAGTGAAATATATTTTTAACGCTTTCCAAAATATTAACATTTGAATATTAATTAAATGTAAATTGTGCAATCAAAAACAATAATTATGTGCAACTTCTTACAAAAATTATGAATTTTAAACATACTTTGTCAACATCAAATCAACTTTATAAGACATTTCGAAAAGACAAGACAATTAAACTAAGAATACACAAATGTACAAAATGCTATATTAAAAATGTATGTTAAAGTTCTATACTTTATAAAAAAATTTTAAAGGTTAAAATATTAGTCATTCATTATACTATTTTAATGAAAATTCAAAAACACATTTTGCAAACAAAATTCATTGAGAAATTTAAAATCTATACAGATTTAGAAACATCCAGTTCTTAAAAACAAATTTTATCTGTTTTAAAAATAATAAAAACAATCAAGAAAAAAGCATGAAAACTAAATGAAATGAAATACCATTTTTAATTCTTCAAATGCTTCAGGGCAATCATTAAAAGTAAAGACACGATATAGTACCACAATTAATGAGTAAACCTATAAATATAAATGTTAATTCCAGAAATAATAAAACTTTAAAAAAATGAACATTAAGAAACAGAATATTAATTATATAAGTTTTTAATGACTTCAATTTTTAAATGCATTATTATTAGTACCATATTAACTGTTTTTAATAACTAAATTAAAAACAGTTAATATGGTACTAATTAAATATGTTAAAATATATTGTTGTTAAGTATTTTTTTAACTGTTTATGAATTGAAAAATATTTTGACTATATTAATAGCTTTACAATTGGCAATAAGAAACTTTTTTCTTATGAGCTGCAATTTTTTTTTAAATATATTCCAAACAGAAATTTCTTTGTCTTTATTTTATCACGGAGACATTGATATAATAAACTAATAATAATATAAAATGACAAATAATAAAGATAATATAAGAAGATCAAATAAAACCATTATAATATAAATTCAAAATTCCAATTTCAAATAGTTAATACTTTTAAAAGTCAGACCATGACTACATTGCACATCTTAATAAAATAAGCATCCTTGCATCTAGTTTAAGTCAAATTAGTAATTTGGGAAATATGATTGCAGTATATCTTTTAGTATATGCTGAGAGCTAGATAAGTCTCAAAAATGGGGTGAGATAAACAGATTATACTGGAACACCAGAATTTTCACAAACTCTTAATAAAGACTACATCACTTGTGTTCTTTTCGTTATTGTTTAAAAAAATTTTACATTTTAATATCTACAGCATTATAGTTTTTTTGGGCTTTTATTTACTTCGTTTCCTATGTTAATTTGTTCTCGTTGTTACTTAAATGTTTTTTTCTTTTTATTATATTTGTTCTTCTACTTGAGATATTTATATAGATTGAGCCTTTCAATGTAACAACATATTTTCACAAGTTTTCTATTAACATTTTATAATCATTTTCGCAAATATGCAACTGTGTAACAAAATTTGTCCGAAATATTTAATCAAAAAGATATGGATCAATTTTCAGAATGGGTGTTTGTGCACAAATTTAAAAGTGTATTGAATACCATACATTAACATATGTACAATTTCAAATTTTGTGTATGTAAAAATGAAATTTAAGTTTAAAAAAGTTCCTTCTGATAACAGAATTAAAACAAAAGTGCACATCTAACTTTTCTTAATAATTAATCTTTTCAAATAAAACACAAATATTTAAAAAAACTTCAATTTGTGACATTTATAAGAGTATATACAAATGTGAAAATATAGTATGATCAGTTGTAATGCAAGCCAGATTATTTGAAATAGTGAGTTATAAATTAAGAAATATATAGCTCAGGATTATTACCAGAGAGTGTTATTTTATAGACAAAAGTTTCAGAGAACAAGTGATGTTTGTGACATTCAATTTAGTTTGTCACTCAATGGCCATTTTTCAGCACATTAGAGCTAATTAACCCACTATACAGTTTAAATACATCCTGAACCACAACAAACACCCAAACCTAAGGAAAAATTTGAACTTTTAAATATTTGAGCTATAGCAATAGAGCTGCCAGCATAACATATTTCTCTGATGATATCCCATCAAACATAATGTTAGAAAAAAGTCTGCAATATGTTTAAACAAAGTTATCATAGAAATAACTAAGACAACTCTGCTACGGTTTAAACGTGAAGATGTATCACCATTTTTTTCCAGTTAATCAGGATAAATAAACTGGAAACATTGAAGTTTTTCAAGCTATATTTAAATTTATTGAATATATACTTTTATTAATTATTGAGAAAAATAATTGTAGCAACATTTGTTTAAACATATTTTATAACCATTACTATTTCAATAAGTTTCAATGAAATAATTTTAAAGATTAAATCCAAATAAACATTCATATTTTACTTTAATTTGATGGTTTTCAAATGTTGCATACATAAATATTTGAAAAATAAATATATAATTATATGGAATGTATATCCTATATTAAAAACTTGAAAGAATACTTACACCAAATGCAATTACTCCATACACAGGAACCTGAAAAAAATGCATATAAATAAAATCAAAATCACATATATTCACTCTTATCACAATTTAAATTTATATGCAGAAGAATAATCATACATCATTAATTTGTGACAAAAAAGTTTTTCTAATTTCAATTTTTTTAAAAAGCTCATTTTGTTTTTAACCTAATTTATAATTTTAAAATAATCATAAAGGCAAATCAAATTAATCATAAAAAACATTTTTATTCACTTAAAAGAATTGTTAGTCGCAAATCAAACCAAGTATAGAAAAAAATAATAATTGATTTATTTTATGAAATTTCATTATAAAGAAAATACAGCAAGAACATAAGCATTGATGACAGCAAGAAATTTTACATAAATTTAAAAAGTGGAATTTATTGGTTGATGTGTTTCATACATAACAGTTATATTATGAAGTTAAAATAAAAGTAGGAATATACTTAATTGTAATTTTCATAGAAACATATTATAAATTAATTAAAATTTTGATCCATAGCATATGAGATATTAACATATAATTCAACTTTAATATTAAGAAATACAATATAGAATGTTTTAAAAAACGCTTAAATTATAGCTGCTAGATCATTACCAATATTTATTCCTTCTTGTGTTTTTTTACGTATAAATATCAGCATACTATTCCAGAAAATTTCTTTAATGATTTTCAGTTATATATATTGTATCTTTTTGGAATATTGTAAAATTTTTATTGCAAAACAAAAATTTTCATTTGTAGAATTGATACTTTAATGGGAAAAATAACAATAAACCTTCAAACAATAGGCTTTTCCTTAATTACATATTTTGAGTTTCTTTAATGATCTTAATTCTTCAGAGAGATAATAGGTAAATATTTTCCACTTAAAATGATTACTAAATGACATGAGCAATGCCATTCTTAACATTTGCATGATTATATTTAGTTACTATTGTAGTTTTTTATTATTGCAAAATCTATAACTTATTCTTCTCATTGAAAAAGAAGTACATTTTGACTTTGGTATAAAGTTATCAGCACACAAAGATAAAGGTTCCTTTCTATAAATAATCTTCAAATATTAAAGAAATAAATGTATAGTTGTTACTAACAAATAAATCATATTTAATAAAAGTATGCAAAAAATAGGCTCAGTAGGCACTTTTTAATTAAAAACAAATTTTCTTGTCATCTAGTTCAATTTTAATATTATAAATAAGCAGTACAAATAAAAAATAGTAGGGTTATTATCTGTGTAAAATAGTAATTATAATTCAAATACTTTTCAATTTTGTTGCGTATGCGTTAAAATTGTCACATCAAATTACTGACTTTAAATGCAATACCATAAATAACTACTTTTTGTGATCAAATCTTCAAACCTTTAACAGATATTTTAATCTATGTCAAAATGTTTTCGCGCCAAAGTATTACTTTTCCTCCGTATTCTGTGTTGTCACTAAAAATGTCGGTTCAGAAATTAGCGCCGATGAAATGAAATTGGATTATAATTTATTATTATGAATGAACATAATACAGAATTATTATAAATTTTATCACTGTCGGCAATATATATTCTTAATATTATAAAAAAGACTATTATTCTGAAGTTGTTCCAATAATTTAAATAGAGCAAATGAAATTCATACAAGCCAAGAATGCAAATCGTCTTTATTTAAAACTATGTTGTTTACTAAACATGAATACCATATAGATGAAATTATTGAAACACCAGCTAACCACTCCAACAACTTAGTCATTTTAGATTATAAATAAGTGTTCATATACAATCAGATCACTAACTATGTTCAATTAACGTGAGCTTATCTAGTGGGAATTTTCTTTCACGATCATTAAATAAATCAGCTTGATTTGTTGGACTTGTCATTTCATTTGGTTTCACCGGAAGTCATTCAGAAATAAATATAATTTTGCTTGTGCCAGCTTTAATATCTTGAATTCTTTCAAAGATTGAACATTTTTTATGAATTCATCAAACATCGCATTTCACTTTTGATATTAAATTTCTAACATTCATATGGTAATAATAATAATAATTATACTGCATTTATACTGTGTTTTTAAATTGATTCAAAATTTGTTAATAAGTTTTTAAATTAAAACAAAATCTTTTCTCTTCATGATCACAGACTTTTAACAAAAATCGCTTGTATCGTGATCATGATTAGACAATGATAATATTTGTGGTCAACGTGTTGAACAAAAAATTCAGATATCTTTTTTGCTCATCACTTTGATGACACTCATATTTACATCTTTCTCCAGAAGGCATAACAAGGAAGTATTTAAATGGATTGTGAGGTACATAAACTTTGCTATCAAAGAAAATCACAATCATTTAATAGAACAAATAAAGTTTATGGAGCTCTATTTAATCACAATAATAGAAGTTGTAACAACCAATAACCAGAAAAGACGTGAGTGACGTCACCACATCAAAGTTTGCTCCTGCTCCGGGTCATGTGACTGTTCGCGTTAATGTGTAACTTATAACCATTTTTCAGAATGCATCCGGTTCTCGCCGAGTAATGTTTTCGATTTCGATATGGAATAAAATTCTCATTTTTTCAAGATATTCCAGAGTCATTATTGATAATTTCGGTCTTCAATTTAAATGTCGCGTAGATATTTCAGCCCATAATTTTCCTATGTTACATTGAAAAGAATTCCATTTTTTACCAGATCGAGAAATCGAATTAGGAATTATTTAAATTAAAAATTAAAACATAAGTGGTGCCCAACGTGGGGCCTGAAGATTGAAATTAAAGTTTTATTGAAGAATGGATTTGTTGAAACAGAAACGAAAAGGGCTACGAGCATCCTTTACAGCCTGCGGGAATAAAATTCAAGAAGAATTGCTGAAATCAGAAGTAGATAAGAATGTTATTTCGGTTTTATCCGCACAGTTAAAAGACAAATTTCAAAGATTAGAAGTTTCTCAACAAGAAGTAGAGAACGGAATTTTATAACTTCAAAAGATTCGGATCGGTTATATGATGAAGATTTCATTACAGCAGAAGAATATCGTGATAGATATATTGAACTTTTTGAAAAATGCCGTAAAGTAACTATGAAAATGGAAATCTCTCAAGATACCTCAAATAAGAAACAACTCAAGCTCCCGAAGTTAGAACTAAAGCGATTTTCCGGTGCGGTTCGAGAATGGCTTGGTTTTTGGAGTCAGTTCTCCAAAATTGATGATGATGAGAAAATTACACCAGAAGACAAGTTCCAGTATTTGCTACAGGGAATAGTGCCAGAATCGAAAGCAGTAAGATTAGTAGAAAGTTTCCCGCCAACAGCGGAACCCAAAGTCATAGAACAGTTACAGGATCGCTTTGGGTGGAGTGATCTGCTAGTTTAGATTTACGTCAGAGACTTTTTAACTATGGTAATGCGAAATGCCTCCTCAAACCGAATAAAACGGATTTATGAAAACAGAAATATAAATATTGTACATTCTGAGCTATTAAAAGATTTTCATGAAGGTTTGGAAATACTCCCTTATGGGAGATACCAGTTAGGTTTGCCTTTTAAAACAGATACTTCAAGTTTACCCGATAACAAGGAACTAACTTGGAATAGACACCAAAATGCGCAAACGATCAAAAGATAAAAAATTAATTAAGGATTACGAAATGGCGCTTAAGGAATGGGAGCGTCTTGATATAATTGAAAGGGTACCCCAAAATGAAATTATAAGCGACAGGCAGTGTCACTATTTACCCCATAGGCCTATAGTCAAAAACGAAAGCACTACTACAAAATTAAGACCAGTTTTTGATGCCTCTAGTGGCAAGCCGTCCTTGAATGAATTTTTATATAAAGGGCCAAATCTCATTGAATTAATCCCTGACCTGACTGACCGATTTCGTTCATATCTCATTGGCCTGTCTGCAGATATCGAGAAGGCTTTTTTGCAGTTGTCTATTGCTCCAAGGTACAGAGACTTTTTACGCTTCTTTTATCCATGCGAAGATGAAATGGTCATTTATAGACATTGTAGAGTAGTTTTTGGGGTTACTTCCAGCCCTTTTCTTTTAGCAGCATCCATATCCCATTTGCTTAACAACACTTTTGTAGAAAACAATGAAATAATTGAAAAATTAAGAAAATCATTTTACGTAGACAATTGCCTTTCTGGTGTTTTCAACATCAAAGAACAAGAACATTTTATTTTAACAGCTATAGGAGTACTTTCACGTGGATGTTTCAACTTGCGAGGGTGGGAGAGCAATGTCAAGTGTAAATTCATTACGAAAAATTCTGGCACCACCAATGTTTTGGGAATTTTATGGAATTTGGACCGTGATACTTTGAAATGTAACTGTGATATCAAAGTTGATCCTTTTGTTTTAGAAGTATGCGGGAAAATAACAAAGAGAGTAATTTTTGCTACGATTCAGAAGATTTTTGATCCCATTGGTTTATTGTCAGCGGACATTTTGCCAATAAAAATTAAATTGCAAGACATATGGAAATTAAAACTGTCTTGGGACTCTCCTTTACCCACTAAAAATCAAAATAGTTTTAAAAGATGGATTATAGATTTACATAAATAATGTTGAAATAGCCCGCTATACAGAAATTAATGATTCGACACAAATGCATGTATTTATGGATGCTAGCAAAGTAGCTGATCCCGCTTGTGTTTTCCTTAGAACTATCACTTCCAATGGAGTAAAAATTTGTCTTTTAAGAGCTAAATGACGAGTAGCTCCTTTAAAACCCATTACCATCTCAAGATTGAGTTATTATACTGCACCATTGGAGTAAGATTAGCTCATTCGATCAAAGCGGCCCTGAATTTAAGTAACTTAAAAACAGTATTTTGGAGTGATTCAATGGTATCACTGTGGTAAATCCTGGAACATGGAGATTGGACTGTCCTTACCTCCAATCGAGTTAAAGAAAATTACCTATTGGCACCTAATGCCGAATGGAGACATATCCCTGGAGTTTCCAATCCCGCCGACATTCTATCGCGAGGTTGCTCTGTTCGTCAGTTTTCGGACTCCTGTTAGTGGGAGGGTCCCGAGTGGCTCAAAGAACCACCAGAAAATTGGCCTGAGAATAAATTAGTGTACGAACCAACCAAAATCGAAGTGGTAAAAAGAATCTTTCAACTTTGTAACATTAATCTTAGTGATGTAGAACCAGATTGGCATGCTCTCAGATTTTCTAGTTTCAATACTATTCTACGAATGACTAGTTGGTTGCTACGTTTTATCAGCAATGCACGAAAAATAAGTGGTGAAAGGAATTACGGTAACCTTTCGCCCGAAGAAATAGAATCGGCGGAAAAAATACTCATTCGTCTTGTACAGAGACATTGTTTCCCTCTTCCAAATAATTTAAAAATCTTAATGCAGTTAAAGATGACGAAGGTATACTTCGAATTAAAACTCGAATAACAGAACGAATTGACGAACCTTCATTCCTATCCCCTATTTTACTCCCTGATAAAAGCATTTTTACTCAAAGATTGATAGAACAACATCATATTAATCACTGTCATGCAGGTACCCAGATTTTATTAAATTTATTACGTTCAAATTACTGGATAGTTAAAGGGAGAAAAACAGTAAGGGGAGTAGTGAGAAAATGTATTCCTTTCCGCCGCTTCAAATCTAAGCCTTTTGTAAGTGATCCAGTTATTCTACCAGCTGACAGAGTAAAAGATGCTTCTGTGTTCGAAGTAATTGGACTTGATCTTGCTGGCCCCCTTTACATTAAGTATAGAGACTTTGGCTGATTGTTGTATGCACGATATATCGGCCTGATAACATCTTAAAACTAAAGCCAATAAACGAAAAAGATTCATCAGAAGGTTATAAACTTAAACGATATTTAATTTACATTATATACAAAAGTGATACACATAAGGCACGATAGTGACGACAGCTTCGGTCGGAGTTAACAGTCTGACTGACAGTTCGTTATTTTTTTCCTGAATCACTGGTGCTGTAGCGCCATCTGGTGTCTATGTTGGATTTGACATCTCTTGCTGCCATCTGGTGGAATGTACTGGATTAAATGTATGTGCGATCGCCACAGTACTCCCCCTAGTGCGATGCACGATTAAGAGGAGTATCGAAGATTAAATCGTACACGACGACCTGAACGAGTGATGACAGTTGGAGGTTGGTTGCTAGCGGGAACAGGACACGTCTCAGCCGTATTGTTCTGAACAGGACTTGGAGTGTGTGGAACATCTTGTTGCTCGTTAGAACTCTCGTTGAACGAAGGTGGGAGAAGAAATGCTGGTTTCAGCCTGTCAATGCTGATGGTGGTTTGGGAACCGTTGACGTCCAGCAGAAAAGTTTTCTCGTGACGAGTGATGACTTTAAAGGGTCCATCGTAAGGGCGTTGAAGAGGACGCTTGACAGCATCATGCCTCACAAAAACATGAGTGCATGAGGAGAGTTCTGACGGTACAAAAAAGGAAGGCGTGGAAGAGAGGTGTCTCGATGCAGGGGTTGGTGACAGCTTTGACATCTGCTCTTTAAGATCTTGTAAGAATGAGTGGTCAGGAGTATCCGGTGATGGCCTAACCGATGCTGGGTTGAAAAAATCACCTGGAAGGCGAATGGTGGTTCCATAGACCATCTCTGCACAAGTCGATTGCAGGTCTGGTTTAAAAACAGAACGTAGACCGAGCATGACAGTCGGCAGGGCTTCGGTCCAACGCTGTGACTGTGACATATGAGCCATGAGCGATTGCTTAAGACTGCGGTGCCATCTCTCCACGATTCCGTTGGATGACGGATGGTACGGAGTCGTCCTGATGCGCTGAATTCCAAGTAACTTGGTGAGTGCTTTGAAGAGATTCGAATGGAATTGTCGCCCCTGGTCAGTAGTAACAAGTTCGGGAACACCAAAACGTGCTATCCAATGATTATAGAAGGCTCTGGCAGTCGTGTCAGCAGTGATATCTGCTATGGGAATTGCCTCTGGCCACCGGGTGAAGCGGTCTATGCATGTCAGAATATATCTTGAGCCTTCTGATGGTAATAGCGGTCCAACAATGTCGATGTGGACATGAGCAAAACGCTTGTCTGGCACAGGAATTTTTTGGATCGGGCTCTTTGTGTGACGCTGAACTTTGGACTTTTGGCAAGAGAGGCATGCCTTAGTCCAGGCAGTTATATCACTGAGCATAGATGGCCATACATATCGTTGTTGAATAAGTTTTTTCGTCGCCCGTATGCCAGGGTGTGACAAGTTGTGGAGTTGCTGAAAAACAGGTTGCCGGAAGGATGCAGGTAGATAAGGGCGAACAGTTCCTTGAGATGTGTCACAAAAGATTGAAGTTTGTGGGTCTAACTTCAAGGGTTGAAGGTTGAGACTGCTGGCACTAGGATTCGACAAAAGTGCCTGTAATTCTTGGTCATTCTCCTGTGCTGCTGCGATGGACGAGAAGTCAATGGCAGAAGGAATGGTAATGTCGTGTATGCGTGATAAGGTATCTGCCACGACGTTTTCCGATCCCTTGACATGTTTAATATCGGTGGAGAACTGTGCGATGAAGTCCAGTTGCCTGAGCTGTCTTGGAGAGGATGAGGAATTTGTAGTAAAGGCAAAGGTGAGAGGTTTGTGATCTGTCTGGATCTGGAACTGTCGTCCCTCCAAGGAATGTCGAAAATGTTTCACAGCTGCATAGACGGCTAGAAGTTCTCTATCGTATGTGCTGTATCGAGTTTCCGTAGAAGTGAGCTTCCTTGAGAAGAAGGCGAGGGGTCTGATGCCATGTGGAGTTTCAGCTTGCAGAGTGGCGCCAATGGCCATATCTGAAGCATCAGTTGCAAGAATGAGTTTGTCATTATCTGTGTGATAAGACAAGGTAGTGGCTTGAATCAGGTCCTCTTTGCAGCGTTCGAAAGCTGCGCTAGCTTCCTCGGACCACACAACTGGGCGATTGTCCTTCTTCTTGCTATCTTTTAGGAAATGAGTGAGAGGAGCTTGTCGGCGGGCGGCTGCTGGTAAGAATCTTCGGTAAAAATTAATCATGGCCAGGAAACGTCGAAGCTCAGCCACAGTTTGGGGTTTTGGGAAAGATGATATGGCTTCAACTTTTTCAGGAAGTGGGCGAACCCCGTCTTGGGTAATCAGACAACCTAAGAATTTGATTTCTGATTGGCCGAAGATGCACTTAGATGGGTTGAGTGTGAAACCGAAGTGTTGCAAGCGATTAAAGACTTCTTTCAAGTGAGAAATGTGTTCCTCTTCGTTTGTAGAACTGATCAGGATGTCATCAAGGTAGGCAATGCAGTAGTCTAAACCTTGAAGAGCATTGTTAATGCATCTCTGAAAGGTCTGCCCAGCGTTTCGGAGGCCAAATGGCATAAAAACAAACTCGAAGAGTCCAAAAGGTGTCGTCACCGCCGTCTTTGGTATGTCGTCAGGAAAAACAGGGATCTGGTTGTAGGCGCGTGTGAGATCGAGAGTGGTAAAAATTTTTCGCCCAGCTAACAGATGTGTGCAGTCCTGGATGTGTGGAACAGGATAGCGGTCCGGAACTGTGACAGCATTCAGGCGTCTGTAGTCACCGCAAGGTCTCCAGTCACCGCTTTTCTTTGGAACCATGTGCAAAGGACTTGCCCAAGGACTTTTGGATGGACGTATGATGCCTTGTTGTAGCATGAATTGGAATTCTTCCTTTGCCGAATTTAGGAGAGGGGTGCTGAGACGTCTGGGCTTGGAAAAAACTGGAGGGCCGGTGGTCTCAATATGGTGATATACCTCGTAACTGGGCCTATCACCATTGAGACCCGAGGTGTTTAGAAGAGCGGGATAAGCAGACAAAAGTTTGTGGTATTTTGAAGATTCAGTTATTAACATAACTTTCTGAAGTGGCTCCGTAGAAATTTTTCCTGTGACCGAGATGTTGGTTGTGGGGTCCAGAAGTTGCCTGCGCCGGACGTCGACAAGTAAGTTGAAGTGTCTCAAAAAGTCAACACCAATGATAGGATTTGAGACGTCAGCGACTATAAAAGGCCAGGAAAATGATCTTCGTAGGTTTAAGTTGAGAGTTAATAACTTCGTTCCATAAGTTGGAATAGGAGTGTTGTTAGCTGCATATAAAGTCAGTTTTTCTCTTTGGGTATAAAAATTCTTAGGGCGAGGAATGACGGACACGTCAGCCCCAGTGTCAATAAGAAATTTCATGTTTAGAGCATTGTCGACCACATAAATTCGGGAAGTGCCGCGGTCAGCCATCGTGGCCACCTGTGACCGCGATGCTAGTTTTCCGGTTGACGGAAGGAGCAAGGTGGTGTACACTTTTTAGCTTTTGATCCAAAATTTGTATGGTAAAAACATAAATTATTGGAGGGCTCTTTGTATTGGCGGTTCCGTCCCCTGGATGGACTACGTCGCCTGCTGTTATTTCTATAGTGGCGCTGATTTTGCCTAGAACGTGCGTTTTGATGAACAATGGTTGAGAGTTCGCTCACTTGTTTAGTCAATTGTGATATTTGTGCTTCAAGGGTGCTCGTCGGAGGAGATGGTTGCAAGCTTGTGGAATTTATGGTTGAAGCATTAGTGAGGTCTGAAATTTTGTCCGCTACTGCGGCAAGTTGAGGGAGATCATCACTAAGTGCAGCGAGAATGCTTTGCGTGCTTGTAGGAAGTCTGGAAAGCCACAAGGATCGTAAAATAGCTTCTCCTGCCGTTGCGCCAGCAAGGGAACGCATACGGGTAAGCAATTGTGAGGGGCGTTGGTCGCCAAGTTCGAGACCTTGCAAAAGTCTGCGGAGTCTGGATTCTTCACTTTCTGAATGCAAGTCTATTAGACGAGCTTTAAGGTTTTTGTATTTATCCTTGGTCGGAGGCTGCAAGACAATGTCAGAGACAGTATTGAGCACGTCAGATTCAACCGCAGAAATTACATGGTTAAATTTGGTTGAATCTTCAGTAATGCCAGAAATTGAGAACTGTGCCTCGAGCTGTGCAAACCATAAGGTTGGATTTGCTTTCCAAAATGGTGGGGGTTTGACAGAAACACGAGACACACTAGCCTGTTTTTCGACCTCGTCGTCACTCATGGTGATACGAAATATAGGAATGAGCCACAAGAAATTATACAAGAAACAAATCAGAGCACAAGAAAAAATGAATTTCCCAGGGACAATCTTAACAACAATGATCAAAAGGTAATCAAAATGTAGGAAAGGAAATTAAGACTGCTACCACTAAGTACATATGATGCAATACAATTATGAAAAATTATGAATTAAAAAAAGCAACAATTTTAAGCAATCAATAGAAAATGCGAATATGTAACTTGTAATATAACACAATGAAACAAAGGAATAGAAAAAAAAATAGCAAGGCATGAAAAATAACACAAATAAATAAAAATGGATAGCAAAATATGGAATGAAATAAATTAGCGTTTAACAATCCGATGGCAATAATGAAAAAATGAAAAGAATAGAACGAGCTTACTTAAGATGATTGAAGTACGCATGGAATTCAAACGGTAAGAAACACAAAAATATATATAAATAACGATGTCGGCAACGATGAAGCACAAAGCACCTTTAGTAGAGCACAAACACGTTCAGTAAAACAGTATTGTCCGCTAAAACGAAAGCAGTTTGGCACCAGCACGAGTATTTTCATCGGTGAGGGCGATCTGTCGTAATTCACAAATTCCTTGATTTTCAGTCGAAATAATGATGAATATTTCACCTATGATGATATGGCAAGCCATTGAAAGATGATATTTTACCAGATTAGAAGGCAGCTACACGATCGAAACGGATAACTAATTGTCCGTGGAAGCGAATGCTTTTCGGTTCGAGAATAAATACACGTGTTCTATCTTCTAAGAGTCACCAATTTGGCTGATTGTTGTATGCACGATATATCGGCCTGATAACATCTTAAAACTAAAGCCAATAAACGAAAAAGATTCATCAGAAGGTTATAAACTTAAACGATATTTAATTTACATTATATACAAAAGTGATACACATAAGGCACGATAGTGACGACAGCTTCGGTCGGAGTTAACAGTCTGACTGACAGTTCGTTATTTTTTCCTGAATCACTGGTGCTGTAGCGCCATCTGGTGTCTATGTTGGATTTGACATCTCTTGCTGCCATCTGGTGGAATGTACTGGATTAAATGTATGTGCGATCGCCACAAGACAAAGTATTGGTAGTATTATTCACCTTTGCCATATATAGAGCGGTACATCTTGAGTTGGTTTCCTCGAGAGTTTTTCCGAAGTCGTGTTGGCAAGGTAAACTGTAACCGTACTTGGTATATTTTGGCGACGTTTCTTATTTAATACAAACCTAAAGAGGTAGTCTGAAAAGGGGTGTGGTGAATGGCGTTACCTAGTAGGGCGGTTGTAATAATGTAAGCAAATGAGGAAAACTCTAACAGAAATTTTATGAATCGAAAAGCAAATGAATGCAATAATGTATTTCTCCACCAATCACATTTTCCCCGAGCAATGATAGCTCCGCCTACAGCTCATCGTAGCTGGGTTACCATGCTGTGACTGTAATCGCTTAGATTTGGCGAAGAAGGCGATGAAATGTGTCATTTGGCGGAGGCAACACGAGTACCCGTATATCCCCGTTTCCTCATTGTCCACAGAAGCCTTTTTAATGTGTTTACGAAGGTTTATTGCCAGAAGAGGTAGACCACGTGTCATTTACTCCGACAACGGCACAAATTTCCATGGAGCTATTGAAGATTTTCGACTGTTGAATTGGGAGAAAATTACTCTAGAAACAGCCCTCCAACGTATTTCTTGGAAATTCAACCCTCCAACCGCAAGTTGGTGGGGTGGTTTTTGGGAAAGTCTGATTAGAGTGGTTAAAGATCTTCTTAAAAATACCCTCGGAAAGGCTGTACTTACATATGAAGAATTACTTACAGTACTCTAAGATTGTGAATCTGTTATAAATGCACGTCCACTCACATATCTTTCAGAGGACGTTGAAGATCTAAAGTCTATAACACCAGCCATGTTCATGTTAAGCGATCCCAAGATAAGCAGTGTAACAACAGATATTGATGAAGTTGAAGCCAAGCATTTTCGAATCAGAATTAAGCATCTAGCCAAAGTAACTGAGCAGTTAAAGCTGCGCTTTCGAAAGGAATACCTTGGTCAACTTACACAGCGTCTAAATAGAAGGTGTTCGACTCCAAAAATACTAGTTGGAGAAATCGTGTTAATCGGAGACGACAATAAAAAATGTTTGAACTGGCTTCTTGCTAAAGTCATACAGTTGATTCCTGGCAAAGATGATATCGCCAGAACTTTGAAATTGAAAACACAATCTAGTGTTTTAATGCGACCTATAAAGAGGATTTTTCCCCCAGAGATTTTGGCAACTACTGCTAAAGATGATGTCCCAACTACATCTAATGTGAGAAGAGATTCCTTTCCAGATGCTGAAGGAAATGATTTGTCACCGGTATCAGAAAATGACATTTCCAGTGATTCTCTAAGAACAATTTTGCTCAGTGATGATAAGGACTTACCAAAACAACCAGAACTGGACGATTAGTGAAAATTCCTAAAAAACTAAATCTGTAATCTTATAATTGTAACTATCTTTTTTCTTTTTCATTTAGGTTTTGTTTTCTCCCGAAACAAAAGATGGGAGGATATATAACAACCAATAACCAGAAAAGAAGCGAGTGACGTCATCACATCAAAGTTTGTACTGCTCCGGGTCATGTGACTGCTCGTGTTAATGTGTAACTTAAAACCATTTTTCAGAATGCATCCGGCACACGCCGAGTAATGTTTCGATTTCGATATGGAATAAATGCGCTTTTTTTTTTTTCAAGATATTCCAGAGTCATTATTGATAATTTCGGTCTTCAATTTAAATGTCGCGTAGACATTTCGGCCCATAATTTTCCTATGTTACATTGAAAAGAATTCCATTTTTTACCAGATCGAGAAATCGAATTAGGAATTATTTAAATTAAAGACGAAACTTAACAGAAGTAGTACTTTTCAACAAGTTATGAGTGTTGCTATTAAGAAAAATGCCGTGAACATAACGGTGTAACAAAGGGGAATATTAGTAAGAGTGGCACAAAAGTGAGGACAGTAGAAATTGTGATATGTCTTCTAAAGAGATGTCATATTTTATTTCTTCTATCATTTTTATATTTTGAATAACAAAGATATTTGTTTTAGTTACGTCTAAGCATCTTCTTTCTAAAAATACTCAGCCACATTTTCTTCATGCTTATTTGAACCTGACAGAAGATTTCTTTAATGAGAACATTTTTATAATAAGGCTCTACTCCTATCAGTAGAAAGGATTTTTTTCTAGATTATCTCAGACAATTTGCCTTAGAAGTCATAAATAAAATTCCGAAATGAGCTATTGAGATATTCACTTATGGCAGATGAATCAATAATTTTGCATGTAGCGAAACCTACAATGAAACCCCCAAAAACATTTTATATATGTAAATGTAACTCATGCTTCTGGTCCACTTTCAGAAGTGGATATCTTGCAATTTGTGTTGATATTGACTCTATTCTAAAAGAAAATAATTTTGACGATCTTTGAATTTGTACTTAATAACTGAATTCACACTGGAGACAAAATAAGTAACTCGGTCTTACTAAAGTTAAAGTTTATTTCTTTTCAAATCATATTTATTTCCATTGGATTCCATCCCACGTTCAACTTTTCTGTCATAAAATGGCAGATATTCTTGCGAAGGAGGATTATGACCGTTCAAGCCCTTCTCTTCTGACTTTACCAACCTTGAATTTATTTCCCAGAAAAAATCCCAAATTAAGAAGGATTGGCTGACACCTCTATTCACTTCTGGTACAGAGTATATAAATCAAACTATCTCTAACACTTTCATGTGAAAAATCCCTGCTCTAGCCTCTCGAGCCTTGCCACTAGCCTTCTGAAATGTTTTATATTTTTAACGATAAAAAAATCCTACGTCCAAAATGCCACCAACATTAGATTCCTACTGAACACATCTTTATAAATACTTAGGTCTCCGTCAGGAAGAAATATATTCTTCTCCTCTTTTAGTCTCCGACTTTTTAAAGGTAAACGGATTCATGAACACATCTTTAACATCTAGCTGAACACTGACTTTTTAAAGGTAAACGGATTCATGAATCTGGTCTGACTTCGTCAGACTAGGTTGGAATTCAGCAACAACACATTTTGAACAAATCTTCTCTTAAATTATTTATCTTAGTAGAAAATACCCAAAGAACCAATTAAAAACTGTAAAATAATTAATTTGGAAATAATTAATTTAGAAATTAATTAGGGAATTAATAATAAAATTAATTAGGAAATAATTAATTTGGAAAAAAAGTCATTTTTTAAAATATAATTTGGTGAGATAAGTGAATTCAAGTGAATATATTCAAACAATTTTTCAAATTTCATTTATCTCCTTTACATTATTTTCAAAGGGTGCTAATTTGGCAAATGTTGACATAATTTTTATATAAAAGGTAAGCATAGTTACTGATTTGGGCCTTATTTAAGAAAGGCTGCGATGGTGATAGTATGCGCCAAAATTTTAATCTAAATACAATATTGTATTAAATTTTATAGAGAAAGATGTACTTTTTAAAATACAGATCTATCACGTGATATATTGTAGGCAGATTTTAGTAAGTTTACAATTATTACTTAAAATACTCTAAAAACAGTAGTGCTGCATCTTGAAAGCTTTATGTGAATATATATTGACTTTATGAAACTATACACAAGTAATAAAATTTCAATATAATTTTTTTGAATTCATTGATATCAATAAAACTTTCTTGTACTACTACTGTTTGCAACGTAACTACATTGTAACTACGTAACTACATTGCAACAACATAACTACATTGATGTCAATGTAGTTACGTTGACATCTATGCAGCATCTTTATATACTTATGACCACAAATTTAATTTGGCAAATTTAAGTCATAGTGCATCTTGTGATAGTACACATTTGTTATACATTCTTTCACTGGCTAAAATAAATATTCATTATTTTTTTATCTTTCTTAACATCATATTTTTAAATGGTATTACCTAAAAACAAAAATGAAAAATAGTTTTATACTTAAAGTTTATTATTCATATATGAGTTAAGCAGAAAAAATTGAATCTTAAATAATATTACTGTAAAACCAATCAAAATAATGTTAGGAATGTTTATAAATAAAATCCAATGTTTGTCAGCAGAATTTTTATTCGGAGTTGGATTGTGAACGGCCTTAAAGACAGCAGGATGTCAATCTCTGGCTAACTTAATACAGAGGCTTTATTTTGGTTTGAAATTTTAACAGTACTCATAATTAACTTGAATTGTAAATGTTGTTGTTACTCATGACACTTGGACAAGCTCAAGGTCACTATGTCGTTGGCTATGCGAATTTAAGTCAGTAGGTTGCATCTTTCGTTTAATCAGAGCACCACGAAGGAAAAAGTACAACTTTTCTCAATACTCCTCCGATAGAGGGCACCACCAGAGGATCCACTCCTTGAATTTTGACATTGATCTGAAGAAGAAAGAAATTTATCAACACCATTACACCCCTGGTAACTGCTCAACGACCGATCACAGGACTTCCGATTTCCACAGATTTAACGAGCACGTGTATCGCGTGTATTCGATAGCGTCTTTAGCGGCACTTGGAATCTAGCCCCACCTTTCCGGACGGAAGGCCGATGCCCTGACCACTAGGTTATTACGGCCTTGAATCGTAAACGTACATCTTTGTTTGAAATATAATGGAACTCTGATTGATTATGCTTTGGTGTGGTTTTTAATAATTTTATCGAAATATAGAAACCATATACTGTAGCTGTTCTTGGGAGCAGAAGGCAGGAGTTCTAAGCCTGCCCATGTAAAAAAATCATCACCATATACTGGACCGCCAAACGGTATAAAGCTGTAGGCATTTTAACATCCACCTCATAAATCATCCCCCGAAGAACTTTTTATTGATAGCAAGCCGTATTCACGAGTCACAAAGGAGGAAACCCGGAAAACTCTCATTTTGTCCCCCTGATAGACGAGCATACTGAAGGCAAAACTGCAACAGAGGCTGGGATCAAGTCAGAGACCTTATGCTTCGCAGAGCGACGTCCTGTTACTTGGTTATCATGGGCTATTTGGATATGTTTATCGGTTTTTTTTAGAAAATAGAAATAGGCAGAAGGTAGCGTATGGCAAATACACACACATTTGCTCAAGCATAAGACCACGATGGCCCGCTTGGAAAAAGCTAATCCATCATGTTCACAAATGGCAACTCATGTATCAGATTAATAGGCCCTTAGTTATGTTTAGCGATTTCTCAGTGAGCAGAAATAAGCATCCGGAAATGTCTAGCAATCAAAAATAAATATATATTTTAGCCATTAAGTTTTTTAAATTTTGATTAATATTCACAAATTTTAAACGATTCAAGAAAATAAAATTTTCTCGTTTTTTTATGCATTTCCTTAATAAATAAAACTTTTTTTTTTTCAAAACAATAAATAAACTAATTTTTATCCCTTGTGATAAGATAAAAAAAAACCATTAACCCACTATCCTCGTCATCTAATCTGATAGAACTGGAACCCGCGTTATTTTTAGAGACCCAGTTCGCACTTCCTTGTATGAATCGAGTAAGATTTATTTCCCATATTTAAAATCCACACATTATTATAGGAATTGCAAACATCAATAGGGAAGTTTGCTTCTTCTATTATATTTTGCAGTATTCTTTAAATTAAATTATTTTAATTATTTTGCAGCGGAATTATTTAATCATGAAAGCGATAAAAGTAGAAAATTTTGGCCCACCACAAGTGATGCAACTTGGACATGTTAAAATGACAGAAATCTCATCCAAAAAGGTTTGCATAGAGAAAATATTTATTTTTTCAATGAATCACATTATATATATATATATATATATATATATATATATATATATATATATATATATATATATATATACATATATATATAGCAGCTATTGCACCTATTTTTACGTTGGGATGCTAAATAATTTTATGTATTAATAACTAACTTGTATTATAAGATTTAAGAAGAAAATGTTTATGACTTAACATTAGTTTTTTTAAGTATCATTAAAATATATACTCAGCAGAATATTAAATCAAATAAATACTCTTTTATGTTCACTAGACTAAGGCTTTGACATTTACTGGAAAAAGCAAACAACAAAAAAAAATGTAATTTTTTTTAAAAAGGTTGAATTTTTGCATAGTACGTAAATTATGTTAATTTATTTCACAGTTTTTAGGGATTTAAAATATCAGTTAATTCGAATTTACATAATATAGATAATAATTATGTCTAACAAATAAAATAAAAAAATAAAAGTAAGAAATATTTATCGAGTTTCAAAGTACTTTTTAACCAGAGATAGTAATAAGAATATTTTTTCATGAATACTTTTTTTTTTGATTAAACAGAAAAAAATTAAATCTCAAAACTGAAAAGATTATTTTTAAATCTTTTCAGTTTCGAGACTTTTAATAAAAATATGATAATTTGCAATCTTCATTTTATAGAAGATGGATTCTGGTATTTGAAGCACATTCAGTACTAGATAAGGAATTCAAATTTGACTGGTCAGTACGTTAAAATATCTTTTATTTTTTTAAGCATTAAGAACATGTATTTATTTTCTGTTTTATTATGGGATGAATTTTCAAAATTTATTTTAAAATATAACTTTACATTAGGATTATATGAGGATATTTTTTTATTATATTCCGCAGAGCACATACTTTATAACATATAAAAATATATTTAAATGTGTTTTTTTAATTTTTAAAAGTATCATTATCATTTTTAGCTATTATGACTTATAAGAAAGAATAGATATGAAATATTACATTTGTTTCAGCTAAGTAAAAAATAAGTATCCTTAATTTTTTAATCAATACATTTATCTTAAAGTAGATTTTATTTGAGCATAAACGTTTAACAAAGAAAGAAAAGAAGACAGTACGGTATATTTACATTATTATTCCAAGAAGTTTTAATTAATAATAAGCTTAATATGAAAAAATTTCCAGAATTTAACAAATTCTATGCTAAAATTATGTTAAAAAATATACTTTTGCATGTCATATTCACAGAAACACATTTCATGAACGATTCTACAGAACCAGATTTTATGGTGTATTTAATTGAGTTTGTTTCATATATTATGTTTTGAATATAGGCAACTTTCCTCGAAAATTGTAAATTTTAAAATTTTAATTTTAAAGATATTAATAACCACATTATCATGAACTTCTCAATCATTTAATTCTGATAAATGTGTGGATAAAATGTTTTTTAAATATTTAAAAAAAATTATGGAACATAACAGGATACATCAAGGATGTTACAGAAATGAATATTAAGAATGCATGATTAAGAATGTATAAACAAATGTATATTTCACACTACTATTATTTGGTTAGATTTTCCATTTTGCAATGTTTCGCGATGGACATTGAATCTTAAGTTAAAAATAAACTACAAGAACACAAATAAATAAAATTTTTCAAACAAAATTTTTGATAAAAGAAAAATATTTTTTAAAATATTTTTAAATTTATTTTTTTTATTAGTTAAAAATTTTATTGTTAAAACATTTTATAAACTACTACGTAAAGTTTTTTATAAAAAAAAACTGGAATAACAAAACATTTTCACATTGTTCTTGGTTGTAGGGAATTTTTGATTACATATGAAATTATTAAAAATTACTTTAAAAAATCCTAACAACTAAAACAAGCATTGAAGTAATTAAAAAATAAAGGTTACAAATGGAAAAACTAATTTGAATTAATTTAATTAAAGTGACGTTATCTTTAATATTCGTATGGTGGAATTAGTAACAATTTCATTTTTAAAATAATTTTCTTTAATTAAAAATTCTTAATAAAAAATTATTTCATTCATTTTCTTTTATTTTAGATTACTTAACTTTTCATTTTTATATATTTTATGAACTAAATGTTTTACCATCTTTTAAATTTTTTTAAATGATTAAATTTCGTTGAAGTAACGCAAAAATAATGGAAATTAGATGGACTTTTAACCTAAAATTTTGAATCATTATTATTGGATTAATTCAAATTTTCAACCTATTCATGTTAGAAATTTCATTTACAAAATTATATATCTTCAAAATTATGTGACAAGAAAAGCAATCTTTTTTTTATTTAATATATTTAAAAATAACTATGAGTTCCTAATAGTATTGTCGCAATTAATGTTCTTTAATTCAGCATTGATAATTCAGATTATATAAATTATAAAAAATAAGAATAAAAAAAATCTCTTAAATTACTAAAGTTATTAAGCTAAGAAACCTTGAATGCTTAGTTATCATCCTAATGTATTATAAAGGGTTGTTGATAATGTGAAATAAAAAAAATTATTGCAGAAATAAAGTAAAATACAAAAAAAGCTCTAGGAATAAGTTTAGCAATACAACAGAGAAAATATTTTTAGAAAACCTGTTAAGTTCTTACAGGAGCTTTATTTATCATAACCTATTTCTAAAGATCTTTCTAAGTTAGTACAAGTATCTTCTGAAGTTAGCACAGTATAGCACATATTTTATTCGCGCGCGCGCTTTTAAAGGAAAACACACTCGTTAAAAAAATTTAAATGAAAAAATGCGCAAAGGAATTTCTAACAAAAAATGAATGTGCCTATTATAAATTTAGAACTAGAAATTATTCAAATTTAATGAAATTGTCAATTTTTTTAAATATAATAAATATTGAAACTATTTTTTTTAAAAAAATTTCAATGGTTTCTAAGTAAGAATTCTTTAGGAGTTAAAATACTCAAAAAAGAAGAAACAGATGTCACCCTATATTGCCTTAGTCAGAATATTTCTGAAATTTTACGATTATATGTTAATAATTTACAAATTTCCTTCTCATTTTTTTTAAAAATATGTCTTAAATTTGAAATTTAGAAAAATTATTGTACCATTTAAGGACTGATTACTAATTTGAAATTTCACTAAATGATGAATCAGTTATTAAATTAAAGAGAAGTGTTATACCAGATAATGAAAGTGTAATATTTACAAAGAAATTTCCGTTATTGCTTAAAATATAATATTTTTGCTCGTAAGAGATCTTTCGAATAATAATTATATTTAACATTATTTATACTAATATAAATTTTTTATTTAACATTATTTATACTAATATAATGTTTATGTATGGATGTATGTTTATTATTATCAGATTGCACATTGTCACATACTTCTTCATTTTTTAACTCATTTACATCAATATTACCACACTGTGATACAGCACTACAACAATGTTAACATTGAAACCACGCGGTGGCATGGTTTGTTAGGGCATCGTTCATATTATCAGAAATTAGTGAGTTAGAATATTGACAAAGCTGAAAATCTATCATGTTCATTAAAGGCGGATGAGGCACATTAAATTAGTTTTTGTCACAATGTCCTCCAAGTGAAATAATACTTCTAAGGGTGGCAGATCAAATATTTGGGGTTTCCATTTGATACGTGCTTCTAAATTAGGAAGATCCAGCGACTTCCACTTGCTGAGCTCTGGGCTAGGTACAGTGAAATATGCCGGTGTAGATAAGCACTCAATGAAAATACTACTACACATGAATGGATAAACATTCCATCTGTGTTAACTTAGATTCTGGAAAAATAATTTACTATATTCATCAATAAATATCTCAATGATTAACATTGTGTAAATCATTTTTAATGAATGAAAGCTTAATACGCGAAAGTCACGAATCTATGTGTTGGTCGAATGACTCCAATATTTTACTAGTCCTTTAATGGCCGTGGTAGCCTAGTGGTTAGGGTATCGGCCTTCCATCCGAAGATGGGGTTCGATTCCCAATCCCGCCAAGGACTTGTCGAGTACATTAATCGTTAAATCTGTGGAATCGAAAGTCCTGTGGTCGGTCGTTGAGCAGTTACCATGGGTGCAATGGTCTGGAGAAAATTTCCTCCCCCTTCAGATCAATGTCAAAATTGAGGGAATGGATTCTCTGGTGGCGCCATCTATCGGAGGATTTTAAAAACTTACTTTCACCTTCGTGGTGCTCTGATTAAAACGAAAGACGCTTCCTATTGACTTAAATTCATAGGCATAGCGAGCTTGGCTTGTCCAAGTGTCATAAGCAATAACACTAATCCTTTACTTATATGAATTCTCTTTACCTTCATACTTCCATAATCCGTCATGTCCATTAAAGTCATCAGATCTGAAAGTAGTATTCCATGCTTCTGTATGATTTGCATGAACTCAATCGGAATTTAGGCGGTACTTTATAAATGAATATTTCACGATATCATTGTTGGACGTTTAAAACATTTACATTTATGGAAATAATTATTTATAATAGAAAGAAAAGGTAATTATTAGAATAGAAAATGAATTTAATTTTTAATAATAAAAAATAAGGAAAATGCTTTTGATTTTAAATGAAATTAAGTTTAAATGTTCAACAAAATGAATATTATATTTCATGGGGGACACATTCTTTTTTACTCTTCGAGTTTTTTCTATTGATTTTATTATAATAAAATAAAAAAAGTATTTTTATTTAAATTTCTCTCCTTTAATAGGTTTTAGTAAAAGTGATGGCTGCTGGTGTGAACCCAGTTGACACGTATATAAGAGATGGCGTATTTCATGTTTTGCCTAAGCTTCCATTCACACCTGGTTTCGACGCAGCTGGAGTTGTCCACTCCGTTGGCGCGAACATAAGCAAATTTCAGGTAATATGCATCTATTTGTTAATTGTTTAAGACCTAAAACCATACAAGTGTGTAATTGCATGCGATGTAATGATGTATGAATTTCCATTATAGCGGTTTAAGTACTTCGATTTCACAATATTAAATATTTTATTGAATTTATTGCCTATTTTTTATACTCTCCAGTAAGTGAAGTGTTATATGCAAAGTTATTAGTAAAGTAGTTAAAATCATTAAAATGTAAACATGCACCAAACTAATTATATACAAACTTTTGCATTCATACAAACAAGGTATTATGCTATCCTGCGACACGTTATTTCTGCAACCGTTTCACAATATGTGGGAAAAGACTTTCTTCCATTGTGACATGCAACTCAAATATCTTAGATTTCGAGAAAGGTATGATAGTTGATTACTAAAGAAATCACGAATCTGTGAGTTAAATTTCTAGGGAAATATGAAAGTACCTAGAAAACCAAGATGGCTTACATCATTCGCAATAGAGGACAAATAATAAATATCGGAATATGGCTTGTGATCCGATAAATTCTAAAACATCATTGTCTGAAATTGGAGAATGGTGTCTTAAGTGTTCTCAAAGAGCCTCACACTATCGTTGGTCAACATAATCTGCATTAACCACACATGAGAAGTTTCAAAATGCATGCGGAATTATTGCTCTATGAAATACCTTCTGCAGGGAAATTAATCTGTTCAGTTACCAAGATCTGGCAACCACTTGCAAGCCTTTAAGCACTAAATATAACAGATTCCACAGTTGATAAAGATCGTCAACAGTTGTGAAAAAAGATGTTCTAGAAATGCAATTAAGGTTCAGTCTTTATTACAGATGGTAAGCCGGAAGAAAGTTTCCTGCCTCACGGTGAAGCTTTGCGGAAGTAATATTTTGCTTTGGAAGTCTTTCTCCTGGCAAACAATGTATCATTTGTCGCCAATATATGGTATACTCAACACAAAATCAATTGCATTTTTAGGTTTTGATAAAATGTAAATTATAAGATTCCCATAATGTGTGAGAGGTTTGTTAAAATACTTAACGATTTAACAGCATATATAAAAAAGTTTCAATTTTTATTATAAGAATATTTCTGGTGATTATGTGAACTTGTCTCGTGATAAAGTGAACATTCAAGGTATATTTAAAAGAGGAATAGAGAATTCTAGTCTGAATTGGTTGCCAAGATGAGTTTATTAAATTTTTTAATCGAGCAGAACTGAAGAGCATAGTTGAAGTTTGACTATTGAAAGTATATTGTGTTTAAATATTTTAATATTCAGTATGGTTTGTGTTTCGAATAAAAATTTTTATTATTTTATAAAGGTTGGACAGAGAGTCTTCATGTGTAGCCATGGCCTAGGACAGCATGGCACCTACGCTGAGTACACAGCTGTTGATGAAGAGGACGTGTTTCCTTTGAATGAAAAGTTGAGCTATGAAGAAGGAGCAGCTTTAGGAATTCCATATTTTACAGCATATCGTGCATTAGTAATTAAGTAATTATTGCATATTTTCCACTTATTGCATTTATGAGTTTTCATTTGTTACATTGATATTAGTTATAGCGAAATACATTGCGAAATTTTTTGATTCGCTATTTGTATTATAAAAATATATATCATTTACAATATAAATGAAATTTCAAAAAAATAATGTTATAGAAATAATTAAGTAATTATCTTAAGTAAAATACCAAATATTAAAAAAAAATGAACATAATTTTCGGTTTTACAGTTCATGACACTTCTTTAGCATGAAAATAAACTTCGTCAACATATTTATGATAACATACACTGCCCGATATTGAAAATGCAACACCAAGAAGCAATTACCAGAAAGTGACGAATCTCGATAAACAGAGAAAGACAGCCACGAACAATAAGTGATCTGTATTTCGAAATGATAAGCATAATACAGAAGGAGAACATGGTCGGGTCAGTAGGTTATAGGACCAACGTGGACAGTTATACACGATGCAACACGACAAGGCGTAGGGTAAATGAGAATACGGATGGCTTCCAGAGGAATAGTTCTCCATTTAATTTAAACCATTTGCCAATGGTTGTCTTCAGAAGAAGGAAGTGGCAGGGTCTTCAAATCGCTTCCAATTATATCCGACACGTGTTTGATTCATGAAATATCTGGTTAACACGGTAACTAAAGAAGCAGCTGTACACCTTGCAGGGCATGTTGGCTAATATAGCAATGTGCGGTCAGGTGTTATTCTGCTGATAAAGGGCACTGGGTACCATTTGAAGGTAGGAGAATGTCACCGGCCGCAGCACATCATCTACTTAACGTCGAGCTGTCATAGTGCCGTGAATACGAACTAGAACTGACCCGGAATTATACCCAATGAGGCCCCAAACCATGATGCCGCGTTGTCACGTGATGGGGTGTTTCACAATTTTTACAAGAGTGAACCTGTCTACAAGTCGACGTCACACTGGTTCAAGGTGACTATCACTGAAGAAACAGAATAGTGAGTTATCTGAAAGACGATCCTGTACCACTCCGTCGTCTTACATCGGTCAAATCCGGCACCATTCTAGACGTTGGCAATTATGACGAGGAGTCAATGGTAGTCTTACTAAACGGACGCCATTAGTGCAGACCACTAGCAACCTATGGACTGCAAAGGGTTCTGTTCGATATGGGAGCATCCAGGGTGTCTTGCACATGCTACAGAATTTCGGTAGACGTGTTTTGTAGGTCCATCACCGCCTCCCTTCGGACAAGTCAATCCAGGCGTGCTGACGTCACTCTGGCTTCACCGACAATCCGCAAACGTTCCATAGTTCCTTATTCCAACTATCTTCGCCACAGCCGGTGCACTGTGGACGCATCCAGGTATCTCTCAGCTGCGATTTGTTGCAAGGACCAATCTGTCCTTCACAGTCCGATCACTATGCTCCTCTTAAATTCACCTGTTTGCTGGAAGTAACTCCGTCGACGATGGCCTGATATTCTTTGCAATTACATGCGTCTTTTGCAACAAGAACAAACTTTCAACGACTAATTTCCAAGCAGTAATAACGGTGCGAATATTGTCTACTCTGTCGGTTCCTCATCTTATATCCTATCCTACGTGCACTGGTGAGCTGCGCATTTCACATCATTTGTATAGCTCGGTAAGCTACGTCTACCCTGAAATTCGGCCACTCCTTGTTGGTGTTGCCTTTTCAACGTCGGGCAGTGTATAACTGATTTTATTAATACTAATTACTTTAAGCATATAGAATTTAAAATTGCAAACATAAGTTTTACCCATAATTTTAAGAATTTCTTTATTATTCTAATTTCAATGTGTACTAAATTAGTAATGAGGATACAGCAAGATAAATTATTAATGAATTTTCTTTCCTCATGTATTAGTGCCTAAAACGTAATCAACCGAATATATTTTGAGCATGATAAATCTAACATTTTTCACTAGCTTCTATTTAGTTTCAGTTATTGGAACTGAATATTGCTTGAAGAATTTGTTTTTCATAGATAAATTATCATTATACAAATTAAATTCAATGTTGCATTGACTTTTTTTATGACTGAGTTTAAATTTACGCTAAATTAGTTAAAGTATAGCTTGTTTACAGGAAAAATATCGTAAAACTTTCTTAATTAATATTGAAAATACTTTTGTAATTTTCATGTCGAAAATAGAATTAATGAAGTTGCAAAACTAAACATAACAAAGCATTATATTTCTCAACTTTCAGATTATGATATAAACCGGTGCGAACACAATTAAAATTTGAGAAAAATAACCACAAACTAGAATTTGAGAAAACGCAACAACATAGTTGCTGTTGTCGTGTGACAAGTGCAAAAAGAGAAGAAAAAAAAAAAAAGAAAGAAAAGGCAAAAAAGACAAGTCATATGGGACCAAAGGCATGGAGCACTGCCCTGGCCACATCCTCAGCTTTTTCCGTATAAAGGGTGTCATAGCAGCAGTTGGGGTCGATGTTGAAGAGGGTCGAGGCAACAGAGATGCAGTTGAAGAGATGCCTCGGATCCAGTGGAACTCTTGTGCAGTGCCTGCATTCTGCGTATGTTCTAGATCCGTCGGGCATGATTTTCATACCCCTCATGTGCCCAGTCCGCATTTTGCTGATGGTAGAGGTGATACCACGGTCAGGATTAAGCTCCGGTAGGCACCATTTTTTCCGTAGTCTCCCGCAGAGCTGATGCCTTGCGACGGCGTTTGCATCGAAGCAAGTGGTAGTCGTGGGAGGGGGATTGATATTCCTAGCCTCCTTGGCAAGGGAGTCCACCTGTTCATTTCCCTCGGTGTTAACATGTGCAGAGACCCATTGGATGGTGCAGGTTTTCTCCCTTGCAACTATGGTGGACTGAAGTGCGTTGATGTCTTGGGCAAGTCTCGTTTTACCTACTTTGATGGCCTCCGAAGCAGATTTACATTCAGAGAATATGTTGATGCCAAACAACATAGTATGAAGGTACATTACAAAATTTAATTATAAGACCATCAGAAATTTTAGGGATAAAGATAATTTGATTTCACAGTTACATTAATAAAAACAAAAAAGAAGAAAAAATGTGGCATATATGCATGAGGAAATGCATTAATATTCTCGATTATTTTTTTAATGAATTTATATTTTCGCCCTTGTAATAATTGATAGGTAGGAGCAAGTAAGTTATAGTAAATTATTTTCTAGAGTAAATTGTTTCGATTCATTAATGTACATCAAACCCAGA
The DNA here is from genome assembly GCA_037975125.1 of Latrodectus hesperus. Lineage (NCBI taxonomy): Eukaryota > Metazoa > Arthropoda > Arachnida > Araneae > Theridiidae > Latrodectus > Latrodectus hesperus. The sequence continues at coordinate 7,498,653 of CM075851.1, read as the reverse complement.
ACTGGAAACTGAACTTTAAGCGTTATGACTGGTATGTAATTTTAAATTTCTTCAGGGCAAAATGTGTTCCGGGAGAAACTGTCCTGATCCATGGAGCAAGTGGAGCAGTTGGTCTCGCTGCTGTCCAAATTGCGAAAAATTTAAAACTGAAAGTTGTTGGCACAGCAGGAACTGCAGAGGGCTTAGACGTCGTTAAAAAAAGTGGAGCGGATTATGTATTTAATCACAAGGAAAAAAATTATATGCAAGATATTATGGTAAGTGGTTTTTATTTTATATATAAATACATTTCTATTTTAATATTTAATTTCGCGAACTTAAATGATAGAAGAATCTTATTTCCTTATTTATTAATTACATTACATATATTCAGACTTGTATGCTTGATTCTTGAGATCCGCTTGTAAGTCTTTGTCGATAATAGGACAAATAGCACAATGACAGATGTACAACCACAGAAGATAACGAAGAAAACACCCAGGGCCACGGTGGGAATCGAACCCACACTCCTACGCTCTCAAGTGATTAGCGGAGTGATGCCTTTGACCACTCAGCCACGGAGCACGTCTCATTTCCTTTCGTTTTACACCTTAAATTAGAAAAACAAAACTTTGGTGTTGCCAAACGAAAAAGTTAAAGTTCAGAAAATAAATAAATATGAGTTTTAACCATAGAGCTAGGAGCTCTATGGTTTCAGATGATGGATTACATCTTTATTTAATTTAATTTATCTTACATTTAGTTCAATGAATTTATTACTAGTTTAAACATTAAGAGTTTAAGTTCTCTACATTTTAATATAAAGTAAGTATATATAAAGTAAGTATATATATATTGTTACAAATTTGTAAATAATGATTATATTTGTCGTAAAATATCTCAGACAGATCAGAAATTCTCACATTTTGGGCAAAAATTGCGGTATTTAGACGTGTTGTAGTTTAAAAGCGGATTTCCTAATGATTTGGCGACTTGGCGACAGTTGGCGAGATTCTTGGCGACTTGGCGACGGTTGGCGAGATTTTTGGCGACTTGGCGAGAAATCGATACTTCTGGAAACATCCATCACCTAAGCTCTAGGACCAATATTTTTCGAGATAGCCTAGAAGCTTCCAGAACCTTGGCGAAATTGGTAGATTTCTCCGCCAAGTCAGGTATAAATACCGCAGCCCGACATGGAAGAGTGAGTTTTGTGAAGACAGTCAGTGAGTGAATACGATTAGTTGTGACTGCTAGTTGTTCTCTGTCTGAGGTATTTGAGACCTGTGATTAGAAGCTGTTTCTTATTATATCTGACGAATTGTAGCTGTATAATTGTGATTGTTACAGCGGGAATTTCGTTTATCTAGTGAAGTTTTTAACGAATAAAAGTCTTGTGTTCATTAAGTGGTCGCTTTATTCAACTCTCAATCAACACGAACCCGTGGAGCTCGGTACAACTGGTGTCAGAAGTGGGATTGAAGAGTTGATGCAGCGTGTCACAAGAAAAATGGATATGGATTTAATGAAAAGTCTTCTCGAAAAATTAGCGGAGCAGATGGCTGAGATGAAAGCTGGACAAGAAGATATGAAAACTGAGATGAAAGCTGGACAAGAAGAGATGAAAGCTAGACAAGAAGAGATGAAAGCTGGACAAGAAGAGATTAAAACCGAGATGATGAAAGAGATAAAATCTGGACAGGAGGAGATGAAAGCTGGACAGGAGGAGCTTAAAAAGGAACTTAAGAAGGACATTGTAAGTGTTAAAGAAGAATTCTCCAACATCATTCAGGAGAAGATGAATGCAATGGAAGATAAGGTAACTTCAGTTGAAACTAAAGTTCTGGAGATAGAAGAAAACGTTGAAGAAGCATTAGACAATATGAATAAGAAGATTGAAAGCTTGGAGAAGCAAATATCAAACAAACATGAGGAACCCAACGTGACATTTGTGCCTTCCCTAGCCAATATTAAACTCTCAACATTTGATGGGAAATCATCCTGGCAAGTATACAAGACCCAGTTTATGATGGTAGCGGAAGCTAATGGATGGAATCCCCGAGCCCAAGCTTTTCACCTGGCGGCTTCTTTAAGAGGAGACGCGGCTGACATCCTCGAGACGCTTCCGGAGGAGCAGAGGCACGATTTCCAAGCCCTATCGAGTGCGCTTGAGCTGCGGTTTGGAGATAAGTGCACTAAGGAATATAGCAGACTACAGTTAAAGTCCCGCTATCAAAAAGCGGGTGAAAGTCTTCAAGAATTGGCTGCCGATATTCAGCGACTTTCCCATCTAGCATTTTCGGACTGCCCAGCTGAGACACGTCAAGATCTGGCTCTCCATCACTTCATCGATAGTGTGAGGGATCCGGAGATACAGAAAACACTTAGACTCGCCGATGTCAAAGATATTGGATCTGCCCTAGTCTACGCACATAAGATAGAGGCTGCCCAGCAGGCCGCGCGTAAAGACCGGCACTCAATCAGAGCCGTCTCTGCTACTGATACGGACTGTGATCTCAGAAAGCAAATCGAAGATCTGCGGAGAAAATTCCGTAACTTAGAATTGAGTAAAGGTGGCAGAAACACGAAAATTCAGTGTTGGACTTGCGGTGCAGTCGGACACGTTCAGAGAGACTGCCCGAAACGAAAAAATGGTGGAAATGATCTTCCACCACAGCAGGGAAACTAATATGTGGCCATCTCGCGGGGCGGAGATGTCCAGAGAGTCAGAAGCCCCATTTCAAATCGTTTCACATTTCTTCCGTAAGTAGCGGCGACAACGGACTTTTCGTTATGGGACATGTCAACGAAGTTCCCTGCAGAATGATAATCGATACTGGAGCCAACGTAACTATCATTAGGACAGATTTGGCTCGCAAACTTGGTGACAAACTCATCTGGACGCCGCCCTGCATTACCCTCCAAACTGTGACAGGTGATAAGATTAAAGTGCATGGAAAAGTCAAGCTAAACATTGCATTTGGTAATGCCGTTTACCATCATATGGCATATGTCGCTGATATAAATGACGAATTTATTCTTGGATTGGATTTCCTCAAAGAAAACAATTTCAAGTTAGATTTTAAAAATAATGAACTACACTCATGTTCTGAAGACATAACGATTTTTAAGACGAAATATTCAGATATTAAATCAGTCCATCATATAACTGCAAAGAGTGAAACAACATTACCACCAAGAACTGAGACAATAGTTTCCGGAGCTCTTTCAGAAGATAATAATTTTCATTATGGATTGACTGAATATCCAGATTCCGACAATAGCGTTAAAGGAGTACTAGTGGCTTCTTCACTCGTCGATCTTTCACGAAATGTAATCCCGGTAAGAGTTGCTAATCTAAGTAATAAGGTAAAACTTATAAAAGAAGGAGAAGTGCTAGCGACTTGCACTCCAGTGACCTGTATTAACCGAAATTGTCAAGCCACACTATCTGAGCCTCCTGACACTCTAATTGATGAACTCCTTCAGAGAGCAGAGTTAGATGATAAACAGAGGAATGCTGCAAGAAATTTATTATTAGAATTCGGAGATCTCTTTTCCAAGAAATCAGATGATGTTGGGCGAACCAAATTGACGCAGCACCGAATCAATACAGGAAATCATCCACCCATTAAACAACACCCGAGAAGATTGCCATTCGCAAAGCAGGAAGAGGTGGACAATCTTCTGATGGAAATGCAGCAGAATGACATTATTGAGCCATCAGAGAGTCCTTGGGCTTCGCCTATTGTTTTAGTTCGGAAGAAGGATGGTTCTACCCGATTCTGCGTTGACTATCGTCGGTTAAACAACATCACTAAAAAAGATAGTTACCCTCTTCCTAGGATTGACGATACACTTGATGCTTTATCCGGAAAACAATGGTTTTCGACTTTGGATCTCAAGAGTGGTTATTGGCAAGTAGAGATACATCCTGAGGATCGAGAAAAGACTGCATTCACCACAGGACAAGGACTTTGGCAGTTCAAGGTTATGCCATTTGGGCTTTGCAATGCACCTGCAACGTTTGAGCGCCTGATGGAGACAGTATTACGAGGACTTTCCTACGAAGCCTGTTTGGTATATTTGGACGATATCATTATTGTAGGGCGCACATTCGAAGACCATTTAAGAAACATCCGAAAGGTGCTGGAAAAATTAAAAATGGCCAACCTGAAGCTGAATCCTTGCAAATGTAATCTATTCCGACGTGAAGTAAGCTATCTGGGACACATTATCTCTGCTGAAGGTGTAAGAACAGATCCTGAAAAGATCTCCGCAGTTAAGGACTGGAGTCGTCCAAAAGATGTCCACCAATTAAGAAGTTTTCTTGGACTATGCACATATTACAGGAAATTTGTTAAGGGTTTTTCAAGTATTGCCAGACCTCTTCACAAGTTGACAGAAGTTAAACAGAAATTTCTATGGACAGATGAATGTGAGAAAGCTTTTAAACAACTGAAGGAGGCATTGACATCTTCGCCCGTTCTTGCATATCCCCAGCCCGAAAAATTATTCATTTTAGATACGGATGCCAGCAACGAAAATATCGGAGCTGTTTTGTCGCAAGAAATTGATGATAAAGAATATGTCATTGCTTATTGGAGTAAATGTCTATCGAAACCAGAGCGGAATTACTGTACAACCAGGAAGGAATTGCTGGCAATCGTTAAAGCCATAGAACATTTCCACCATTATCTCTATGGAAGAAAGTTCTTGCTCCGAACAGATCACGCATCCTTAACCTGGCTTTTAAATTTTAAAAATCCGGAAGGACAGGTAGCCAGATGGATTCAACGACTCCAGGAGTTTGACTTTGAAATACGTCATCGCAAAGGAATTCTTCATGGAAATGCTGATGCACTATCAAGGAAGCCGTGTAATGAAAGCTGCCGATACTGTTCTAGAGTAGAGAAGAACTATCAGCTGATAAATACTTCGGTACGCCAAGTTACTGTTTCACCTCCATCAAAACCAGACCCATGGAGTGATGAAGGACTTAGGGAAGCCCAAAAAGAAGACCCAGATATAAATCCAATTCTTGAATTGAAAGAATCTTCTAGTATGAGACCAAGTTGGCAGGATATCTCCACCTACAGTCCTGCTACTAAGCAATATTGGGCTCTTTGGGACTCACTCCATATAAGAAATGGTGTCTTATACAGGAAATGGGAGTCCGATGATGGACGTAATTTCAAATGGCAGCTTGTTCTTCCAAAATCAAGAATTTCAGATGTTTTGAAAGAATTGCACAGTAGCTCAACTGGAGGCCACTTCGGAGTAATGAAAACTCTACAGAAAGTTCGAGAACGCTTCTATTGGAGCAAAACGAGACAAGATGTAGAGAAATGGTGCCAATCTTGTGATGACTGTGCGGCACGTAAAGGACCGAAGAAACGTAGCCGAGGAAGGTTGCAGCGGTACAACGTAGGAGCACCTTTTGAGAGGATAGCATTGGACATTTTGGGTCCTTTACCACGATCCTCAAATGGCAACAAATACATACTAGTTGTCATGGACTACTTTACTAAGTGGCCTGAAGCGTTTGCAATCCCCGATCAAGAGGCGACTACAGTAGCCGAGGTTCTAGTGCAACAATGGGTTTCCAGATTCGGCACACCCTTACAAATTCATTCTGATCAAGGGACAAATTTCACCTCTGTTGTGTTTAAAGGAATGTGTCAAATTCTCGGAATAGACAAGACGCAGACCACGCCACTACACCCACAATCGGATGGCATGGTAGAGAGGTTTAACAGAACCATCTTGAATAACCTCTCCCTTATGGTTTCCAGAAATCAGCAAGATTGGGATTTGAAGCTACCGCTGTTTCTTCTTGCATATCGCAGTGCTGTCCATGAGACTACCGGATATACTCCTTCACAGATGCTCTTTGGTCGCGAACTTCGTCTCCCTTGTGATCTTCAGTTTGGTCGTCCACCGGATACATCTTCATCGCCAGAGGAATACCTTCGAGACCTTCAGGCACGTCTTGAAGATGTCCATAACTTCGCTCGAGACCGAATCAACCTGACGACCGAAAGAATGAAGACAAGGTATGACACAAGAGCGACGGGACATGAATTCCAAGAAGGTGACAAAGTTTGGTTGTGGAACCCGATTCGACGTAAAGGACTTTCTCCAAAGTTGCAAGCCAACTGGGAAGGTCCCTACACAGTCCTAAAAAGACTGAACGACGTCGTGGTTCGTATAAGAAAATCATCTGCTTCAAAACCAAAGGTAGTACATTATGATAGATTAGCTCCTTATCGTAATGTAGAGTAAAAATCAGTAGACCATGGTCTGTTTGTAAATAGTATAGATAATTTTAATCTTTTCTATTTTCTTGTATTTTTAGTTGCTTGTGTATGTAATGTGCTCTGTATCCTCTTGAAATGTAAATTCTTTTATATTAAATTTGGCCTCCTATCAGGGGATTGTACTGCCCGGGACGTGCAGTCCTTGAGAGGGGGCAATGTTACAAATTTGTAAATAATGATTATATTTGTCGTAAAATATCTCAGACAGATCAGAAATTCTCACATTTTGGGCAAAAATTGCGGTATTTAGACGTGTTGTAGTTTAAAAGCGGATTTCCTAATGATTTGGCGACTTGGCGACAGTTGGCGAGATTCTTGGCGACTTGGCGACGGTTGGCGAGATTTTTGGCGACTTGGCGAGAAATCGATACTTCTGGAAACATCCATCACCTAAGCTCTAGGACCAATATTTTTCGAGATAGCCTAGAAGCTTCCAGAACCTTGGCGAAATTGGTAGATTTCTCCGCCAAGTCAGGTATAAATACCGCAGCCCGACATGGAAGAGTGAGTTTTGTGAAGACAGTCAGTGAGTGAATACGATTAGTTGTGACTGCTAGTTGTTCTCTGTCTGAGGTATTTGAGACCTGTGATTAGAAGCTGTTTCTTATTATATCTGACGAATTGTAGCTGTATAATTGTGATTGTTACAGCGGGAATTTCGTTTATCTAGTGAAGTTTTTAACGAATAAAAGTCTTGTGTTCATTAAGTGGTCGCTTTATTCAACTCTCAATCAACACGAACCCGTGGAGCTCGGTACATATATATATATATATATATATATATATATATATATATATATATATATATATATATATATATATATATATATATATATATATACATATATATATATATACACACACACACACTGCACAAAACATATTTTCAGTTCTAATCTAGTTATGAATAAAAAGACAAACATAAACAAATGCAGTGAAAATAGAAAGAAATTTAAATTGATATAAAAAAAAATATATAAGTAACGAATTAACGAAATTCCTTCTGATAAAAATTTTAGTTTAAACGTAAAATTCTACAATTTACTACACAAAAAATTGCATACTAACAAAACAATTTAATTTACTCCATCTCAAAACGATGTTTTAGTAACGAAAAGAAGCTTACGTAAAAATTAATTAAAACGAAATCGAATGAGGTTTACAATGCTTGAAAACTCTCTTAGGTATGAAACTTTTAAAAATTAAAGTCAGAATTCTTTTCATCCGTGTTTTTATGTATTTCCCTATAGGTAAAGACGGAAACGCGTTTACCTATGCGTCATCAATACTAATTATTTTTTCAATACTCTTTGAGAACAGCATATAATATTAAAGTTATAGATCATTTAACGTCACCTAATGAACACTGTGAGGAGATTGATCTACATTACACCCTGTTGCGTGCTGTCCATATCTACAGGGTGTGCACTGTACACCCTGGCAAAATTATGAGGGACAATAATTTTCTGCACCTATGTCTACCTATCTTTATATGGTCTATAATAAGTATTATTTATAATATATTCAAAAATATTATGTTGATTTGCTTGCTTGTATTCCCGCAGTGCGTGCGGTACTAGGTGCTGCACCACGTAGCGCGTTCTAAAGCAAACGAACATAGGAAGTTTTGATGTGTACGCACTAACAGAACATCACGCTTTAAATGTATGAGCTACTGGAGAAGCACAGCATACTATAGCACTATTTTTCTGCACTGGGCAATCAGAATCATCCGAGGGTACAGTTTATTGTGCATTGCATTAGAGCAGGGGCCGCCTACCCTGTGTAGTGGTCAGAGTGCTTGACTGCGGATAGGGAGGTCCTGGGTTTGAATCCCAGTTCGGGTATGGATGTATTTTCTCTCTCTATCCTGTCTTTGTCCTTTCTTTGCATGAATGGTTGCCTACCCTATAATCGGGTTCCTATGGCATGTGTGTACTGAGGAAGTTGGACTCCAACACCAAAATATGGTTCAGTTGGATGCTTTTTCGCCGCTGATATGACACCATACAACACAAAACATGATTCTTGCTTCAGTGCAAGTAGAATTCTCATAAGTTTAGCTGTTTTATTAGTTATACCTCGACTACTCGTAGGTAAATATTTTATTCATGGTATTCTTTAAATTTATATTCATAATAAATATCCCATTTCAGAATGGAGAGTTCAGATCTCTCAATAATTAAAGATTTATTGGAAAATCCATTTTCGAGACGAGACGTTACTACAAAAAGTGAAATAGTTAAATTATAAGTAGACCGATGCCGGATATTATTCTAAGCGATATAACGTTAAAATTAAATGACAACAGTCTGTACGACATTTTCAAAAAATTATGTAGGAAAAATTTAAATGGTTAACCGGTTGTAGTGAACTAATATGTTGCACTGTTGGCCATGTTTACTTTTTGTTGTAATTGAAAAAGATAAGAATATTTCGACAAAACACACAATGCTACAGTGATTTAAAGCATCTCCACGAAGCTGCAAAGAAATATGAAAAAACACAGTTTCACTTAAATGCCGTAATACTATTAAAAACATTTGGTACCGTCAGGATAGATTTAATGTTAGATCAACAAACGGCTTCATCGATTGTTCAACACAATAAAAAAGGAAAAAAATTCTAACGATTTTTTATATTCAAGTAAGAATTACATTACATATATTCAGACTTGTATGCTTGATTCTTGAGATCCGCTTGTAAGTCTTCGTCGATAATAGGACAAATAGCACAATGACAGATGTACAACCACAGAAGAATAACGAAGAAAACACCCAGGGCCACGGTGGGAATCGAACCCACACTCCTACGCTCTTAAGCGATTAGCGGTGATGCTTTAGACCACTCAGCCACGGAGCGCCCTTCAAGTAAGAAAAGTTCCCGAGTGGAAAGTTAATTACATCCCACCACTTGCCCCAAATAAGCGATAATTATGTTTTAAATTAATGATAAGCGCTGCCGATCAAAATTTCGGAATGAAACTTTCTTAAATTAGTCAAAAACGATATACTGATATAAGTTTCATTTCATTTTGTGCTGCTGTTTTCAGTTTTACTCTGGACAAAATTTCGGAGGATGAAGCGGATAAGGTTATTATATGTACGTAGATAATTCGCCTATTTTGTCATTAATGTATGAAAAAAGTGCTATAAAATTTAAGAAAATATAACTTTTTTATGAGTTAACTCTCTTGAACAAAAAATATAAAAATAGATAAAAAAATCATTTGAGATAGTTTCAAGGCTAGAAACCTTAATGGCTGTCAAGTCTCTAGAAATAAAAAAATAAAGAAAGAACGGTTTAAAAAAATATAGATTACATTCAGAGAGCCATGAAACGTAAAAACCATCACTGTATTTGTGTTGATGGCTATCAAATCGTCACATTTTAATGCATGCATTATTTAAGCAAAAATAAGTATCAATAAAGTATTTATAGAAATTTTATGTATACTAAATATTAAAAGAAATCCAATCTTTTGATAGTAACTACCTAACAATAGTTTAATATTTACATAATTGATAAATAGTTGTTGTTGTCGTCTGCCAGCTAGGCTGACATTATGGGGTGCGCTGCTCCAATTTTCCAGCTGAACCATATTTTGGTGTGGAGTCCGACTTCCTCAGTACACACATATCGTAGGTACCCGTTTATAGGGTAGGCAACCATTCACAACCCATTCATACAAGGAAAGGACAAAAACACGATGGATAGAGAGAGAAAGTACATCCATGCCCGAACCGGTATTTGAACCCAGAAACTTCCTCTCCGTGATAAATAGTTTTTAGAGTTTAAAGATTTAAAATAATTACTATTTCATCAACTACTTCATTTAAAATTTGTCTCTAGCAAGTACTATTTTATTTTATTTGTATTTAAAACAATTAGTAGCTGAATAAAATGGTTAAGAATAATATACCTTGTCTTATTTTAACATTACAGTTTTAATTCATTATTACTTTTGCACTTATTAATATTTCTATTATGGCTTTAAGATAAAGTATGCTGAACATACTAATTCATAACGTCTCCATTAAAATTTATTTGACGCATTTTTCAACGTTAAATAAGTTTCTGATGACTGATTATTTAGCGGATCATAAATGAACAATTATATATGTTTTACAATATTAATGATATTCTATGAATGAGATATATACTTTATTGATCAGAAAGACTTCTTTTTTATACAATTATATATATTAAGTTGTAAATGAATATATAAAATAATTATTTTACCCGATTTTTTCTTACAATTTTAAAATTTTCAACAGGAAACAACTGATGGTATGGGAGTCAATGTGATAATTGAAATGTTAGCCGATGTCAATCTTGACAAAGATTTAGACATTCTTTCTTCTAGAGGTCGTGTCATTGTAAGTATAAATATCCTTAAATACACTTAAATCTGAATTTGTGCTATGTGGAACAAATTCTGCTTCCCGAAAAACTTTCAGTAAAAAATAAAAAAATATGCAAGCATTTTACTTTGACTAACTTTAACAATTTTATAAATCATAAATTTGATGGGGAAAAAATGTATACGCTCAATTTTTTCAAACTTGTAAAGAGCAATAAAATATTTCTTAAAATCTAAAAATAAGTTTTGCACATTAAAACTAATCTTTTTACTAAACTAATTTCTCTTCATAAATAAAATACTACCAGAAAAAAATTATTCAAAATTCACTATATCAGAAAAACAAGTGCAAACCAAATATATTGTCAAAAATAAATCATACCTTAATTTTAATCAAAAGAAATAAGATAAAGTATTCCTTTATTTTTTTTCTGATTCAAAATTACATTTTTTAAAAAAATATTTTTTAATGTTTTCGATGTAGGAAAGTTTTTTACTTTTGTTTTCCTTAAAAAATACCCAGATCTTGTTAACTATTCATCTGCTTGTTATGCAAACTACAGATCTTTCTTCTTGTTTGATATTTGAAAGTTTTTTCATTCTCATTCATTATGTTAATACTTTAAAAAACCTGCAAGTCAAAATGATTTAGAAATCGTTTTTTTCTGCCACATTTTTCCAATCAAAAATCAACAAGTGCCTTGCGCAATTCCAAGCCGTAATCATTCAGGGCGAAAGAACTTCAATCGGGACACTGAAATATTACCCAGTACCCCCAAAAGGTCCCGGGTATAAGTAATAACTGAAAAACATATAAATTTAAATATTTTATTTACGACACCTTAATATTTATGAGTTACTTAAGTAAGAAGAAACACTTTGATTAAAGAATATAAAAATGTGAGCAGAGTATTTACATGTATTGCTTATATAATTACCCAAAACATTTTTTTTGGAAAATCGATTTTGGTTTTAATCGTGTAAAAATCTTCACAAGTTAATCCATCTGTTAATCTGATACTTACGTATTAACGCCACCGCAGCCAGATTTGGCGTTTTTAACTGCCGTCAATTTACAGGATGCCCCAATAAAGATCAATCTTGTTTGCCCGAGCAAGCAGTTACCTTTTGGATGCATTGTTGTTTGCTGATTTTTGACGCCATTTTTATAGTGCTAAGAAAATGCATATTTGGGATTTGCCAAATACGCATTTTCAGAACAGGACAAGATGCAATATCATTTTTTCAAGAGAGAAATATTTTACCGAAATAACGAAAATGCGTACCAATTCCCATGACATGAAACTTTATTTTGGTAATCGTAAGTTTTGGAAATGTAATTTAAGACAGTGTGATCAGCAAGTGGGACTTAGAAAAGACAACTGGTTTGAGGGATCCAGAATTCCATTTTGTTCAGCTTTGAGATTCATGTACCTATTTTCCACCGAAATCCGATTGACTACTTTGTTTTAAATAAAGTGCTTTTATTTTTAATAAAGTGTTTTATTTTATGATTGGTTGCAAAAATTTTAGGTGTAGATTGGTGGCAGTTAAAAACCGCCAAATCTGGCTGCGGTGGCTGTAATACGTAAGTATCAAATTTCTTTATCAAATTTTTATCATCAATCCATACGATGTTCATCATAGAAAATACTTTCTATTGGTGCTGATGCTCCAAGTAAGCAGATGGCATACTCTACTATCTTTATTAGATTGAGAGCTGCCACGTGATTATCCTTGAAGTGACCAAACAGCCCGAGCCATTTTTTTTCACTTGGAATAATCGCATCTCTGGTAGTCTCTTCTTGCTTCCACTGTTTCCAATTTGACTGGACATTCTCCTTAGCATTCACAACTTCCAGCATGGCCATGATTCCCGAAACAAGAAGATATGATGACAATATTACTTATCAGCAGATTATCAATGGTTTTCCTTTTTAATACAGTACAGAAATAAATGAAATAGATATAATATTTAATACAGTACAGAAATAAGTAATCCTACACAGTTAATTATTTTTACACTTTATAGTCATCCATGAAATCAAATTTAATTTTTTACCGGACGTGAAGTAAACCAGTTGGGACACTGGGATTTTATTTTAAAACCAGGACGTTTGGCCCAAGCATATTTTTAACACCTGTTGCTGATGCTATTGATTATGATTTAATGCATGAGCTGTAAGATGGGAATTAGATTAGACGGGAGAAATTTTACACGAATCGCTTAAAAAAATCCGGGAATTCATCACCTATAATGCACACAAATTAGATATCCATTATTCAAAAGATTTATGACTCTTCACTGAAGACCCGATCAAAGTTTCTCACACATAAATAAAAACACGACATTTGACAATATATATATATATATATATATATATATATATATATATATATATATATATATATATATATATATATATATATATATATATATATATATATATATATTATTTATTATATATATATATATATATATATATATATATATATATATATATATATATATATATATATGATACAAACGATGTATGAAAATGAGTTCACCAAAATGGGATTTTTCAAAATTTTAGCTCGTAAATGGATGTTAAAATTAATATTTTGTCTATGGGACCCTGTTAGGAAACAGTATTAGTTTAAAATCATGAGTGTTCGTAAATTAGATGTTTGTAAAATCAAGCGTTTATTGTATTTACAATGAATAAAAATTATATGAAAATAAATAATTACATATTCTCATTTTTTCTAATTACCTTGGTTTTTAGAAGAACTGCTTGAGAAACTATAAGCAAATATATAACATTGCACTAACCAAAGAAGCATAATTTACTCTATTGTTATTATAAACATTATACAGAAATTCTTCTAAATAATTATGTGAGCGTTTTCTCATTATTTCTAATTACCTTGGTTTTTAGTAGAACTACTTGAGAAATTAAAAGCAAATATAATGAATATTACTGTCATATATAATGAATATATGACATAATATAATGAATATATGATACATTATATAATGAATATTATTGTCATAATGAATATTACTGTATATAGAAATTATTCTAAATAATTATATGTGTGTATTCCAACATTTTAGATAGTTGGATGCCGTGGATCCTTAACACTAAATCCAAGGAAAACAATGGCTCCCGAATTAGAAGTAATTGGAATAAACTTGTTTAATGGCACTCAAGTATGTTCATTTTTCTATCTTATTCATTAATTTTTCATTAAGGAAACAAAACACGATTCATAAATTTAATATATTTAAAATTATTACATGTAAATAGTTATGAGAGAGTATTTCCATAATTAGCACACAAATCTAAAGATATTTTTTTTCTATTTAAATTTAATTATATTCTCGTTACTGGGGTAAATCTTTAATCGGGATTCTCTCAGTAATAGTCTCTTTACTGTATTGTTAGAAGTATATCATTAAAATCATTATAGAAATTCTTCTTCACAAGCACAACAGCCTTTTACAAACCTTGGCTGCCTCAACCACATTATTTGCAGATATAAGTTAATAACCTAGAAAGAGTTATGCATGGAACAACGTAAACTTTGCAAAATCTGGCACTTCAACGCTTTGAATATGAAAAATTCTATACTCCATATACATAAAAAATGTATATTATATATTATGAATGTAGGAAAATTTTAATTAAATATTCATTTACATTAAAAAAAACGAGAACAATTCTTCTGTGTACAAGTCAGTTGGTATCAATGTTTGAGAATTTTCCAGGTTTTCTCGTTTGTGACATGTAAATGTTCCGCATTATCTATGAAAAGTGTTTTCGGTAGGTACTTTACGAGGTAGACATTAAAATGCCTTGAAACAATCTTATGCCTTTAAGATGTTCACTAAGCAGTGTCAAAATCGCCTGATCTATTAGGCTTTACACTGAAAATTTCCAAGTTAAAATTTCATTACAAAATTTCATTCGCAGTTTTCTTAAATTATAAATTAAAAGCAATAGTTTTGTCTTTTTCAGAAATTTAGCTTCTAGCTATTTTATTTGGGATAATATTATAGATTAGGAGTAAAGACGACAACCAAAACTATTTTAATTTGGTTTTAAATTCATAATATTATTATTTTCATTTTGTGTTTTACTTCCTTTTCTATGATTTGTTTTTATAGGATGAATGGAAGGAAACATCCAGGGCAATTCTTGATGGCATAGAGGAAGGGTGGGTGAAGCCCGTGATTAACGTTGTTTACCCTCTTGAGAAGGCCTTCCAAGCCCACGAAGACATCATCCACTCAAAAGGAGCAAAAGGAAAGCTTATTCTATCAGTACAGCAGCCTTAAAAATATGAAAAATCACAATTTCATCTTTTGTATGACATATAATGCATTTATCTACTTATAAAAAAATCTAATTGCATATAAAAATTTCAAATTTTGTTATGTTTGAAAAGAACTTCGAAACATCCTTCAATTATGAATTATTGTATAAGAAATTTCTGTATTTTTATATTAAATTTTTATGTGATAGAAATTCTCATGTTTTTTTGTAATCAGAGTATCTTATATAAAACTGAAATTAATAAAAACTTATTCATGATAAAATTACAATTAAGAATGCTATAAACAAGAGTTTTTTTGTGCCAGTTAGGCTGGCAATATGAGGTGCGCTGCTCTTAACATTGCCGAATCCACCAAGTCAAGCAAATTTTATTATTTATTATTTGGTAGATCTTTTAAAACAGAATTTGGTTTATAAAATATTTTTTCATTTAAATTAGAAAATTATACTCACTCACATAATAAAAATTAAGTTATGTATATATTTTTTCCAACGGCGAGCACCCACTTGGGTGAGAACCCTATGCCACAACAAGGCCAGAAACTGCTACTCATTTGTCGTTGCTTAGCGGGCACCTGTGAACCAAGTCACGGAGGCGAGTAGCGTTACCCGCTCCATACCACCACAAACCCGTTTATAGGGTGGGCCACATTCACACAACATCACAGAAGAAAGGACAGAGAAACACAGAGAAGGAAAGAGACATCCATGCCCGAATCGGGATTCGAACCCGGGACCAACAGCTCAGGAGTCAGGAACGCTAACCACTCAGCCATAGGTCATTATATATATATATATATATATATATATATATATATATATATATATATATATATATATATATATATATAATATATATATATATAAACTAAAATATATATATATATTTTCAGTGATTCAGCGATGTTAGTTACATTATAGGAGTTGATTTTGACGAGGAAAAATAACAGAATTTTTGTCATCTCATAATCTTTTAAATAAAACGCATGCTATTTGCTTTTCAATTTAAACTTTTTTTTAAGCTTTTATTCTTAAGAATATTGAGAAATTTGCCCTGATTTTATTAACTTTAAAAATGATACTTCATTATTTTATTATTAGCTGAATAATTACTTGGGAATTTTTTAACTACAACCCTTAAATCCTTTTGATTAAATATAATTTGTTTTAAAGAATTTAAATCATTAAAAAGCATGGAAAAATTCAAAAAGAAAAATTTTCAATAAAACTTATTAGGAAATCCATATTAACTTGATGTTAATCATATAAAAATCACACATGTTTCTATAAAAGAATTATTAAAATCATATTTCAGATTGTAGAATGCGAGCTAATATAACTATAGCAATATAAAAAACATTTATTTAAAATATTAATTTGGTATAGTATTTTATTTTAAAAATGTGATCCACACATTTTTTATCTTGACAGTTAAAACTTAAAAATGAAATATTTAATATCCTAATGAACCTTTTAATTTTGCTATTATTTAAATTCTGAATTTATAAGTTATTGAATTCATACTTAAAATTACGTATGGAAGAGGAAATTATTTCCTTTGATTTCGCTAAATATTAAATCAATGGAGTGTGCTTTGAAATGTCAAATTGAACAGAACTTTAAGTACGCTTAAAAATTGAACTATATCAGCAACGGCGTAAAAGGAAATGAAGCAAAATGTAATGAATATAACACGTGGTAATTTATATAGAATTATAAGAAGTCTATCTCAGCTGCATTAGAAAGTAAGGCGGCAAATGATATTTATATATTTGATATTATATTTATGTTTGAATTTTGGATCCGATTTGTAGGACTAAAATGAAATGCGCACCTTGTTATTATTCTGATTTTTAAGGAAATTCATTTGCTTAAGAGTGTGTTAATGGCGTTTTTATCATTAAAAAAAGTCTTATTACGAGTAGGTTTTAATAGCAATCAGAAAGAAATTTATTGCAAAAGACTGTACAATTGATCATATTGTTACCCATGAAATTCAAAGATAATTGCATTTAATACACACACACACACACACACACACACACACACACACACACACACACACACACACACACACACACACACACATATATATATATACACTGCATTATTTTTCGATTTGTTGTTGAAAATTGGAAAATAGAAAGGTCAAAATTAAGTAAACTTTTTATTATTGATAAATTAATTCAATTATTTTGATTGCATAAATAGAGAAATTACGTAACTTAAAATTACTTTTGTATGTATATATATATATTTGAACAATCTAACATAATGAACAACATTAGTTTTGCAGAAATCTGTAAGTAGTTAATTTACATTAATATTTTTATCTATGCCAGAATAGAATATTTTCACGTGATTTTTTAATGTAGTGCGATTTTTTTGGCTTCCACTAACAAACGGTTAAACATGCTCCTTAGAAGAAATATCATTCCTTTTAATCTCATAAGATAAGATAAAATATCTGTTCTCAGATATTTTCCTCGCGTAATCTGACAGAACAAGAACACGGGCTATATTTAGATTTCTCAGTTCATACTTCCTCGTAGAAATCGAGAAAGAAATTCAAGATCTGAAATCCATTATTTCTACTATTTGAACTGTAAATATAAACAGTAAGAATCCTTTTTTTCATTTAATTTACTAAAATATCGATTTAAAAGTAAAATTAAAAATTATGAAGGCGATAAGAGTAGAAAACTTCGGACCTCCTCACGTTCTACAAGTTAAAGAAGTTGAGCTGCCTGAAATCACGCCCAATAAGGTCAGCCCAAAATAATCATTATTTCATTTTTTAATTTTTCGTAGTGAAGACTCTCCTTTTGGATATTTTCATATTATAATTTTAATATTTCTTACACTTTCAAGAACTATGATATTATTACAAAATATCTTTCGATAACATATTTGTGAGGTTTTTTCTACACCTTAATTATTAATTCAGATTATGATAGTAACATATTTTGATCTATATATTTCTGATGCGAAGAGATTATCATAAATAATAGAAATAAATTTCAATTCAAAAATTTCTTATTTGTAAACTCAATTGCAGTAAAAAAGATGACATTTTTTACTGGTGAAAACAAGTATAATGACCCCAGTACATTTCATAAGTAATTTAATTTTAAATTTGCGAATAATCTATTATAATTAATTAATTACCAGAATATAACATGTTGAATCTTATTTATAGAATTAAAAAAGTGGCTAAAATAATACTTAACGTTTTTACAATCACTCGTACTTATATACTTAATTTTTTTTATAATCATTTTTAAAAAATATAATTTAGTGAAAACAGAATTCTAAATTAAAAACAATTTTTAATCAGAAAACCTGCTATGATAATATTTTTAGGTAGTATGATTTCTAATTTCTAAAAAATGAAATTTTAGTGGAGTCATTAATTTAAGATGTAAAGAAATGTTTTCTTGTAAAATGTTTTCATATCTGATTCATGACTATGTAATGTTCTATTTTTATAGTCTTGCTCAAATCACGCTTTTATTCTCACTAAAAGAACTCGTAGACAAGCAGTTATAAGGCTTGAAAACTGTAGAAGAAATTAAAACTAACCATAATTTGAATTTCAAAAGTATTTCGTAGACATTATATATGATGTTCTTGTGTGCCAAATAGGCGGTCAGTATGGGGTGCGCTGCACCACTTTTCCAACTGAACCATATTTTGGTGTGGAGTTCGATTCCCTCAGTACACACATGCCATAGGGACCCGTTAAGAGGATAGGCACAACCATTCACAACCCATTCATACAAGGAAATGACAAAGACAAGATAGATAGAGAGAAAAAGTACATTCATGCCCGAACTGGAACTCGAACGCAGGACCTCCCTAACCGCAGTCAGGCACGCTGACCACTAGCCAAGTTGGGTGGCATGATATATAATAATTTAATTTAATGACATGATTTTGTTTAAAATTTTAATATCGAATTAGTGTAAACATTTCTTATAAAACTTTAATATGGTTACTTTAAAGACACCGAAACATTAAAAACGCTGAATATTAAAAATGAATATATTAACTTATTCGACTCGATGATCCATTTTCTTTTCAATGTTTTTCAAAAAAAGAAAAAAAAATTATTCCTTATCTAATAAAAAATAGGGCAACAGAAAATACGATCAGCTGAAATCAAGGAAAACCAACATCCAAGCGTAAACAATTAATATAATACAGTTATTTTGTGGTGATGCAATTAATAACAATTTCTTTGTAAATAGATCGTTATTTATTTTTATTAAAATAAATCGTTGTTTATTTACTCACATATTCAATGCGAAAAATCGAGGAATTTAATCTTTATGATAATGCTGACCGATGGCTGAGTTGTTAGCGTTCCTGACTCCTGAGCTATGGGTCCTGGGCTCGAATCCCGATTCGGGCATGTATGTTACTTTCCTTCTCTGTCCTTTCTTCTGTTATATTGTATGAATGTGACCCACCCTATAAACGGGTTTGTGGTGGTATAGCGCGGACAATGCTACTCGCCTCCGTGACTTGGTTCACAGGTGCCTGCTGGGTAACGACAAATGAGTAGCAGTCTCTGACCTTGTTGTGGCATAGGGTTCCTCACCCAAGTGTACCCGCCGTTGGAAAAAAAAATCTTTTATGATAATTTTTAAAAATAAAATTTCGTCCTAAAATTAAATTTAAATTTTATTACCAGTTTTTACTTAGCGTTATTTTTTTCTATTTATTTTATTTTTAATTAGAACAAGTGAACGAAAATTGAGGAATATTTTTGACATAGATTAAAATTTTAAATGTTCCATAGTGGGTGATCGGTTAACGAACATAATTTGTTACAAGACCATGTTCGTTATCCAAAATGTACGTTAAGCGATCATCGATTTACAATAGATTTTTTTGTGAAATCAATTAATTCGTTGTGGAGAACTTAAAAAAAAGATGTATTATTTCTTATTTTGTTTATAAAAAATATAATTCATACATAGTCTTGCATATTAATCAGTCCTTTCCATTTTTTGTTCATCGGGCGATAAGGAATATGTCCAATGTCGATTCATTTTCTCTTTTACAGGATTTTCCGGAAGTAATTAATAGCAGTGTCGTTGCAAAGTGATTAATAACATTGTTTTTGCTTCCGTCTGAAATTCGTTTTTCAAGACTATGAATGACACAATGAATTAACAACAGGGGGAAACACTCAAAATGAAATCAGTTTTAGTTTTGAATGAAATCAAAACCGAAACTGATTGTCCACTTTGGTTATAAGTATTCTATTAGGCAAGCAACATAATTCAAGAGAGATAAAAAACGATTTTTGGACCTTTGGGTTTGGCAACACTGCACGTTATGCTTCGAGAGCCGAGAAATGTTCGTTAGAATTCGTTTTAATTCGTTTTAATTCGTTATCCGAATATGTGTTCATTGTCTGCACACAAAAATGCTTCGTGAAAATATTCGCTGTCCGATTTGGTCGTAACTCGAACTGTTCGTTAACAGATCACTCACTGTATAAATTAATTTTTAAAGAAAGCAAAATCAAAATGAAGAAAACTAGTTTTAAATCAAAATATTGATAAAAGAATTCAATTCAAATTTAGGTGTCATGATTTAGATATATATTTCATATTTAAATTAATTTAGTTTTATATTTATAAAATATAATTATCTTTTCAAAATTATCTGAAAACAAAGAATGTTAAAGAGCTATGAAACTGCTTTACGAGCTAAGAATTTGAGGTAATTGACCTCTCTGTAAGAGTTTAATAAAAATTTCCTACAATATTTTAAATTACACATATGAACACTTTTTGGAAATGTTTTGAAAGCCCAATAGTGTTTAATAATATAACCAAATTGTACGAATAATGTGACTTTTTTTTGGGGGGGAGATAAAAGATTTAAAATTTCAAATAATTTCATTGATAGTTCACATATAATTCAAATAGTAAATTAGAGTTTTTTTCATATTTGTTAAATTTGGACTGTTAATTAATTACTCTAATTATTTTTAAAATGTAGGTAATTTAGACTGAGGAAATTAGAAAAATTTTTTTTAGCTTTTAATTGTTAATAAAATCTGAAAAACATTTCTGAGCAGTTAAATTGTTCTTTTGATTTCTTTCAGGTTTATTTTGTTTTCTGAAAATGGAAATGAAATGATAAAAAATATTCTTGCCATTGAAATACACTGAAGCTATGAGAAACATATTTTAGAAACAATTTTCATTATATTAATTAATATTGTCAACTAGGTTAATATTAACTTGATAAGTTTCTTAAAAAAAGCTTCAATTAATTGTTCAAACTTAAATATTTTTATTTATAAATTATAAATTAAGTTATTTATAAGAGTCAGTCAAATTTACAGAAAAACTTGCGTTTATACAAGTGTAAAAATTCTTCCAGAAGTTCCGATGTCACTACATCAAAGGATCTTTATATGACTTTTCTGTACAAAATTGGAAAAAGTGGAAAATTGAGAAGTTCACGAAAATGGAAAACATGTATAGTGGAAATTTCATGATAAAAATTTCAGTTGTAAATTTAACGGCACAAGTTAACAAAAATTTAGCAAATAATTTTATATTTCTTCCCAAATAATAATTAATTTTGCAAATTTTTTAAGCATTTTAAAAAAATGTTAGCTTAATCATTGAGAATCTAAATCGAGTAAAATGAAAATAATTTTCAATCTATATAACAAAGAGATTCAAATTGTCTCAGAAATTTACTTCTGTTTTTGTAATTTTAAGGTATACTGTCCAAAAGAAAAATCAATATTTCATCAAATTTAAACTTGTGTAATACTGGAATATATGGTTTTTTTTTAATTCAGTAATTAATCAATATACATCTTTTCTTTTGATATATGATGGCCTAGTTTATTTTGGACCATGAATATTATTTATGTGATTTCTGGATATACAAATAACTTGTTATTTAAGGTTTTAAATAATTAATTGAAGCTTTTAATTAAAAAAACTTCAATTAATTGACAAAAAGTTATTAATAATTATTAAAATTAAAAATGTTTTTAAAATATTGGAAATAAAAGAATAGGCAAAATTCCTATTATGATTATTGCTATATATGATTTCAATTTCGTGTTATCCCCATTAAAAATTAGTATTTATATTTTTTCATAATTTTTTGCTTTTACAGGTCTTAATAAAAATTATTGCTGCAGGTGTTAACCCAGTAGATACATACATTCGAAATGGAGCTTACCGATTTCTGCCTAAACTTCCATTTACACTTGGTTCTGATGCAGCTGGAATTATCCATTCAATTGGTGCAAATGTGACGAAATTTCGGGTAAAATGAATTTCTAATTATTAATTTTCTAGCTAATAATAGTGTAATGTAATTAATAATAGTGTAAAAAGTTTTGATGATTTTATCTGTATTTAATTCTTTACATTTTAAGGCAAAACTAGCAATTTTTCCATTAAGTTTTTCCATTTTATTAATTTGAAGAAAATTTAAATCAAAATCATTCTTATATGCTCATTTTACTTAAAATTATCTACTGACCGAAAAATAAGACTTGTATACATATTTATAATACATACTTAAAAATATGCAAATGTTTGTATTACAGTTTTTGAATCAAAAAGTAATCTTTGTTTGAGTATCATCAGAGAAATTTATTTACAATTTTTTTATATTATTTCTTTTCAACAAGAGAAAGGAAGAGAGGACTATCTTTTAGCAATCCATGACCAGATGTTTTTAACCGGTGTAAGGCTTGGAGACCGAACAGGCCAAGACAACAATAAAGTAGTCTCTGTATCACTCAACACGACATACACCATGCGAAACGCCATATTGTTGAAATATTGTATTTCAAAAGTCAAGAGGGTACAATCGCTGCTTTTATGATATCAAAAATATACCGATCATTGTTCAAATTACCCTCGATTCGAACTAAAATGTGAGTATCGTGTACAAATACAACAATCTAAAGGGCCGCTTCGGCCTGGTTGATTTGGGTGTTGTTCTTATTATTGGGAAGTAGTGAATTCGAATCACAACGTAATCGAAAATTCGTCGTATTCATGGATCTGGGAAAAGATGCCTAGTACACATTAAATGCCCTTCAAGAGAAATAATACTTCTAGTCTTGTTGGATGGCAGGTCAAGTACTGGATTGTCTTCTGCTAGGTCACTACTTTTAAATTACTCACATCTGGCTGCTTCTTCATTACTGATAGAGCCTAAGTGTGGACTAGGTACAATATAGTATGTTGGTGTATGGACACCCCTACCATATGCCTCTATCATCACTTCAGGTGCAGGGATCCTATCACAATATCTGGGAAACAAGATTCCTGCTAGGATCATTCAGAAACATATATGGTCATCATAACCAAGAATCCTATGAAAAGACGACATTGTGCTATTCCTGTATTCAGGTTTGTTATAAGGTAGGCAAGATGACAGTTCATTCATGTCAAAGGAAGAAGAAGTAATGGTTGCCGTGTTACATTTCGTGATACTTCAAGCATCTTCTCGTGATACGAGCGAATATTAGATGTACAGTAAATAAGGCAAATAAGGTACAGTAAATACGCTAACTAATGGCCCGTCATATGGTAATATGATTTTACAAGACCGATCTCATAATGTCTGTCCTTTCAAATGTTATTCATGGGAGAACGTTGAGATCCTGTTTACCATTCAATATCTCATTCCTTATTAGCATGAATCTGGCTGGACTACGATTCCCAAATTGAATTCACCATTCACTGTCGTCTCAATTTATGAGCCACACACATTGGGAATTTGTTACCAAAAATGTCAGTACACGAATATAAGCAAATAATGTGAAAAGGCAATTTTCTATAATGTTACGACAGGCCGGTTTTACGTGCCGTACTCTGTATTTAAATACACGTGCAAACAATATAAGAGTAAGAAAAATAGGAAAAAAGACAAATTAAATAAAAGTATCCATGTCGTCAATGATATAGAACACATGCTGCGAAAAGCATTTATAAATCTTATTTATCCGGCTTTCTCATACTTTATTTTTCATTTACATTACTATACAAAATATTGACAGCACATTTTTTTTAGCATTTTCATGTTAAGACTTGTATTAAGGCGTATACACTTTCTTTTTTCCCAAAAGGTTGGACAGAGAGTCTTCATGTGTAGCCATGGCTTAGGACAGCATGGTACATACGCTGAATACACAGCTGTTGATGAAGAGGACGTGTTTCCTTTGGATGAAAGGTTGAGTTATGAAGAGGGAGCAGCCTTAGGAGTTCCTTATTTTACAGCCTATCGAGCATTAGTAATTAAGTAATTATTGCATATTTTCCACTTAATAATGTCTAAAATTTCCTTTGTTACTTATACGTTTCACTTCGCAGCATGGATATCCTACAACTGAAACCCATTATAAGGTACTTGTTCCGACCACGTATACTCAATGTTAAAATTTAATTTCTTTGTGCACCAGATGGCACTAACACAAAGCATCGTTCTTTGTCAGTAAAATAATAAAATTTGTAAACAACGGACGTGTCATTTTTGTGTACCAATATTTTGGTCCGTCTAGAGTCGGAGCATGAAACTAGCCTAAAATTATTATGGTGAATGCATAGAAGTGGCCAATGACTGTTGAATCATAAAACAACAACAAAACAAAGATTGAGAGAAGGTCACAAAACCAAAATGGATATCCTCCTTAAAAGCAAAAAGATAATAAAAGGTAAGCTAACTCGTTTAATTTCGCAAGTCAATAGCTTACAAAATCAAACAAATTCTCTTTCTATTATTGAAGTGTATTAAAATAACGTAAATTCTTTAGACAATGTGTCGTTTCTGTGTACCAATAGTACTTTTCCTACATACATTCCGTTTTACTTGCTTCGATGCCTTTTTTGGACAGTATTCAAGAATCAGCCCTCGTATGCAAAAAATGGCCATCAAACGATAAACATAAAAAAAGCAGCAACATCAATCTTCTGTTTTTGAGCAATGTATTGGGGGAAATCCAAATTTTTTACAATGAAAAGGAAATTTCTACCACTAACCACAAATTTCTACCATTTACAAGAAATTTATTATGAACATAATATCATAACTACATTACTAAAGCTAAAAATTCAACAAATTTTAAAGTGTTCATACAATGCCACTTTCCATTGCCCGACTCATAGCCGAGATATTATTTCCTTTATTCCCTGATATGTGTGCTTGATATTTTCTTATTCCATTTAATACAACATACCGATATATCAAAATTCAATAATTGCATGTTATAATTTTTGGCTTTACACAGTGGCATTTTTCTTATTAAAAAATAAAAAACTTTGTCAAATATGACTATGATAATTGTGCAGAGTTACATTTAATTTTTAATGGTGAGATTCAGCTTTAGTATGCTTACTTTACAAATACCGATCATTAGAGCTTAACCCATTAGTTCACGAGCCTTCCAATACTTCTTGACAATGTCTTCATACTGAGAAAGTATGGTACAATTATTTAAATGTCCAAAAATCATTGGTTGATTAGAGTCCAACCACAGTTTGAGAAATCTACTACTCCAACTCTTCAAGCAGCCAAGTCTAGTCAGTTTTCTAAATAGAGACACCTTTTAGAATATAACTCCATACTGCTAATATTAACTTTCACTTTAGTATTAAATGAGCTTATAATATTTTTCAAATTCAAAATGTTCCATTTAAATTTGAAAAATATCAATAGAATGTTTCAAATTTATTTGGAAACCTGTGGTGAAGATTATAATAATCAAGAAGACCTTTTAAAATAAGATTTTCCAAAAATGAAAATCTCAGTTGCGAAACTCAATTTAGTAGTAATATCACATTTTTACTTTCTCAGAACTGATATATATGCATATGGATACATATGCAATATACAAATTATATATAAATGAATATTTTTTTTACAAAAATTAATTAGTAAATTACCATACTTTTTAGACCAATAGACTTGAAAGCTCTATAAAGTAATAAATACATAGCGGTGCAGGTGAGCCTCTGACTCTACCTTAAGTTTAACGAATTTGGAATACTCGGTCATCACCAAGAGCCTCGTAATTTTTTACCGTAATTTTGAACGACGGTCAGATGACGAAGCCAGACCTGAGCTGGCACCTTCCTCTACACATTCATGCCAAATCAGTGGAAAAACTTTGGACGTCAGAGACTAACGTGAGCTCGTACTCAATCCAGGAAGCCCAGCAAACCATGAGGGGGAATGTAGTCCCCCTCCCTATCACTGTCCATGGCAAATGATGATGCTTCCCTTTGCTGATTTTAACAGGAGATATTAGAGCCCCTAGAGCTTCAAATTAATAAATAAATATGAAAATAAATTTAATATTTATATATATATATATATATATATATATATATATATATATATATATATATATATATATATATCAATTCAGATGTGGAACATTAGATTTTCAGTAAGTTAAAGATTTAATAACCGTAATCAACTTAGCCATAGGATTAAATGAGTTATAAGTTAAGACTTCCTAGTTTGAAATATATTCATAGCAATTAAATGCATTTGATATAAAGCTTGAAATTGATTTGGAGCATTTCTACTAGCATTCTTCTGCCATGACAACTTTTTTATAGGGCAAAATGTGTTCCTGGAGAAACTGTCCTGATTCATGGAGCAAGTGGAGCAGTTGGTCTCGCTGCTGTCCAAATTGCGAAAAATTTAAAACTGAAAGTTGTTGGCACAGCAGGAACTGCAGAGGGCTTAGACGTCGTTAAAAAAAGTGGAGCGGATTATGTATTAAATCACAAGGAAAAAAATTATATGCAAGATATTATGGTAAGGGATTTTAAAATAATTATAATTATTAACAGAATAATTTCCTATTTTTAAAAATTTAAATAGATAATCTTTTAAAGAATATTTTTTATCATTATATTTTTTTCTGTTGTACAATATACATTTCATATCCATTCCAAAAGACGATGCATTGAGTGTTGATCGTTTTTGAATGAAATTCCTTAAGCAAAATATCCTGAGACAATCGAAATTGTAATATATGTGAAAATGATAAAATGTAACTAATTTTTTCTGGTAGTGCCATCTATTGGAGGAGTTTAGAACAAAGTCGAACTTTCACCTTCGTGGTGCTCTGGTTAAACAAGAGAGAGTCTACTGATTTCAATTCGCAAGCCAACGGGATAACGAGCTTGACTTGTCCAAGTGTCATTAATAACAACAACAGGATCATACATGTCTCAATTTGTTACGTGATTTTTCAATCATATCTTTGCATTTATAATATTTATATAGGTAATGAAATTTGACAACAATGTGTTATTTATATTAATTGTCCTTATGATTATAAATCAATTAAAATAGATACTAAATAACCTTCATGAGTCATTTTTGTGAATGTTAAAAATGATCTTTTATTTTTAAAATAATTTGCAATAGATACCTGGTATCTTAGCTATCTGATTAGCATTTCATCTTTAAATGTAATTTTATATATAAATCAATTTATTAAGAAGAATATTTTTATCCCATTATTGTCCCTGTAAAAATCAACTGATTAATTAGAACTATTATTTATTATTAAATAATTTCATGTAAATTATTTTAGTGTTTCTATTGGTTAACAGAACCATGTTTAATAGACATTAGTTATGTTTGAGAGAGATCTTGATATTTGATTACTCAGCACACTATTGTAAATATCTAGATATTTCCATGAACATCTAATTTTGTTTTGAATTAAAACGCGTTTTTAAAAAAATGTATTATATTTTATTGATATTAGATACTTCTTTTGAATAATTCTGGACAATGTATTAATTCTAAGTTGTTATCAAATGTTTATTTTTCCTGTCATTTTTAACAAATAATAATTTTTATAGGAAGCAACTGGTGGAAATGGAGTCAACGTTGTAATCGAAATGTTAGCCAATGTTAACCTTGATAATGATTTAGACATTCTTTCTCCCAGAGGTCGAGTCATTGTAAGCAAACGTCTGTAATTATCCTTGAATCTAGATTAACTATTCTGAATCATGATTCTGTTGAATTATTTCCAACTTAAATAAATATTATAACGTTATTTTGATTAACTCTATTGTAAGTGGTTAAACAAATTATAATTTTGGTCAGAAGTATTACAATTAAATGCAAATAATATATAAAACATATACATTGTTACATACCATATTGTTAATTAAATATTATTAATAAAAATCCTCAATAAAATTTTCAATACAATTTTTGCGATTGCACTTATGTCAAAAAATATAAACGATTTTATTTCGCTAATGAACAATATTATTTACAAATATCCATATAAGTCATTAAGTGAACCATAATTATTATCTTTAATTTAATTTTCTTTGTCACCAGTATCACATAACATCTGATTCTCACAATGCTTTTAATAAGAAGCGTTATTTAATAAATCATGCATTTAACTGCAAAATATTATTTGTAATCAAAGTAACCATTCTCTCAAATTACTCTTTATAAAACGATTATGCATTTCTATTTAAAGAATAACTTCTTAATAATTTCTGCGATGATGTTCTTCAAATTGCATAAACAAGAAAATATATTTGTGATATATTGATAGCAAAAATTATTAATCATATTTCTACTTTTTAGGTTGTTGGCTGCCGTGGAACCTTAACATTAAATCCAAGGAAAACTATGGCTTCAGAATTACAAATAATTGGGATGCACCTATTTAGCGGTACTGCCGTATGTGTTTTTCTCAACTTATTTTCATTATTTTCCTAAAATTAATAAAATTAAAATTGATGAAAGGGATAAATCGATAACATTTCAGTAGATAGATGGATGATAGATAGAAAGATCGACTTTGGAATTCATCACATAAATTGCTATATATACATCATTTAGATACTTTAAATTCTGAAATGATTGATCAGGTTAGTAAAAAAATACGTTTCAAATTTCGATACAGTCACTTTTGCTGCTTTAGCCTTCTGAATGAAACATAGAAACTTCATTAAACGTTTTTTTTTATGAAGATTAATTTTTCATGTGGATTCTTTTACATTGCACATATGCAAATCTCTGATTTATGTTTTAGAATCGATGGATATACTACATTCATCACGGTTTTCTATTTTTATTTATAAATCTTGCTGCGATAATAATTATCTTGTATTACATGTTAGTCAATCTCTTAATGAAATCTAATATTTTATCATGCAAAATACCACTTGGAGAACAGTTTTTAACAGAATACTTTTAAGGCACTTGATCTCATTTTGCGTGTATCAGTGTTAAAAGTAGTCATAATAAAACTATAGAGTGAAAAATGGTGCTTAATCTAATGTAATAATTTTTTCCGATAAAAAAAGGAAATATTGGTAAATATGAAAAGATAAGCTTTTTCAAGTTGAGAACTAAAGCAAAGGCATTTTTTTGAATAGTTTTATTTTTGTGACTACATTTACTATGTCCTTTGTGGAAAATGTTTGAAAATAATTTTAATCATTTTGGTATAGTTTAAAATGATCAGGTGTCAATGACTTTTTAATTCTTTTTTAGTGTGGGGGGAGTTCATCATACGAAAGCGCTATGTAGAAAATTATGTAAGACAGCAAAAATGAAGCGATGCCTTTATCTTGATGTAACCATTTTTGCGATTTTAATTAAATTAGTGAATGAAATTGGTACAAAAATCATTACTTGCTTTTATACATTTAAATGTATTCTAAAATATTCATTTAAAGAACAGTTCGATAGTAAATTGCCTTTAATTTGATATAAAAAGCTTCGATTTTACTTTTCTATAAGTTTTCTTCTACAAAATTCTCTCTCTCTCTCTGTCTCCATACGAATATTTAGTTTTATTAATACCCCTAGTATTAACAAAGAAAAAGAAAAGGATCTTTGAAAATGTTATTTATTTTTATTCTATATTTTTAATATTGTAACTGCCGACCGCCCTGTCTATTGGTCAGAGTCCCTGACTACAGATAGGGAGGTCCTGTGTTCGAATCCCGGTTCGGGGATGGATGTACTTTCTCTCTCTATCTATCCTGTCTTTGTCCTTTCCTTGTATGAATGAGGTGTGAATGGTTGCCTACCCTATAAACGGGTTCCTATGGCATGTGTGTACTGAAGAAGTCGAACTCCACACCAAAATATGGTTCAGTTGAAAAAGTGGAGCAGCGCACCCCATATTGCCAGCCTAGCTGGCACACGACAACAACAACAACAATATTGTAACTTTATCTTAGCTTGTCTTTGATAATTTGTTTTGCTGTTGCAGGATGAATGGAAGGAAACATCCAGGGCAATCCTTGATGGCATAGAGGAAGGGTGGGTGAAACCCGTGATTAACGTTGTTTACCCTCTTGAGAAGGCCTTCCAAGCCCACGAAGACATCATCCACTCAAAAGGAGCAAAAGGAAAGCTTATTCTATCCGTACAGCAGCCTTAAAATTATGAAAAATCACGATTTCATCTTTTGTATCACAAATAATGCATTTTTCTTTAGAAAAAAATGAAATTGCATCGAAAATAAATGTATGGTATAAATAAAATATTTTTGAAAGCATCTTTACTCATGAATCATTAAAAAAAAGTTTCTAACGCCTACTTTTAACCAACTATGTATAAACTTAGTTTGAAATTTAAAAAATTTAAAATCATACATTCTGAAAAACTCTACTAAAATGTAAAAAGTAAAATGGTTTTCAAATCAAATTAATTTTACTATCTATTGTTCACAACGGTAAAATCTCAAATTTTAAGGATACATTGGAGGGAATAAAGTAAAGTCATTTTAACTACTAATGACACATAACAGATTTTCATTATAAATGAAATTATTATTTTAACTTCAGGGTTCTTTACGATTTGTTTAAAAACTAAATTTCCAAAATTTAATTGTCAACTTTAGAGATTTACAGTTTCTATACTTAGCAATACTGAATATATAAATATATTGAACTAGCTGCTATTTGTGAATACGACGAATATATAAACTGTCATTATCGTTACAAAATGCTCATTACAATTATAAAATTTTTGCTATTATTAAATATTAATCTTCAATTGACAGAATTTTGTCCATAATACTTAATTATAAATATTATTTACTGTTATAAAATATTGATGTTTAACTATCAATATTTTATAACAGTTTAGTGAATCTTAAAAGTACCATTAAAAAGTGTTATATCAGATACTTTAAAATAAAGGTGCCTTAAAAAACAAAATAAAATTTTAATTGTTTATTAAATACAGATATTTTAAAATATATTTTAAGGTATCTGTCGTAATAAATTCTTAAGTCAAGCGAAGATAATTAGCAGAAAAGAAAAATTCAATTTTTTCTTTTATTCCCAAAACAAGAGAACCGAACAATGTATTCAGTATGTAAACAATGTAATAAGAAATTTAGAATATAATTTTTTTAACTCATGCCGGGAATTAAAAAGGTATGTGGATTTCGCAAGTTAATTCTGTTAAAGATATGTGAACGTAACCCCTTTGAAATTTTTGACATTCTATATCAGAAAACTTTTAACATTATTAAAAAATACTTTTCTTATGATAAATCTAATTATTAGTATGGTTTTATGTTGTCTAAATTAAACCCTTTTTTTCAATATATTTGCTTCATACATACAAATTTTACTTCTCAGCGTATTCATTTCATAAATTATTTCAATAAATTATTTTAATTTCATAAATTAATTCAATTTATGCATAGAAATTTTACTTTCCAGTGTTGGATGATATTAATTAGAACAAACGTTTGAGAAATTTTTAATGCTGTCATATAAAGTCCTCTCGCAATAGAACTTGCTGTAAATAATAACAATAATATAAAATTCTTTTAGATAAAATTGTATGAAGGGTAATACAAGTAACCTGTCTTCTCATTATGAGCAATAAAATGAATGTTGTCTACAGCAAAGAGAATTAAAATCAACAGAATATTTGAAATAATTAAATGATTTGGAATCAAAATTGACGAACTCGAAAAGCCGGAACTAAAAAAGCTAAATAAATAAATCATTCTATGTATTCCGATGCTTATATTATTTAAAATTCTGACATACGTATTTATATTTTATTTATAGGTTTCCCCATCGCTGTTAACAATTTCAGAACAAAGACAATGAAATGAATTTTCATTCAAATGGATAATCATTAATATGTTAAATAGTTTACAGATTTATTCTTTTGAATCAAGACTATCCTAATATTTTAAGTTTCTCTGACCAAGTCTTAAATCTAACATAAACTCAGACAAATTTTGAAAACTTGTATTAAACAAATCTTTTTTCCAACTATAACTTTTTTCCGAAAACGTTAAAAAAAAAAAAAAAAAGTTGATTTTCTCAATTTTATATGTCAAGCTAAGTTTTAACGTATATTATGTATATACGTTGTAATATGTAATATATATTACAACGTATTATTTTCCGAAATGGAAAGCCTAGCTAGCAATCGAATGATAATCGTTTTGGTCTTCAATACAATAGTTTCGTGGGTTTAAGTCTTCATGTGCAAGAATGTATTATTAAACGATGAAAAATCCCGACGAAAATAAAAAATCCATTATTAGATTAATAATTTTTTACTGTATGCCTTTAAAAATATATTGCAATTACCTTTATAATTTCATACAATTGAGCAATAATATATGTTTAAGTAGAACATTTAAATTGTTTCTATATACGATGTATTTAAAGAAATACAATTTTATCAATCATAAGATTTTCTATTTTTGTCAATGACTGTTTTTTGGATCCACAGACACTGATGATCTATATAAATTAAAGAAAATTAACAATTCTCTAATTTATTAAAATTTTATGATCAATAAGATATTTGAAATATAAAATTTACAAGTAACAATATTTTCAAGATTATGTTTTTTCTTGTAAAAATTTACTATAAAATCTTCTTCTAAGGAAAAATCTAAAATTAGATTTATTAGCCATTATTTAGAAGGAAAAATTAAATTAAATTCACAACATATAAGGAATAATAAATTAAATTTTTTCTCTTGAACAGCAGAAATCAAATCTATAATTGTGGTGGCTGCCTCTGCATTCTTTTTCTGATGTCATGATCACAGTATTGAAGTCACAGTTTGCGGCGGGCTTTGTTATTTGAATCATTCCTTACTACGCATGCGCTTTGATCGTCGTAGAAGCGTGAGAAGAGAAACAAGTTCGTTAAATAAACTATCATATTCGGGTATTCGGTAATGCGTGTGAATGCAGTCTCTGCTGACTGTAGTGTCAAAAATCAACGTTTCGATTTATGATTTTATTAGAATTGATATACTTCTAAAGTTTTTTATTCTTTTGGTTAGGAGGCGGTTCCCGAAACGAGAAGCAGCTAGCTCTTCATTGAACAACTGCCGGTTGATTGGAAACCAATTAACTCGATTTATTTTTGGATAAGTTTATCATTAGAACTATAAGCTATAATTTAATTTCATATTAAAAAAAAAAAAAAATTTATTTCCTCTTCAGCTCAAGTTGAGCGAAGACTTATTGCCTTTTCGGAATAGCAGCATATACTGAATACAGAAGCCATAAGTCTGGCTTCCTCTAAAATTCAAGTATTGGATATTCAACAAAATGAAGATCTAAACATGGATTTAAACATGGCAGGAGAAAGCAATTACGGAACAAACTTCCTTAGGACCACAGAAAACGACATGAACTGTCTTTTAGCTGCAAAAGAAAATGGAGTAAACACATTCAACATATTCTTAAAAGCCAACAATGGAAGGTCAATTCCTAAAAATAAACCTCGGGAATTGAAAAATGAACTGATAATGAAGATAAAAAATTTCAAAAAGATCTCTAACAAGATAATAACAAGAGACGGTCGATTACTAATGACAACGCAAGACATGGAAACAGCTACAGAAATATTAAACATCAAAGATTTACAAGGGATCCCGGTACACTACCAAATCCTATGGGAAAGCATCTCTACCAGGTTTCTGCTATTTAATATTCCAACTGAAACTTCACTTAAAGAGATTGCAGAGGAGCTGAGCGCTGAAAACGAAATCCCAATTTTAGAATTAAGAAGATTCAATAAGAAAAACCGTGAAGAGTCTCCAGTTCTGGTATCTATTCTGGGAATAAAGATACCAAAAGAAATAAAACTGTTCTTCACTAACCATAGAGTGGAGCTATTCATAGACAGACCTCGACAATGTGGTAAGTGTTTCAAATTCACTCATAACTCTAACAAATGCCCTTACGAAGTATTGTGCGTGCACTGCGGAGAAAAAAAACACGGAGAAATATGCTTAAATCAGATGAGATGCTCAAATTGTACAGGTTTACATAGAGCCGATTATAATGAATGCCCAACAAGGACAAAAGAAAAAGAAATTCTCAAATTTAAAGCAGAAAATAATTTAACACTAAGCGAAGCTAGAAGGCGATTCGCAAACAAAAATACCTTATATGCAAAGAAAACTTCCATGCCTATAGCCAGTCCAGACGTAGAATCGATGCAAGGGATCTTTGATAAATTGGCCCTTAAGCTGATAACCTCAATTGAAAAAATCATAGAACAACAACTAACTAAAATTTGTAACATGTTTAAAAAATCTTTAGACTCTACTGTGGATAAAATCAATGAAACAGTCTTTACTAAAATTAATGAAAAAATTTCAAAGTTGACCACACCAATCTCTCCTGAAAGAGAAAGGAAGAAAAAATCAAAGATAATAAAAAATCCCAAAGCTTCAAAGTCAAATCAAATGGACTGTCAGCAAAGCGAAACAGAGAGAGAGATAGATCTCTCAGATTTCTCTGTTGGATAATTACAGTTACCGACTTAACCCATTTAATTATAATTTCATATTTGAAAGGATTTCAAATAAATAATTCTTATATCCGTACTATATAAGTGCCATAAATCTTTAGTTAATACATTTTTAAAATGAAAATTGTGCAGTGGAATGCGAGGAGCGTTACCAACAAAATAGACATTTTTAAGTTAGAACCTTTCATTTCCGCAGATGTATTAGTGATACAGGAAACTTTCCTTAGACCAAAAGACTTATTTAACCTAAAGAAAAAAATCATCTACAGAAAAGACAGAGAAAATAGAAACGGTGGCGGCCTAGTGATTGCAGTGACAGAATCAACATCATCAAAAGTAATTTATAAGAACATATACAGCAGCAGTGGAACAGAAATATTGATCGTGAAAATCATTAATCGGAACGACACTATTAACATATTGAACATATATTCACCCAAAGGAAAAATTGAATACAGAGAATATCAAGATATACAAAAATATATAACACAAAAATGCCTAATTTTAGGAGACTTCAATATCAAACATGACCTATGGGGCGGGGAAACTAGCACTCATCAGGGACAAATATTGGCCGACTGGATCAACGAACATAATCTCTGCATTCTGAATTCATCTACTCCGACACATATTTCTCCTGCAGGAAAAGGTTCAAATATAGATCTATCAATTTGTACTTCTAACTTATTTCCACAATGTCAAATCACAATAGAAGAAGATTCATGTTTTAGTGATCATTTCCCTATAGTCATTGACGTTCTTACCTTAGATCAAACTCCAAGAGTGTATAGGACACGCAGATGGAAAGATATCATCAACCAAATAAACGAAGAGTTGTGTAGTGAAACTAACAGTTCATATGACAGTTTCCATAATATTACAGTTAAAGCCATAGAAGACAACAGCCATGAGCAAAAAATACCTGAAAAGCAGTACCCTCCATGGTGGAATAATTTATGTAGTAAATTTTCATTTCTAAAAAAAGTGTACCTAAAGAAAGCCAGAAATACCTTAAAAACCAAGAACTGGATTTTGTACAAAAAATTTTCTGCAAAATTAAAATATATCATAAAATCGTCTAAAACTAAATATTGGGATGATGTCTGCAAGAAGCAGCAAGACCCGTACCTACTTTTCCGTATATTTAATTCAATGAATCGCCGATACAGAGATATCCAAAATTCTAACCTCCTAATAAATGTTAACAACCAAGAACTACATTCACCAAAATCCCAAAGTGAAGCTTTTGCAATACACTTCAATGACAAAATATACCATGAGCCAATACCAATCGACTACTCTGGATCAGAGAATATGAATATAAATAAAAAATTTACAATCAATGAGCTCAAATTAGCCATTAAGAAAACTAGAATATCCACACCAGGAGAAGACAAAATTTCTGCAAAAGTATTTAAATCACTAAATGAAGTAAGCACACGCCAGATACTTCAAATATTTAATGATATATTTGATCAATGCTCTATTCCTGACAGCTGGAAATCTTCTATTATAGTACCAATCCCAAAACCAAACAAACCACAATCCACATTAAATTCATACAGACCTATATCTCTAACCTCTGTTCCTGCTAAAATATTCGAAAGAATGCTGTCCTATAGAATCACAAATTTCCTAATTTCCAATCAGAAGATAGAAGAACGCCATCTAGGGTTCATACCTTTCCGAGACAGTCAAACTGCAATACAACTTTTTCATTATGATCTGCATCAGGCAAAAGCCCAAAAGAAATTCATTATTGCAATATCACTGGATATAAAATCTGCATATGATTCAGTGTACATTGACGGATTAATATACAAATGCCTACAGTTGGGAATAACAGGAAAAACCGCCAAATGGATTCACAACTTTCTACAAGATAGAAGGATAAAAATAAGATGGAGAAATACATGTTCAAAACCAGTTCAGTCAACAAAAGGAGTTCCACAGGGAAGTGTGTTATCCCCCATTTTATTTACAATTTTCATGTCAGACTTCCATGAAACTATCCCCCAAGGAGTTAAACATATAATATATGCAGATGACATACTAATTTACTGTACAGGTGAAAAATTGGAAATAATTAAGAAAAAATTGCAAGAAACTTTGTATAACATAGAAAAATGGAGTAATTACTGGAAACTACAAATAGCTTATCAAAAGTGTTCAGCAGTAAACTTGTCCGGGCGTAGGGAAAATCCTGACTGGTCAATACAGTGTAACAATGAAAAAATTGAATGGAAAGACAGCCTAAAATTCTTAGGAATTATATTTACAAAAAATGGAAACTTCCGGCCGTTCGTAACATACATTAAAAATAAAGCATCTAGAAGAATAAATATTTTAAAAATACTCTCTAACAAAAATTATGGAGCAAGATCGCATCATCTAATCCAGTTAGCAAAATCATCTATCTGCAGCATTCTACACCACACTAGCAATATTTTTAGCTTTACAAACCATTCAGTTACAAAACCTTTAGAAACAATACAAACGTCGGCACTAAGAATTGCATTAGGGTTACCAAGATTCACTCCTAATATTCTCCTACGAAAGATTGCAAATATTGGCACAATAGAATCTGAATTTAGGAAAATGTCAAGCAGATTTTGGCTAAAACATATCTCATTGGAACAACTATCACCTCTCAAAAATATCATCCAAAACAGCTGCAATTCCGTGGAAAAGAAATATCACATACCCCTAGTGAAAACAATAGAGGAAGAAAACATTAAAATTCCCCACTTTATCCAATATAAGTATCCACAAATTCACTCTCTAACCAATTTCTCCATCCAAATCGACAAATACGATTTCCAAGATAAATATCTAACCAATCAAGAAATTATTCAATTTTTTAATGATTTTGACAATAGCCTAATAGATCAACCTAACAGAATAGCCACAGATGCATCTAAAAAAGAAGATATAACCTCTATTGCTGGATGGTCAGAAAAAGGATCATTTGGATACAGAGTTAATAATATAAATTCGGTCTTTTCTGCTGAAGCAATGGCGATCTGTCAAGCTATAGATGAATTAATCATTTACGAAAGAAGAAATATAATATACACAGATAGTAAATCTGTCCTTATCGCACTGAAGGAATGTAACCAAAAATCAGCAAGCATAATATTAAGATTAAAACACAAGATATGGCAGGCCTCAAAATTCTTCAAAGAGCTCCAAATTATTTGGGTTCCAGCCCACAAAGATATTATAATAAATGAAAAAGCTGATAAACTAGCCAAAATAGTCACAAAAGATGATGTAGATATTGAGTGGATTACCATAGAAGATTTTTACTCATACATCAAAAGCAACATTGAAAAATCTCAAGACAAAATATTCGAAAACAGTAAATATTACCTGAGGATTGGAGACATCCCGGAGTGGAACTCGATGGGGAGATCTCTCAATTCACGCAAAGAGGATGTATTGCTTGCCAGAAGCCTGGCTGGAATGCTATTGACTCCTTCTCTGCTTTACCGTTTCGGTCTAGCAGATTCAGACAGATGCAGTTCATGCTATGCGGTTGATAATGCTGAACATATAATCTTATATTGCCCCAGACATAAACAGGACCGCAAACAATTCTTGCATAATTTAAAAATACAAGAGAAAATAACAAACTACAAACAGTTGATCAAAATCGTCACATCTAACTCGAAAAAACTAAAAACGTTTATTAAACTCCTCTTAAGCATCAACAGATTTTGAATAAAGATCTTACTAGAATAATAGAGACAAAAGCCGGAGCAGCTAAAAGTCTCAGAAATATCTACCAACCAACCAACCAATATACTTCTAAAATTTTATTTTCGGTAAAACTGAGTAATACGGCCGAAGTTTGGCGATTTTTTGGATTTTTTTCGCCAAGTACAGGTAAGGATTGAAATTCCTATGCTATATTCACAGCGAAATACAAAACGAATATAAAAGACAGTATTGAAATTCCGGCACTATATCTAAACCGGGTAAAACTAAGGTCTGTCCGTAATACTCAGTTTAGCCTTATTTTCAAGTGAAATTTATTGACAGACTATTTCACTAACTAAAATCGCATTTAAATATAAAAAAGAATAACGCATTTAAATATAAAAAAGAATAACACATTTAAATGAAATCTAATACATGTGTTTTTTATTAGATTAGAATTTAAACATTTAACACAATTTCTCCCGGCCATTTAAAACAAAACAAGAAAAATGATGAAAGCTGTTGTAATTGAAAAATTTGGCCCTTCTAAAGTTCTAAAAATAAAAAATGTTAAGATACCCTCTGCTTCAGACAATAAGGTTTGTATGCGTAAAATTTTTATAAAAACCCTGATAGAAATAAAGAGTGAAAATTTGAAGTAATAGAAATCCAAAATATTTTGGCTGCAAAAAATAACCTGTTATTGTATATATAATTTCATTTTACATTAAAAATAAATATGATTATTGTCAAACATTTCCAGACTTCGGAATATACCTTGTATTTATTTCCTTTAATAAACGACTTGTATTAAAATCCTTAAAATGATAGTAAAAAATACTTCAATTAATTATTTAATAACTGAACTATTGTTTTGCTTAATCGCAAAATACAGAAAAATAATTATTACTTACGAGTTAAAAATGAATTATTGACACAGCACTATGTGACAATATACAGATATTTTTGTGTCTACTAATTGTTGTTGAATATCTGTTGTTGAACTATTTTTATATATAAATAATATAAAATATGTATTCAAATATTGGTGCCAAGTTTGATCAATTAGATTTAAATTTGTCAAAATAGATAAAAAAGTTGAAAGAATTTACATTTTGTGTATAATTCATATTTTCTTCCAAAATTATGAAATATTTATCTTAATTATCTGATTTTAGATTGATTCACTAAATTTCTGAATAAATTTGATGATCACATGTTATTAAAATAAAGCCAAAAAAATTTTAATTGTGAGAAAAAGCAGGTACATTGGTGAAAAGATATATTCAAAGAAACTCACCCCATACATGAAAATCTTTAAGTAGAATATGACTATAAATAAATTACCAAAATATAATATATTTTGATGAACAATAACTCTTTCTGGATGATTTTGTGAATTAATAATTTAATTTTTGATATTACGTAAAAATATTTTGGCTCTGATTTTTAAATTTATTATACACTCATGTTAAAATTATAACATACAAACATTAATATATTATTTACTCTCACTTATATTTATGTATATTTTTAACATATATGTGTGTGTGTGTTACCTGAAAGCTTGAAAAATTCTAATATATTATAGATACAACATTAGTCAAATGAAATTCTCATGATTTTTGCTGTTGAAATTAATTTCATTACAATTTTCTTTTTATTTGTGAGGTGCTAATCTCACAAATAAAAGTTTAATCTAATCTTCGATAATCAGGGTCAATTGTTGCCAATTTATTTTCATATTGGTGACTTGAACATTTACATTATCAAATGAAAATGAGTTTTGAATATGAAATAGTTTAATACAAAAAGCAAATATGAAACAAGAAAAATAATGCATATCAATGATTTTTTGACTTGCATAGAAAACATTCACATCTTCAAGATAAGTATGTCATTAAAAATAAAGAAAATGAATAACAATGACAATATTTATTTTGAAATTATTAAAATATTTACAAATTTTCTGTAACTATGTTAAGCTTCTTAGAAGCAGAAAATGCATGATAAAATAAGACAAAGATAACATGCTTACCAGCAATAAAAGGAAATGTGGATCGACAAAGTGGACAAAAACAATATTTGTTTGCCATGAAAATACTTAGTTGAAAACAACCACAAAAGGGAAATTGTTAATAACTTTTTACATCTGTGGTTCTCTGAAGAGTCTCTTTTAAAATGTGCTTGCAGTGGCAACATAGTTTGTGCTTTCATTATAAAGCTAGTTCATCCCCTTACACAGCACTTGTCAAGAGTACAAAACCTTCTAATTTACGATGGGACTTCTTATTTGCTTTTTCCCTGATCACCTCAGAGTAGGTCATCTTGATGTTCGATTCACAAAGAGGACATCTATCTACATTATATCACCCAAAGAAATCAGCACATGTTTGTAGTTTACTTTGGGAATGTTTTTTTTGCTCAAAAATTTTTACAATTATTTGTTATAATTTTTTACCACACTCAATATGAAATTATTTTTCAAATACTTTCAGAATTTTTATCCTAAAAATTTAATATAATTCTTAGTAATTTTAACATTTAAGTACTTAAAAATAGAAAAAATATATAATAATTTTTGACGATCATATTCTATGCATTTTAAATCTCATTATATTTATAAATTTATTTGAATTGTACATGGATGTTATATTATACATTTTTCTACTTGTAATCTACTCATTTACAAACAAAATTAATTTGTATTTATATCTTAATTGTAAATTTGATAGAATGGAAATATTGACTTTGTCACAAATTTGAAATATAAGAAATAAGAGATACATAAGGTCAGAAATAGTTTAGATATTTAATTTTAAAAATGGCTTATTTTTCTTTAAAATTATATAGGTATAATAAGTTATAAATTGACTGAGATTGTTTTAGAAATACAAACAGATTCAGTGCTATAATATTTTATTCATTCTCAATTTTGCAATGAATTTTTATAGTAATTTTTTCTGTATTTTATTACATTAAAGGCATAATTAATATTAAATCATGTATTTTATTGGTAGAATATTTAACCTATGTAACCTCTCTAATTTTAATTAATTTCATAAGTTTCTTAATTTCTTCTAAAAAATTTAAGGTATGGTGGTATTTGTTGTTTTTAATTATTTGACTACACGTATGGATTATTAGTAAAATATAGAAAATCTTACTTTTTAAAAAATAATTTTCATCATTTATATTAAATAATAATATTATTCTCATTATTATCTGTTGTTTTTCTCCCAAAATATATTTAATTTTTTGTCTCTCTACTAATTATTTGTAAATTTTTTCCACTCTAAATGAAATCAAAAATTTAAATTATGTGGGATACATATTTTGTTTATGAATATAATTCCTCCTCGAATTTCAAATCATATATGTTTCTTAAAAACTAACAATATTTCTTTGTCTGAGACTAGGAAGCAAAACTTAACTTCTGAGAATAAATATAAATGAAATAACACATTTAAAAACATATATAGAAACAAAAGTGACAAATATGCTTTTAAGTGTTTGCTTAGAACTAGCTGAATGAGATTTATTTAAAATCACTTGTCTTTTCCACAGATTGAAAATTTATATAAGATTGAATATTTCACTGGAAAATGTTTTTCAAATAAAACCACACTCATTGTATTACTATTATTATATGCTATCAATTTAACATTCACAATTTTCCCAGGAATCTAGTACTGATGCACCCTGTCAATTAGTTTTGAATTTGTAATCGAAATCCTTCCTTTTGTTAACTTAGTATAATCAGTAAGATTTATCAATTTTTTGCTATCTTTCGATACCATGCTTATTAGTGATATCAACTTAACAATTTGTGCATGAAATTTATTATTTGCTTTAGAATGTAGCAAAACATCTCCTTTAACATTCCAATATTTATTTTTTTAAAATATATTTTGGGGAAAAAAACAATGGATGTCCTCAATACCCAATACGATTGCTACTGTTACATTTATGAGACATACATTATTAATAAGCACTATGCTATTTTTTTAATCTGATAAGTTTTCAAAATAAAATATAATGAAATACACTCTGAAGTTAAATTAAGAATTTAAAGTTTTAATAAGATGTTTCTAATGTGAGAGATAAATTATTTTAGAATGATAAAATAATTTAAAACATATAAAAAATGATTGTTCAACAGCTTAAAACATTAATGCAGAATTGTAGAAATTAAACAAAAATTTCTTTCTTGTAATTCAGTTTATGCTTATGAAGGGAGAAATTTTATGAATATCTACTACTTCAGTTAGTATATTTAAAATATTTGATTAATTAAATCAAAATTAGGTAGATATTTTTGTTTTATAATGATTAAAGGACGAAACAAATTTAAATAATATGTTTACAAAACATTTTTTTATAAATTCTTTCATTAAGTTTTGCATTTCAAATTATCTATATTACAATATATATATATATATATATATATATATATATATATATATATATATATATATATATATATATATATATATATATATATATATATAGATAGATAGATATAGATATTTCATTAAAGGAAGAAAAGTTACAAAAGAACTTAAATGTTTAAATAAATGAAAATATCAAAATATTTTTCTACATATTTTAATTATGTATATACTTTTATTAACATTAAGATTTTCAGAGTTTTTATTTTATTCTTTTTGAAAAATATTTTCATGTGGGAGATACATCCATATATATTTCCATATGTACTCCAATTTCCATATTTGTCCTAAACAATTGGCACAGCATTTAAAGGTATGTTGTTAAAAATATGTATTCATTTCTAATGAAACAATTAGTAATGGAAATCATTTTATTAAAAACATTTAATATGAAAAGAGTTATAGATTGAACATTCTGAACAAGAATATCATAGATACTTTAAGTCTGATCCATTTGACATTTTCCTGGTTGGTAAAATTAGTCTTTTTCAAATTATAAAAATCTGAATGAATACACACCTTAACAGAAATTTTCCCATTTATATGTGTTGAGGTAATTAAAAGAAACATTTTTTATACTGTTACTTTTATAATTTTAGAAATTATTTCATAATATTAGAAATATTTTGTTGATCTAAAAAAATGACTGCAATGGTTCGAATTATCTAACAATCAAACAAACTTGCTAACTGATTAGTATAACTATTTAAAATCACAAAAACTTTATTTCTTTGGGAAATTAAAGAAAAAGAAGTTTTTCTGTTTTCATTATATGTTTTCATCATAAAAAATGATGAAAGCAACTGAATTCAAACAATGATTCAAATAACTATTTCACAATTTACCAAGTAGTTTTTTGCCTTTAAAATTCTTAAAATATAATTATTATTTGAATGATCCTCAAAAACTGGGAACAGAATATCTTTCCGTTGACCACCAACTTTTTGAATTAGTTGCCTGCTTAAACTGAAATCTGTTTCAATTATTTAATAGTAGCAAATAGAATTCAACAATTTATATGCAAAAAATGTGCTAATAACTTTGCTTTG
Source organism: Latrodectus hesperus (assembly GCA_037975125.1). NCBI lineage: Eukaryota > Metazoa > Arthropoda > Arachnida > Araneae > Theridiidae > Latrodectus > Latrodectus hesperus. Next base: position 7,454,637 of record CM075851.1, on the reverse strand, counting down.
GTTAAAGCTTTATACCAGAAACTATATATAAATACAGTTTCATGGCTTATATTTTAAAGTGTATATATATGAATTATTGCAGTTCAAGAACTATATGAGAACTGAAGTGTAAATAAAAGTAGAAAAATGTAGTGCAATTAAAACTATTTATAGTGCTACATTCCCTTGTAGTTGGTTTCTCACCATTTTTGAGTATACGCTCACATTAGTTAAATGAGCTGGGACTGTTCAGTCAAGCCAGTTGAAGCACAAAATTTTTTGCCCAGCTTAACTTGGGATACCCTGTTAAGGGGTTAGTAAAAGTAACCACTATATTTTGTGATTGCTCTAATATGGAAAATTACTTGATGGTATATATAGAATTATAACTAAGTTAATATTTACGATAAACCATTTTTGAAAATATTATAAGGATAGTTTGTTTCAATGATTGTAGTTTTTAAACAAGTATTACTTGTTTAAAAACTACATGCATTCTAGCATGGATTCTTAAGTATTACTTAAGAATCCATGCTAAATTTTACAGCTTGGTTCAAATAAACCAAATCTGTAGATTACTGCATGAGAATGAGTTTTCTCATGTGTTTAAGACATATGTGCAAGTTATCTGCAAATTCACAAGTTGTTGAAAATTGTATAATGGTTTGAAATAAAATTTAATATCACTCTAAAGCCACACCAGCTATTAGGATTTTATTGGTATCCATTTTGCTCTTTTAATCTACATCACATTTCACTCTTGGTGTTGATATGATTTCCACTCATGTCAGAAATTGTCATAAAATCACAATCAAAATTTTAAAATTTGTCATATATCATGAAATCTATAAATCTCTTTTGGCTTTGGAGTTTGAGTTGCCATCACATTTCACTCTTTGGAATGGAGAATTTTAAAAGGATCCAATTTTCTAAATTTTAATAGTCAGCTTTGTTAGTTAACTTCATAATATAGCTTCTTTTATAGCCATTAACTTCTTTTATAGCCATTAAAAATCTATTTCCATATAGACATAAAAAGTCTGTAATTGTTTAACAGTAGTTATTATTAAAATTTTTCACTATGAACTGTGCAGTAACTGGTCTTGGAAAATGTATTAAATTAAAACTGGCATTTTGCAATTTTATGAAGAAATTAAAAATTCAAATCTCAAGTTGAAAGATGAATAATTTCTTTCAGTTATCAAATCCTAATTATTTGTAATGAATATTTCTGTAGCTAATTAAACTTTCATCAATAAAAACATTTCACAATTTATTAAAAATTATATATCAATTTTATTTAGTTTTATTAATCAAACACTGGGCATCCCAGAATCATTATATCAGTAGAATTTTCTGATGATACATTTTCAAATTTCTAGTTACAATATGTTAAATGTACTTTTTCTTAACCATCAAATGTTGATTTGAGTTCCAAATTATCATATTCTTAATTTTTGACAAAAAAATATGCAAATTTTGATATTTTCTTTATATGAGAAAAAAATACATTCTGTTAACATCTTTATTTAAGTAAATGTATGAAAACTGTTTTTAAATTAATATTTCAATTTTTTAATCCTAAATTTAAAATTTGCATGTGTTAAAAATATATAACATGAGCCTAAATATTAAAAAAAATAAATAAAATGTGTGTAGTCACTAAATTACAACATTCTTATAAATGATTGATAGTGTACTTAAGTACCAATATATGTTTATTTTCTCTATTTACAAGACTATTTATATTAAAAAATCTTTCTTTGGTAAAATTGTTCTAATCTTGGCAATTTTTTTAAGTATACTGGAGAAAAATTCCATATTTTAACATTTTAGGTCTTAGTGAAAATATTCACTGCTGGTGTAAATCCAGTTGATACCTACATTCGAGAAGGCTGCTTCTCCAGTTTACCAGATCTTCCATTTACTCTAGGTAAGGATGGTGCAGGAATAATTCATGCTGTTGGTGAAAAAGTAGTTAAATTTAAGGTGAGATTCATTAATTTCTCTCTAATGATTTGCAATCTGTTATATTTAAAGGATATTTTACATTAAAACTATTCAAGACAATTTTACGTAAATATGATATATTTTTTTTAGTTGATCAATATGTAAATTAAATTTATTAATAATTTGTGTTAAATTATTTCATTTCACATTTAGTTTTATCAATTAATGTATTTTTTCTTTGCAATATTGTGGAGAAGACTTATTACTGTATTGAAGATAACTTTCCTACTTTACCAAATACTTCTTATGTCATCTTTAATTGCTGATTTTTTTTAAATGCTCTCTTTGCCTTACAGGAATTAGCTTTTTAATGTTTTGCTAGTGTTTTATCTTGTTTTGTCAAAAAAATAAAATTATCACTGGGCTGAAAATATTTATCTGCTATGCCAAGTGAAATGTCTTTAAATTTTTAATTATTTATTTTATTATTTTCTTTTTTTAGTAAAAAGTGAATATAGAGATCCTTATTGGAGATTTTGTGGTACTGATTGTCATGCTTAAATGATTAGCTGTTATCTTGGGCTTGCTTGTTTTTTAATCTCATTTTTCTCTGAGAGAGTCTGAGATTTCTAGAGAGTCATTTTCTTATTCTGATTCTAATTAAAAAATATTTATGCCTAATTAGCAGTGAAAGAAGCTTCCAATTTAGTTTCAGTTTTCTTTCATTTTGAAAAAGTTAGATTTACTTTTAATTAAGAGCAATATTTTAAGTTCTATATTTGGAAAAGTATCTTATTTATTAAAATATTTCATTCAATGTAAAATTTTTAAATAATGTCTGAATTTCTTTCAATAATTTCAAATTTTTCATTACAATATATAAATAAAATACATCTTCATCTTCAAATAATTTGTTACATTTTTAATTGGAAATTCATCAACGTAAATAAATTTTGAAGAATCCATTAAGAAATCAACATGAGTCATTATTCATACCTTTGTTATCATTATAATTATAAAAAAAATAGTTATATCTGTTTGTGTTTTTGTTGAGCTCAGTGCAATGTTTGCATAAATATCTGCAAAATTATCAAATTAATTTTTATACTTGAAATGATTTCGTCATCATTTTCTATTCTGTTCTCTAAATATAATTACTCTTTTTTATTATTATCCTGCGAAATTACATTTTATCAAAGCAATTATGGAATAATTTAACTTATTTGTCACAAATATCCTAACGTACACAACATCATTAATTCAAGTAAAATTATAAATCAGTATTTGTTTTTATGTGTCAATTCAAATTAGTTATTTCTATTTCAACCACTAATTTGTAACTATGACAATTTTGTAACTTTGAGCTAGTTCTAATAAATGTTTTAAACATACCAACATGCTTAATTTATTGTAACTTGCTTTTGTCTGTTTATTTTTTACTTGATCTTTTTTTTCATGTTATATGCTTAGAATATACATAAAAATCATTAATTAAAGTATTAAAAATTTTATTAATTTCTTATTTTTATATAAATACACTTAGAAACTAAGTAGTTTTTAAATACTATTATCAAGAAGATAACTAGTACTGTTCATCAGTAAGGAAAATCCAACACTCTTAAAATATATTTAAACTCTGTGGATTATAAGTTTGAAAAATTTACTGAAATAATAATGTTTGTTTAATTATGTGAACTAAGCAATGCGTAATTATGCAACTATTATTATTTTAGTTGAGCAAATTAAGCTCAATTATTATTTTAGTTCTTTTATTGTGAGAAAAACTAATAACAACACAGCATGTTGAAGCCTGTTGAAAGGTGAAACCTTTTGCTATTTTTTGTGTATAGTGTTTCAAGAAGAATTGACATAGATGGTGGAAAATATAAAGAGAAAAACAGAATTAAGCACCAACCTTGAGAGATTACAGATTAATACTTCTGAAATGATGATGTTACTGTAAGTCTTGTAATATATTATGTTCTTTTAATCATGAACATTCAAAAGTTAAATGAATTTGGTAAAGATGCTTGCAAGTCAGTTAATAGAAATGGATTATTATTTATTATAAATCATTGAAAATTATTGTTATTTTCACCTCCTGAAAGAAAACTTCATCTCTATTGTGGGATTTATAATTAATATAGAAAAATTTCCTGTTCAAATGTTTATGAGAACTCAGTTTTGAGAGTTATAATAATTTTAATCACAGATTTCTAAACCATATTAATCAACTAATTCAGAATTATTAAATAGCGCCGTTTTATGCCTTAAGATGTATTCTAAGCCATTGCTTAAAGTATCCTGATCAAATTCCCTTAAGTGCTAAAAGCGGATATAGAACAACTAAAAAGTTGATTTAAACAATCAGCAATAATTTATTGGTATTATTATTTAAACAATAATATTGGATGACTAATACAAATATACAATCTATCTATCATAAAATTCTTAATAGCTATCAATGATCCTACAAATGAATGCATTGTTTATATCTTCTATCTTTAGCAGTAACTACATATGTGAATTATTGTTGAACATTTTTAAATTCATCATAAAATCTGAAATAAGATCATGTCTAACAGGCAGATAACCGGAGTAAACTTTACAAATTGTGAAAGATTATTTGGATATTAAAATAAAATTTCAATCAAACGAAAACAATGTCAAATTTAACAATAAAACAAAAAATATTAACACCTCTCTTAAAAATGTAAGTTTCTTTTTTTCATTGTAAATTTACTTTGTAATATCATTTGGTATAATCACTTTGATTTTTCTTTATAATCAAAAACTATTAATTCAATTCAACTTTCATAAATTTTCTTGGAACTAGTATATATATATATATATATATATATATATACACACACACACAACACACACACACACACACACACACACACACACACACACACACACACACACACACACACACACACACACACACACACACACACACACACACACACACACACACACACACACACACACACACACACACACACACACACACACACACACACACACACACACACACACACACACACACACACACACACACACACACACACACACACACACACACACACACACACACACACACACACACACACACACACACACACACACACACACACACACACACACACACACACACACACACACACATATATATATATGTATAAACTAAATTCAGTTGCCTTATCTGTTTTCTTGACTAAGAACTCTGGTGCGAAGTATATATCCCAGTTTGATGGACAGCTTAATGCAAAACACCCAGTGTTTAGTTCCCAAGTGTACTTAGTACTCAACTTTATCGACCCACTAAAAGCATGAAAGGCTGAGTTGACCTTGTCCAAACCAAGGTTCAGATCTTTTCCTTGGAAATATGCAAAACCCTACCACTACACCATTGAACTTCATATATATGTCAATAAATATTGCAATATATATATATATATATATATATATATATATATATATATATGTATATATATATATATATAAGGACGCACACATATGAATTTGTGACATCTCTTCCCTTCCTTTTTATGTAAATTTTCTAACTACATTATTATTTTGTTTGATTATATTCTCTATGTTCTTTATGAATTTATTGATATGACATTCTGACGTGAAAGTTTAACAGTCCCTATTTTAGACTGTAATTTCTGGTTGAATATTTATTTGTTTTTCTTTAGGTAAATCAGAAAGTTTTCATTTGTGGTAAAAATCTTAGCCAGTACGGTACTTATGCTGAATTTGCTCTGGTTCCTGAGGAAGATGTATTTCCATTAAATGATTCTTTATCATATGAGGAAGGAGCTGCTTTGGGTATTCCTTATTTTACAGCATATCGAGCACTAGTATTGAAGTAATTGTGTAAATTTTTATGTAGGAATAATTTTCTTAGGTTTATATGGTATGTATATTTCTTTATTATTTTACATAGAGGAAAGTGCAAGCCTCATGAGACAGTTTTAATTCATGGAGCAAGTGGATCTGTTGGTTTAGCTGCAGTTCAAATTGCAAAACATTTGGAATTGAATGTGATTGGAACTGCTGGAAGTGAAGGTGGCTTATCTGTTGTTAAAAAAACTGGTGCAGATTATGTTGTTAATCACAAAAATAAAAATTATATGGATTCTATTTTGGTTAGTTTAACTTTATATATATATATATATATATATATATATATATATATATATATATATATATATATATATATATATATATATATATATATATATATTAATATACATGACCTTTATTGTTTTATATGTAAATTTACTTTGTAATATCATTTGGTATAATCACTTTAATTTTCCTTTATAATAAAAAACTAATATTTCAATTCAACTTTCATAAATTTTCTTGGAGCTAGTGTATATATATTTGAATTGGTTTTGACTAGAATTTTATTTTTTAATTGAATTTATGCTGTAATATTCATTTTTGTAAATGTTTATCTCAAATGTATATTACAAATTGAATTAAATATTGAGAGAATATAACATTTTTTAATAAAACATTTGCTAAAATCAAATAATAATTTCAAAGGGAAATTCATAAAAGTAATACTAGTAATTTTTAAACATAACTACCAGATTTAGTATATTTTTAAGTCTTCATAGAAGAATGATTTTATTGGTTTCTTGAATAATATATTTTTTATTTTTTTAAAGTAATATTTATTTTTATAATCTGTTTATATATATATATATATATATATATATATATATATATATATATATATATATATATATATATATATATAAAAACATAGATTAAATACAAATAACAGAAATGAGTTTATTATCTTTTTTGATATAATTGTACTTTTTAGACAAAAGTCTCTTATCTAAATATGTGTTTCACAGATATGTTTTAATTTAAAATATATATTTTGAGCAAAAAGTGATAACTTTTTTTATATTATTCCAACTAAATGAAAACACTGATGAAACTAAATTCATGCCAGTAAACTCAGAATTTATTCCATAATTAAATAATGCTTAAAATAATTGACATCATCAAAATTAATTAGTTCAAATTGATAATTTCAATTAATATTTGCTTTTGTATATAATTCTACTTAATGTGTTTTTTCAATACTATTTTCAATTCCATAGTGTTATTTTTTAAATTGGAATGTTTTGAGCAAATATATTCCTTAAATGGAACTTGATTATAATATTTCAAATAATTTAAATCCTACAAAGAATAATTTAGTTACAATTTTATGCAAATATGCCAATCTTTTTTATTTCTTACTCATTTTGTTACAAAAATGTCTTTTTATTTTGGTTTTCTAATTCCGTTTTAAATATTTGTTTGTAATTTTGAGTTTTAATGTATTTAGCTCAAAATTTTAAGTTTTATGTGAAGTTCCTTCATTAATTATTCTTAGTAGTTACTACCATCTGCTTATTGATTAAGTATTTAATATTATTATGAAGTCTAAATTTAATATTATTGTTAAATGTTGATGTTGTTTATTATGCTTAAAGGCATAAAAAGTAATTGATAGTTAAAAAAATTCAAGTGAAGAGTTATCTGTGAATCTTTTAAGGAAAAATATTTAAAATGTAATTTAAGTTTATTTTTGATAATTTAGATTTTTTCATATATTTATTAAAAATATTTTTAAAAATGACTGAATCATGTAATAATCAAATACACATTAGTTAACAATTGTTGTATAAATATCTTTTTTGAATATTTCATGAAACCATTCATTGTTCTGATGAGAATGATGGTTTGTTTTACATTAAAGCCTCAAACTATCGGAAGTGTTCATACTTCTGCAAAGTGTTTCATATACTTATAAGTATTCTTTAAAGAATCCACTGTTTTTCTTTCAGTGACTTCTAAATAAGTTAATTTATGATGGAATCTTTTGAAATCTAGATTAGCTATCAAATCAAGTGTAATATATTATTGGTTGGTTTCCCCAATCATTTAATTAAAAGTGATAAAACAAAACTAAACCTGTGACACGACAGCCCATGCATTACCTAAAGCCCATATCTGTTTACCTGACCAAGAGCCCTGGAGTGCAAGGCATATGTTTGAGCTTGGTAGTCAGCCTAATGTGAAACCCTCAGTGTTTTGTTCCTAAGCATGCTTGATACTCAGTTTATCGACCCACTGAAGGAATGAAAGGCTGAATCGAACCTGTGCCTTGGGAACAGGAAGCCACTGGATTTCAAAAGGATAATAATAGAGTAATATATTTCTTTGATAAGAAAATATTAATTCATGTAATACTGTAGCCATGTAACTGAAAAAGAAGTCAAAAGTCATTCTCTTTCAATTAGAATGATGTCCTATACATCAAGATCTTTATCAAATGATACTTTTTCCTGAGGCTGTTATTTCCACTAGCAGAAAGAATATTCTCTTTCATAAAAGATATTTATTACAAGAATCAGGCTCATGTTTTTACATTTTGAAATATCTACTTTCATAAATCCCAGTTCATTTGCAGTTGTTTTAAAATTTTTAATAATATATTTTGTTATATTTTAAAAATTTATTATTATTTTATTATTTTTTATATTTAAAAATTTTTTTAATAATATATAAATTCCTACATTAGACTTTTGTGATGAGGATAATCATTATATATATCATGAAAAGCTGATCTTGGTAATGAATGCTTAATCAGTTTGTTGTGCTACCATTAAAAATTAATATTCTATACTCTGTAGTAAAAGTTTATTTAGGCATTTAATTTAATCTGTGGTGACTTTAAGATTGTTAATGGAACTGAAATTATTAATGGGTATAACATGGAATCATTTAATAAAATCAGTGCATTCAGAGTTAAGCTGAAATTTTGTAAAAATCTAACAGTTTTTGCCTAATTTTTTAAATGCATTGACCAATCATCTGGCTCCAAAAATCTGATCATGGTCAAATGTTTTTTGTTTTACCCGAAATAAATTTGATTACGATTGTCCTCAAAGGCAGCATTTTTAGACACTTCATTAATTCTTAATTTGTTTTTACATACCAGTAATTTTCTAATTTAGTTTTGTGTTAAAAAAGTTTGTAGCTGAAATTATTATTTTTAAATCATAAAAGTGGTTTATATTTCAATATAAAATGAATTTTGAAGGAATATGATAATAAAACCAGGAAATTAAAATTTATAAGTAGTTATAATAACTTATTTAAATATTTATGCATGGCTGTAACATAATTAGATTATACTGTTTTCGAAATTATTCATTGAATTATAAGTACAGTATTTCCATGTATCTGTTCAAATTATAACATATTACAGAGTAGAATCTTGTTCTTCAAATTTCATTTGGTATTGTAAGTTTTATTTGCATTTTAAAAAATGTTAAAAAAAATTACAAATTTGAAATATGCCTTAATTTGAAAGCTTATTATAAAATAAATAGTTATGAAATATATGATAACTGCCAACATCATTAATGCATACTTATATTTCATAGGTGGATTTCTATTGAATTCACACTTTTTATATTAATTATAACTTATGGAGGACGTTTTTATTCATTCGACGATACCATGTTGCTTTATGGTTTAATTATCAAGCCACATCACAAAGTATAATGCATCAAATCAGCTGTCTTTACTATACTGAATTGTTGGATTGATGAACAAGAGGTATATCAAGTGATTATGAAAGGAATAATCATTTATTTGCATAGTAATATCTTAAATCCCATCACAAATCATTTGGTTGGTTCAGCATCTAAATATTTTATTCAGTCCTAATTGATTAAGAAACTTGAATGCGTGGTGCAACTGATTAATGCATGTATGAATGCTATGTGAATGGCCAATAACTATAAAATTAATAGTATGAATTATCATCATTATAACATGATTAAAATATCTTTTAGTTTTAGCTTTCCTTAATTGTGTATTAATTTTCACAAAAGGTATGAAAATGTTTTCTGAATAGTTACTAAAGCTATTTTTATTTAACTATTTACTATCATTATAGTCGTCTGAAAAGCTAAGAATATTTTACTGAACCTTTGTATTTTTTTTATTTAATCCCACAAATATTGTGTGTTAAATATTGTGTAAATAAGTGTGTTGAACATTTTATAAGACTATTCTACCACGTAATTTGTTGTTAGTTCATTCATATGCTACAAAAGAAAGTTAAAAATTGACAAACTAAAGAAAGTTAAAAAGATTAAATTTGAATGAAGTATCTTTCTTCACTTTGTTGATACATAATTATATATGAGGTAGTTCAATAAATATAAATGAGTATTTTAGATATTTTCCTTATAAAAGATTCACACAAAGATGAGCATGTTCAATCTAGAATATTTAACAATTATTAACATAGAATGAAAATATAAAATTTAACTCTTAGAGAAATTAAGCTATGAAAATTGATAAATATATTCATTTTCTATTTCTAAATGTTGAACTGAGTTATTCAAACTGATATTCAATGTAAATTTTTATAATTTTTCAAAAGTAAAAACTGAGTGATGTATATTTTAAAATAATTGAAAAAGTCTCATTAAAATCATAATTTTATATTTTAAAGTATTATAAACATACTCTACTAAGGTATGTATATAGTTATTTATTTCTAATGTAACCTTTTGTGAATTACTGTATTTTAATAGGTAATTTTTTTAGAAATGGACCAAAATATTTTTGTTCTTGTCTTCTTTAAATATAAGTCTTAAAATATAATATTAATACAGAAGTAATTTAAACATTTATTTTTAGCAATAATATTATCATTAATTACCAAAATTTCAGTTTGTTATTCCGAATTTTTTTTAAAAACATCTATTGAATTTTTCTTTACATATCACATTACAGTTCTAGTTATTTTTTTATGTATTTAGTGCTTAATTTTATTATGAGAAGCTAATTTGATTATTCAAGTTATTTAGTTAAAGAGTAAAAGTCGATTTCTTAAATAGCAAACATGGTACAAAACACACTTATTTTTATGAACTCCTAAGGACCAGTAAAATAATTTGTGAAAAATAAATTCATAAAATAGGAAAATAATGTATTAGATGCTTAGGATCTGATTTGCTTTACCCTACTACTATAGTTTCTATATAAATAAAATACTATTGGAAACAATTATTTAAAATGCATTATAAGAAAGATACAAAATAAGATTTATACTTAAAAAGGCACTTAATTTCCTTTTATTGATTCCACTTCATCACATAATTTTCTACAGTTCAGAGAATGTCTGGTTTTAAATTTTTGAAGCTAACCATATGATACTTGGAAATCTTTTATATTCAGTTTCATAGTAAAGCAGTTGTATTTTTCTTTAATGACATTTCCATCACAAGAATGTTCATTTTTCACAGTAAAGCCTTTTAATCTTTTAAATATTTTTTACCTCTCTTCAATATTTTTAAAAGGGAGCTTTTTGCTTTCAAGGATTTTTTTTCAAGGTTAAAATTGGTGAGTTGTACATTGAAATTCCATATTTTTTAGCAATTTTTGTCTCATTTAATATTTTTTGCATGTATCTTTCAGAATTTTAATTTTTACTTCAATTGATAAACACATTCATTTCTTTAACTGTGACAAATACTCAACAGTATCAGCTTCTCCCTCTCCTCTCGACAAACAAAACTTCATAAATTAATTTTTTCAAATGAACCAAAACCAATTGCTGAGCTTGAGAGATCAAACTTTTTAAGATATTTTTCTCCTTTCTATGTTCTAATATATAGGAAAGAGAGATGAATATTTTCCCTCTTTTTGTGTTCTTATCTATTTAGTACCCAGAAGTTGAATTCAACACCACAGTTCTTTCCCATCACATGTCTGATATCCATGTGTCTTCCTTCGACTATTGTTCTCTTAATGTCTGGAATGCTTGGATGTTTTGCTTCATTGTTAAAGAAGGAATTAGTTTCTGGTGTTTTATAAAAATGATATTCAAAAAAAGACATTATATCATAAAAAAATGGAAAAAAACTGTTTTTCAAAAAAAGTTTGCAGAAAGAAATTTTCCAAAATTTAATTTTTTAAATGTAAGTTGTTTTTTTAAATGTGTCTATGGTGTCAGGATATGGACTAGTTCATAAAAATGTAAATGTTTGTAAATTAGAAGTTCATAAAAATGAGCTTCCTTTGTATTCAGATTAAATTAATACATTTTAATAATTTTGTAATGTTTTGTGCTTAAGAGAAAATGCATATTTCTTAATATTGCTTAAGAAAACTTTTATTTCTTAAGCTATTTGTTGTAACTAAAGCTGAAAATTTTGTGTTATTACTAACACAAAACTCTGGATTTTATAAAATATTTTTCAAACATCAATCTTGTATTTCATAAAATATTATGTAACTTTATTAGTAATAAACTTATAAGTTATGTAATTGCCCATTGACTTTTTTAGCATTATCATTAATATTTAAATGATTTGCATGAAAAGTGTTTTTAGCAATGTCTTCTTATATTGTATACTATGACAAATGTACATAGATGATTGGGTAAAATTAATTTAAATAGAAATCATTTTGCAAACATAAGATTAGTATTTTAAACTAATATATTTGATCATCTTTTTTACTGGATAAATTTATTTTTCATTAATTTCTGCATTTCATATAATGTAAACTGTTTATCTAATTTCTTAATGATTCAATTCTGAATAAAGTATTCACGGTAATTTAGTCCCATCTTTGTACAATAATTACTAAATTGTCTGAAATATTTTGGCTTATATTTATTGCAGCAAATTAATTAAATACTTAGAGAAGTATAAGATATTTTATTTATGAGATAAGATAAAACTTATGATTATTTTTCAATATATTTCATGTATTTACAGTTTTGCTTTGGTATGTTATATTTATTTATTCTTTTTGATTAAACTCAGATTGATTTCAATATTTTTTCTTATTTAATTGTAGTCAGTCACAGCTGTAAGGGATTTGTTTATTTAAATATAAGTTGTCAAAACAAGCAATCTCTTGCTTTCTAATCTTTTATTTTATTAATTAATTATGATTACCTATCTAAATTTAATTAACTTCCAAGATAACTTCAAAAACTTAGTTTTCTTAAGCTAAATTTATTTTTTAGTTTTAAATTAAATCCTAAGTGAAAAATATTTATAATAAATAATATCAGAAATCTTCTATCTTCAGAAGTGTAAGTAATTCATTTTTATGCTTGTCAACTTATTCACATTAATAAAAATTTAAATGCACATAGGTATTTATCATTTATGTATTTAAATTTAATTGATCGTTTGAGAAGGTGTTTATAATCGAGTCATCCATGTATTATGGGTTTATAAACAACTTTGTGATTAATTAAGAACTTGTAACTAAATTTTAAAATTCTAATTTTTGAATATACTAGTTTTTTTTTTCAAAGTTTTTAGGATTTATCATAATTGTCTTCAGTGAACAAACCAATATGTAATTTTGCTATTTTATAAGTTAATTTTTTGACAGCAGTTTTAAAATATTCTTTTATTTTCACATATATATTTAACTTATGAAAACATTTGTATGAAAATACGGGAAATTAACATTGGCCTTATTTTCAGTATTTTGAGTATTTTGAACTTATAATTCCAAAACATATTTTATAGAGCTTTAATTTATTCATTGTAATAGAAGTTTTCTTTGAAATTATATTTTTAGGATTTATTTTACTTGTAGATTTTTGGTATAAAGTTGTTAATAAAATAAATCTTAAGGCTTTATTCATAAAATTGCATATATTTTTGAAGTTTGATAATTTACTCATTCTTAACGTACTCTTTCTTATTGTGATGTTAACATACATTTTACTCTTTCTACTGGTTAATGTAATTATTTATTCTTTTTGCTAGATAACAAAATCTTACATTTCAAAATATTTTTGATTATTTTTCATAGCTGTGTTTGATTTTAATCTTCAATTTCATTGTTGTGTAAAATAAAGTTTATTTATTTAAAATAAATTTAGTTAAATGAATAAATTTTATTGTAGCTTTAAGATTTGTATTTTAGTATAAATGTGAATTTAATCTTCTTACAGGAAATAACTGATAATTCTGGAGTAAATGTAATAATAGAAATGCTTGCTAACGTCAATTTTAATAAAGACTTGGATATTCTTTCTCCTAGAGGTCGCATGATTGTAAGTAGAATATTTATCTATCATAATTTGAAATTCACTACATCCTGTAATTGAAAATAATCGTAATTGTATTATATCTTTTAAGAATACTTATTGTTTTATTAATTTCATAAGACTAAGCTAGATATAAAATTTGTATTTTATTTGTGTCTTCAAAAATAAATACACAACTATGGATTTTAATTATTTTTTAAATATATTTGCAAATTAATTTTATTGCTTAATTTGTTAGAATTTCTTAAGGTATATTGTATTAGGTTAGATGTGCTTTCAGCATAAATTTTCTCACATTATTTATAATGAATATTGTAAGAATGTATTGCAGAGAGAGAGAGAGAGAGAGAGCTTAGAATATAGACTACCATACCTTTAATTTGATGAGTTATAACCAATTTAAAAACTGTTGATTTGCTGCATGATGAGAATATATTCACTTCTCTTGTATGTTCTTTGATGGCTATTCATACATTTTTTTTATCAATCTATGATGTAATGAGTAACATTATACGTATTACATTATTCTATTTTTATCTAAATATTGATATAATGAATAATGTTGCTGCTAATGAAACATTTTTTATTGCTTTGATATCTTATAGAAAAGTATATAATTGTGTGTGTGTAGCACAAGTACTGTAATTTTCAAGAATAAAAAAGTTATTTTCTTCCCAACTGAAGATTAATAGTTACTGAATTAAGGATTATTTCTTTGCTAGATTGTAAAATGTTTGAATTATATCTCATGTAAAAGAATCTTAGTTCTTTTACATGAGTTACTTTACTTTTGTTAAATTTTTTTGTATTAGTTTAAAATAAATATACAAGTACCTTTTTGAATTTTTCTCCCATATATGATTTAACTTTCTTATTTTTGTATTTTAATTGCTAAATAATGTGAGTAATTTTTTTAATTTACTAATATTTCTTATTTTACTAATACTAGATAGTAGGCAACCAAGGATCTGCAAGAATAGATCCAAGTAAAATGATGGCGCCTGAGACACAAGTTGTTGGCCTTGCTTTGTTTAGTAGTACTGAGGTACATACATTTTATTATTAAGGGACTTATATTAATTTAAGGTTTTATATTTTATTTTTAGAAATGGATTTAATTTTTTTGTAGTCACTCCTAAAAATTCTGGATGTATATAATTACATTTATAATAATTGTTACATATTTAGTTTCTTTTTTCATAAAAATTTATCAAAAAATTTTAATAATGTATAAAATTTAATATTATTGAAAAATATAAATTTTTGAAGGACAGTTATTATTTTGTATTTTATTTCCAGCATTAGTGAAATATTAAGTGCATTATTAAAAAGTGAGCTTGACGTAAGCAAATAATAGAAAATAAATATTGTGCAAACATGTGTTTTCATTGTCTAACCTTTCTTATTCCTGAATAAAAAAATAACAGCAATCTAGGAAATCACTAAATAACAACAATTTTGACTCCACCTAGTGGGCAGCCTATTTTTCGAAGGCATTTGTAAGGAGTTTTCGAATCCAGCGTGTAAATTTCCTTCTGAGAAGGCTTTCCATAGATAGTAGGCCATATTCATATGTCGTAAGGAAATAAATCTGGAAAACTTCTGAACATCTGCCTGATAGGTGTGCTTGCCAAAAGGTGGAAGTGTAACATCGATATCCCATTGTTCAACAGTGGCTGGAATTGAACTTTATGCTCAGAAGAATGCTATCATACCACTAGGGCTCGGTGTGCTGAAACTACTAAATGGTTATTGGGAAAGAGTAGTAAAGGCTCTAAACAGTAATTTAAAATTAAAATTTTATAACTTAATAAAAATAAATGCTTTAAAGTTCTTGGAAAAAATGGTAATGCATTCATGAGATTATTAATCCTGATTATCTAATGTGGAAAACAATTTAGATGTTATTTTCTAAAATCTGTTTGTGTTTTAATATTAATTTTATCATACCATATTATTGTACTACAAAATAATATAGTATTCTCTAAAATGTATTATTGTGTGTTTGAAATATTTTTGAAATTTTATTTTGAAACTTATTTAATATTGCTTTTACAATATTATTAATTTCACACTAAAGAATTATTTTGACCCTTCAGGAAGAATGGCAACAAACTGCTGATTATATTCTTGAAGGTATGAATGCCGGCTGGATTAAACCAGTAATCGATAAATGCTTTCCTCTTGATGAAGCTCATTATGCTCACGATTACATTAGAAATTCCATTGGAGCAAAAGGAAAAATTGTTCTTTGTGTACAAAATCTAGAGCCTTGTTAAATGGATTTCAGGTAATAAATAATGCTATGAAATGCAATCCAGTGTTAGTGCAACTAAGTTCAAATTTAGTTATTATTTAAGTTTCAATATTTACTTTAGAATTCTTGCTCTCTAGAAGACATCGAGAAAATTTCTGGTTTGAAAAATTCATCTTGCCCCCTTTTTTCTTTCATCATACCATTATCAAAACATGCAGTACAAAATTACATATCATCAAACCATTATCAAAACATGTAGTAATATCAAAAATTACAATCTATTAACTTATAGCTGTGTACATTTATAAAGCAAAATGCAATAAATTTAACAATAAAAGTTTAAAAAAATTTAAAATCACAGTTTGCTGCTGCTTAGTATCAAATTGAATGCTTTTCAACTTGATAAGTCATGGATTCCACTGATGTTATCTTTATCACACTTGTGTGAAGGTTAATTGTCAAATCTTGTTGAACATTTGTTTCCATTATTACAGTTGTTGTGATGATCCAAGGAGCAATATATTCACTTCTTGCAGATACTTCAACAATTGTAGACAGTGGATGTTTCTTATAGTATATGCCTTATCAGATCCTGCTGTCCAAAAGAGCAACTGCCAGCCTATTTGTTTGTTTTCATATTATCTTCAAAATATTAATGTTTCATATTTGCCTGTTATATTCCAGATCATTCATCTATTGAAGGTATATATAATATGTAAAAATATGAGTATGAGCACGTTAGGTAATTCAACTTTTATAGGTAAACAATTTCTGCAGTTTTAAATAATATTAAACTCTTTCAGCAGAAACATTAATCACATAATCACAGTGAAGTTAATTGATTTATTATCCTTTTAAATTTTTAATTGATTCTTAAAAATAGAATGAAAATGAAGATGAAAGAAAAGCTTAAAAACTAAATTATTTGTTGTATAACTACTAAATTATTTGAGAAAAGGATACAGTAAGGAATAAAACTTGTAAAAAATGGTGCGACTAAAATCATTGCTCCTGTATCTTTACCAGGGATATAGTTTATTTTATGAAGGAACTGTGTTCTGGTGCATAGAAAATATTTCTTTCATAGAAAATGTTCTTGATGTATATATTTCTTGGTTTCAATCGAATTGCTTTTATAATAAAATTAGAGGAAAATTTTAGTTCATTTTTAAAGTAAATAATTAGCAAAAATGAATGATACATTCATGTTATACCATTCCCGATTTTACCAAAAGTGGTTGGAAAATTGTTAAGTGAAAATAATAATAAAAATGTTTTTCTTTAATGAGAAAATGTGACAGACTAAATCACTAAAAACTTTTGTCAATTAAACTATTATACATTTACATGTGCATGCAGAATACAAAAATATTAAATATATTTATTGAAAATGCAATGTTTCTTTTATTATTTTAAATTTACTATTTTTTAAAAGTCTACTAATTTTATTTTTAATACAATTCTTTAAACATTTAAATACGTTTTTATTTTTATTAATCTATGCATCCATATAATCTTATATATTTAAGATTGAAATGCTAATATTTATTTGCTGCAGCTTTTATTATGTTGAATTTATTTACATATTGCATATTAAT
Source organism: Latrodectus hesperus (assembly GCA_037975125.1). Lineage (NCBI taxonomy): Eukaryota > Metazoa > Arthropoda > Arachnida > Araneae > Theridiidae > Latrodectus > Latrodectus hesperus. Next base: position 7,436,726 of record CM075851.1, on the reverse strand, counting down.
ATAAAATGTGTTATGTATAAACTGCTAAATTATTTGATATATATATATATATATATATATATATATATATATATATATATATATATATATATATATATATATATATATATATATATATGAATCAAGATTTAAATGCATTTGATGTTATATCTGATTAAATGCATTAACTACTCTATAGCCCATTTATTTATTAATTTTTCAAGCTATTTTTATCATTAAAATTCTTTTTTTGCTTCTATAATTATTTAGTAAAACATCTTATTGAATTTATTAAAATTATGTTTTTTTTTTTCATTTCTTTTATCTATTCTGAACAGAGAAGATATTGGAAAATCATGGGCCATAAATTTTGAAAAATATCTTTTATTTGAAACATGATAAAGAAGAAAAAGCCATTTTTATTAAATCATCTCATTTTTGTGACTGTTATTTCACAGTTTCATTATTGAAAGAAGATATTTTAATTGTAACCATTGATGGGATTTATTTAGTTGTTTGTACAAATTTCTACCATAAGGAAATTATTTGTATGCATTTAAATGCACATAACTTTAAAGTGAAAGAGTTCATCCAATATTACATATGTGCTATCATTGATAATAATTATATGTGTTATCACTGAATTTATCTTCACACATGAAATATAAGATATGACAGAAGATACATTGGAAATGTTAGTTGATAATGTAAAAAACAATCAACTATTAGCCTTGATAAATATTGCTTCTATGATATTCTAAGCTTCAATTTACGGAGCTTCAGTATTATTTTCATGTAATTATATCATTGATAATAAATAATGACACTTTACTTTTGAATCATATTCAATGTAGTTAAAATTGAAATAGTTCGCCTTTTTGATTTTAATAATTTGCATATGATTTACACTTATCAAAAATTTTAGCTTATAGATTTACATTTAAAAAATCTTTACTTTAGGGTGTTATTTGAGAAAACTTTTACTTTTTTTGCATATTCTTATTTACAGATGTCAACAGAAGTTTTTTCTGAGTTGTCTAACTTATATAAATTAATAAATTTATCGTTAAGTAAAATAGTTATTATCTAAAATTCCTTGAACATGTATACATTTATTTTTTGATAAAACTGAAACAAAATTATTTTTGTAAGATACATTTTTTACAAGGAAATAAATTTTTATTGCTATAAGTTTTGAAGTTTTATTCTTTAGTAGAAAAGTTCAGAATCTAAATTTACATGTTCAAAGGCACTAAATAAAAATGATTGTTTGCGAGTAAGAAGTAGATTCATCTCTTGAAAAAATGCAAAGTAGTGGTTGAATATCTTAATAAAAAACTGTATTTTCTTCTGCTAAAAGTTAAATATGTGTATCCTTTAATTATTACATTTACTATACATTGGATTTCTTGGTATTAAAATTTCATGATTTTTATAAAAAAGAGTGCTATTATTATTGAATAATGCATAAGCATTTGGAAAAGAAATGACTGAATTTCTTTTTCCATTTTTAAATTTTTGTTTCTTTGTATCTCAACTTGATAATTAGTAAGTGAAATTTGTATGTCTATTCTGTATCATATAGATCTCTTGTTCGGAAACATTCTGGTATGTCTTGCCAGAATGACAACAGTCACAATTGATATCAACTTTTGATCTTTTACTTTTGCACAAAAATTACATCAGAGGGCGCCACCTACAGACAACATGCAAAACTCATTAACAAAATTAATGTATCATTAATATATCAACTTCCTAATCAATTTTTTTGTTATATTTTCTTATGTATGACTGTATCTGAATTTGGTATCTGGTAACTGAGCCTCTAGATCTGACTGTATCTGGTAACGGAGCCTCTAGTTGCCTGGCAAACTTCTAGAGTAATTTGCCTTGCCCAGTATCTCAGGCAATGCTGGGTGGACTTATATTACCTGAGCTTATTAATTGTTATCTTGTGGCTGAAAAGACACAAGAAATAACAAATCTTTCTGCATTTGCAGGTGATGCCTCTGAAGTAGACCTTGCTGAAAAAGACAAGGGAACTCAGAGGCAATCTTGTAAAGGGGCAGTAATGAATCTTTTACTTGAGGTAGAAATGACCTCCAAACCATCTTCTGGTGAAAGCCAGGAAGCTATCCCTAGCATGACTGACTTTCTGACCAGATGGGACTGTTTCAGCAAGACCCTATCTGCTGGAAATGTCAAACGCAAGAGGAAACGGCAGAGCATATCATTTATGAATGCGAGGCTCTTGCCCTCCCTAGATTAACTTCTTTAGGCATCATCCATACTAGAGAGTTACACATAGGCTCCATTAAAGGGTTATCAGACTTTATTAATAAAGTGGGTGACCCGAGCAACTGGAACTAGGAAACATTGGGTTTGGAGTTAATGGTACAAAATGCTGATAAAAGCAGAGATGCCCAATGACATACAAACCCAACCTTAAGAAGTATCTGAATTTTGATTTTTTTCAAATATTTAAGAAAACACTTTATATTATTTGACCGTCACACATATTGCCTGCCAAATAATTATTTTATCAAATAATAACTATATATTATATTCTCATAAATGTAAGAACTAAAAAAAAAATGTGATACACTAAGAATCCCTAGAATTACGAACAATCAGAACTAAGTTGAAATTCTAATATCTATGTTGGCTGTATTTTTAATAATTGTGATGCAGATAATGAGAAATTATTTTTTTATGATATGCATTATTACTAAAAGAAAATATTGAAAGGAGCAAGTTAAAAATATAAAATAAATTAATTAGTTAATTTTGAATATGGAAGGCTTGGAAATTTTATTTGTTGTTAAGCATTACTTCAATTTTATATTTTGATTTGTTAATATTTAGTTTTAAACTCTGAAATGTCATAAACTGATAGTAAAAATTAAGATATTAATCTTAAGAGAGAAATCAAATCAAATGCTTTGCACTGTGCCTTCAGTTCATAAATTTGAATTTCACTTCAAGCATATATATTTATAATTGTTTAGAGTACTCGCTTTAAATTGTAGGTTGCAGTTTTATTATTGCTCCGCAAAAAGTTATCTCTGAGTGTTAAACAAACCAATCCTGAGAAATTATTTATTTATGAGGGTTATGAGAATTTTAGGAAATATAATACTTTTTATAAATTATGACAAACTCATATTGTCTAAACAACTATTTTTATTCGACATGAGAAGAGAATAAATACTTAATTGTATGAATAATAATTAGAAATAATAAATATTCTTTTGGGCATGCATTATCTTTCAGATTTAAGCTGTTAAATTTTTTAAATAATCCTCTTTGATCCAATAAATTAAGTTTGGATTGTATCCTTGGAATTGTATTAATTGGAATTAAATAAGTAAAGAAGGGTATAGATTTGTTGTAAAGATGAGAGGTTCGAAATTACAAAAATATTTCATCTCTAGTCATATAAAATATTTGAATCAAAAAATGAAATTAAAACTTAAATGCAAATTATTTTTCATGACAAAAATTTTAAGTGACTGTCTTAACTAATTAATGAAGGAAAAGTATTTTAGATATACATTGGTAAAGCAATAGTTTAAAATTATGTAATTATTCATGTTACGATGCTTTAGATGCAAAGTGCCAAAAATCACTTATTTAAAAATATACTCTGTTGCAACTTTTTTATTTTTGCAGAAAATATAAAGTATAGTTTGTGCAATATATTTTATTTTAAATCTTAAAATTCTTTGTTTTTGTTTTTTTGTATGTGATAGATTTTTTATTGGATTTTAATTTTATTTTACTCATTTCTGTCCATTTGGTTTATCAATAGTGGATCATTATCAACTAAAAAGTCTGAAACAAATACAATATAAATTATTAAAATGAAAATTTTTTCAAAGGATAGATGACATGATTTGATTCATATTTAGAAATATTTTCATACTATTGCTGCATTTAATTTATTTTTTTCTGTGTTCTTATGTGAAATAAATTAATATTATCCTGATTATTAATCTTTTAAAAAAGTGTTAAATCGTCTTCCAATAATCAATAGAAATTTGTTTATAAATTGTTTATTCCTTTGCTTCAAAAATAATGTTAAATTGTTTATAATGAAGTTACTTTGTAGAAAATGCATAATTTTCAATAAAATTGCATGTTCTGTAACTAATATATTCTCATTTAACTTGTTTTAATGTTTTACATGCTGTTTCACAAGATGAAATGAAAATATATTAAAATAAAAAGTCTTGTAAATAAAGATTCTGTAATTCGAATTGTAATTAATGTTTTTTTAAATTCCATAACAGTTTCTCAATTTGCAAGATGGACATGCTTAGTGGTATCATCAGGAAACATTTGTAACAATTTTTTTAGTTAAAATGGAGTGAAGTACTGTATTTTTTAACATATACTTAGATAATTGAATCTAAATCTTCTCCATGTGCATTCTTCCTTCTTAACTCTTAAGTTCGCTATAATTGTTAGCGTTTATAAAAAGAGTGAGAAAAGTGAATAAAATGTAAACATAATTCAAAAATGAATTATTGAAAAGAAATATTAAAAATAAACATACTTTCACAACTTTTTTCTCTATAAAAGAGGTTAGTGTACAAAATATTCATATTATATCATAAAGATTATAAGACTAGCAAGATATTTGCTTAGCTGAAAAGTAAAAAAAATGGCTCTTTTTAGCAAAAAATAATCGTAGTGAAATGTACACTATATGACTTCAAAGTCTGATTCTACTATATCACTCCTGGACAAAATTTTAATCTAAATAGTCCAAATTGATCAGCTCTTACATACACTGTCTTGCTCTTTTGTTTGTTTTAATTGGGGAGATAATTCATCATCTTTGAATCCTAAAATATTGATATATTTCCAGTTCCAGTGCACTTCTTACCTACTTTGAAAACTAGTAAAATATTTTTTATGAAGCATATAAAAGTCTCATGTATAAAGAATTTATATTACAAACATGTTTCTTCACCAAAAATTGTGACAATATATATTCAATAAAAGGATTAGTTTTTGTTCAAAATTTCATTTATATTTTTGGAATCTGCACCTTTGTTATTTTTTTATTTAACACAATTTTAATTTGAAGTTAAGGTTCCAAAATTTCATTATTTGGTTTTAAGAATAGAATTCAATCAAATTAACAGCCAAGTGGATTCTTGTTCAAATCCGAATGTAAATATCACTTCATTTACAAGTTTAGTGTTTTAAATGAAAAGAGAAATTTTCTTGGAGAAAACTTATGATCATAATATTGCATTAGTAAAAAGTTAAAGGAAAGAAAACTACTTAACTAAATTTAAATTCCTTAGAAATTAGTCTTGCAATAATTTCATTACTTTGTAAAATGTTAACTGTTTTATAAAGACTTCCAATGATTAAACTACAAAAACCCATAACAAATTACATATTTTATTGAAAAGTTTCAAAATATATAACAATATCCAAACAAAAATTTATACAATATCTCTCCAAGAAGAAAAACATTACTCTAACAAACAAAACATATATATCATAATGGAAATTGACTAAAAAAATCTATACCTCATATAATTATTCAGAATGACCCAATAAATGAATTATATGAAAATCGAGAAAGATCACTAAAAATTACATTTCACTAAATTTAAATTGTACTTTAGATGTGCACAAGAATTCATTTCATAAACGAATATTTTGTGATTTTTAAAATATGTTCAATGTTAAATGCATCGTATCATGTTAACTAGTTAATTTCATTTAAAAATCTTCGTACTTCTATGACATTTTTGTTCATATTTTCAGTTTGGTTGAGATGTGTTTTTAATTAAAAATAGTGAATAAATCATAGAGCATTGTAAACAATTTCTGAATATATTATTTCAAGAATATTTAAAATGCATTTTGATTTTTCGATTTAAGAGTATTCTTTAAAATCATCTTAAGATAAAATGAAAGTCTATGATTTTGTGTAGTTCATAATGATGTAATATATAATTACTTATTTAAAACTTTTAAAAGACATTTGTAAGTTTTCAAATATTTTGAAGAATGGAATATGAATAAATGTGTGTGCTTTATATATATATTGTTTCTAATTCACGAGTAGGATAATATATTGAGATTGAAGTAACAAGAATTTGTGCAGAAAAATGTATATATGTATGATTCACAACAATATGTTTTAAGATAATTTGTGTCAAAGTATAAAGAAAAGAGCAGATTTACGCGAAGTTCATTCGCGAAATATATATTTAGTATAAAAATGCATTTTCATCGATCCATAATAAAAACGCTATATCTTGGAATAGATATTTTTATAGAAATATTAAATTCATAAATATAGGATGTATTATTTCTCATAAAAAGGGACGGAATGCATTGAATATGTGTTAAATATGCGAATCTCAGATGAGCTGATGTTTCTTGTATATATTGTAAAATTATTAGATCTTACTTGTTAATGGCAGTCATAAACACCTACTTCACACAAATGAGATTCTTTTATTACTTTTCTACAGTTCTCAAAGTGGATTTTGGCCTAAATTGGTAGTTTAATCAATTAGAATTTTTAATGAGTGAATTCAAGCAACTTATTAATATAATAGTAGATTATTGTTGAATTGAAATGAGATGCTATTGAAGCATTTTTCAATTCATGATGAAAGATGTATGAATGCCATGTCAAATACAAAATCTCGTACAATCAACTTTTTTTATTTATTTATTTATTTTTTTTTGCGCGCGTGCGTTTAAGTAACAAATATTGAATAATAACCCTTAGATTCTTAAAATGTTTCTGGATCTTTTATCTGCATTTTCTTCATCAGCAACGACAAAGTTAATTTTGAATAAAATTTAATAATCATATGATAATTAAATTACATTTAAAGTCTAGTCTAATAGTACCAAGCATGTTGTTATTAGAAGTAAAAAGTAATTTATTTTGTAAAACTAAAATTTTATGTATTAAGAATATATATAATGCTTTTCAAAAAAATTTTTTTAATGAAGCACAATCTAATAAGAGTTGTTCACTATATAAATTAAATAATTAGAATTTTAATATATGAAATTTATTTATGATAGATTTGAATTTTTGTTTTATTTTTTAAAAAAATGTATAATTTGGAAATGAATATTTTTCTTTTCTATTAAAATTATAAATTGGTAGATTAATAAAGTACTAAATTAAAAAAAATGAAGTGCTGAATTGTAAACTATATAATATTAGTTCTTGATATACTTCATATTTTTTCATTTATGTAAATCATATTACTGTAATAGTAATTAACTGATATTGGTAATTAGGCCAAACAAACTTGGCAAAGAATTAAATTTAAGAAATCCTTTTTTTAGTGATTTAATAATATAAAATGTCTAATGATGAATGGCATGCATTATTATATTAGCTGTTTGTGCATTTTCTATCTTCCATAACTTTAACTTAAAAACAAACAATGAAACTAAGTTAATAATTTTAAAATGATTATTTTATATTAGTTAAAATTGTTGAATAATTTTAGGTAACTTGTATCTATATTAATTTATAGCTTTTCAAATCGCGTCTTTTTCCCAATCTTCTTAATGATTCATATCACCTAATTTCAAATTTCGCATGAATTTTTCTGATGTTTTGTAACTTTAATGAGTTTTGAAAAATTAGAAAAGCAGAATGTTCTATTATTAATATTCTTGTGTGTGTGATAAGGAAATTATTCTTAGTAAAAATATATTACCTCTTTTTTTAAATTCTTATAATGCACTGGGAACATCTTATGGAAGTATTAAAATAACAGCAATTAAGCGAACCAATGAGCTTGATAAGACATAATTTGATTATTAATTTATCGAGATCCTGTTACACTTGGCAACTTTCTATCATATGAAGATATCTATTGAATGTAATACTTTTGAAAGATTTTTCATAGGTATTTAAAACAAATCCTTCCACTTTGAGCACTGTAAAATATAGTTTATCATTTGTGAAAGAAAAAAAAACTCCATTAAAACGTATGTACATTATTCCACACTTCAGGATGGAATGTCAGATGACACTTTGGGAACACAACGATCTTAAAAGAAGAAAAAAAAGTGTCTAGAACGTGCATGTTCTTTGTGCCCTGGTTAATGGCGGAATGAGAAGATAGCTGAGAGAACTGCGATGCAAGTGACGAGCAGCACGAAGGACATCTGGGTCCTCCCGCTGGCGTTGCACTCGCTGTCGTAGATCCTCAGGCAGGAGTCCTGGGTGAGCATGTGCCTGTAACCGCCCATCAGCGAATCCACCACGCGGCTGCGCTCTGTCTGGCAGTACCGTCTTGTGGCATCATACAGACAATTGCGATACTCTCGGACTGAGCTGCAAACAGAAAAGTTTATTTTAATAAGGATTGTAGGATAATTATCTGTCTTATGTTTATTCGTAGAAATTATTCCTTGCTATAGTTTTTCCAATTATGTGCTATATTTATTGGGTCACATAATTCACTACATTACACGAAGCAAATTTCGTTTCATATGCCTATTGGAATCCGGCTACACCGGATACTAACAATTTAACCACTCATAATTCGCTGATGGATGCATCTAAAACTCGAATGTTAGTTTAGATGCATCCATCTGCGTAATATATCTAAAACCTAAGACGATTCGGTCTAAGACAATTCCTAAGCAAATTCGGTAGACAATCCGATTGAGACGCCGGCTTATAGTGGACAAATGCTGTCTTGTCGATGTTTTAGCGTGACGTAGCTAAAACGTTGTATCGTCATGGAATTCTTAACCAATGAAAGCGCTGTCTCGCGGAATGTTGCCAGATATTTCGAACCTGCTTGAAACCTAGATCGTCTCGCGCTCCACCCTTTTCTGACGCAACTAAGACATCAATGACGTCATTTGGTCTGATGCGATTCTCGTGAAATGCTCAGCTTGTCTTGCGAGACATGTCTCATGCGATCATCTACGAATTTGCAGACTGTCAAAGATTTTAAATGCTAATAATTCATAATACCCGTGCTGCTATATGCAAGCGAATGTTGGACATTAAATGTTGACATACAGCCAACCCTGGAAACCTATGAAAGGATGGTATTAAGAACTATCTATGGGCCTATACAGGAACAGGGTAGCTGGCGAAACATATGTAATTTCGAATTGTATAGGCTGTATAACCAGCCCCAGGTTATCAGAAGCAATAGGCTAAGATGGCTTGGCCATGTCTGTAGAAGCCGGGAAAACAACACCACTAGAATATCAACGTTTAACAGCCCCGAAGGATCCCGTGCCCGAGGAAGGCCACCAACAAGATGGCTCGTTGACACTGAAAATAACCTCAAGATACTGAAAGTTAGGAACTGGCAAAGTGTCGCTCTGGACAGACTGGGCTGGAAAAGGCGTGCTGTAGAGGCAGCTAAGACCTGTAATAGGTTACGCTGTTAAAGATGAAGAATTCCTAATATGCATGGACTTAATATGTATTCGTAATTTTTCTAATTATGTACTATATTTATTAGGGTCATCTGACTGGATAGGTTAAGTGAAAAATGTTTCGTTTTATATATTGGGATCTTTTATTATGTTATATCGGTTATTAAAACTGAATCTATACACAGGTCCGTGATGGGTTATAAAACCGGAACCATAGAATCTAAAACATTACAAAATTTATATGTTCGGTGTCTTAATAGGCAGACATCGCATCCATTGCTCTAATTATGTAACTTGTTACATGAAGCAAAATGTTTTTTTGTTTTATGTATTTACTGAGATTCTTTTTAATTATTATCGATTATTAAAATTGGATCGCCGCAAGAAGGTTGAAAATATTCAAACCAGTGCTTCTAAACTTCTATCAATATTTTAACTGCCTTGTGTCCTAATATACAAGTATATACTTGTATATTGGAGCTTCTATCATTTTTTATTTCAATTCCTAAAATTTTGATAGAAGTGTCTAACAGGATCTAAAATATAATTTATTTTAGATATTGTGCTTTAATATATCCACTATAATTTCATTTCCGCCCATTTTGAAATGTCCTTCGATTGAGTTTAATTTTTCTTTCTGAACTTTTTTTTTTCGAAAAAAAAAAATAACCAAGACTTAAGATACTAAAATATGTTATTTTTGACATACTTTTTACAATTTTTCATTGTTTGATAATGAAATTTATATAATTGATGCAAATATTTAAACCAATTTGTGATAAAGAACTGCCAATAAATTCTATTCAAAATCATCCATAATTAACTATACAAAAATATGCATTCCTATTGACTGCTCTTATTTTATTGTTAGATTTTTCTTGTAAAAATGGCTAATCTGTTATAATAGCCGATTGCTAGGATCCATTTACTAACTTTTCAACACAATGCCAACCGATGGCTGAGTGGTTAGCGTTCCTGACTCCTGAGCTGTTGGTCCCGGGTTCGATTCCCGGTTCGGGCGTGGATGTTTCTTTCCTTCTCTGTTCTCTCTGTGTTTCTCTGTCCTTTATTCTGTGATGTTGTAAGAATGTGGCCCACCTTATAAACGGGTTTGTGGTGGTATGGCGCGGGTAACGCTACTCGCCTCCGTGACTTAGTTCACAGGTGCCCACTAGTTAACGACAAATGAGTAGCAGTTTCTGGCCTTGTTGTGACATAAGGTTAGTCATCCAAGTGTGCCCGCCGTTGGAAGAAAAACTTTTAAACACAATAAGAGGCGGAAATGATAGTAATTTGTCCAGTGGAGCACCTAATAGATATATCCTGTTGGACACCGAAAGTGGGTGCAATTTAGAAGCAGGAACCAAGCAACCCCCAGAGGCGATGATCCCCAGAGGTATCCATTCACATGGGTGACATTGCGACCACAACATGTTATACATACTCTAGCCGCCCTTAGTGATCAAAACGAACGTTTGTGTTAGGATTCGAACTCTTATTTTATGATAGCAAGATCAAATACCCTAACCAACTAGGCCACTGTGACCGAAATTAGTTAACCTATAACGTGATATAAATTTAAATTACATTAAATTTTATTTGATATCTTACTAAATTAAAAACCATTCTTTGTATTTTAAAACTTTTAAGGTCACTGCTTTAAATTATTTATTGCAATTTTGATTTGCTTTTTTCTTTTACAATTTTCAGAAATATGAGGCAAATCTTATTGATACATGCCACTGCTAGATAAAAGTAATTAATTTCAGAATAAAATTAAGATGCTTGTTATTTGAGTGCAATAGAAAATTTTTTAAGGAAAATTTATTACATACTAATTTTACTCATTTATAAAACTTACTCATTCACACTTTAGTATAAATACTTGTATCTTCTCTCTTTCTCAATTTTTATATTTTTGAAAAGTTTATTTCTTACCATTTACTAAAATTTTTCTTTACAATATGATTTAAGCTAACTCAAACTAATGATATTATTTATAATTTAGTGCAGAGCTCCAGTGGCTCAGTAGCTTGATGCCGCTTCCCGTAAGCTCAGCAAAGTGATGCATCATTTTCCGCGGGCAGTGGTTGGAAGGGTAACCACGGTGTACTCTCCTTCACTGGGTTGGTGGAACTCCGTGGGTTGGGGACTTGTCCACGTTAGTATGTGACTTCCAAACCTTCCGCTGGTGTGGCGAGGATGTGGAGAGGAGGGTGCCAGCTCAGGTGTGGCCTCGTCATCTGACCGTGGTTCAAAATGACGAGGCACCTTAATAAAAGCAAAGTCGTACTTTCACCTTCGTTGTGCTCTGATCCAAACGAAAGACGTTCTCTATTGACTTAATTCGCACAGCCAAAGACATAGCGAGCTTGGCTTGTCCAAGTGTCATAAGCAACAACAACAGCATAATATAGTGCCATTATTAATTTTATTAAAGTAATAAAAGAATTGAGCCCAAAATTTATGTTATCTCAAAATTGTTAATGGAATTTAAGAAGTAAAAATGCTTTTATGATTTTAAAAATGTAAAGATTAAAAATTATCTGAGATAATTTTTTTAAAATGAAATTTAGTTAGATTAGGAATTTATCTTTTATATTGGAATGTAATTACAAGAAACTGAGACATAAAATTTACCAGCAGTTGATTCGCTGTTTGGAATCGTAGTTATTTTCTGTGTACATCTCACGCCGTCTCTCATCCATGTTCCTTTTGCACTGCTCCGTGGCTGTCTGGGCTCTAGCCGAACACATAGCATCTTCAAAGAGGAAAACATTCATTAAAAATCTCTCAAATATTAAAATCCATGAAAAATCATTCATAAAAAATTAATTTTGTTATGAATCACTCATTTTTTGTTTTTATTAGTGTTAAAAATTCAGCAAACCATTAGAGCAAGTTCATTTATCAAGATAAATTTTGTATTACTTTTAAATGATGATATCTTTATTTATTAGATATTGTGAAATAATAGCCATAACAGGCCATTGCTTGCTTATATTATTGGATTTCCTTTCGTAGACTGATGTCTATGGAAAAGGCAGTTCTTTTCTACAGACTGTAGGGCATTGTTGAGTCGATATTGCCATAATCTGCCATTGTTTATATTATCGGATTGCCTTTCATCGACATCTATCCATGAAAGGCAATCCAATAATATTAGTAATGGCCTACAGTCTATGGAAAAGACAGATCTTTTCAACGGACTGTGGGTCATTGTTGAGTCGATATTGCCATAATCTGCCATTGTTTATATTATCGGATTTCCTTTCATCGACATCTATCCATGAATCGACATCGACTTCTATCCATGAAAGGCAATCCAATAATATAAGTAATGGCCTACAGTCTATGGAAAAGACAGATTTTTCAACTGACTGTGGGCCATTGTTGGCGGCTCATTCGATATTTAGAATGCAAGTTAGGAAACTATCAATACGTCTTAACTTGATACCACATAACAAAGCTGTAAAATCTTTTTAGTGAGTTGTAGATGGGAACTATTAATCTTTAAAATGAAAGTCCGTGTTTTAATCTTTTATTGAATTCTGAAGATTTTCAGAGTATGAGTCTTCCCATATGAAGATATTATCATCTTATCCTCTGCTGAAGGATGTCAGGTGTGAATACATTCATATTATTAAAATATATTCTCATTTAGAGAAATGTTTGATACCGTATTGTTTTCATCTTTGTCGTCATTAATTAATATCATTCAAAATGTTTTTTAAGCAACACTCTGTCCTTTAAAGCAATTTGCGAAGCCATATTGTTCCTCAGTAGACCAGCTGATTTGGATGTTTGTAGTGGTTCGAAATCCACTTTAAACCATAGATTCCAATCTAATTAGCCTTCGAGTGCAAAAAATGATCGTTGTGCGACAAACCAAACCAGTAGACTTCAATGATTCTAAATAATTTTCCCGAATTAAGGTATTCTGTTATGTGCCGTTAATGTTACATGCCAAAAATATTGATTGATAAATTCAATGAATAAAAATAGTTAAGTAAGAAATTTTCATAATAAATTCTCTTATTCTTTATTAAAGGATGTCAGAGATTTTAATAAATTTATGCTATTAAAATTTATTATCCAAAAAATTTGATATTATATTCTTTACAAGCTTTCATTTTACTCATCTTTGCAAATATCCATAATCAAATCATTTTTTGCTTTTTTAATCACTCTGTAGTTTTCATATCATTTGTTTTACCCAATTTCTTTTGATGATTTAAATGTCTAATGGGAAAATTTAATTTATCTAGTGTTAAAATATTTGATTAATTTATATTTTGGAAATTCTTATATATATATATATATATATATATATATATATATATATATATATATATATATATATATATATATATATATATATATATATATTGTTTATCAATACCATAGCGAAAGCAGCTTAAATATAATTTCTCTCTTTATAATTCTTTACCTTATACCAATTATTAACATTGGTTATATTTCCTTTAGTTCTGCTATATATATAAAGTTTTTATTCATATAATTATTTTATCAGTCTTTAATAATTAAATCTATTTTAATGATATGAAATAATTTGATTTCCAAACAACTTTTATTATTCTTTTTAAGGATTTTGACTTATTCATGACAAAAGAGCTTCTAAATTGCTAGCATATACCATGACTAAGTTCATAAGATACGTTGAATAAAATTTAGTATGTATATTCTTATATTTGTTTGGATGTTCATGTATGTCAGATCATGTTTGAACTGTTGCAGGTGGTATGAAATGCGAGGTTATTCCCCTCCATTCCATTAAAGGATCATCGGATTTCAGAAGATGTTGACGGTTGGTCATCCCATGAATATGCTTATAAACATGTAAAAGGAGGAAGATTGTTTCTCCCTCTATTCTACTCAGTTGTTATACATATCCTTTTTTATATCGAAATATATACGAAAACAACTAAAAATACCTTTAGACCTAATTTATGATTATCATTTTATTGATAATAACTGAATTATTTTCTTCTGATTACTGTAATATTAATTTGTGGAGGTGGTAGCCTAGTGGTTAGGGGATCGGTCTTCCGCCCGGAAGGGTGGAGTTCGATTCCCAATACCGCTAAAGACTCACCGAGTTCATGCGATACAGGTGCTCATTAAATCTGTGGAATCGAAAGTCCTGTGGTCAGTCGTTGAGTAGTTACCATGAGTGTAATGGTCTGAAGAAAATTTCCTCTCCCTCTAAACCAATGTCAAAATTGAGGGAGTGGATCTTTTGGTGGTGCTATCTATCGGAAAAGTTCAGAGCAAAGTCTTACTTTCACCTTCGTGATGCTCTGGTTAAACGTTAGATGCACGCTACTGACTTAAATTCGCAAAGCCAACGTCATATCCAAGTGTCATAAGTAACAAAAGCACAACAATTAAAATGTGATTTGTGCATTGATACATTGATTGAATTAAAAAGGAACGATGTAACAGTGGGATTAATTCATCGATATTACCAAGAAACAGAAACCACACTGAGCCTAGAGTCTAGACATAGAACAAATATTCTATGTTTAGACTCAATGTTTGGTCGAATGACCACTCTCCGGAATGGAAAACCATTCGAGGAAAACCAACTCATTCTTGGACATGTCTTGGTGGTCTTTTGGATTCACATCTATCAAGCTGGGTGCTTGGAAGGTTTAAGTTCTTTTCTTTCTGAAATTGAAAATACTTTATATATAATCAAATGTCTAGTAGGTGATACTTACAAGAGCTTTCAGTACAATATTTTAAGAGAACGTGGTTTTCTGCTCAGAATTCGATTCGATTGATACAAATGAGGAAGGAAGAGATAATTCTAATGACGAACAAAGGGTAGTTTTTCTTATATTAAGATAAACACTGCAAAAGCTATTGTCTTCTAAGTGTGCAAATTATAAAAGGTTTCAACTTGGCGGACCACCTCAAGAGATTCTCTACAGCCTCCAGCCCCGGAACTGGCGGCCCTCATACAGAAAACTTTCAGGACTATCTAGGACACGACAATAACAACAACAACGCACAGTTTTGGAAGGTCATAGTTACATAATTGAGTAAAATTTATACAGAACTTACCAAAACCGATAAGCATCTTAGTGGGCAGATGAGGAAGAAAAGTGGTTATTTACCTTCATCTTCCAGATGAATTGGACTACTGTCAAAGGTATCTGGGCGGTCATATTGGTCTCTTCGGTCAAATGTTGACCACTGGTTCCTAGTATTGCCTCCGCCATTGTACTGGTCATTGCCGCATTGCCAGGCCATTTCTTGGGCCTTGTCTGTGAGGTAAGCTCCCTGGTAGAGGTCATCCTCCTTGGTGCATCTTCTCTCCACTTCTGACATCATGCACTCTTTGAAACTATTGTAGGCTCTAAGGAAAACATGGAGCAATATTAAATTTCTATAAATGCATGGTATTAGACGATTTATTTTTATTGAATTGAAAATTTAAGTAAAATTTGGTAGTAAGAGTTGCATGAAGTGAGAGAGAGGGAGAGAGTTTTAAAATGAAAAAATAAAATAAAACTTGTACTTGTTAAATTTATTTAGCAATTTTTGATTAACCAGATGAAAAAAAATCGCGAAGAGCAATATGTCTTTATGGTTGAGAATAAGTAATACTTTGAAAAAAATGAAACTTTTAATCACTGAGTTATCTTATAAAAACTTTTTGTTTTTACTTCCAAGAGGAAAATTAAATTCAATCAAATGTAGCTTGATAACGCCTGCACCTAATAAGCCAAAACAATAGCATTTATTCTTATAAGAGATTAATTTTTGCATAAATAATTAAATAACTGTTATTTTTTATTATTTAACTAAATGCTAACATATATAAAACTTCCAGAAAAATCTTATTGTTTAAATTACAACATGGTGAAATTTAGAAATGCAAATTTTTGGTAGAAAATTATTTACCGTCTTAATGGTAAGAAACTTAAAATTTTAAACTATATTTCTATAGTTTAAAATGGCTTGTTGTTTTTATTAACTTATTATTTCTAAAAGAAACGTATTTTATGCCCCAGATTTTCATTAGATTAAAGATTTTAAGGCTAATTGATTGGTTTGTTCCATTATCTTTTGAGCACGAAGACTAAATGCACCAGAAATTAAAATTTAAAGTGGATTCTGGACAACTACAAACTTACAAACAAGAAAAAAGAATCGAATTCGTAAAATGTTGAACCAAAGACCCGATTGCAAGTCATTCGCATGCCTGCTCGGCTTAAGAATTCTTCTAATAAAAGTCGTCGTAGTTATTAGGTGAGTATTTATATATTTATGAACCTGCTATTGGCTGAGGATCTAATAGTGGTTACTTTGTTCTTACACACTGACATAAAAAGAAAGTCCATGTTGAAGAAGTTACAACGAGTCAATCGTTAATGGTATTTATGCAGAAAAAGTGAAATTTTTTTTATCTTTCATTACGCAATATTTTCAAGATATGTTATCAGCAATGAAAATTCAAAATAAATTTTTTAGTGAATATATTAGAAATATATGAAAAAAATTGCTTTTAAGCTTAAATTCTAAGAGCTCGCATGTTTTTTTCACTATAGAAGTAAAATTATTTTGCAAATATGTTTACCTGCAAGATTCATAATTAGGGCCGCCTCTTGTGTTGGACAGAAGGCCTTCACACCTCTGCATTTCTGGACTCTTGTAACAGTTGTTTTCAGACCATCCTAGATAACAAAAATTGAATTCGATTGCTAGTATTGTAGATCGCACATTATATGTCATACATGCAGTTCCAAACTATTGTTTTTATTAGTAAATTTAAGATAATTATTTTATTTAAAAAATATTTCATCACGGAAAATTTTTTTTTCAAATATTTTAAATTATAAAAAATGCCAGAAATAAATAACTAACTATATTATTGCATTCATAAATAATTTCGAGTCACATTTTTGACATTAGTAATGTATATATATATATATATATTTCCCAACGGCGGGCACTTGAGGGTTGAACTCTATGCCACAACAAGGCCAGAAACTGCTACTCATTTGTCGTGACTCAGCGGGCACCTGTGAGTCAAGTCACGGAGGCGAGTAGCGTTGCCCGCGCCATACCACCACAAACTTCGTTTATAGGTTGGGCCACATTCATACATCATCACTGAAGAATGGATAGAGAAACACAGCGAATAGAGAAAGAAAGTAACATCCATGCCCGAACTGGGATTCGAACCCGGGACCCACAGCTCAGGAGTCAGGTGCGTTAACGACTCAGCCATCGGTCGGCAATGTATGTATGTATATATATATATATATATATATATATATATATATATGTTAATTAAAGTAATGAATACAATACTGAAAATACAATATGATAAAATATGAACTATAATACATTACAGGAAATCTAGCCAGCGCAAAGGCAGCTAAAGAAAGATTTGCCAATATAAAAAATATAAAACATGAAAAATAATGAAATTGGTTTCCAAGTGATGCTAAGTAATATTTTTTCAGGAAAGGTGGTGGTTGGACAAAAAAGTTTGGGAACCACTAATGTATTAAGAAATTAAATTTATTATAAAGAATTTGGTGCGATTATCTCCAAATGCATTTTATGTTTTAACACGATAAATAAAAAGTTAGCAAAATATTTCATAAACTTGTATTAATAATATATTTTTTCAACTGAACTTACGTTTTACTTCCTATTTTATTATTGACATAAAGCAGATAATATCTTATGATATCTTATGTTAATTGCATACTCATAGTAATGGAGACGTTTCCTTACTTCCATAATTGTCACAATTCCTTGAGATGAAATCCCGAGCTTTGCGGAAGATGTCATTGTCTCTGTCACGTTCTTCCCTGCTGACGCATGAGGAGGTCTGCCACAGCAAGCAATTAAAATCATCCCTCGCACGCCTGTAAAAAATAATTGTACGAACCTATGAATTCAGAACATTAATAAATACACAATAATTATATTTATGCTTTTATAATAGGCATGTTAAACATCTCTCTCAGTGAAATTAATCATAAAAACGTAGATGAGGTATCAGCTTAGAATCAAGTTTATAGTAGTTAATGTACGCTATGTTAAAAGGCATTGCATCATTTTCGAATTGAACTTTTAATATCATAAAATTGATACATTTACTCTAATTATTTTAGAATGTGTATTTGTGCATGACACATATTTTAAATTTTAGCTGTTTAAGTATATTGCTAATGTGCTATGTATATTAAATTTAAGTAAATAATGTGAATAAAAAATGAGAGATTTTATATATATATATATATAATCTTGGTAACTTAACATTCAATATATATATATATATATATATATATATATATATATATATATATATATATATATATATATATATATATATATATATATATATACACATTGAATGTTAAGTTTTATTATTCCGTCAAGGTAATCAAAAAATCTAAAGAGAAGCAATACTTCTAATTATTTATTTGTAATAAGAGTATTGTGTGGAATTTCATATAGAATGCAAATTTTAAAATTTTATACAATTAAATGAAGTTTATTTAGCTAGGTTGTAGTTGAAGCCATTAAAAAAAGTTGTGTCGATTACAAAATGAGTAATCACTTGCATTTATGAGAATTTTGGTATCTGGAGCTGAGATGAATTAAATATAAAGTTGTTAATTACAAATTACAGGAATAAGTGATTACTCGCATTTCTGTAAATCTTGATATCCGAGGGCCGAAATTGTTTAAATAAGCCTTCGATGAATTAAAGGCACAGATGCCGTGTAATCCAGCATACCAAATTCTGAGTTTGGTGATTTTTTTGGTAGATTTTCTTGTTTTCCTGGCAACCTGGTTTTTGTTACGTCATAGAGATGGAGATCTATAAGAATTATGTAAAAAATTCTTGTTTGGCAACCCTAGAATTTACGTCATCGTGAGACGTCAAAATACTTCATCTTGGCAACATTTCTTCATCGCCAGTTTTTTTAAAAATTCCGAATAAGTCATGCTGGATTACACGTTAACTGACCCAAATTAAATAGAAAAATATGTTAAAAATAAATGATGAGATTGGTTGATTACCTGCATTTCTGTGAATCTTGGTATCCGGGACTCCTGTTGTCGACGGTCCTGGAGAGAGAGTCTCTGCACTGCTGGAGACGGTTTCGGTCGCACCTCTCGTATCTGCAGCAGCTGATGTCAGAGCTCCCTGAATAACCTTATAGTTTAAAACACAAACTCGTATCACTCATAACCATCACCTTTAATGACCCCGATATAGAATAGCATTTATAAGTTTAATAACATAGAAAGACCAATAGAATTTTAAAAAAATGAATTCCTAGAAAAACACCTTTCCCCAAAATACACATTTTATAAGTATATAGCAAGAGAAAGCATTTCGTAGTGAGCGACCAGAAAAAGGCGTCTTAAAAGTAAAATAAAATAACAAAAATTGCTGGACAAATGTATTTTATTCTAATTACAATATGATATTAGAATAAAATACACATATATAAAATACTCATGTCATCAGCATTGGCACGATAGCCCTTTGTGGGCCTTGGCCTTCTTCAGAAGTCTCTGCCATTCCGCCCCTTTTATAGAAATCGACCTCCAGTTCTTGACTTAAAGTATGTTGAAGTCTTCTTCCAGGCAGTCCTTCCATCTCTTTTTGGGTCTTCCTCTTGGTCTACTACAGAAAGGGGTGGTGTTGAAAACCTTCATTCCAGAATCCAAATCTCATGTCCTGTTTTCTTTTCCTGGTCGAATTTCGTAAAGGCAGTTTGGCCTTTACTTCTTTAGATTTCAGAACAAGGTTTTTTTTTCCCGGGAAAGGGTTGTTAGCCCCTCGCCCAACCCCCATCCTGTAGGACCAGGGTGTCCCTTTGGTCTGGCGCCTACCCTCCGACCAGAGCGGCATGGGTGACCCTACCAGTAGCTACGCTACCGCCGGCATAGCTCTCGGGATCATCAGCACACAAGCCACCGCACTACCACAAAGCAGAACACCATTCACGGTGGAATCACAATATATATATATATATATATATATATATATATATATATATATATATATATATATATATATATATATATATATATATATATATATATATATATATATAAGGCAAATCCATAGAAATCAGTCACAGGGGTTGAAGTCAAGAGAATAAAGGGCCACTGTTAATACATATTCCTGTGTGATCCAGATAATCAAGTCCATCACATGATTCTGAAAATGCTTTGCCAGTAGAGCAAACAAATTTGAGGTGCGATATATTCCAGCTACATCTTATGCAAATCACATCAAACCGAATTCGGAGTCGCTATCAATGGCCGGAAATCCCACACACACATACACACACACATGCTTAAATTTCTTAATAAATCGTGTAATTCTTTCCTGATAATGACAGAGTGCACTTTAAAATTTTTTGCAAATGCCTTTGCGATAGCAAGGGGAATTTTATAATTTCCGTAAAATATTTTCGCGATGAAAACTTTGAGGTTTTGCCAAATTACTCTATGAGTAAAACATTGCTTATATTCTCAACGTTTGAAAATTTGGGTAGAGAGGTTTTCCAGATATTGCAGTTCTTGATTTGGGAGTTTATTTCTGGTTCCTTTGTATATTCGAGGACAATTAAATAGACCATAAAATTTGAATTGATTTATTGCTTAAAAATGTATTTTACGTAATGTTTTAAAACATTATACTGTTAACTTTGGGATTTGATATCTTTAGTAATAATTCTCAGATGAATTTCTTTAAAAAAAGAATACCATAATCGGTTTTTTAGGAGGGCAAATTTTGGAAATTTTACATTTACTAAATTTAATATGATAAAATTGGTAAATTTTATCTTCCAGATGAAATATTTCAAAATGCTGCTGTCCTCAATGATAACAGAAACAAATTTTTTATGCTTAAGATATTTTAAAAATCATCTTTAAAATTATGCCAAAATATTTTTTTAATTGGAATAACAATATGAAGTTAAAATTAGCATTATAGCGATTAGTATTTAATTGTACACATTGTTAAGATTTAAAGAAATTAGTGATTGAGATAAAGAATAAAAGATTTGGAATTTCTTCTTAATTCACAGCATTTTTTCATTCTAGTAATTTTTTAGGATTATGAAATTACTTCAGACAAATAATAAACTTTTTAGTTGTTGATAGTAAAGAAAGGCAAGGGAGATTCTTACATACGTAAGATATTACACCTTTCTTGAAAAAAATATAAGAAAAGTTCTTTAATAATATAAAAAAGTGACCACCATATCGGTTTTACAGTTTAATTGTTGAGACATCTATAGCAAAAAAAGATTTTAGGACAATTGTTATGGCAAAGACATTTTAGAGAAGGGTATGCAAATGATTGAGCAAAACTAGTAAAAATTTTATAGAAATTTTTCATTCTCATAACCATTTATGTATACAAAAACTCTGTGTTATATTATTATATTTTTGAACATAGGATTTCATATTGAAACATTTCACAAAAATTACTTTCCAATTAGGCAATATAATAATTCCATCCGTGAAATTGTCTAATATATTTAAAATAATCACGAATTATAAACGTTTTAAAATGAAAATTGTCTTCTCAATAGTGAACAAACTAATTTCATGTTTTCTAAGGTAAATGAAATCAGTAAGAGAAATATATTTATTGTTTGATTGTAACGAAAGAGAAATGAATATAAAAAGTATAATATCCACGTATTGTTTCCAAATATTAAATGTAATTTTATAAGGATATGATTAAAATATTTCATAAAATTGATTATTTTTATACGTCTTATCTCAAATTGGAGCCTTTTTCAAAGTGCATGTGTATTTCCTACTAAATAATATTAAATTAACAAAGTGAATAGGAAAACTATAATTCGGTATGACCGTATAAAAACTTTTAATATTTCTTAATGACCTTCATTTCATGTAAAAGAATAGCAATTAAGTGAGATTACCATTAACAAAATTTTAAATGTAATTATTTTTTGATACGTTTTTTGTTTATGATTTTATTATTGATAGTGAAATAATGATTAAATATATATACATAATTGATGTTTTTCTTGTTTGTAACATATAGTTACGAATTTCTGGAGGAAGTTATAGGAAATATGTACAAAATATTCTTTAGAAGCACTTACTTCGTAAAAATATTGCTATTTTATTTCCATAGAAGAGTAAGAGGAAATAAATATAAAAAATATTATTTACAATTTAGGAACAACTAGATTAGGGTTGTCAAAAATATTTTAAATATGTGATCGATATCATTTTAAGAGATCAACATTTTTCAGCACGAAATATACAAAAATAATCGTGAATCTGGCATTTTAAAGGTTGTCAAGGCATCTCGCGTTAGGTGGTCGGGCCACTTCTTGATTTGAGCAAAATAAATCAAAAACTAGAGAGAAACACGCATAAGTACTAATCAATTTTCACATTTTATCAGTATTGTTAATCATGAAGATAAAAAATAATCAAGACATCTCCACAGTAATGATTTTAGTACCATATTAATAATTTATTGATAATTATTTGATGCAATTCCAATGTTACATAAGCCCAAATTTAGTCATTAAGACTATCAAGGCTCATCTTTTATTTCCATTTTAATATATACTTAACAATGTAATGTTTTAAAAATGTATGCTTTTTTGAGATTTCTTTTTCACTAGAATGAATTGAACTGGTTCTGAAGTTGAAATGTTTTGTTATCATGTTTGGGGATTAATTATAACGGTCAGCAAATGAACGTTACCATGGGTGTAATGGTCTGGAGAAAATTTCCTCTATTTCCAGATCAATTTCAAAATTCAATTAGTAAATTCTCTGGTGTTGCCATCTATCGGAGAAGTTTAGAGCATAGTCGTACTTTCAGTTTCGTGGTGCTCTGGTTAACCGAAAGACGTTCCCTACTGACGTAAATTCGCATAGCCAAAGGTATAGCGAGCTTGGTTGTCCAAGCGTCATAAGTAACAACAACAAATGAACTCTTTTCGGTCAGTTGATTACCAAAGCTTCTTAGGAAAGAAGAGAAGGATATAGAATAGTTCAAAGGTTTAAACATATTTCATAAGGAATTATCGAACAATGAATTATTATTAGTTTGGCTTGGATTCTCATTTCAAACTTACATCTTAAAAACTATATAGCTTCATATTTTATTTTTTATTTTAACATATCCCTCTGATACAACTCTCAAATCTCTTGCAAACAGCCCTGCCACTACGTAGTTTCAATCAAAAAAGATGGAAAGAGCTAAAATAGACGAAAATAAATTTTATGAATAGCAATTTTCCCGATCACCATTTCCCTTACCACCCCAATCACCAAAATCAGAATTGAAGATTTTTTCCACCTTTCTTTTGG
Organism: Latrodectus hesperus; assembly: GCA_037975125.1. NCBI lineage: Eukaryota > Metazoa > Arthropoda > Arachnida > Araneae > Theridiidae > Latrodectus > Latrodectus hesperus. Next base: position 7,412,945 of record CM075851.1, on the reverse strand, counting down.
ACAAAACATGCAATACCAGAATTATTTATTGTAAGCAAAGCGGAATATTTACCATTTCCCGAGTAGAAGCTGCCAGAATATCGTCCATTGGGATATCTGTCTCGATCTCTGTCGTTGTATCCATTCCTGTCGTAACTGCCACCCCTATACTGGTCTCTCTCGCGGTCGTTGTAACGGTCATTACCGTAGCGGTCATCACGACGATCGTTATAACGGTCATCTCTGTGGTCATCCCTGCTTCTGTCACTATCATAGGAAGAGGAGGTATCTCCACAGTTCCAAGCCAAGTCCTGGGCACTGTCCACTAAGTACTGTCCCATCAGACGATCGTCGTCAGACCTGCATCTGCTTCGGACAGTGTCTCTCACGCAGTCAGCGAACAGGTTGTATTTTCTGGAAGATTAAAAAGGATTTCAATAATCTGTTAAACATTGAAGATTAAGTGCATTCATTAAACAATTTCCTATAAGAAATATCCTATTAGACTTATTTGCTCATTCGTGATAGTTGTTTTCATTGTTTCGTAAATGGCTGATGATATTTTTTATTAAAAAAGCATATATATATATATATATATATATATATATATATATATATATATATATATATATATATATATATATATATATATAAATAGATATAGATATATATTAGATATACGAATAAATTTTCATAAACCTGAAAAGATAAAGCAAACAAATACAGTCAAATGTAAATTACTCTAATTTTGAAATTGAATTTTCAATTAGCTAGTAAATAATAAACATATGTTGGAAAATTAAAATTTAATCGTTGCCATTAATTTAATATAAATCTGTTAGGAACAGATTAATTTTTTGAATTATGTATTTTATTTAAATAAAAAATCTTGATAAACTTATGTTATATGGAAATAATTTAGCAAATGAGAAAGTTTTTAATGAATTATTGAATAAAATTAACTTTAAAAGCACATAATAATAAAAAGATGTTTAAAAGCAGTTTATAGGATTAGACGCTTATTATTAGTTTATTATAATTTTTTTACAATAAATAGCAACGCTAGTAATATATGTGCACAAAATAAAAAGCTTTCAATAATAAATGAATTTACTACAAAATGAAAAGCTTTCAATATTTAAATTAATTAAAATGCTTAAATTATTACATTATATAAGACAGATTATGTCTTATAATGTAATAATTTAAGACCTCAAATAATATTTTAAATAATTTTGAATATGCTGACCGATGGCTGAGTGGTTAGCATTTCTGTCTCCTGAGCTATGAGTCCCGGGTTTGAATACCGGTTCGGGCATGGATGTTACTTTCTTTCTCAGTCTTTTCTTCTGTGATGATGTATGAATGTGGCCCACCCTATAAACGGGCTTGTGGTGGTATGGTGCGGGCAACGCTACTCGCCTCCGTGATTTGGTTCACAGGTGCCCGATGGGTCACGACAAATAAATAGCGGTTTCTGACCTTGTTGTGGCATAGGGTTCGTCACCCAAGTGCCCACCGTTGTGGAAAAATAGTTTTAAATATTTGCGATTTTTCTATTTTAGCTTTAAAGCAGTCGCTAACTAACATTTGCTTCATTTTCAGAATAACATTTAAAAGTAGAGTTGTTAATTAATGTCGACTATAATTACTTGTATAGAAAAGAGGTAAAGGGCTTATGAGAATTTTTTTATTTCAACACTGTTCCAGAAAAAGAGGAAGGTTTTGGGTCAGATTTGTGAATATATTAATCACACATTATTGCCATCATTATTTAATGACATATACTTATATATGTTTACAATTAGATTAATTAAGATTTCCGGACATTTTCCTAAAATAGTGGTTTCGTACTGACCTGCATGTCTCTGGGTTGTACGAGGAGAACTGGATGCCACCCAGAGGGAAAGAACTTTCACAGTTTTTCATCTCCACTCCAATGTAGCAACTGCTGTCTCTCCAACTAGCTGCAATTAAAATGGAAGGGTTAGCATTCTTAATCAAAAGATATCCACCATTTTTGCTGACAACTTTTCCTAGAATCTATTTCGAAGCAAAGTTTATTATTGTTAAACCCATTAAGTTAAAGCAAAATGGTATATTCTACTTTCTTATGTCGTGCTTTGTAAGTTTAAAAAAATTGGTTATTTATTGAATATATGATATAATACAAAAAAACAGTTTAAATAATTTTCATCTGATCATATGTAATATTCATTGCGCTTGAATTTTTATTAGTTATTTAATATGTTTTCTATGAAAGAATATTGTTTCTTTATTCTATGGATTTATAAGGCTTTTGCATTTTTTTTAAGTTTAAACATTTTAAAATTGTTATCTTTCAGAAATGTATTTTTAATGAATTTTCTGCATATAGAAAACGAGCTGTTAAGGTAAATATGAAAATTTTCTTTCTGAAATTTAGAAAATGTGCGATTTGATTTATTTTCCTTATACGTTAGTGCCTTGTGTGCCTGTAATGTTTCATTTACTTTTTCATTTATAAGTTCATTTCTTCATTTACACTTCCATTTGTTCTTCATTTAGAGGTAAACTCAAGTAAAGAAAACTAGAAAGCTCAGTTTAAATCCAGATCATTTTTAAAAATGGATGATGGATTTCTGTTTTATACATAGATATCTATCATGGTAGATATTTTAAGGGATTTGTGGTTTTTAGCCTTTATGACAAGTGAATTCCGTCTTCAGTGTATGAAAATTTGAATCGGAAAGCAGAATGGGCACAGGTGTCGTATAATCCATGCGCCAAATTCTGAGATTGGCGATTTTTTGAAGTATCTGGCAACCTTGTTTTTGTTACGTCATACATATGGAGACCTATAAGAATTACGCAGAAAATTCTATTTTGGTAACTCTAGTATTTACGTCGTCGCGCACGTCACGATACGTCATCTTGGCAACATTTCTCCATCGCCAAAAAAATTCAGAATTTGGAATCATGGATTATACGGCACTTGTGCCGCAGAATGGACCAGAATAGGTAGTGAACGTTCAACTGTCTCATATCTCTTAATAGTTAGCTTACGTACAACACTTTATGTCAGTCTTTCCTTCCCTTGTACATGACCATTAAATTTCTTTTCTTTCATTCGGATCGAATTTACATTTTGACAAGTTTTCTTTATTTGTTGAAAAATTTCTCATCAAAATTCATTTTTAGTGTTCAATCATTTATCAATGGCCAAATCTTCTCTTTCACTTACAAATAAACTCAATACCAGTCTACCCAAGTCTTTTTCTTAAAACCATTACCAAAAACAACATCATCACAGAATGGAACTCAGGTTTTGTTTCCTCTCCCAATTGTAAGTGCACTAAATCTTTTTCCCCTTCAGTTAGTTCCCTGCAGAATTAAGAACCACTGGTTCTACACTGAATTCAAAATTACTCAATTCCTTACTGGACATGGAAAATTCAACAGCTACATACACCGTTTCCATATTAAAAACAGTGACGTGTGCATCTGCAACTCCGGGACAGCCCTTCACACATTCTTCTTGAAAGGCCATCTGTTTCACAAGAAAGGAACGGGCTTCGTAAAGACTTGAATAACAGATGGCCCCCGATTTTGGCGAACCTAGTGAAGAAAGAGACTTTTGTATTTTTTAAAATTCACCCATGCTGTAATCTAACTCCTTTTTTGCTTTTATATCTCTTTTTTCCTCTCTGCTTTCTTTTATTTATTATTATTATTTTATTTTTCATCACATTATTTATCTTTGATTTGTTATGTAGTAGATTTGTTGTACCTTCGGGCCCTGTGTGGTATTCCTTGGTGCACAGGGAGATATTTTTGTTTTTCCTAATAAAAAAATTAAAAAAAAACATTATCAAATAATATACATAATTTCTACAGGTGTTAAGGATGTCCATTGAAAAATGAAGATGCTATTATGTGCGGTGATTACATGGCGTGTATACATATCAGAAATTCAATACTAATCATAATAATACAAGTCCTTAATCAAATACTCAAAATGCATGTACATAATGCCTATCATAAATATAAAATGTATGTACCTCCATTTGTGTCACAGCCATCTCTAATATATTTGAGAGCATTTCTCAAGGAATCACCACTGCGACTGCGCTCAACCTCTGACGTCAGACATCTAGTCTCTCTCAAAAGACAGTTGAAGTCATCTCGTAATGACCTGAAAAAGAGATATTAGTTTTAGAAAACAAATACATGCATCTGTACAAAATACAAATATTTATGTTTAATATGACGAAAAAGGTTTCTTTATGCCACAATCAATTTTTCAAATTTATCTCATAAGGCAACAATTAATTGAATTAATTAATTAAAATACATCATGTGTCTCTGTCATGTGTTGTAATTTCAACAATACCTGCATTAAATTCCAACATTTAAATTGAGAAATTTCTGATTGCTTAATGACACAAGAAACTATTGTATTATTAAGCGTTCTTAATTTTTGTAAATTTATCTAATACAAGAAGAATTAATTGGTCTAAGCAATTAAGTAACATCATATGTTACGCGCTATATATCTAACAAACTGTTAGATAAAACTTTTTTAGACCTTTTAATCTTTTAATTCTTAAAATTTTTTAATAGATTATAAAATAAGTATTTAATAGTTTATTGCAGTCATATATTCAGCATTAAATTATTTATACTTAAAATATATAAATAATAAATTTTTTATATTTTACACAGGCATTTTTCTTCCAGTATTATTATTTAAATACATTATGCAATAAATCGTAAGATTGTAATTAAGAAATAGAAATATCAATGTCTGTATTTACGCATTACATTCTTATACACACAATCACATAAATAATTACATTTGCATATATTTAATAAACTTTAAACTCCCGATATCATTTTAAAAATTAAAATTATAATTAATGTAATTTTTTATGCTATGAAAATATAGATGCTGACTTTAAATGTTATAAAAACATCAAATTTATCTTTAAATTTCCTAAAATATTTCGGGAAAATTCAATTCTCGAAAATTGCTTTGGGTAGGTATTATTTATTCATAGAAGAAATGAATTTATTGCAATTCTCAAATTAAAGTATTTATGTTTGGTATTTCAAATCCATTTATCATAACTTTGAACTATTTTTCTATATAATTTTGTATATTTTGAGTTATTTTTATGTAAGTTAAAACATCTATATCTAAGACTTCAAAATATTTAGTGTTCCAATAAACATTAAATAATATAATCATAATTGTGTTATAATCAAAAGAAAGCTGGCCATTTAAAGTATGCATTGCTTTTAATATAAATCTGATAATGGTCAGTAGTACAAGTCCCTTATTCGAAGAGTTACATCATTAAAAATGACTCTAAAAAAGGATATTTTTTCTAATCAAAGCAAGTCATTAAAAAAAGAAAATACTAAAGATTCTCCATTCTAAAGTACCCCTATTTAATCAATGATTAGATTCATTTATCCAAGACTTCAGTGTAATATAGATTGTAGTAATTTAGATCTGGAAATAATAGAAATGAGTGCATTTTCTAAACTTTTTCCCAATTATGATTTTTTAAGTTAGTTTTTACGTTTATCGATGAATACTTTTTAACAGTTTTTAATAAAATGTGACTTTATCCATTTTTCTACCATATCCAAACTTAATTTATCAAAAGTGATTAATGTGTGGTTTTGTACAATATCTACACTTAATACTTTTTTTGGCCGCACATCCTGACTAGTGGTCAATGAGTGTGACTGCGGATAGGGTGGTCCTGGGTTCGAATCTCGGTTAGAGCATGGCTGTACTTTTCTTCTCTCTCTCTCTCCTGTCATTTTCCTTTTCTTGTACGAATGGGGTGTGAATGGTTGCCTTTACTATAAACAGTTACTGATGGCATTTGTGTACCGAGAAAGTCGGACTCCGCACCAAATTATGGCTCATTTAGAAAAGTGGAGGCACAGGTGCCGTATAATCCATACGCCAAATTCTGAGATTGGCGATTTTTTGGCGGAATTTCTTATGTATCTGACAACCTTGTTTTTGTTACGTCATACATATGGAGACCTATAAGAACATTCTATTTTGGTAATCCTAGTATTTACGTCATCGCGCACATTGGCGCGCACACAAACGTCATCTTGGTAACATTTCTTCATCGCCAAAAAAATTCAGAATTTGGTATCATGGATTATACGGCACCTGTGCCAAAGTGGAGCAGCGTACCACATATTGCTAGCCTAAGTAGCACTAGACAACAACATTACTTTTTTATGGAAATTTTTATTTACAACCACCAAAATACCTGGATTTAGTTTCTTTCTTTCTCTAAGTAGTGAAATTTTTTTTAAAAAATATTTTAATGATAATAGCAGTCTTAAAAAATTAATTTTAAATCTAGATTTACTTTTTGCCCCTCAATTGTTTTATTCAGTACTATAAAAAATAAATGAATTATTTGGTATTTGGACCTAATTTTGTTGGAAAATTTTCACATACTTATAATGCTCTTTAGAGAGTAATATTTTTTAATAAATTTAGCAAAATTAATGTATATCTCATTAAGAAAGGAAAGAAGCATTTTTCATATCAATATCATGACTAATTGTATCTGCAATTAAGAAAAGTTTGCTTGACTCCCTACACTGACAAATGGTCATCCAAACTATGTATATTTCCAAAACTATTGCAAAATTTGTTGATATTTCCAATACACATTCCACATTTACTTTTTTTTATAATATTGAGAGCCAAATAAAGCAATAAATATTGTTTTTAACTTAATCCTTTATTGAAATTTCTACGATTCTTTTTTTTATTTGATCGTAAATTTTTATAGCTTTTGCTTTTATTTTTCACTTTTGTTTCTTAGTAATATTTAATCTATCTTGCCACTGAAATATTTCCAAATTATGTTTCTTAGCTCTTTGCATCATTTATCATTGGTTTTACAATATAAAGCGACATCTCTAATAAATATTTCTCTGTACTGAACGAGCTATTTTTTTCTATAGGTCAGGTAAAATAAAGCTGTTGACTTCAATTCGACTAACCAACGGCGCTGCAAACTTGGCTTGTCCAAGTGTCACAAGTAACAACAACAACAGTTTTGTTTATCAGTAAAACTTTTGTCATAACATTTTAATTATAATTTGTTTCTGTGATTTTGAAAGAACATATTTGCTGGAAAATATAGGATTTTGATAGAGGATGACATATATAGAACAAAAAGGGTCTAGATCGTAGGTTCCCAAAGTGATCCAGGTGGACCCCCAGGGGTCTATAGGATACCACACGGGGGTCCACGTAGACGTGAAAAGAAAACAGGGGTTCATAAGTTGTAAGTAGTGGTCCACGAAAAATTTTTTGGTTTTCATAATAAAGAACAGAAGTTTTAGTGCCGTTATATCAACCTGTTAACAAAGAAAAGGAGCAGATTGAACATCACAGAGTGGGGAGATTTGAGATCACTTCTTACAAAACTGAAGCCAAATATTGATAATTTGCTGTCAATTCATCAATTACATCCGTCTCATTAAAAGTATGACTATTTTTTATTGTTGATCTACATTTCAGAGTTCATTGTTGATTTTTTATCAATTGTTGATTGTTTGTAATAATAAATAATTATAATTTTGCATAACCACAAGTATTATTTTAATAAATAGGACACAAGAAAATGTGCTACTTTTTTTTCTTCTTTCCCAATTTCGGGTATTTTTTAAAATTTTTGGGAATACAGTAGAAATGTAGCAGCAGGGGGTCTACCGAAAATAGTAAAACTTTGAAAGTGATCCACCAGAAAAAAAAGTTTGGGAATCCATGGTCTAGATAATAAGTATGGAATTGTAATCATTTTTAAGAAACTATCGTTGGAATGTTTCCGAAAATGAGACACTCAAATATTTTTACTGGTATTATATTCTGCTGTCGTTGTGTCACAAGAACTGACAGGAAAAAACACCATCTTCATATTACATATGCAATTTAAAACAATAGTATATTTATCTTCAAGTTGTTTTGGACACGTCTCAAATTATCAGCACAGAATATTTAAAATCAAAACTAAATAAAAACCTGTGTTTTATCTTATATAATATTAAAAGGAATTTAAGTAAAAAAATACAATTGAAAAATAAATTACTATAACCGTTTACACTATCTAAAGCAATATATCAGGAAAATTTAAAGCTTGAAAAATATAAGTCCTCATACGTCAAAAAGAATGATCATATATAAAGAAAGGAATGGCATTTAAAATAGAGACGTCAGTCGTTACAGCTACAGTTTATTTCAAAGTCACAATCCCTAAATGCACGGGAAACTAAATTCTTCTTAATTCAGACCGTTCAACTACTGCTATACATTTTCTGGTAAAGAAAGTGGGAAAAAAAGTATGTCAAAAACAGAAAAGGGCACCCAACAAACATTTCTTTAAAAAAAAAGAAAACCGTTTTGAGCGGTACTTAACGTCTGTTTGTCCTTGTAACACTTCATGCGTGAAGGCTTTTCAGTGAGCTCGTTTTATACCTACCTGTTGCGCAGAACAATGGCTGCACTGCTGAGATCAGTTTATCGGCTAAAGCCTTTTCGAATGGGAGAAGTTTAAATTTTAATATAGAGTGAAGTTTGTTGACATTTTGCCTTAATCGATTTTTAAATTTTACGAAATGAGCTTGTATAATATTAATATCATACTATTTATTTCTCTTTTCTATTAGAATTTATAAGTTTATTTATATGTATTGGTCTCTGAAGTTAAAAAAATGTATAATTCAGAAGTTATTATTTCGTTTATTGCTAAATATTAATATTGTCAATCCAGAAATCACTATTTCGTTTATAGCTAAAAATCAATTATTTAGTCAATCCAGAAATCACTATTTTGCTTATAGCTAAAAATAAGTTATTTAGTCAATACAGAAATCATTATTTCGTTTGTAGCCAAAAATATTTTTAAAGGGTTTTGATAATCTGTGATTAAATTAATGTGCCGTACTGTGATATATTTACAAACTTTACATTATGATATGCTATAATAACTTCATGTTTTATACATACTATAATTAAATATTATAAGTTATGCACATTCTGATTGCTTCTAATTTAAAATTATTACAAAATTGTTTTCGTTTTAAACTTGCTGTTTGTAATTCCAAATATGAGAACCAATTTACAGAACGATGTACTACTTTAAATGCATATGTGTAACACTTAATTTTTTTTATATTTCCTACATTTTTCATTCTTTTTAATATTTAAAATAAATTGAAGCTTTTTTCAGATTAAAGTTAGAGGAAGTTAATTTATTTAGCAGATGACAGTGGTATTTGCGATAAATAATAATAATGTATCATTTTGCAGATGAATATTTAGCATTTGAAAATGAAATTAGCGTTTAAAAATGATTCTGATAAGGAAAATTGCGCATTTAATTTTAACCTATTCATATGCACAGCTTTTATATGTAGAAATTACATCTTATTTTATTCATGAGACGACAGATCTTTATTAATTTTATCTAGTACTTTAATCTTAAAAATATCACAGTACCAGGTAAATACATTAAAAATAGTGTTTTTTTTTTCATATTCCCATCTAGAAATTTTTTTAAAAAATTAGACAAATATTAGAAAATACGTGAAAAAAAATTTTTTTATATTATATCTCTCTGAATTCTGTGGCTCGACAGCCCATGTGGGCCAAGCCTACAGCGCCCATCTCTGTTTTCATGACCGAGAGGCCTTGGGGTGTGAAATCCCGTTAGGTGGTCAGCCTAACGCGAAATCCCCAGTGTTTAGTTCCCAAGCATGCTTGGTACTCAGTTTATCAACCCACCGAAGGGATGAAAGGCTAAGTCGACCTTTCCCAGCCCAAAGACCGAACCTCGGACTTGTGCTTCGGGAGCGTGAATAGTTATATTATATAGAAAGATTTATTATATTTGTCTACATCTTCTTGTCTCCATAAAAACACTTAATAATAAATATTTAACAAAAAAGTTTAACAATAAATATTAAAAAATGAGGAAAAATGACGCTGTTTTATTTCTTCAATTTATTTAAATTTTAAAAAAATAAATAAATACATTTTTAAAAATTTTTCATTCTTTTCAAAAATTAAATGCATAAGCGCCAAAAAAGCCAAGTATTTTTTTATTTAGCATTTTTATATGTTTAATAGATTTTTAATAATAGATGAAACAGGACAATAGGACTTTGTAATAAGATGCACATGACTATACTAAATACGAGTATTAAGTACTCAAAGCAACTAGATTTGGGGTCATACCACTTGCAAAGATAACAATTTAAATAATTTTACATTTATTTCTGAAAATTGAGAAATAGACGAATTTCGAAAGAAACAATAGCAAAGAGTGGGGCAATTTTATAGGCATTTTTTTTCGTTAAAACTATTTCGGCAAAATCCAAACTATGTGCAACAGGCAAGTGGGAGACAATAGAACAGAACTTGTGACGAAAGAAAAGAGTTCAAAGGACCATATTTCATGACAATACTCCAACATCTATTGTCGTCTTCAATCTACGACTCCATTCTCGGAAACAGCTTAAATGGATTTTCCCTTCCAAATATGTAAAGATTTATATTAGTTCCACCTCATGCTGCCATCAGTTCCTATATATAGCAGATACTTAAAGTTCTGATTGCTTAGAAATAAAAAATCCGTTTTCGCTTAGATGAAGACCATTTCCATTCCATTACTCTCTTCATTTGTAAAAAAAGATTCATGATAATTTGTAAGATTCATTTTAATGAATATCCTCTACGCACAAATGAAGTAGTATTAAATAAAACTAAATTCTTTATGATTCTTATAAATAATCATCAATCTTTTTTACAAATGAAGAGTAATACAATTTTCATAAAACATATTAAATTTTAGATCGAAATGAGGTATGAAAATTTATGTCCTTTGGTATGAAATGCATAAATATGTAGCAGATACACAATATTGCACTCAACATTTCGGGTTGCTTAGGAATCAGAAAATACATCAAATCATCAATCAAACAAGGCAAATCATTATCATCAATTTAGGATGTGTAAATTAATTGCATGATATAGTAATGCAGGAAAGACAACATACCTAACATGGGGCCTTATAGCTATCGAGATTCTGAGGTCCTGTTGCTTCTCGTTGACTTAATGCTTCCATATTGACCTGACTTTTATAAGATTATCATAAACGATGCACTGTCATGGAAATCTAAACTCGATTTCAGACCATAATTCTGTCGTGGACAATTTTCAACAGATGTTAATGAAAATTTCATTAGCAGATATGATGCATAGCATTGTCTCAACTCTGACAATCAATGCTCAAAATCAATTTCCGACTGAAAAATCTGCTCTGTAATCTTTTTATATACAATAAAAATAGAAACAGTAATTCCTTTCTTTCTTTTTTTTTTCGCAATCAGGTATGTTATCATGTTCACATGTTTTAGAATGTATTACTTTTACTTCTTTCTCTCTCTCAAATTTAATATTTGTTGCTTGCTTTATATCGCTTCCATATATCGTTTTCATGGGTATCAATTGTAATGAAAATGTATTTATATCGCTTATATTGGTAACAATTGTCAGACTGTGTTTATATCGCTTCCATTTATTATTATTATCGTTCTTTTTGCATATATCGCTTCCATAGGTAACGATTGTAATTGAAAATGTAATTTAGTATGAACTTATTTAAGGATTTTGAGTAACCTCTCTTTGTTTAACATACGAACACAAATGACGTCTATAACATCTTATTAAATCGGCATATAACTAATGAGAAGTTCCATATAGTTTTATTACATGCAAGCTCTTTGTTTTATTAATTTGTTTCTTAATGTTTTTGTGTTTAAATAAATCAGTTTTTGAACAGATCGGAATTCACTACTATTACAGATATAACAAACTAGAACTACATGATGGAAAATATAATCAGATATTAAAATTTAAATACTTAGAGGTAATAATAAGTCTGATTTAGATTTTTATATATTTGGATTTTATGACGAACCTCATAATTTCCAAAAAAAGTGTTTTATAATTCCGGCAGCAAATTTTTATAACAGAAATAGATAATTTTATTTATGGTTAGTAATAAATTTTAATTAAATAGTTAACTACCTAAACAATTTTTTAAATTAATAACAGTAGTTGAATGCAAATTTATTAATAAATTTAAGATTTTGAGTATCAAGTTATGCTTAGTTGAAGCTTTTATTTGACAAAACATATAGATTTATAATTAAGTCATATTACGTATAAAAGTTTTGGCGCATTTTCTTAGAGAAAGTGTTTTGGTTTTTCAAGTCTAAAAGTGAAAGTCCGAACACACAGAAAGTTCGGAAATCTGAAAACAATGAAAAACTTTCTAAAGGTCTCATGGCCTTGGCATGGATGAGCATCGAGTGTGACCATGTAATTTCTGGACATGCACTTGAACAAACTTACGGATCTTCCGTCACGGATGTAACCAACACCATTGTCATCCAAGTATTTATTATTATCATTTTACGTCCGTCGGAAGAAAGCGCACACACGAGAACCCGTTATGGGAAAAATATTGGTTATAGAAAATTTAAATCCAAATTTTGAATTTTAGATGCCAATTATTTTATTTGAAATGTTAGTTTTCTGATACAGTTTATTCCAATATCAATGAATTTAAGATTAATTTTACAGAAGACTCCTCGACTCATTCTGTAATTGAAGTATTAGAAGTTTACAAACCGAATTGTAATTTTTTTTTATCTGACATCAGTATGATCATTGTAGGCCTTGGCCCATAAATGGGCTGTCATGCCATGATTTTTAGTTTAATCATTGATATAAAATACATATTTATAATATTTTCTCACACACGACAAATATGTAATAATTTTGGTCCAAAACATTTTTATTTCATGAAATTTTTACGCATCACTTTCATTGCATGGATAACCTTTCTTAAGTTAGTTCATTTTTAGTTGTGAATTGCTTTTATGTTCATTTGTGTGTGTGTTTTATGTTCATTTAAATTTTTTTTAAGTTTCATTTAGTACTGCCAATAGTTTATTTGCACAACTACAAATCTAACGCGTTAATAGATAAGAATAGAATACAAATATATTCGTATAAAAGACAAATATTCAGTATTCAAGTCCAGTTTCATTTTATTTATTTCTTTTTGTTTTTATGGCATTTTGTAATAATATATTTTCTATTACTCTATAAATATCCCTACTTATCTCATTCTTTCTCTTTCATTATTATTATTATTCTTTAAATATCAACATATTTTTTATTTAAAATTTCTGAAAATTTAATATTCACTTTAACATATCGGTATAAATCTAATTTTTAATTTTTTAATGATGAAAATTTTACAGATATTTAAAATTTGCAATTCTCAATTATAAAATATCTTAAATTATTAATACAACATCAATAAAAATAAAGGAATCTAACAGCAATAGACATTACTTGGTTTAAATTTTAAATAATTGTGCATTTCAATTCTTAAAATCATTTATTTCCTAAAATTATGAAGAAAATTATAATTTTTTTCACAATTTTAGGAATAGATGAGGAGTATTATAGTTAAATCAATATTATTAGTACATAAAATTATACTACTTTTCAAAAGTTATATACAAATGTGAGAACAAAAAATTCAGTTAAACATAACTGTAGGAACGTTAAACTTACATTTCAACAATCGTATTAAACTAAAAAGACAAATTTTAGATTTTTTATAATATTGTATTTTATCAACTATAATTAATTTCAAATAAAAATTTATTAATTTTATGATTTGTTTTTTTCCGATTGCTTAAAATCTCTGAAAATGTGTATGTATTATTGGATATATATATATCTGCGTGTATGTACTTTCGAAGTTGGACAATTTCGTAATCAAGTATCAAAATTTTCGAAAATACTAGTAAATAAGCTGAATTATTGAATGATGTATGAAAGTAAATATAGCATTGATGGTATATTCGTAAAAAATAGATATTTATCGTTTTATTAAAGATAGCTAAGCTGGAACGTTTTATCTCATTATAAAGTGAATTATTTGTGGCTTATAGTCAAATACACATTCAAGTGCATTTAATGAATTACATCTTTTAGGTTTTAACATTAAAATATAACAATGAATATAAATCTTCGTCTCAGAGGAAATCACATAAATAAGCATTCAGCGTGTGTACCTCAGTTGGAAAATTATCAGTAAATTCAAACAGAAAGTCTGAAATAAAATATTGGGAAATTCTAACTTTATTGATTATTTTTACTATTTTCGATGGGTTTTTTTTAAAGTCCATCTAGTGATAAGGTAAATATCTACATCAGTGAAATATTATTACAAATTTTCCATTGTGTTTAGTAACTCCGAAACAAAATCCTTACTCTCCACATGGGCCACCCTCATTTATTTTCAACTCAACTTGTATGAAAAGACTTAAAAATTATATTCCTGGCTAAATAATGCGTCATAATAAAACAAATAGTTAATTTAAACTGAGAGCTTTATAGCATAAACACAGACAAACATCATAAATCTGAGTACAGCATCATTAAACTGGACTGTACCATTTCGTGGTTTTATGGAAAAGTATTGAGAATGAAAGAAAACACATTATTAAATCCATATTGAGGTCACCGGCGATTTGGAATAAGTATTTGTGCAGCTTTAAGAATGTTGATGTGTTTCAAGTAGAAGTGTGCAGGCAGGCAGACGCGTGAGTGCAACTGCTGAGTAAAGCATTTTGCACTTTGCAACTCTTCCGGTTACAGTTAAGAAACCGTTTTGAGATGCCACAGCCACACCTTTATTGTCTCAGTCGTAAATGCATGTTGATTTTAAAGAAATCATTTAACAAGATTTTAAAAATAATGTGAGGAAAAGTGCTGTACTGTTTAACAATAATTCAAAAAATATTTTATAGTAATTATTAAAGTTGATAATATATTAAAGTATTGAATAAGTGCAAATTTAAACTAGTTTAAACGTTCTTCTTAAGTTCTCGTACAAATAGACATAGGTTAGCAACATATTAAGTTTTAAAGGGAAAATATTAAATAGTTAAAAGCATATTAATAGGATATATATGCAAATTTATTACAAAAAAATGCGTGTTTGAGTATTATTTTGAAACTCAAACACCCATAAAACAAACATGTTAAAATGCTTATAAATTATTACAAAATTATAAAATTATATAAAATTTTAACATACTTTTTCCATCGCATAGTTAAATTTTTACTGTATCAGAATTTTTAAGAGAAAATTGTGTGTGTATCATAATAATTTATAAATGAAACCGGCAATTTGCTTACACCATTAATTTAAGCTTATATCTTTAGTCAAAAATTATTATTAATAACATCCCGTGTTCACAATTGTATTTTGAGAAACATTTTTAGGCACTTTCTATGAAAAAAATTACATATTGTTTTGGTGTTTGACGCAGTAAATGCAGAAACTTCAATACCGAAACTATTTCTTTAGATTTTAATTACAATTATTCTTATGTAATGAAAAGTTTTAATGACAAACTTTTGAATGCTTTTTAAATATGAAGAAACATTAATTAAGACATCACTTTATTTATCTGTTGTAAATAAAAATATTGCATTTATATATGTTGATATGAATTATAAGCTTAGATAATGTATTTCAATCATTTTAAATGATCATGAAATACAAATATTTTTATTTCCTAAATTTTTTCAATCATATTCCAGTATTTTTAAAACTGAAGCCACTGTTATTTATTCACATAGTTTTTGATATTACAGAGGAAATAGTAATAGCAAATAATAAACCAAATTATTGAAAATTATAGTGATTATCTTATTTCATAAAATGTTTCGGAGATATATTATTGCATTGGTTAAGATAATTCATGCTGATCATTCTATGATCGAAATTTTTACCCAGTTCCACTTTAGAATAAAAATTGGAAAAATGGGCTAAAGAGTTTATATTTTCCTAAAAGGAATACAAACTTTACTTAAGTTAACAAGTTTATATTTTTATTCATTTATGATGATAATATAGTTAAATTTTTTCCTTCATATTCTTTCTTAAATGAAAAAAGTTTATCCTTAATAAACTTTACAATGTTCTTTTGTTACCATGGGCAATTAAATATATGGGCTTTCCAATATAAATGCTTTAAGTGATCAAATAAAATTTTCAGGAATAATAGGTTTTTTACACCATTGTACAATTAACTTTGATATTTTTTTAAGTATAAGAGAAAATATTACGAAGAAAAGACACTAAATTTGTATATTTTTTTAAAAATTAGAGTATTTTTCCATAATTTCACATAGTTATTTATTGTACGATACTATTTTTTTATACTTTTAGGTTAGTCAATAATAATATTAGAACTAAATTTCAGCGTCTATTGTAATAACATCCAACTTAACAAAACTTAAGCTATCAATTTTATTTCATCAAGGGATTAAGTGCAATTTTCACATTTCCAAATTAGGCATTCAACGTATATAATTTTAATGTAGAGGATAAGCAATATATAATATAGAGAATAATCAGAATTATATATATATATATATATATATATATATATATATATATATATATATATATATATATATATATATATATATATATATATATATATATATATATATATATATATATATTTTTTCCAATTAATTTTATATATAGATACATGAAATAGATACTTATGTTTAAATTATTAAAAAATTATTTAAAAATGACTTTATAATAATATTTTTCAGTTTATAAGCAAATAAGTTTTATAGATATTTGACGCTTGACTTCAACTCTTATATATTTTCTAATGTCATTAAAAATTTTCAGAAAGTTGGCGGGATTGAATATATCTAGCATAGATTTACACCACGTTTGATTATTGCAAATATTTACATCATATTTGATACATTTTATAGGTTATTGCCTACGAGATATAATTTTAGATGAGCTATAGTTAAAGGGTAAAGATGGCACTAAAACTGGCATCTTCTTTTTTCCACCTTCATATCACACTAGTAAATTTAGCGTAAGTTACAAGAATTAAAATTCTTTTTAATGACATAATTCTTGGAAATTCAGGATACTGAAATAGAATGGAAGTTAAATAGATTCACGCTCTTTTTCAAAATATAATGAATACATTAAAATCTTTAATTTGAATTAGAATTCTAATGATATTTGGAATAAGGAATAAGTTCCTTAAAATGCTCTGTAAGGGACTAATCTAACAATTTATTTTGGGGTTTTGAATCTAACAATTCAAATTTTAATTTAAATGCTTGTTTACATTTACTTATATCTATGAAAGTCAATTTATGCATTTCGTAGTACAAAATTTTAGTTCTTGAATTAAACTATTTTTATTTATTATTTGTATTACTGACTTAATCAAGATTTTATATTTAAAGATCATGGCTAAAGATGAACGAGATCGTGTTGTTTAAAGTCATTTTTCCCTAAGAAATATATTTATCAATTTCTTCATCTAGTACACTTTCACAATATTTAATGTCACATTACGTTAAAGAAAATCAACATTTTATTAAGAGTATAAGTATTCAAAATTCTCTAAAAGTGGTTTAGAATTATTATGATATCATCTATATAAATGTTGAATTAAAAGGTTTAAATATAATCTATTCAAAATCTTTGATTTATTTCAAAGTAATTATTTAAAGGCTCTGAAAATGTCAAAATGTTTGAAAAGGGCTAAAAAAATATTTTAAATAATATTCAATACCACACAATTTTTACGTAAAATTTTATGTCATTGGAATGTTAATTAAAAACGGTTGTATATTAAGCATCTAATGTTTTATCTTCAAGACATTATATTTAAAAATTTTGAGAGCAATAAAATTAGGAAAATGAATGAATTCATCTATTTTTAATTTTAAATTATGAAATTTAAAATTAAAAATTAATGAATTCTGCAGTTTTCTAAATATTGTAATGAAAAATAATAACTTCTTCACACTAGGTACATTAGAATATTAATCCTAGTCAGAGTTCATCATTTAGTCTGAGTTCATTAAAGGTAAGCTATATTTCTGTTACAAAGTATTTTCTACGAAAGATGATTTTATAAACATATTTACTGGCACATAGTCATCATTTCCATCCGCCCTAGATCGTTATACCGCCTTTGGATGTTACGCATCAGACTGTCTTCACACTGGCGCATTCTGTCTCTCGAACACCCCCGCTGTCCAGCCACCACGCAACAGACTGAAATGGAAAAAAAATGTCATTTTCGCTCATCAAACCTAAAGTGTTATATAAGTTTTATTTACTATATATACATACATAGCGCCTTAAGTGTGCCCTGGACTGTGTCTTAAAGTTAACGGGTTTAGAATACTCACCCAACACCAAATGCCTAGTCATTTTGAACCACGGGCAGGTTGATAAGGTCACACCATCTTCTCCACATCCACGTCACAGCAATGGAAGGACTCTGGACGTCAGAGATCAATGTGGACACATCCCCAACTCACGGAGTTCCATCAATCAGCCCATTAAGGGAGATTGTGGTCACCCTCCCAATCACTGCCCGCGGCAAATGGTACTTCACTTCGCTGGTCTTAACGAAAAGCGGTGTGAAGCTACTGAACCACTTGGAGCTCCAGTTATGATATAAAAAACGATGTCTTTGAGATACGCTTAGAGAGATTGGGCAATTACGCAGTTTGAATATCTTATGTTTTGATATCTCTTAAAATCTGGAAAATTTCCTTAGTAACTGAACATTGCGGGTAGCTTTGCAAGCACTTGAAGCAGATAGAACTGCATAAGATATTTTAGAAAAGTATTCAAGATAAATGACGACATTTAAAAAGTATGAGACGCCATTCGCTCGATATTGAGGTAATACAAGTTACATTCTTTACTTCCAGTGTTACTTCTGGAAAATTCTTGCCCTATTATCACATTGGAATCATAATTCTCTTAAATGTACTATTATCACAATGGGATTATTATTGTAAACTATATTTAACTTTTTGATATATATTATAGATTTCCCTATCATTTAATTATTATGGTTATTTGCATATACTAATATGTTTAATTAATTAAGTCTCTTTGTTAGCAGTATTAATTAAGTTCATTTTATTTATTAATAAGAAGTATATTATAGTTCCTCTCACGTAACAGTTCCATATACTTTGAAATAAGCGAGACTGCAAATTTTCACAGTTAGATAATTTTAAATCCGATGACTGGAAAAAAGACTTCAAAAGTAGTTTCATTTGGAATGCGGATTGAATCTAAATTATAAGAATAAAGACATTGAACAATTTTAACAGCAACACCATGTTAATATCGGTGACGTCAACACGAGACATTCCGAGTGTTCACTAATTAAAAGGATGAGTGAAAAGAATCATTATTTTGTTGCCAAAAAGCTAGCTGCTTGATGACGATATTGTAGAACGAATCATTTCTAAAATATTGATCGCAAGCAATATAATTAAGCAAAATCCTACAATATTGATTACACACTTAAATTTATTTTCACATTGATGTTAAGATGGCATAAGGATATCTAAGTGAATCGAGATGAAATCAGATTCAAGGATGTTTATTGAAATTTATCTATATTATTATGATATTATTATGTTATATATTAAAGATTTAATAATTTAAATACAAAACTTATTCCATTTAAGTTTATTTAAGCAATGTGTATAATGTTGACAAAATCACATACAATTTCATATGCTTTGTTACATGCTTCTCGCTATTTATTTATAGAATAGTTTTATATTTAAATTACATTTTTTATTTTTTTGCGGCACGTAAAAGGGGACTATAAAATTTAACTAAAAAATAAAAGGTAGTGCATTCAATATGATGACTCCCCTTCATTTTAGGTGCTGAAAGGGCCCTCCACCCACTTCATCAAGTATGAGAGCACATTGGAGGGGATTTATATAGACCATGTGGGTTCCCAAACTTTTTTTTCTCGTGGACCACTTTCAAAGTTTTACTATTTTCGGTAAACCCCCTAATGCTACATTTCTACTGTATTCCCAAAAACTCCTAAAATATATCCCCCTAAATTGGGTTAAGAAGAAAAAAAAGTAGCACTTTTTCTTGTGTCCTATTTATTAAAATTATACTTGTGGTTCTACAAAATTATAAACATTTATTATTACAAACAATCAACAATTGACAAAAAATCAACAATGAACTCTGAAATTTAAATCAACAATAAAAAATAGTCATACGTTTTGTTCTTGGCATCCGTATTTATACTAATGTAAATTGCAAGCACTGCGCAAGTCGCATTTCATCCCTTTGCAGGTCTAAACAAGCATCCCGGACGAGAGGGCGCACAGGCGACATATGGTGCACACTCTTGTACTATTATCTATTGTTCTATTCAATTCTGTGTTTGAACTGAGTCTCGAATATTTTTGTGTACCTACTTAGTAAGTGATGCTACCTGCCAACGTTGACAGGTAAATCCAAGCCAAAATTTTTGTTCTTTATTATGAAAACGAGAAAATGTTTCGTGGACCCCCATTTACAACTTGTGAACACCTGTTTTCTTTTCAGGTCTACGTGGACCCCCGTGTGTTCTCCTATGGACCCCTGGGGGTCCACTTGGACCACTTTGGGAACCTATGATATAGACTCTTGTCAGCTCTTAATGCCATTGATGACATCCTGAATCCTGATCTTGAATTTTCTTCAATTGTGTATGGATTTGTTTCGTATTGTCTTCTCTTATTATTTCCCAAAAGTAAAAATCAAAAATTGACAGGTCAAGTGGTCGAAGATTCCAGAAGCCTTTGCTGATCGTCTTCTCAGGTGTCATGCCTTGGGGACAGTCATGATCTCATCTGTGGCATGTTGCACCACCCGGCTGAAAGGAATATAACTGAAGATTCTCTTTTGGAAGGTTTGAATAAAACTCTTCTACGATTCCCAAATCGAATTCACTGTTCCCTGTCCAAGAATATGGGCTCCACATAAAGGGATTTTGTTGCCAAAAACGTAATATACAAACATAAACAAATAATTGTAAGAAACTCAATATTCTATAATATACAGAGATCAAAATGCAATAGTAGAAAATTTGTGAGAATCATAATATATTTAAATATATATTATTCTGGATTTAAACAATGTATAATAGCGATTTATTACATTTTGCTAGAAAAATATTGGAATCTCACGCTACAATAAATTGTCTGTTAAAAAACCTGATTGAAAACAACTTACGAAATCAAGTTCAATTTTTAAAAGATTTTTACAACTTTAAAATAAACATAAATTTTGCTCAAAACCTTCAAAGTAAAAAATAAATAAATAAATAAAATTAAAAAAAGAGAGATTCCTTGTTTTTTTTATAATAAAATTTATTATTGTTAGTATATCTATTTAAACCAATCCATCATTTCGAAATTTGACGCTGCTATAAACATTGGTGAAGTAAGTTGTAAAGGCTCAAAGATTTATGCTTCCTAAACACGGAATTCTTTTCCTTCAATTCTTCTTCGCAAATCTCTATTGTGAATAAAAGTGAAGATTGCTAAACCTGAAAAGCGGGATTTTGTTTATTGAATTTTAATGACGCCAAAATATAGAGAAGGTTTTTCATAAAAATGGTGGTTACACATATTTTCTAAATTGGTAAATCATATAATACAACTGTCATTAAGATGTTAATCAAATTCATAATTAACCAAAAAATTATTGTTAGCAGAAGTTATGAGAAATTATTTGTAAATCGTAAAAGTTTCAAGCATTTTATATTTATGAAAGAATTTATAAACAAGATGAAGAAACAAAAATTATTGGGCTTAATTTAGAAAATTGCAGAGAATGCATTTAACCAGTAATTTGTCTAAACAACTCATAATTCTTAAAAACTATTGCCAACAAAAAACAAGAAACATAAATGAGATATTATTGAAGTTTTCAACATTTAAATATCTAAGAAACAATTTATATAATTTATGATAGAAGAAAAATATTTAATAGGAATAAATTAATTAAAGTTACTTCTATTTATTTGCAAACAATGTGATAAGTTACATTTCAATCAATAAAAACAAACGCAAAAATGTGCCGAATTGTTAGAGATGTGAGATTTGAATGTAAAAACTTTCTTTTGCTTTTATTGAAAAAATAAGATAAAATGTCATTATAACGCATATTCGTTTTATAGTTTTATTAATATTCTTATTTTAAATGCTAAGTTGTTATTGGGATAACTTTCCAGGATTCTGCAAAATAAATATTTACGATTATCTTGATTTATTTCTTTATTCTGTTTTGAGACAATAAAAGTACTGTTATTAGGAAATTGATTAAAAGAATGATATTAGAATGTAAGAGAATATAACAGAATGATAGCTGAAAAATTCTTTTGCATTGTTATATAACAGTAATTTATTAATTTTTACTTATTTTAAAAATCTATCCAGCTGCATATTGGGTATTAGAAATTTAACAATTTTGAAAGAAAAGTGTGATTTACTTTTGCATCTGTAAGGTAGCTTTAAAATTAAAAAATACTTAAAAAATGTTTGCTTTAAATATATTTAAATATTATTTTGCAATTATTTCTTTTCAAAAGTAATTATAAGTCTAAATAGAATTTAATTTATATATTCAAGAAAATAACGTCAATTTCTTGTTAAAGTACACAATAAAAATAGAAAAAGATCTTGAGTTTTGTTTCATAGAACAAATAGTTTTACTGATGTCTCGATTAGTTAAAAAATGTTTGTAAATGACAAAATAAAATAAATATTTTCACTCTCCGAAATAATTTTTTTAAAATTAAATTTACTTTACTCAAGCAGTTGAGTGAATTTTTGAATTAAGTTTGAGGAAAGTGATAAAAAACCCAGAAATCAACTGAGGGAAATAATACCATATTTCAGCATAATTAACTTTTCATTTCATTGTAATGCTTTCAGAAACTTTTTAAAAATATTATAAATAGCCACACAATAAATATAAACAAAAAAGTGTCCTTAGCATTTTAAATTTCTTTTGGTAATTCGATATGCAATTTAATGTTAAATTTTACAATAATGCTATAAATACTAATCATGATGTTTCTCATACTTTATTACTGTTGTTGTTATCGTGTGCCAGCTAGGCTGGCAGCATGGGGTGCGATGCTACACTTTTTAAACTGAACAATATTTTGGTGTGGAGTCCGACTTCCTCAGTACACACGTGCCATAGGGACCCGTTTATAGGGTAGGCAACCATTCACACCTCATTCATACAAGGAAAGGACAAAGACAGGATAGATAGAAAGAGAAAGTACATCCATGCCCGAACCGGGATTCGAACCCAGGACCTCCTTATCCACAGTCAGGCACTCTGACCACTAGACAAGTTGGGCGGCATATATATATATATATATATATATATATATATATATATATATATATATATATATATATATATATATATATATATATATATATATATATATATATATATATATATATATATATATATATATATATATATATATATTCATTAAATTGCAAGTTATTTTGTGCGAGAGTCTATTTGCATAGCTAATAAAGATACCGCAGTTTCAAAAGTAATCAACTATGACACGCAATTTGTATATAGATGTATTGTTTTTACGAAAATGTGTAAGCTATGGCAACTGAATACATTAATTCTATAATATCATTGGGATAATAAAAGATAATTTTTTCACGCAGTAAGAATTCTTTAATTTTTTGGTTAAAAATAAAGATTTCTTTAAAATTTATTTGCGTGTTACCTATTATAGTTATCTGAAATCAATTTCATTTTGTTGCTAGAAATAGAATCACGAAAGTTAACTTATTTAAAAGCAGGTTTTGAAATCAAAAATATATACTTTAGGAAAAGGTTGCAAAAAGGTGTAAATTTTCTTAAAAACTGAAACGTGAAATTGGGACAAAGAAAGCTTTAATGGTACCCTTTATATGAATATAAGGGTATGAATATATTATATATATTGATATATTCCCGTATATGAATATATTGAACTAAATATAAAGGAGTTAACTCCTCATATTACATAAGGCCTTCTTATACAATATATAAAAGAATTAACTCTTTCATATATATATATTTTTATTTTGAACACATATCAAAAATATATACGTCAAAAAATATCCTCGTAAACCACAGGTGTACAACACGGGGCTTACAGAAGTAAATTAAATAAAAAATAATGTTACATTCATAAATATAAACTAAGAAAAGCAGAGCATAGTTTCACAAAAACAGATAAGTTCACTGTTCAAGTCACGCTGAACATTTTCAGTTCGTTCCGTAAACATAATCTAAGGATGAGAAAATCAAATGTTCCACTTCTTGAGATACTTATTTTGAACATTCAATAAATTATTTAATTTTAGATTGAAATGAACCTGGTAACTTGCAAATTCACTAAGACCAGATAAATACAGAGAAATTTTAAAATTAATTGATTAGGAAAGACTCAAAATGCATTCCATAATAAACAGTAAGAACATCTTAGTAACCTTACGAGATAAAACATATTCCTATTTCTTTTAGCTAAAAAAAAAAGCTCCTTACTAAGATTATACTTTCAATAGCTTTTTGGAATGTTAGTATTCAGATTTATGGGTAAATTTAAAGTATCTTTAACTAAGAAATCAGCTCTTTTATTTCCACAGAGGCCATTTACTATAAAAAACATGAAATATTACTCTAAAATTGATTCCCCATATCGTTTTATTTTCAATTCTTAGAGAAGATCAAAATCTTATTATATCAAGCGAAAAATTCAATTGTAAAGCATAGTGCTAATGAACAGTTAAAAATAAAGATTAACGTAAAGTAAATTTGTTGCGTAAATTTCATGCAAAAAAAAGAAAGGTATTTTGAATTGAAACAAGCAGCAGGTGGCCATTTAGTTGCGGGTGAAAGTTGAGACTAATATGATCTAATGTCCTATTCGAATCAAATAGGGTCGCATTAACCTGGCCCGGAAAATAAAAGGAAAAAAATGCAAAGAAAAAAGTAAACCGCTGATTAACAACGCGATAGGTATTGAGGCCAACTTCTCTCGTACATAATAATGAGAACCAGCAGAAAAAAAAAGTAAAATGTGTAAATCTGGCCAAACGCAACTTAATTTCCTTTATGACGATGGAATTTGAGCCATGAAACTGTTGACCCGACACACGGTCAACTTTAACCGTGTATGCTTACTACTGAAAAATATAGAAAATATATAAAAATTACTTTAAAATCGGTAAAATTTTAAAGTAATTGTTTTCGCATTGTGTGTTTACGGAAAAGCACTAACAAAAGAAAAACCGAAATCGTTCATAATATTGATGTTTTGGATGCCCAAATTTAAAAGCCCATTATTTAACTTCATTTTGAAAAATATGTTTTAACTTGAATGTTTTTTAATTTCGTTTCCTGCCTCTACCAATATCTATTATCTAACTTTAATTTGGAGTTATGTAATTATAGTACCAATAAATAAATGAAAAAGTGATATATACAAGGAACACCCAAGAAAATTACCTTTTGAATTACCTACGTTTATTATAATTTAAGCGTACAATTATTTTGTTATAATTTTTTTCATGAGAAGCCTTTTGCATTATAAGTTCATCTCACAAAATAATTTTCCAGTTTAGTAAGTTCATCTCCCAAAATAATTTTCCAGTTTGTTTAGTAAGTTCATCTCACAAAATAATTTTCCAGTTTAGTAAATTCATCTCACAAAATAATTTTCCAGTTTAGTAAGTTCATCTCACAAAACAACTTTTCAGTTTAGTAAGGTCATCTCACAAAATAATTTTTCAGTTTAGTAGGTTCATCTCACAAAATAATTTTCCAGTTTAGTAAGTTCATCTCATAAAATAATTTTCCAGTTTAGAAAGTTCATCTCATAAAGCATTCTTCTAGTCACTTGCATTTTAAAAATTTAATTTACGATAGTTTTTTTTTAATTAAACGAGTGTTTCAGAAACTCGTCAATATGATTTCCTGAGTAAGTATATTTACATCATTAATATAAAATTCAAATAAATTTTTCATAAAACTATAATCTAATATTCATCATTAAAATAGGTTTGGTATTGATGTCTTTTTAACAATTTTTGAATTCATATTTGATGCCTAACAGCTATATTTTTAAAATAATTTTTTCTCAAAAAATATCTATAACTACTCAGATAAAAAAAACAATAAAAAAATTATGAAATATTTATTTTATTTTTTTAAGATTATTGAATCATCTCAGAAGAAATTTAAAAAAAAATGTTGCAATACTAAAATAAAGCTTCTTTTAAAATTAATGCATATCAAATGAGCAAGTAATGAGTAATATAATTAGAACAATTCTCTCAAATTACTTCAGTAATCTCTTATTTTTTCCTTACTTTTTCCATAAAACTGACTAATTTTTTTATATTACAAATAAAAAGTTAAAAAATATATCTAAAATAATATATTTTTTAATCAAGCAATTTGTGAATTTTTAAGTTCAAATGTACGTGCACGTGTTGAAGATTTAATTATTTATTTTCAGAAGCAAGATAAACACGTTTTATAAAACATTTCCATATCTTTTATGTAAAATACTTGAATGTATTTATGAGCAAATATTACAATTAATGCTATTATAATATTATAACAAAACATTTACTTTCAACGGCACAGTTATGCAGTTGAATTGTAATTTAAATATTACTAATTAATTTATAAAATAAATGTATTTTATTAATATGGTACAAATAATTTCACGTACTGTATTAAATTTATACCGAGATCACACATGATGTCGATCTTAGAATTAGTAGCTATCATCTTATTCAGAAATTATGCTTAATTTTAGATATATGTGTTGTTTTTTTGCTATCATCAAATCAGTTTATTTTTACCTAATTCTATACTCTTATATTATTAGTTCATTAGCCGCCCAACTTGTCCTGTGGTCAGCGTGTCTGACTGCAGATAGGGAGGTCCTGGGTTCGAATCCCGGTTCTGGCATGGATGTACTTTCTCTCTATCTATCCTGTCTTTGTCCTTTCCTTGTATGAATGAGTTGTGAATGGTTGCCTACCCTATAAACGGGTACCTATAGTATGTGTGTACTGAAGAAATCGGACTCCACACCTAAATATGGTTCAGTTGGAAAAGTGGAGCAGAGCACCCAATATTGCCAGCCTAGCTGGCACACGACTACAACAACAACAACATTAGTTCATTCTTATTTATTTTATTCAATCAGGTATGATGACATAGATTTTACCTTACTCAAGTTTACATTTTGCCTCATGTTTGCGACGTGATACTTAAAAAGCATTCAATACCATAAAAGCAATATTGTTAATGTATTTCTTAAATAATTCAAGACATAACATATGACAAATGACATCTGGATCATAACAAAGAATCTAGAAGAAAAAAATGAATCGATAAGGATGATCTTAAGTATGATAAAGAATCGCACATTTTACGCAATTTCATTGCATCACTCAGATTTTTTACTTCTAGATTTGCAAGAGTGAATCTTATTTTTACTTTTTCCAAGTATGTAAAAGTTGTTTTCAATGTCGGAAACAAAAGAAAATTCGATAAGTCGATCTAAATAAAGTGGGTCATGCAGCAAAAATCTCTCCACACGCAATCCGGAAATGAACCTGGGCAGTTAAGGAAAAATTATTAATACATATAAAATAAAAAAAATTTAATTTTACAAAGCACTCATTTGGTTATACTTGGTTAATTTGTTTTAATTTAAAGAAATATATCAAATACAGTGACATTAATATTTGTATTACTACTTTTGAATTTGATGATAGTTATTTTGTTTTCTATTTCTCTTCAATAATTGAGTATAATTTATTCACGCGATGTATTTATGCGCTGATGGGGAGAAGTTGAAATCTCTAAATGGTTCTGGAAAATGTTTTTCGAGTGTACTTGCGTGTAAGGATAATTATGTTCCAAAATTCTTGACCAATGAAACTCACATTCACCATTCTTACTTTAGCACATGTAAAGGATCGCGTGATTTGTCCATAAAAAGAGCCATTTTGGTTCCGAGGGTAATGAACTTAATGTTATTCTGATAGAGAAATAATCAATATATTTTATTGATTTTTCATAAGGAGAAATACAATAAGCAGATGGTATTAAAAAATAAATATTTTAATATTAATAATTTTAAAAACATCGTTCGAAATAAGAGGATTGAAATTTTGTGATTGATTTCGAACATCCTGCCATTTGATTTTAGTCAAATTTTCAATGTTCTATAAATATCCTCCATCACCATCATCTGTATTATATTTAAAACGACGAGAGAAATTTCTTTCTACAGTTAGGTCAATATTATCATATTAACTGATTTTTCGATAATAATATTTTTTCCCCCAAAGACGGAAATTTGTAAGAAATGTCTAAATAAATTATTAACTTTACATACACATAAGAAGAACAAACATTCCATAGTTATTTTGGAAGATTTATAAATTTAAAATTGAACTGTATCTGTTATTCTTTTTAAGGACACTTTATGGTTTTCACCAATCAGGTGATGAAATATATAATAATATAACAGTTAATTGTGTATTACAAAACATTTCTTTATAAAACAATATTTCTCATAGTAAAAACTAAGCAATTTATATTTAATAAATTAAAATTCAGTTAGAGAATTCAATGAAACATTTGTTTTCAGTAATAGAAAATTTTACAAAAAACTAAAAATCATTAAGGTTTTGAAGATTTGCTGAATTATTTCACAAAAAGATTAGCACCTATAAAAAGATATTTTTAATTGATAAACATACAAAGCTATATGTATTGTTAAAAATTTAATGTAAAAATCATGATTTATCACATTAAAAGTAGTTTAAATTGTGAATTAAATTCGTAAAGCAAACTATTGCTAACTTTCGTTTTTAAACGTAAATAACATTTACAAGAAAGGGACAATAACTGAAATGACAATAAGTTTAACTCTTTACTGCAATACTTCTGAAAATAAGAATGGAAGTTTCAAGAAATTTTGAAATAGATAACGTCAGTATCTATTTCAAAATAGATACTGATTGAATACATAATAACAAAATAGATACTGAAGTAAAAATTGTCAATTTAATAACTGTATTTTAAAATTATCATTTTAAAATCATTCTTTTTGTTTTTATCTATATATCTTTGTTTTTATATACTTATACTAGACAAAATTTGATTTCTTAACTAAAACCAAAAACATTTGTTATGTTCGAAATTCAATAAAATTTATATAAAAAATAAAGTTGTAAGTTATTAACAGCTGTGGAAAGGTACTTAAAGAATTTATGAAATTAACATATGATAAAATGTTTGCTTGTGTTTAAACTGAATGATCGATTTCTCACATACGTTATAAATGTTAATGTTGGAAGTATCCACTTAAATTGCATAACAAATTTAAAGTTCTTGTTTACAATTTTAATTGTCATTAAAATTATTTATAATTTTATAATATTTAGTTTATGTATTATAAAAATTTTTCAAATACTTTGTATAGTATTATACATTATTACTTTGTATAGTATCATACAAATTACTTTATATAGTATTATGAAAATGTTTCAAATATTTTACTCCTGAAGCAAAATTGATAGTTGTAATTAAATAAAGTAAAAAAGTTCTTTCATAATAATCAGTTTAAAAACTTACAAATACCAATATTTATATATAAAGTTACGACATATGTTCTTTAATAATATTTCTTATTATTTACTAATGTAACAAATATCATTAATGAATATGTAATTTTATTATTAAATAATAAAATTAATTTATGAACTAATTATAAAAAAAATCGTATTTTTTTATGAAATAAATTAAAAAATTTATTCAAAATAGCATCTTTTTCACATTAATATGGTAAAAAAATGTAATGAGGTATGCCTATAAAGTGAAATAACAATTTTAGAATATGAAAGAGTATTGAAAAAAAGCATTTAAAGAAATAAATGGATTATATAATTTTCTATTTTTTTACGGCTTGAATGTTTTTGTATGCAACATAAACAACTTATACATGATTGCTTCCTTGTTAGCAAGGGATAAAAGGATGAGAGAAAGAAAAGCTATTCTAAAGAAAAATACGATTTCGAAAAATAATTCGAACGCTAAGGTCATAAAGAACATTGCCTAAGGGAGGAAAAAACTCACCTATGAAACTGTTCCATTAAGTCATTTGTGGGTCAGGAGCAAAGTTCTACAGATTGAGATTTGGGGGGGGATGAGTAGCAAAAGCAAGCAATCGGGTTAATGACGCAACACTACACAATGTAAAAAGTAAAAACATCAAAAAGTCAATGAAGAAGAATATTCATTAGCAAAGAAGAGTTGAGAGGTATTTATAGAACTGTTAGCAAAAAATAGACGGCTTGTTCTACTAAGTTTGTGATTGTTAGGTTGTTAACATTCCATTTTTTTTTTCAGTTTGCTGGTGTAAAGTTAAACTTGATAAGAGACGGCATAATAAGGTCATCAGACCTCATTGTTTGGGAGTACTCCAGAATTCCTGGTGACCAGTCACGAACTCGGAGCCTGAGGGGATTTTCGGTCATTTTGTCAGGAGTATTTGTTGGAACACAATTTTGGTTGTTGAGAACTCAACGGAAAGATATTTTTCTGTAGTTCGTGGTTCGATAAAGGATTCAACTAGAAAATATGTAAAAAATACGGGATTTTCGGGAATTTTGTCAGGAATATTTGTTGGAACACAATTTTGGCAGATGAAAATTCAACAAAAACATATTTTAAATCTACGGAATTTTCAGTGATTTTGTCAGGAGTGTTTGTTGGAACACAGTTTTGGTAATTGAAAATTCAACGAAAACATTTTTTTTCTGTAGTTCGATAAAGGATTCAACAAAAAATATGTTAAATCTACGGGATTTTCGAGGATTTTGTCAGGAGTATTTGTTATAACACAGTTTTGGTTGTTGAAAATTCAACGAAAAGATTTTTTTTGTAGTTCGTCTTTCGAAATAGGATTCCAAAAGAAAATATGTTGAATCTGACGTCATGGATTTTAATATCCTCTTTTAGTCATATAAGTTATCGTTTATTTCTTAACACAATATAATTATCCTACAATATAATTATCATTTGTTACAATCAATCTAAATGAAGGACATTAACTTGTATGAAATCTATTCAGCAGTCAAAGAGCGTCGAATTTTAAGACTAATCATTTTTTACTTCTTTAGACTGTTAGTTCTACAGTCTCTTTGCCAATATAAAATCTATAAAATGGATAAAAAAGAAACTTAGTAATAAATAATTTTTTTCTTCCGATTCTTACCACTACAGTTATTCTATCATTCTATTCCAGAAAAATAAAAAAAATAAAAGTAATTTTTATTTCTCGTCCCAGATGTTACTTCTTCTTAAATCACTGACAACCTTTTCTTTTATTGGCTGTTAAAACGGTTTGGTTTGTAACTCAAAGGTCGTTTTTGGCATATCAAGGCTAATTAGACCGGGACCAACGACTTAAAGTAGATTACGAACCACTACAAGCATCTGAACTCAAGGTGGGATTCGAACCCACGAACTGCTGAACTGAATGCAACAGCGCTAACCATGGGCAGTTTATATGGTGATCTGGTTATATTCAAGCAATCATATAGCTTCACAATGTTCTTCGCTCTTCGTGGGGACTTTCTACAATCCAAATTCATCACGAAATAACTGCTAACATAACTAAATAATATTGGGAAAACTGAAAATTACACAATATTCAAAATTTCCAATTGGAAATTAGTCAAAGAAAATGTTACAAAAAAAACATTAATAAACTTTTTATCTCTATTATTTAAAAAATATGAGTTTTATACAATAGAATGAACATGCTTTAAAAAACTGCCTTAAATTACAAAAAAAATTTTTTTATAAGATTTATAAAATGCTGTAGAAAAACTATTTTTCTTTTCTTCAAACAAACTTCAAAAATAGATATGTGAAGATAACAATATTTTATTGTTAAAAGAATTTAATTTGTTTTATTATTTAAGTACCAAACATTTTGTCTAGAAAAATAATTATGAAATTAAATTAAATGGTAATGAAACAATGCATTTAGCATCTAAAAATAAATTTAAATTATATCATGAATGATTTAGTTTTAATATTCATTTACTTAGTAAAGCATGTACTTCAATTATATTTCATAGATATAAATTAGTCGCGTTTTGACTGTAATACCAAATCATCAAACTAGTTTGTGAAAGGAATTTTTCTTATTTCGCCTCAGCTTATGCAAAAATCCATCCTTTACTTAGAGATCTAAAGACAGAACTTTTCCAAGGCAATTTTGGTTAGGGTAAACCCACCATTTGTTTTTCAACCATTTGGGTGTCTTTCATGATAAAATAAAATCTCAAGACGAAGGGTTTTAAGATACAATTTACCTTCAGGAAGTACGTGGAAAATTCATGATATTGCAATATGTTCTTAAAGATTGGTTAAACTACCAGAGGATAATAGCTATTTTGTCTGAGTTTTCGATATTTGAATTATTTGATATTTAAAAAGAAATTTAGATGAGTATTAAAAAAAGAAGAGCTATTTACAATTTATTAAATAAAAAATTTATGGAATGTTTCAATTTTTGTCAAAAATGTTTTATGCTTAGAATTTTCAGAATTAATATACATTAAATATTCAATATCTCTCCCTCCTTGTTGAGTTAATCAAATAATTAATGTTACTTTAATATTAGCTAAAGAGCATAAATAAAATTAAATTTAGTTTTTATTTTATGATGAGTAAAAAATTTTGATGAAATTAAAAGCTATATTTAGGAAAAATATGCTTCAAAATGTGTACTAGATTTTTAATTTTTTGATATAATAAAGTCAAAATATTTGATGAAATTTTGAAATAATTAATTGTTGAAAACAGCAAATATATTAACACCATTTATATCTTGTCCAAACAATAACTTTAACTTATTAAAAATACAATATTTCTCAATCATAAACATCAAGAACAAATCTAATTTAACAAAACTTGTTAAATAAAAATATTAGAAATAATTCTTCATGGTAATGAATTTTATTTTGAAAATTAGATTATCACAACTAGTAAATAATGTAATTAAATCACTTTAGGATGTGCAAATTATCATACATTCAACTAATATATGAAATATTCAGGTAATTAAAAATATTAGACATCTAATTCTGAAATTAATCTTAATATATTGTATTCGATAGTTTATCGTTACTCCTGATTAAAGATCATTTGGGACAATTTCGATTTTTTAGATAATTAAAATTTTTGCTTATCTGTGGTAACAGATGAGTTTTCAAATGATTAAGTATAAAACCAAAGATATTTTGTTTTCCACGCTAGAAAGGAAAAATATGTATGAAAGTGATTAAGCATTAATAAGGGAGAAAAAAAAACGTCGGAAGTTTTTTTGTAAGTTTTAGCATTAAAGTAAATGAGATAAAAGCTTTCACAATTCGGAAAAAGTTTTCACATTATTAAACATATATTGCAGTGTTTAAAAATTTGCCATAATAGGATTTGTATAGGATGTATTGTATATTCTACTTTCATTATTTACCTTTTAAAAATGACAGCTATTCAAAATATAGCATCGAAATATATAAAATATTTTATGGTAATTTAAATTATTTTTCATTATATAAGAAGTAATGTCACAGAATGATTTTCAGAATTCGAATTGATTTTTAAATAATTTACATTTTCTTATTATTTTTATAAGTAAATTTTATTTTCGATTTGCTCATGAGATACTTTTACTATTAAAGAATCTCTACTGATAGAATGATGACTGTTTTTCTATTTCATACTGTAAAATAAAAATAATTCGCTAATTTCCCACTATTATAAAAAATGGTTTTAATTCCTATTTAGGAAATGATATCATATCTATGAAAATAACTGAGATTCAAATAGAACTTCTAAAGTAAATATATTTCAATAAATCTTACTGCAAATACTTGAATTATATTTTTCATTCTTAATAATTCCCATTTCAAATGGTCAGTAGAAAGTGCTAATGCTCATCAAAAAAACAAATATTTATTTTAAAAAGCAATATACAGTATTTTGCGAAAACGTAAACATTTAATTTTCAAAAATGACGACATAATTAATTTTATTTTTCACGATAAGCCATTTTAATTTCTGTTTAAAGTTCTCGATTGCTTAAAAAATAGTATATAATTCTTAAAAATCCAGTTAAATGCAAATTTCCTTAGGATTGAAGAAATTAATACAAAATGTTATATTTAATTTTTCGATTAACTTATAGAAAGAATCTTTTAGGAAGCGAAAATATCTTTTTTGCTGTTAAATAAAATAGAAATATATGCCACAAGAATGGTAGGAATTTCAATCTTAAAAATCCAGTTAAATGCAAATTTCCTTAGGATTGAAGAAATTAATACAAAATGTTATATTTGATTTTTCGATTAACTTATAGAATCTTTTAGGAAGCGAAAATATCTTTTTGGCTGTTAAATAAAATGGAAATATATGTCACAAGAATGGTAGGAACTTCAATTTTAAAAATCCAGTTAAATGCAAATTTCATTAGGATTGAAGAAATTAATATAAAATGTTATATTTAATTTTTCGATTAACTTATAGAAATAATCTTTTAGGAAGCGAAAATATCTTTTTGGTTGTTAAATAAAATGGAAATATATGCCACAAGAATGGTAGGAACTTCAATCTTAAAAATCCAGTTAAATGCAAATTTCATTAGGATTGAAGAAATTAATATAAAATGTTATATTTAATTTTTCGATTAACTTATAGAAATAATCTTTTAGGAAGCGAAAATATCTTTTTGGTTGTTAAATAAAATGGAAATATATGCCACAAGAATGGTAGGAACTTCAATCTTAAAAATCCAGTTAAATGCAAATTTCATTAGGATTGAAGAAATTAATATAAAATGTTATATTTAATTTTTCGATTAACTTATAGAAATAATCTTTTAGGAAGCGAAAATATCTTTTTGGCTGTTAAATAAAATGGAAATATATGCCACAAGAAAGGTAGGAACTTCAATTTTTTCACAAAAAATAACTTGGTAATATCCAGGTAATAATGCATAAAGGTCTTATACAATGGCCTCAAACAATATTCATATATAGCTTTATCAATAAACTAACAACTGCGAAAGTTTTATCCAAATGTATTAATCTTTCTGAATTTTTTATATGAGATTCTTATTTATTAAAAAAGGATGAAAAATTTGTAAGATAACAATGAGAGAGAGAGAGAGAGAGATACAGTTCAATATATGAAACAAACGATTCAGAAAAATCTTTTTTAAGTACTTCGAACTGATTCCTAGTCTGTCGCTGTAATTATTCTGAAACCATTACTTTATATAAGGCGGGGTTTAAAATGAAAGCAGCTGCCGGTATTTCCCACTCAGTGAAATCTTACGTCACAAGCGAGTTTCGCCATTTGTTTTCTTACACGGTAAAGAAATTCTTATGAAATCACATTTCTCAAAATAACTTCCTGCCATTGCGACATCGTGAGTGTAATTTGCATCACTAATCGAATTTATAAGAAACCGAGAGACTTCTTTCCATAGATATAAATAATTTTTATTCTAAAATTAAGTTCCACACACACATAAATATTCCCACATAATAAATGTAATATTTTGAAAATATGAAACAATCCAGTACACTTTTTTAAACAATTACTAAATCATTAAAAGTAATTCAAAATAATATATACTTATTTTACAGAGTAACGATTTAGAAATGTTATAAACCCTTTTCGAATTAAAATCATTAGAAATCATCAAAAAATGCAATGTTAATAATATCAAAAAATATAGCAAGCAACTAATAATATAAAAATTACTTTATATCAAGTCTTACATAATCAAAAATCTTAATTTTTCAAAACGTATTCAAAAAATTAATTTTATATGTGAGGCTAGTTATATATTAAATAAAATACTATTTAAAATGCAAACAGTGTAATCAACAGTGCATTTCCGATTTCAATAAGCGCAATTTCAGGGAAAAAACAGCTGGGAAGTTAAATTCGTAATCCTCTTGAGCTAAAGTAATTTTAACGCCCAAACACTCTGGAAG
Organism: Latrodectus hesperus; assembly: GCA_037975125.1. NCBI lineage: Eukaryota > Metazoa > Arthropoda > Arachnida > Araneae > Theridiidae > Latrodectus > Latrodectus hesperus. The sequence continues at coordinate 7,376,812 of CM075851.1, read as the reverse complement.
CACTTAAATTCTTGTAGAGAACTTTCTTATGAAGATTTTGATATAATATTTGCTAGAATTTATTAATAAGTTTTTTCAATTTTCTAAAATGAAAGGAGGTTTTTTTAAAATTTCGGAAAATTTTATGTATAAAATACCACACACAAAAGGTAAGTATATATTGTAATAAAAGAGTCAAAAAGAGCAAAACTTAAGGTAAATATTAGAACTGTCAATCTATTTTGTAATATTGTATTATAATCATGTTAAAGAAAGATCGAATGCTATGTGTCATGTTGTTGTTGTCGTGTAACAAGTACAAAAAGAAAAAAAAGGTAAAAAAAAAAAAAAAAAGTCATAAGGGACCAAAGGCATGGAGCACTGCCCTGGCCACATCTTCAGCTTAATCGGTATAAGGTGTATCATGGCAGCAGTTGGGGTCGATGTTGAAGAGGGTCGAGGCAACAGAGATGTCTCGGATCCAGTGGAACTCCTGTGCAGTGCCTGCATTCTGCGTAGGTTCTAGATCCGTCGGGCATGGTTTTCATACCCCTCATGTGCCCATTCCGCATTCTGCTGATGGTAGAGGTGATACCACGGTCAGGATTAAGCTCCAGTAGGCACCATTTTTTTCCATAGCTCCCCGCAGAGTTGATGTCTAGTGACGGCGCTTGCATCGAAGCAAGTGGTAGTCGTGGGAGGGGGATTGATACTCGTATTCCTAGCCCCCTTGGTGAGGGAATCCGCCTGTTCATTTCCCTCGATGTTAACATGAGCAGGGACCCATTGGATGTTGTAGGTGGATGACAAGTACTCGTCATATTTGTGTTATTTAACAATCAATGGGTTCTTAACAGATATAAAAGTACAAGGGGACTCTACGTACAGGTCTAGTTCAACAGCACCGGGTGTCGTATGATCAAAACGACACTTTATTTTATTCATATTCGTTCTATGTTTGAATTTACTAAAATGGCACTGATGCGAAGAATGCTTTGTTGAGAAAGTTTTATTTTTATGGAAACTGTTAGACACTGGAATTTGAAATAAATAGCAAGATAATTTCTTTAAATTCATTACATTAAGAAGAAAAGCTCTCTTACGAATGTTTATTTCTATTAATAATAAATATCAAGAATATTTCAATAAACACCAATAGTTAATACCAATGATTTCGAGGTTATTATTTAATCGGAAATAAAGAGGAAACGGTTCGGTTATAACCAATTCTGCTACTCTTTAATTTTACACAATTTTTATTTGTTTGTTCACTAATTTTACAAATTCCTATATTTTGCGGCATAGGAAACCATTAAGAAAAAGAAGATTATAATAAAAATGTGGACAACCTATAATCACTAATTTCATTTTAAAACGTTTCTTGCCATCTTAGTTTTCTTTCACAACTTGAGTATTACAGATAAGATGATTTATATCTTCAACTGGTAAAAATTACACTATATCAATATAATCATACAAATAAATATATAAAATTATTTAGCGAACATTGTGTATGTAAAGAAATTTTAAACATTTGCGAAAATACTCATGAAAAATAAGCAAGCTATACATAAAGTTCATAAGTCATTAATATCTTTAAAATTAGAATTCGTAATATTTTTATGGAGTTACGATGTACACTTTGATATATAAATATTTGTAAGTATATAATCATGTTTCATTTATAATATGTAAAATGTAATATGTTAAATCTTTAAACTATTAAACATTTCCGTTCTAAATGTATCGCACTGTTTGGAAGATTTCAACTATTTTGTAAAAATATGTAAAACGTTAAACTCTTTTCATTTTACTTTTATTGTTTTAATTTAGTTATGCAGAATAATGACTTAACAGCTTATAAACCAAGAACTAGAATTAAAATTATTTTTTTCTTAAATAAAACGAAATTACAGCGCAAAAATTGTAATAAACGTAAATAATTTATTTATAAATTTAGTTTTGAACTTATAAAATAACTAAAAGAGTAAGTCAAACTTTTATTTATTAATAACTTATTTTAAGTTTTAATAAAATTTTTATCTTTCTAAATAAATGAATTCATAAAATTGATTGAACATTAAATGATACTTAATACAACAATATAAATTTATTATGATGATTTATCAATTTTTAATATTATTCCTGTATAAGCTTCTGTTAATTTTAATTCTTGAAAGTACTCTTAAGCAATTTTATTATAATGAATGAGATATTATATCATAGGCTTTTCTATGAAACATATTTTACTTTACTTTATTAAGTAACTGTAATGAAACAATTTCGTTACTTAATATATATAATTAGAAGTTTTCACTCTTCAATATACTATTATTTAGTCAATATGTTTTGATTATATTGCCAAGTATTCTGCAATTTATTAGTTATTTATAAAATACTTTAACTTCCTAAGAAACTTATGGGTGATGAAACATGCAAAAAGCCAAATGATTTATTTCACCGAGTATTTAATTAAATTTTTAAAATTACCATTTTCATTTCTTATTCTATAGCTTCCTTAGTGTTCCAGACCATATAATACAGATATGATTTGTTTAAAAAATTATACATCAAATGCATTACAAGTGAGCAAATTTTTTATTAAAGTAATTAAAATATGTTGTTACCCCAAAAAAAATTTTTTTTTTGAATTTGTGGACGAACTAATCCATCTGATGTAAAGAAAATACGGCACGATAACTTAATCGATGGAAACTACAATACTCAATTTAAAATAAAATAAAACTTTTTTAAATCCATTCAGAAGAAATCTAATTTTGGTGACTATATATATATATATATATATATATATATATATATATATATATATATATATATAATGCAAGTTCGGAGACTTGTTGCATGCTTACATTTTTTTTTCTATTGGGGTTTTGAAAACAATAAATATATGATATAAATCGGATTTTGAAAGGTAAGTGTTGTCTCATTAAAGGTCACTTAAGCAATGGCCATAACCGGATATCCGATTTTATGTTTACTCTTCCGATATTTCCGCCATCTGTTACTATCGTAAATGCCTAGGTTAATAATGAACGCTATAGTGTCATTATTAGCCCATAACTTTTTTTCGTAAATATTTCGAAAGGAATTTAATCGCATGCAACGCAATATTTCAAAGTTTTACAAATTACTTGCTATCATTGATGCAAATAAAAGAAAAAGTGTACTATACATTTAATTTTTATTTGTAAAATTTAGTGACTCATTTAATTTATGTCCTAGAATAACTATGAAAATAGATGATTTTATTAGCTTCATTTTAATTACTGAGCTTCTATTTATAACAATATATATTGAAAGTTTAATATTTTCAAATTTTCTCGTTTTTAATTCTATGTTTAAAGCTTAACCCGAAAAATGTTAGAAAGCAATTTTGAAAAATTTTATAAATGAAACAAAAATTATTTACACATATTTAATTTTTTTTCAAAAATTAAAATTATTAAAATATTGGGTTTTATATTTATATTTTATATTATTAAAATATTGGGTTTTACCCACCCCTTTTATTTAGCTTCGACACATTGGAATAAAAATAATTACGTCTTATTTATTTATAGATCGTCTCCAACATATACATCAAAATGAAGTTTGAAAAAAATTGCATTTATTATTTTTAAAAAAAAATCAACTTCAATGAACGTCTGAATTAAATCTTACTAATATTTCGTGCAACATCTGTATTTGTGTAAATATATTCATTTTACTTGAGTTTCATACAGTTAAGCTTTAAATTTTCCTCAGATTCGAATATGCTACAGGTGTGTAATCATGACGACACAGCAAAGTATAAGGCGACATATCATTTGCTATGAGTTCATTTACCAATAAATTATATAAATACAGGAATGCTTTCCATATATCTTCGTTTTTTGGAGGAAAATAGAATAATAACCAGTTATTTTTCTTTAAAAATTCTCATATCATTTAATTCTTTTCGTTCTTATAAAATAATATTATTTTTACAAGGACCAAAAGTGTCATTTATTTGATTTGATTTAGAATTTGTTTTTCTGCTGTACATTTCAAAGAATATAAAATTATTATTTTTAGAATTCATTGCATTGAAAATTCTTCGATAAAAAAATACCTAGAATAAATATGCAATATTTATTTAAGAATCTATTCCGCTTGTGAAACCGGTTTAAAACTATTCATATTGTAGTCAAACATATAACTATAACCATTTTTGGAATAAAAACACTGCAGAATTGATGTGGATATTAATTATTTCAATATCCTCAATAACAGAAAGCGCAAATCAAGAACAGTTAAAAAAATATACTCAAGGACAAAAAACAGTAATTTACTTAAATATGGCATTATAATATTTTATTACCATTATGGCAGCGAGAATTCATTTCCCTATTTTTGTTGGTACTCGATGGCTAATAAATTATTGTTGCCGTTTGTAATTTGATAAAATATTTTCATTACATAGTTATAAATTATTTTTCAAACGATTAATTATTTTTAAAATTAAAGTTGCTTTTCTTTTGTGTAAGTTATAAAATTTGCAAATGTTATCTGATTAGTGATAAATAATGAATCAGAATTTTTCAATCTTAGAATAATTTTTTACTACATTTTATATATGGACACTGTATTACTGACATCAGTCTGAAAGATAAATTATGATGGAACAAGCTATTTATTCCAAAATGACAGACGAAAATATTTTTTCCCCTTCCTTTTTTCAGCTGGTATTTTTCTATTTTGAATAAGACAATCCAGTCGAAACATATACACATAATCATATACATTAATCCACATTAACCTTCACACAACTTTGAAGACTATTTTAGCCGGGCTGGTAGCCGAATGGTTAGCTCTCTTGTCTTCGGTTCAATAGTTCGCGGCTTCGAATCTCATCTTGGGTTTGGATGTTCGTAATAATTCGGAAGACACTTTAAACTGTAGGTATCAGTCTAATTACCCTTTGTATGCCAAAAATTATCTTTGAGCGGCAAACAAACTAAAGTTTATTCAAGATATGATTCTTTCCCCTCCCCCTTTCTCTCTCTGTATATCATACTAAAGTCACAAAATAAGAATACAATATAAGTAGATGTAGGATGTAACCATACCCTTAGAAGAAATCATTTAAAATCACAATTTTCTACAAACTTTCACGCCAAATCAACGGAAAAGCACCAAATCGTACTAAAGTACATTAACCGAAACAATAGGAGAGTATTTGTTAATATAAAAGATTAAATCTTATATTGGCTGTTCGAAAAACGTTTCTATTGTTGAAGTTACAGCGCCCCTATAGTTTTAAATATAGATCACATTTAAATTTTAAGATTTAAAATATTATTAATTCTTACAGTTTTAAGTGTAGCTTTTAAATGGGTTATAAATATGTACATTAAATTTCAATATTTACATATATTTATAGTATAATCAAAGAATATCAATTCTGCGAAAGCTATGATGAAATAAAATAAAAATTAGTACAAGCTTGAATATTGTTTTTCTATTGTAGAAAAGCCTCTTTAGAGCATTTAAAAGTTATTGCGCAATACTTTAAGCGAAGTTAAATTTCCCTGCCGAAATACTATTTATTTTAATTCATCAACTATTTTTGTTTTAATATTCAATCAAAAATCCTTGATAAATGATCTTCAAAAAATAATTATTTATCATTCCGTATCCTGTTTGGATGTTTTCCATTGTAATTAATTTCGTAAAAAGGCGATAGTTTACAGTTCTTTTCTCTTTCTACGTAGAAAGATACCTACAAAATATTTAATTATTCGAAAATAATTTGCGTAAAGAATAACATTTATATTTCTCCATCACTATTCAATTTGTAAAGCATGTAATCAACCACGAAAATGTTTTTCATTGAAGAATAATTTTAAAAGTAAGCGTCATCTTTTGAAATCATACATTTTTTTGTGTAATCACTTAAATAAGAACAAAAGAGATACAAAATTGAAAATGTTTAAGCAATTTGTTTTGTTAAATAGATTCGATTAAATAAATATATATTTTTTTAAAAATTAAAAAAATGGTTGAATGTAATTTTATGCTCAGTATATTGAAGTAATTATTCGAAAATGTAGACTACTTAAAGATTACAAAACATATTTAAATTGGAAGTGATGAAGTTAATAAAGTTTAAAAAAGATAAATCTAATTAACTGATGTTTCAAAAAATTCTTATATAAGAACAATTTAGAAAAACCAAGAAAAATAATTTCAATTTCATAATTTTGTTTCCTTAGATTATACGATTCAAATGAACAATTTTTAATATAGAACAATATTTAAAAACTTATAAAATGTCCTTTTGATTTTGTTTGTTAGCATTATTTTATACAACAAATTTAGTTTTTAAAAGCGAATTAATTGTTTTCTATGTGCCACAGTTTTTGTACTAATACCTAGTTAATGAATATTAACAATGTTAAAATTTCCTTTTTATGCTTTTTTATAACAATAAGAAATAGATTCCCTTGAGGAAATTATTGTATGAAAAAATGATAAATTCGTAGGCACTTAAAATGTAGTAGGTATTATTATTTTATTAATGATTGTAATTATGTTCAAATCATAAGTTTTGGAAGTTTTTGTTTTCTACTAATATTACTCCTAAACTTTGATGCGTCAAAGATTATGCGTATGGAAAAAGATGAAGCAATTAATTTAAGAAATTGATTTCATTATTCCAAATAATAGTCTAAAATTTAAAATGAAATGCAATTTTAATTTTTATTATTAAATTTTATCAAGAATATAAGATTTTTTCACTATATTAAACACAACTTATAAACTTTTCAATTAATTAAGAGAGGCATTAATTCGTATTGACAACATAATTTTACAAAGAATTGTTCAATTCTTGTCTTATTCACTATTTATGTGTTCACAGAGTTCAATACGTTGTTTTAATGGCTGATAATTCTTGTAAAAATAAAAGTAACATCAATAGTTACTTAAGTAATAAAAGTATAAAGTAATTAATTTTCAAAAAATGCTTCCCATTATAGGAACAATTAAGATAAATAACACTGCAATAAAATATAAAATATTTGTTTATTAGAGGGAATAGTAATTTTCAGTTTCAAAAAATTAAAAGTGTCCTAATTTTAAAAGTTGATTCCCATATGTTTTGTAACATTGACTCATAAATGGGTTTTGATCTGTTTATCATCATGGTTCATTAAAATATATTTTTTGTAACCATTTTTATGGGATCGCTTAACGAATAGATTTATAGACCGTACTTATAGAACAAGCAATAATGAATAATTTTAATAAAAGAGACTGAAAAATATTTTGAAGTTTGTTAAATGGTAACTTTATTGCTTCTAGATTTAATAAAATCTTGTTTTCTAAAATAAATTTCGAAGACCATTGAATAATACATGAATTAGGGTGTGTCCGCATAATTTCTATCAATTTCATTTAACTGTCTGAAGTTAACAACGATAAAGAATTGAAATTTATGTTTAAATTATGATTCTCAATTTCTTTATCAAAACAATGTTTCTGAACTTTCCAACTGCAGATGAAAATAAATTTATGAATGAAGCAATGATATGAATGAAGCATATGATTCTTTCATTGGAGAAAAACCGTTAACAAGCATAAATAAAGATAATTTAAAGTGATAATTATATTATTGTTACTTATGATCCCCAGTTGGCATGGCAAAACCAAACCAACTCCAAAAACAGCCAGAAAAGCTGTAAAAAAATCGGCACAGGTGGCGTATATTCCATGATTCCAAATTCCTGAATTTTTTTGGCGAGGAAGAAATGTTGCCAAGATTACGTATTGTGACGTGCACATTGGCTACCAAATTAGAATTTTCTGCATAATTCTTATAGGTCTCCATATGTATGACGTAATAAAACGAGGTTGCCAGATACATAAGAAAATCCGCCGAAAAATTGCCAATCTTAGAATTAGGAATCACAGATTATACGGCACCTGTGCCAAAAAATCAAGAGATTTGGAAAACACTGCGTCCAATTTAAAATCGATGCAATTTAAAATATGTTGAGATGAGGCTTAATCAGATATATACTTGGTAAAGGTCTTAAAAATTTACTATATCCAGCTAAAGCAAGTTGGCGAAACATGGAGGTAAATCGGACTTCTACCAGGACCTTATGACGTACAGAATCTGTTGAAAGTTCCCGCTTACCATGATGTATAATAATTAACTGATTTGACCAAACATTTGGCATGCTCAAAAGCAAAATGATTGCCAAACTACTTTTGGCAAACAAATAATTACGCTCATCCAATTCTCAATGCTGTAAAAATTTTTATATAATGTATTATATGACTGTCACGTGCTTCATTTTATATAGTAATTATCATTTGAATATACAACACAGAAATTTCATATGCATTTATCCATCATATAAAAGTATAATTGGTTTGACAGGAAAACAGACATGTGATTTCGTGCCACAGAGAGGAAATGAATTATAATGTTTTTCAATACAGGATGAATAAAATGGAATCTAGCATGCTGTTTGTTTTGAGGAATTTGTTCTATTGACAAAGCACTTGTATAGTCTACTAACAATGACAACGAAGCGATTTTGACAGAAGTAACAGTGAAATGGAAAACCGAACCCTCTCGGTTTGGTAATGAACATTTGTTTTGTAAACTTTTAAAGCGAAACCAATAAATATCGATTTGATGGAATTCCAAAATAAAACAACTGATTCGGAAATAAGTCACTATTTTTTTAATGCATCTTACTTACTTTAAATAGTAAGTGAACAGCTATAATTTTAAAAATTGAGTAACAAAATTCATTTGTATTAAAATCTTATATTTTGATTATTATTTATATATTTCGATTTTAATTTAACTATTTGAGCGAAGAAAACAATGTTAGTAGTATACGCTCATCTGACTGAAAAAAATAACAACTTTATACGCTTCTAATTTTATTTCCAAATTTACAACTAATTATTTAGAGTTAAAAAATTTCTTACAAAAAATAATTTCATTGATTTTTTTTTAAATGTGCGAAGATCGTATTATAATGCATAAATAAGTTATAGAAATTATAGTTTTTATGTTAAAATAAAGATATTTTAGTTGAGACATAAAATTACGTATTTCAAATTCAATATGAAGGAAATTTTCTAATTCTACCATTAAGTTAGATGTAAGAAAAATTTCCTTAGTCTACCATTAAGTTAATTATAAGAAATATTTAAAGTTTAGAAATTTAATATTAATAACTGAAAATACTATATTACACTGTTTTTAAATTTCAGCATTGAAAAAAGTATAATTAATTTAAAATTTACTAGATTAACATTTTTTAATATAAGCCCACACATGTCCCATCTGTAATATGAAGGAAATTTATCTATAATTTCAAACAAATTGGATTTAAATACACTAAAATTTCATCTACTATGTTATAAAACATACTTTTATAATAAGCTTCAAACGTGTTCTAATGGTATTAACAATATCGAAAAAACAATAAACGAATTATATCTATTTATCTTAATTTTGACACTGTTCTACATCTACTGGTAAATGATGTTCTAACTAACAGATGAATGGAATTTTCATCTTAAGAAGGAAAATTTCGAATGCGATTCCATTGTTCGAAAAGAAAATGATGAATTTTAAAGCAGTTGCTATTCTTTGAAAAAAATTGCAAGAAAAATATAAAATTTTAAAATTGACAACAATTTACGGAATTCCGTCCTCCATATTTCAAAAATGTAACTTTTCAATGCCAACTTGCAGATAACAAATAACGAAATGACTATCTTGTTGCCATCACCAATCTGAAACTCTCGTTGTATAGATTCAAAATCAAACGGTGCACAAGGACTCGTCACGGACAGGCACTCGAGAATGAATTGTGTGTAGGGGGAGGGGTAGCGTTGAAAACGTGACCATGCTTAACACAAACGAAAAGAAGAGGGAGGGAAGAGAATAAAAAGAAAGTCTCGATTTGCGTGACAATCGTCTTCCTCTCTCTCGCGTGTTTATTTACTGCGATGGCAAACAAAAGAACCGTTTTTTAGGTCGTAAAGTATTGATCTTCACAATGCAAACGATTGATCAAACGAATTCGGCTTTTCGAAAGATAAACCTATTTGTAAAACCAGAAATCAAACTGTAGATGAATTTGTTCCAAATTTATCTTATAATCGCAGAATACCATATCGTAAAATAAGTCGTTTTCAACTATAAAAATTGCACAAACGAAAATATTATATTACACAAACGATAATTTATTATTGCGCAAACGATAATTTAAATTTAGAAACTGTCAACTTTTACAGCGAAATTATCTGACTTCAGAAACGAGAAATAAATAAATAAAAACAAGTTTTTGTTTTTGTTTAAAACACTATTTTGATATTTTTTTAAAAATATGAATAGGTCTCAAAATCAATACCTTTTAAGTCAGGCTAAAACCAATCTGATAACATGAACCTCACGTTCCGAATAGTCAAAATAATATTATTTAATTATTTAAAATTTCAATATGCTAGACACTAAAATAAATTTCCTTTTAATTTTTACAATCAATTTTAAGTATTAATTTGTATTTAAGTCACAGATTAAGTGTAAAATTATTGTTTGGGAAAATAAATCTGTCACACAATTTGATTAAATTCGAAACTAATGTCATTTTATGAGACAATTTATATTCTTACAACAAATCAAAATATTAATTCTCATAATAGGTAATTATTACTGATATTACCAATTGAAGAAAAAAAAACTCAAATTAGGTTGTTAATTCTGATATTTTAATGACAAAACATTAAAAAAACAGGTTACAAAAAGGTTATGTTACAAAAAGATAAATTAATAAAAGCTAAAAAATATTATTTCTATTTAAAGCCTATTAAAAATATTAAAATACATATGAGCAAGAATAACTTCGAATCGGAATAAGAAAATAATTAGAATTATCTGCATTTAATTTTTATGTAGTCACATAAAAATCAATTTATATTAATAAAATTATCATTTATGCATTATTTAAATGAGGACAAAATCACATAAAAGATATTTCAAATAAAATTTAATCTAACTAATTAGGAAATGTTAATTTAAATTAATGTATTATAATCGGTGATTAGTTTTTTCCGTAGTATTATTATTAATATTTATGCTAAATTATTCTTTTGCAAATAAAAATGTTTATATGAATAAACTGCTCACATTAAAAAATGTTTGGTCCAAATAACAAAAAATATCAAATTCCAAAGGTATTTGATAAAGAAAATCGAAATTCTCTAATTTTATCATGTAAAACAAACGGAAGTTAAAAATAACTTCTGTAGTCAAATATTATGTACTTCCGTGTTTGAAGTACAAAAATTATTTTCAAAGCTAGAAAACATAAATTTATTTTACAGTACTTTTGTTGACACTGAATTAAATGGTTATTGCTATAGCAAAAAATCTATTAAAATCATATAAAAAGTGCAGTTAAAAACAACTTTAGTGAGACACCTGTTCCGATAACAGATGCAGGAAGAGGAAATGTAACCGCAATTTTATTCATTTTACTGTTGGACAATTCGAAAAAGTCAATATGACACAATTTGGAACGTTTATTCATAAGAAATGTCTTCATCTTAAGTGAAGATGATTCATACTAAAATAGTCACGAAAAACTTAAATGAATCCTTTAAAGAAAGACGTTTGTAAAAAAAATATTATGTTTATTAGTTAAATAAACAATAAAATTGAAAAAAATGAGGAAGTTTTTAATAATATAAGATTGAATGACAAATGATGTATTCACGAAGTAAAAGCACTATTGCTAAAATTTTAAGTGGGAACGCGATGACTTTGAATGTTTCCTTTGGAATTCTACGATATTTTGAATGTTTGGAATCCTCATAATAGCATGATTAAAATAAAGAAGTTATTTTAAAATTGAAAGAATCTCACATAAATATCATTAATACAAAGATGTGTTACCAAGTACTAAAATAAAATTTTTAGAAAAATATGAGAAATTATAAAAATATTCTACATGAATAAACTAATTAAAATTAAATATGATTTCTAATCGATATAATTACAAATTACTTGAGTTCTGAATCAATTTTTCTCATTCAGATAAATATTACAGCTATTGATAACATTAAAGATTTGGATTGAATTCTGAAATTTATATGTTCAACTATTTTAGCAAATCGAAATATTTTTGAAGATTCAAATATCCAATACTAACACATTTTGATTAATGTAATTAATTCATTAAGAAAATCTTGTATAAGGCTTCCTTCATGTATAATGCTTTCAAAATCTTCCATGATTAATTGTATAATGATTTCTGAATTCAATAATTAATCACCTAATGTAACATGTAGCATTTAAACATTGTACAATGTTTTTACACGTATAATGTTTCTAAGTCTTCAATGATTACTTGGCAGCATCAAATAAATAATTTATGTTTAATCACTGCATATATAAAGTATAAAGTCCGTTTAACATTTAATTGACGATAGCTTATTCAGTCGTATATAACAGCAAAATATTTGATAAATTTGTAAGTTAAGTTTTAACCAAAATATAATTCCTACTTAAATTATTTTGGTTATTTTTTAATTGTTCCCCTTCAATTAAGTATTTGAAAATTATCCAAGTAGAGATTATATAGGAATACTACACAAAAATATTATAATTTCAGGAAGAAAAAAAAATTTGAACTTTGATTAAAGAACAAAATTTTCAACCTTGAATTACAGTTGTTAGAAATTAAGAAATTCTGATTATACTTTTTTTCTCTAGTTGCAGACCGCGAGTATACTTAATTAAAAAAAATCTTCAAGCACTGTAAGTAATTGTTCATTATATTCAGTTACGTATATAAATCTTACATAAAATTCCTGCACAAAGTTACATACATTTGCATATCTTTTAATCAACTGTTTTAAATCCTTGATAAATATGAATAATAAAGAGCGAAAAAAAAAGGTTTCATAATACTTATTTTTTCTTTTCTTAGCATTTTGTCTGTTTCAATAAAGAAAAGATTAGAATTTCGATAACAAATAATAACCGTTAGAATATAAAATATGGATTAGGCGTTGTAAAATTTCTTAAAATAATTGCCTTTTCTCTGATGAAATATATATATATATATATATATATATATATATATATATATATATATATATATATATATATATATATATATATATATATATATATATATATATATATATATATATATATATATATATATATATATATATATATATATATATTCTTTTTTTCATATCAGCAAAGCTAGTTAGGATATCAAACTAATAAGTTCTTGTAAAATGACTTCGATATTCTTATTTGATTAGTTATTAAATAAAACAGTTCCGCTGAATAAGCTACTAGATTTATTTTATAAGATATACCACTTTATGCATTTAATAATACAAATTTATTTCGGAAAAAAACTATTTTAAATTTTAAACTACAATAAATTTTTGGGAGGCTTAAATTTTAATTTTACCAGATTCGCCAAGATTACCGTACTATGATAGATGACTAAATCATCATTGAACAGTTTAATTATAAATACATTAATAAAAATTAATAAATTAAAAATATAATTCCTCATCAATTTTAAGGTAATCCAAAGAAGAATTAATTAGAGCACTTAACCATTTTTTCTAAGTATTTTTAATTCTATTATATTATGGCATAAATTACTTACGATTAAACTAATGACTTTTATGTCATAATATATTTAATTATGTTATGACATAAAAGTCTTGTAGATACATATCGAACATGTTATCTTTTTGATAGTGGATGTGAAGATTCATGCAACATTTAGAAGAGACATTTCATGCAATATTTAGAAGAGAATTTTCATGCACGTTTCTGTGGTGATAATAATGATTTAGTTGCTGCTACAATATTATAACCTTTAATTTTGCTTACTTTGTAATTTTTTTTACTAATTTTTGTCTTACTTATTTTACCAATACATTGCTTTTTATTTCCTAATCTTTAATTGTATAAATTTACTTTCGTTTTTTTTTTGTTTAATTTATTTGCAAATCTTTTTAATTTTATTATTTGCTTTCTTTTTTTTAAAACTTATTTCGTAAATATGTCGTTTTTATTTATTTTGTAATTTTTGAATTCATACTTGGTTATTTTACAAGCAAGTCAACAGAAGAAAATTAATAAAGTTAAACCAATATATGTGTTTTCTTTGGGCATGGACGCAAATTTTGATGACTGATACGTATCAATTTCAGCTTTAATTTAAAAATGATGTGTTAAGTAAGGAAAGATACTTCATTTTAAAAAATAGTAAATTATTTCATACGTGTTAATTTTAGACATTCACGATGAATGACGGCCATTCGAAATGTCATGACGCATGACTGCGAAGCGAGGTTAGTAGTTGATAAAAGTACTGTCAGGGTTATTCGAACTAGTTTTGCTATTAAGGCTAATTAGAGAACTCAGTAGAAGCAATTGATTTAACCTTGAATGTGCTGAATGAAGAAAACAAATCTCACAAAATTCAAATGATATTCATATGTTGACGTCAGTTTGTTTGTCGTTGATCACTGTTTCTTTTTATGAAATAGATGGGTCGTTCTGTTTTTCAGAATTTTTATGAAACTTACAGTTCAAAAAAGTTCCCCCCCATCAAAAAAGCACAAAAAAATTTGTTTTTCTTTTATGTAAGTTTTAATGCACAATTTAAGTAACTTAAAATTTCGATTTGAGAAATAATTTTTAAAATAAACATATTTTTGGCAAATATTACTATTAAATAATAAAAAAATAATTAGCAGTTGCATGGCAAATATCAATGAATTGTAATCCTAGACTATTTTTTTCTGAAAATGATAATAGTATTAAATTATTACATAGTTTAAAATTTTCAGGAATATATTGAAATTTAAAATTATAAAACCCTTCAATTAAAATTTTTTTCCAAAAAATATATTTACAAGTTACGAATTAAAACTGAAAAAAATACAGAAATATATTGTCTAAATAAGATAAAAAAATTAGCAGTTCCATTCCCTAAATTTAACATGTGTAATTCATTCATTAAAGACACATACGTTTTAAAGTAACATGTACATTTAATGTTGATAATTAAGTAATTTTATAATCCTATTGTTGATTTGAAAATGAATGCTTTAATATATTTAACGCTCAATTTTAAGAAAATTTATTACTTTATTTAGAATTTTATTTCTTGTCTTTTAAATTATGACATCAATTTAAAAGTTTCATTTTTACAACTTAATTATTTGCAATATAAGTTTTAGTAAATTTGTATTTATAATCTATACTAAAAACTTAAAAACACATATCCAGTCGATTTATCTAATATTTAATTTATAAATTTAAGGTTTGAACTCTCTCTCTCTCTCTCTCTCTCTCTCTCTCTCTATATATATATATATATATATATATATGTATGTATGTATATATATATATATATATATATATATATATATATATATATATATATATATATATATATATATATATATATATATATATATATATATATTTATATATATAATATATATTATAAAAATACCAGAATGAAGAAGTAAAATAAAAATTTATGCAAAAATTTAGTAGTTAATTCAGCGCAAAAGCTGCTAGATTTAAAACTATCAAAATATAGAGAACAAAATTCAAATATTTAACTACAGAATTGCATTGGTATTTATTTTGTTTGTACATGTTATTGCATTTTATTTATTTAGTTCAATATTTGAATTTTGTGACTAAGGTATACGTGTGTGTGTTACACAGGTGTAGATTTACATTTGGTTTCTGTAAAGATTTACTTAAAAATCAAGCATTTTACATTGCATTCAAAGTTTTTCTACTAATTCTACATTAATATGTTAGCATAATTAATTATTTTCCTGCGATGCATCTCAATAATTAAATATAATGCAATCATTTGGCAGGTATATCATTTTCACAGACAATATTCTGAGGTGAGTTATTTGAACTTTTGTTTGGTTGACACGCCCACCAAATGTACAGTTCCATATTTTTTTTTATAAAAATACATTAGTGAACACATAAAGATAAAAAAACTGTGGGCGGAGAGTTAGTGACTTATTCAAATTTTATTTTAGAACAAGTACACTCAAGTTGCAAGAAGTTACATATCGCGCGGGCGTAACAGAAAACATTTTAAAAGAAATCAAAGGAAAAAAATTTATGATATGACACACCTTGCAACCGGTTCTTAGAATTTAACTTTTTGAACCACTTGTGACGTCACACAGTTTACTAACAAACGAGCGTGGACCAACTTCTTTTTAAGTTTCGCAAATGAATTCCACCTACTCTCATACATTTATAATTTTTTAAATTCCATTGTGTTTTTTTTTTGTTCGAGGGATTCAATGAAAGTTCATTTATAAAATTCTTTTTATTTTAACATAATTTTACTATGGCAAAAAAAATAATTGCGAAATAGCTCAAAGTTTAAATGATAAAAATTAAAAAAAGGATTTCTGGAAACGATATTTACTTAAATGGTACAAACTCATGCAAAATAAATAAATATCTTAGCAACAATGCATATGAAAAATGCTGAGAGAGAGAAAAATCTTATACACTAATCGCATTTTACTGTTATCACATAGTTTTATAACCACATTTAGCAAAACAACAATAATTTATAATTGGATATAAGCATTCTTAAATTGTGTTCTTGAAACTAATTTGCAATTGGTGTAGTGCTTGTCCTGAAAAAATGTTTTTTCTCTATTAATGAAATTATAAAATTGAAAATATTTATTAAAATGAATATCCAAAGAATAAACTATACAAACTTTATAGCTTTTGTTTTTTGCAGAAGTAATATTTACTGATACAATATTAAGAGATTTCTGATTTTGAAACAATTTTTTTAAACAATTCTATATTTTAAAACAATTTTTTTTTAAACAATTCTAGATTTTAAAACAAATTTAAGCTATTCTTTAAGTCTTAACAATTTTTAAAAAATCTAAACTAGTAATCATAAATGATTAAAAATTCCAGAAAGCATAAAAAATTAGTTTTTAATTAAATCTAACGATTACTAGTTTTCTAATTGGAATAATGGTTTAAATACGACAATAATAATGATGACAATAAAGAATTATTCATAAGGATTGAAAATAATTAACATTTAAGATACATACAAATAATACTCTATAAAAATTTCATGCAAATCAGATGTTTAAATAAATTTGCAGTTTAAAAAGCATCCTAACCCATGTGCAAACATTGAGGCGACTAGAATTTCATATAGAAGGAGCAAAAATAATGGATTCCATCAAGTCTGAGTTAGGAATAATAAGGAAAAAAATTGGAACCAAAATACTCTTTCGAAATTTATAATTTGTCCACAAATATCTTTACAAGAATAGTGTGTTTTTTATTCAGCTTTGAACTTTTATAAACACATTTATGAGTTCTCACAAAAAATTACGAAATTTCTTAATAGATTTTTATATTTAAAAGTCAAAAGAATGGCATGATTTCATATTATGATTAATTTTATAACTAATATTCTGTAAATTGTACATTATTAAAAATAAAATTCAATATATGTTTAATGAATTTAAAGAAAAGACGTTGATTTACGTAGAAACCAAATCAGAGATTATATTTTTATGATATCATCGTTTACAAATTTCATGCATTTTTTAGAATTTTATAAATCTATATAAAGAATATTTAATATAGTATCATACAAAACAGACCATAGACGTTTTTCTTTATTAGAATGAAGTGTTAAAACACATGCTTTAGAAGTATTTCTAATATGTAGCAGTGCCAGAGTAACTAATATCAGCGTTTTTGTGTAGTGAAATGATGAAATTTTAGCGTTTTTAATTAATAAAATAATTATTAAAAAGTAGTAAGAAACTGTTTGCCAATTGTTAGCTGTTAAACTGAAAGTAGTTTGTAAATTAAAATAAATAAATATATAAGTATATGGACTGAAAAGAAAAGATAAATTTATAAATTCTCGTACAATATAAATATTTTTATTTCATAAATGTACATGGACGCTAAGCTTTACAGTAAGATGAAAGGTAATATTTCTATTTATTATTCCCTGTGTGGCTACGCCCATTCAAATTCAATTTTTATTTACAACCACTGATTTCGGCAATGCTACTTCAATTACGCATGCGCAATATCACAGAAAACGTTACATAACGATTTGAATAAAGTCGATTTTAAAATATAGATTAATGAGCAACTCATAACATTTTAACGTTTTTATTTCGTAATAATTATATTCTAATTCATTTATGAGAAATTTTATTTTTATGTCTATTTTAACTTTTTAATATTTAAGCATTAATCCTCTTTTTTATATTTTCTTTTTACATAACTGAGAACAAAATACTGCCGTTCCTAAAGAATTTTGCAGCTCAGATTTCCGACATTTCTTTATTAAAATAATAATAATTTTCCATTAAATTGAAATTTTAATACGAGTTGTTCCTGGAAAAAAGGAACTTAAACATTTTCCCAACCAAATTTTGAGTATCACAAATTTAAAAGATCTGAAATCAAAATAAATAAAAGAATAAGCAATTTTATATCTTTTGGAGAAAAAACAATGATTTCGCTCTTTAATTTTCATCAACTTTCGTCTAACTAGAAGTATGTAAAACCGTTTAAATGAATTTATATTTTGAAAAAGTATTTATTCTGTAATTTTAGTTACAACAAGATGTATTTATTGTTAGTCAGTTAATTTATTATGCTTGGTTTCAGCAAAAATTGTAATATATATATATATATATATATATATATATATATATATATATATATATATATATATATATATATATATATATATATATATATATATATAATAAATAAATATATATATATATATATATATATATATATATATATATATATATATATATATATAAATAAATAATATATATATATATATATATATATATATATATATATATATATATATATATATATATATATATATAAATAAATAAATATATATATATATATAAATATATATATATATATATATATATATATATATATATATATATATATATATATATATATATATATATATATATATATGTATGTATGTATGTATGTATGTATGTATGTAATGTATGAATTTTACCATAAAATTTATTAATGGGTTTTTAATTATTTGTACAGAAATTATGACCATAAGTAACAAAACTTGATTTGTTTCCTATGGAAAAATTAATATAAAAGTTTACTTTTAATATACATATAAATTCTGTACAAATAATTAAAAACTCATTGATAAATTTTATGGTAAAGTTTATTTATTTTGATCAGAGTAATAATGATAATCAGTATAACAATACTGCATAATTAATTATTATAAATTTTTAAAAATGAAATGCAAAATATATAACAGTTGTGGATTATACTAAAAGAGAATAAACACAAAACTATAACGCAAGTTCTTCTGTGTTGTGATGTAAATAAAAGTACAATATTATTATGAGTAATTAATAGGAAAAAATAATATTTTTCCCCTAATTTTAATTTTAACATTTTGAGATCAACAATCATAAATTAAACTGTAAAAATAGATAACAGAAAATTTTTTGAACAAACAAAATCAAAAGCAACAATAATTCAATTAATAGCTTAGTTTTTAGTTTTGGGCTTTAAAATTATTAAAGGAATATTAGAAACTCAATAAATACATGTTTTAGAAAGTGAAAATGGATTTTTTTCATCTCTGAATTTTAATGTTTAGTTTATTGAAAAAAATTGTCATTAAAAGTCCATAACTAAAATAATTTTATAGTCAGTTTTGTTTCAAGCTTAATTGCCCAATCATTTGCAATTTTATAAAATTTGCATTCATTTTTGTTTTACATAATTATAAATTATGAGCTTTAACAAACTGTAATTAAGTGTTAAAATGATAAGAAGAATGGAAAATATGTTTGGAAAATTTAATTCTGAGAACAATTTGTCTATTTCAAAACTCCGCTAACATCACAGGTCCTTTGAAAAGGGGCGTGTCGATCGCGTGGGTACAAGCGTTTCAACTCTCTTATTCATTTTCATTCTAAGTTTAGTTGTAACTAAACATACGTTTTTTAAAAAAAATAACTTCTGAACATTTAAGGTAAAAATGAAAGGTCTTACACATCAAGAAGCAGTACTTACCAGCCAGTAAGGCGATAGCATAGTTAAGCAACATGGTATTAGTCTTCCACTAGTTTCAAAACACTGAATTCACATTTACGAACATTCCATACAAATGAAAACAAGAGACGCTACTATACCTTGAAACAGCGCCGTCTCTTGTTTTTTCCTCGTCACCTGACTTTTCGGACCAATCACCGTGTGGAAAATGAGGGCGCATGCGCAATGGAATAGAAAGTGTTCTATAAGTTTAAAGTTAGGTTTTTGGTGTTTTATTTATTATTTTTTTTCCACAACGGTGTTGCATTGAAGCAGGTGTTTGATGCTCTTTTCTGCTTTTATTATTCCACGTGTTTCAGAATCAGAAAATAAATAAGGCTTTTATTTTTACGATTACCGTTATAATTGATCGCGGTTCACTGGTTTTTTTTCTAACACTTCAAAATCTGTAGAACATTTAGAAAAGCTCTTTTCGAACTTGGAAATGTTTATCAATTTTGTTAATATTTTGGGGAATATTATTAATTTCCACCATTATTTCCTAAAATTTTGCTAAAATATTTTTTTCTATTTAATAAGGTAATCAAATTTTAGGGGAAACAATTTATGAATTTCATCTAATTATATAATTTTGGCTTTTATATGATTAACCATAATTGTTTGGATAAAAATTTATAATTTAATTTAAATTACGTTTTTTAAAAAGTAATTAATTCATAAGTGCTTTGAAGAACAGAGGAATAAGCGTCACAGTTCTATAATACTTAAGACACAATTAATATAAAAACTTTGAAATATACATTTCCGACGAAAAATTCTTAGTTTGATTTAGTATTTGTCATTCGATGGTTACTTTTTTATACTTGGAATACTTACAAAATTATTCAAATATTAAAAAATATTAATATTTAAAATTTTAATGAAAATGAATATCTTAATTAAATTAATTAAATGGAAACAGTTAAATAATTAATAGAGACGAAGTTACGTATGTCATAACGTCACTTTTCACAATTAATCAAATTAAAATAAAATGTGGCAAAAATGTAATATTTATTTTAATGGTATATGATTTACAAGCTTAATACTTATAAGTTGTTTGTAAGTTTAATTTGTTTGTTGTCAATAGTCTATTGAGTAGGAAAAGAGGCTATTGAAGCGTCTTAAGAAAATTTTTTAAATAATTGTGAATATGTATTGGTATACAACAGATCAACAATATATATTCTTGAGAATATAATCCTTTCATAAGTTTCATTAAATTGTTGTAATTCAATTTTGACTTCCTGTTACTACAAACCTAAGCCGTTTTAAAAGAAGTAAATCGTTTTGTAAGTTTGAATCACAGGACGGGGTCACTTGATGAGGTCGACACCTGATCTGGCATTTTCCTCTTTAAATCTCATCACATCAGTAAAGCAACATTAAGTTCCATAAAAAATGTAAACGTTCATAGATCTTTTCAGCATAAAATTTTCTCCCAGATTTAAGCATCGAATTTGTTACCTTCTGGACACAAATCGCATTTTTCACAAACCTATAAAAGACTGAAAACTACTTCTTCTTTATTTCTCCTCTTTTTAGATTTCAGCAGAAATCTGTTTTATATAAAATTACATTGTCTTAATATAAGATAAATAATATTGTTCGAATTTTCTTATAAATAACGCAGCAAACGATATAAAATACGTCTACATCGAATGTATGAAAGGCAATATAAAATTTTATAGATCACTTTATGATTTCCAACGAGGCCACAAAAATATTTGCCGAATCGAAATCATGTGTAAATAACATACTCTACTTGAAAGCATATTTTAGAAATAGGAGTTTACTTTCAAATGATTGAACACATTTTTTAGAAGAAAGTTTATTTGATTATAATTTAACCGTCCAAATTTTTATTTTGTTTGCAATAAAGTACAATGATTAATATTTTTTTTGCATATATAGTATTGACAGTTGATTTCTTTTAAAAAAAGTAATTGATAATTTTTAAAATAAATAAGACTTTGAGGATTGTGCAAAAGAGAAAATTTTAGATTAAAAATGTTTCTGATGTAAATATTCTCAGCTTAATTGATTCGTACTTTTAAAAAAGAAAGCAAAATGTAAACATATTCTTATAATTTTCTTATAATATTTTTTATAGGAGACATATGGATAGTAATGGTGCCTAATCACCTAGGCTACGAAAAAACAATTTTTCTCGAGAATTCTTCCTCGTGTCGAAATTTCTGCAGTATCAGCAGATGGAATTCTTTGCGCATCTATCATGGGACGACTCCTTTCGAATAATTAGTAATGTTCACGAAAACAAAACTACAATACGAGTGTTACTTTTGTTGTTGCATGCCCCCTTTGTTCGACGGCACTAAACCAGGTCCAAAACGTTAAAACCCCAAAAAATATACCATCATCAAAAGATCTTTGTATAAATCGTGCTTGTGTGAATAACAACAGACACTCAAGGATGTGCTCTGGCGTAGCTTGTTCAATGAAACAGTTTACAGGTCTCGAAAAATTATATACGAGGATGTTTAAATGATATTTCTTAACTTCATTTATAACTATTTCATACATAAAAATCATGGCTTTTGGTGGCTTAGTTGCCGAAAGAGTCTTTCTGGGTACCGTGGTGAGTTACAGATTGATCCAGCTGAAGATCTTTCATGTCCTCCAATGGTGGTTAGGCTACGCTAGTAGTATAAAAAAGAGAGTACTGGCCCATGGGGATCAGGGATCCGCGGGATCTGACTGATAAGGGGATCACTTGAGCCACGCCCCTTCCGGAAGAGTGTGCGGATCCCTCAATTTTTCGATATTCGAGTAAGAGTACGAGGGTCATTGAGGGTGTTACCTGTCAATCAAAGGGGGCGTGGTTTTGTGACGTCACGTGCTAACTTGTGTAAGTGAACGTAGTTATTTTTAGAGTTGAGTTGTTGGGATCCTACTGTTTTTAAAAATTAATTTTAAATGTTGCCAGCGGGTAAACGGCGTCAATAGCGTACCTACCTCATGGTAACTTATTCAAGTTGAGTTGGGTTGTTGAGTCTCTGCTGCTTTTAAAAATTATTTTTGTTGTTGTGAGCGGGTAAACGGCGTCAATAGCTTGCCTACCTCGTAATAACTCATTTGCGTTGAGTTGAGTTGTACTTAAAGTTTAAATTACATTTTATTTCGATGCTTCTTAAATTTTATGTTCATGGCGCCATCTATAAACCAAATAAGGAACTTCATTTTCTCTTTTAAAAAATTTATATTTAAAACTGTCGAGGCTGGGTTCCGAACTCACTATCTCCAAAAGAATTCGTGGGGTATTGATTTGCGTACGCTAACGAATACCCCACGAACTCTTGTTAAAGCGAGTAAATCTTATGCAGACATTTCTTTTAGACCTAAGTAAAATTAATATAAACCAGTTTTCTAACCAGAGAAAACTGCTTACTGACGTAGTTTGACGTCATAATATGAGATTAAACATGTTTCAATGTGATGAGCCATGTTCACACAAGGAGAAAAAACCTGTGTACTGAAATATGCTTACGCTTGGCGGATGAATACAGTTTCTGGGCCAATCCCAATGCTGCATGTCAAATAATAGTAATATTGCATTGTAAATGTTGCTATATTTCATTGAAAAAATGATGTTTCGGAAATGAAACAAAATAATTTCTTAAAATAATAACTTAGAGTCTATTAAATTATTATTTTTTTTATATTCTATTGTAAATAATAATTTAAGACTAAATACTGGGCATAATGAAACAATTGTATGCTATTTTTTACTGCTTTCATGAACGTATTTTCATAGTTGTGAAGGACATTAGCCGAGGTTCCCACACCTCGTTACCGAAACACGCGTGGCAGAGCCATTCATCAACAGGGAAAATTGAATAGTTGAAATGGATGCCGGACGCTTCCTTCAAAGTGTTTCATCCCACCACCCACCCTTATTTTGTTTCTTATTAAATTAATTATTCCAGAAAATTATTATTCATTTCAGAAATTTTGTAATGTCCATGCGCTAGAGTGTGTATTCCATCTTCAAGAATGTATCGTTTATCATCATATGGACTTAAAGCAATTTTGTTTTGACATGATGTAAACACATCGTGATTTACACTAACAATTCTTTTAGAGATTCTTCGCAACTGTATACCGTCTTTTAAACATTGCTTATAATTTTCGTGAGACAATTTACTATTTATTGTGGGTTTTGGTACACCCTTTGCTGTTTTCTTATTAAAGTATGGTGTTAACAAACTGTACATTTTAGAGCGTAAGCCTATGAATTCCTTAGCTGGAATTCCAGCAAGTTCATCTTTCATTTTCCCTACAATTTTTTTATTTTTTTCACTAAATGCAATATGATTTTTTGGAAATTCAGATGTATCATACAAATGACTATCTCTTTTCATGTCTTGGTAAATATCATGGTCTTCAATTTCGTAACACAGTGAATCAGTATCTGTAAACAGTAACGTGGCCTTATTTTTGTATGTTTTTTTTATATGATTGTAGTGAAAATCATACATCAGATACTTACTTAAATCTAAGATAGTTGACCCTGTGTAAATGGGTCTATTTAGCTTTAATTTTTTATGTATCATTTCTACACCTATTAAGTTTTTATTAAAAATTGTGAATGAATGAAATGATGGTGATGCAAGCAGTTTTCTCATTCTGTTTTCTGTCTGAACAAGTTCAACATTTGTTCTGTTGCGCAAATTTTCTAGTGTTTTTCCGTATACGCTGTTATTTAGTAATTTATAAAAATCTTTTTCGAATTTGGATTGAGCTGATTTTCTCATTTCAGTATTGAACTGAATATATGGTTTTAACCAGTCATTTTGCTCAAATTGTACAACTCGATGAATTTTTTTGAGAACCATTCCAAGCTGCAAGTACAATTGTAAATTTCTATAATGTAGAACATAATGCTGTTTGTCGTGTAAATTTGGAGTTAATTTTAATGTGTCCTTCACTTTAAGCTGAAACTTTTTTGCAATATTTTTACTATATTGAGATATAGAATTCGATTTTATTAAAATATTTTCTGGTGCCAACGGATAGTCATTGTGTTCGTCGTGCAATTCTTTTCCATATTCTAATGAAACCTCTAACATGTAGCCATACTTATCATTATCTTTTAAACTAAAGATATCTAAAGCTTCAATTTCTTCTATAGTTAACCAACGGAATCCTCTGACAGGCAAAAATTGTTCCATTCCCCAACCATAAAGGTTGTTAGCATCCAAATAAATTATATGATTTATAGGTTCAGCTTGATTAAAGTCTGATAAATATTTATGATTCGCTTCGCTAAACCTTTTTGTTATTACACTTATCCCCCCTCTCATTGATTTTTCAAAAAACAAATACATATCCGGATCTGTTATCAATTCCAATTTAACATTTGTCATTTTCAAGCATGCTTGCCAAGCTAATCCAGCAGTTGTAAATACATGTGCAGGATCAATTTTGTAATTTTTTAAACTCATTTTCCTAAAATTTTCAAAGATATCAGCTAAAATGAGTACATCCGTCTTTACATATATATCATGATATTCACCAAGATTCTTTATATTTAGTTCTTTCCAAACATTCTCTGCATGAGCATACTCTTCATCAGAAATTTCCTGTTCAGTTAAATCATTATAAAAATGACATTTTGATGGAAGGCATCTTTCTTCGAACTTTTCTATATTATCCATATAAGTATATGGGTAGATACCTTTACGTAAGAGCAGATCAACATGATCAGGTTTATTATGTTCTTTGGTGATAAGGAAATTTTCTCGCCCTAAATTCTCTGCCAATTTTTCCAATGATGTATTTAAAAATTGGAAAGAATCTATGAACTGTAAATTGCCTAGAGAAAAAGTGATATATTTTTGCATGTTATTCGCAATACAAGAAATCTTCTTCCATTTCAGTTTTCCTAAGCTCTCCATGATCAAATGACTGTCATAGTTTCTTAAATTGTGCATAACAACTGGAATTTTAGTCTTTATTTTGAAATTTAAATTGCAAGAATTGTGACTGGCTCCTCTATAGACTCCAGTTACGTGACAATGGTCTCGAACACGATCATTTCCTAAAAGTTTTGAACATATGTGACAACTCACAGCTCTCTCAAAATCACTTTGATCTTGATCAGAAAGTACCATAGGTTTGGGAGACTTTAGAATATTATTTATTTTTTCTTCCTCCCTTAAAAGATCAAACAGAAATTTGTCGACTGCTTCTTCACCTCGATATACAACGGGTTCTCCAATACTTTTTCCATCGGGCCCAATAACTATATAGCAATAGCCACATGGAATATGTCGTGCAATGTTCTCTGTATAGGACACATCAGATGTTCTTTTACACGAATATTGTTTTACAACAAGGCATTCAAAGTCTGCATAAATTATATATGGTATTGGTAACTGGTAGTGTTGCTTATCAAACTGTAGCCACTTTTCATTTTCACTAGGATAAGTAACCTTTTGAGGAGCATGTACTTGACAGTAAATAATATGTTCTTTTAAGTTTAATTCACCCTGGAATCTGCAAAGACAATAATCGCAATAATACATTTTTCCATTATGTTTAGTTAGAGTGGATAGTAAGCGGCTCATATTTTTTATTAGGCAATAATGTGATCCATGATCATTACTTAAATACAATAAATTGATATGATTTTGTATTCTTTGTTTTGTGATTCTAAGAGGAAATATTTCTTTTCCTTCACATCCAAAAATATTTACTGATAAGAAATTTTCTTTTTCAAATTTATCAATTTGATGGATTTTTACTGGATAGGTTAACATACTAGTATTTAAAGCATTTTCGTGCTCTTTATAATGACTTACTCTTTGGGGATTATTATGCTTTGGGAATAGTGCAGCTAAGATTGACCAGAGGAAGCACTTTTGGTCATTATTTTCAATATTTATTACAGCCTTTTTCCTGTCTATAAAAGATGGTAAGGAAATATAACTAGAGGCTCTTAGAGGTTCGTAGTGACCCATTTTAACTTCAAAATCTATAATATTGTCTATAATCCATCCGCTTCCTTTACCTTCAAATGATTCAAATGCAGTTTTAATTTTTTCATAAGCATCATTAATTTGATCATTTATTTCAATATCATTTAATGTTGTGATACAGTTTGACCTGAAGTAAGAAGAACAAATATCTTCTTCTGAATCTATCAATGCGCGTCTAAAACGAATATGTATAACACCATACCATTTTACACCTTTACTTTCACGAAAAAAATTTTCAATTATATTTTTCATCGTAATTTTACTATCAGAAAGAAATATGTTTAAATCTTTACTATTTAATTCATTAGGGTATATCTTCTGAGTTTTTACAACTTTTGTGACTGCACATGGATTCTGATTTCCTCTATTTTTATCACAACGTTTTTTTCTTCTGTTCTCAAGATCTGAAACGGCTTTTCTCTTATGAATAGATTTTTTAATCATTTTTTTCTCTTGATTTCTACAAGCTTTTATATGATTATTAAATTTATCAGTGCGGTAGAAAATTTTGTTGCATCTCACACAAGTTTTAATTTTGGATTTATTGTGAATTGTTTTAATATGTCTTGTTAAATTTGTTTTGAGACTGAATGTTTTATCGCAAATTTCACAAACAAATTTTTTAGTCGAAACCTAAAATGACAATTTAAAAAAATTGATTTTTATTTCAAGATTTTAAATCATTTATGAGTTAAAAGTTTTTATTTAATTAAGTTAACTTACATTATTTCCCTTTCCATGCTGATTTCTTACATCAAATAATTTTCCGTTTCTCACAACCATATGAGACGGACCCGGTATCGCATTCTCGTCGTTATCAAAAAAGCCTTCCGTCAAAAACTCTTCCACAACCGGTGCCAAATCTTGCATAGCATCAGTCACGTCGTTAGAATATGGCCAATGATTGCTATCAAACTAAGTATGAACATTACTATGATAAAGTATGAACATTACTTTTATTAAAAATACTAGTTTGTATTTAATCATAGATTTTTAAAATTAAAAAGAAATTTCATATATTAAATCTGAATAAACATATTTCATACAGGGTTATAAGCGTATCTAAATATATCTCAAATGCTTTTATACTCTTAAAAATATTTTAATTCAAATTTAAACTGTTAACAAAAATATGTAAGTATATTTCAAAATAATTGTGAATTTTAATTTTCCTTTAAAATCCGATGAGGTTGTTCTTAATTGTTAAATCTAGCGTTGATTTACGATTTCACCAACACATTATAGGGTACATTCACATGAAAAATTATAAACTCTCGAAAATATTTAACGTACACATTTACCGTTTTATCAAACTTTACAGGTTTTATTTTTAAACATAATAATCTGTAAGAATAATTTATACATTTGATTTCAATAATTATCGATTTCATCACCAAATTATGTCACATTATTACACATCAAAATAAGAAACGCAAAACTTAAAAATAAAGCGCACAATATGTTCATCAATGACTTAAAGTATTTAATGCATTTGTAATAATTGTATAAATCTTACAAGAGAAATTCTAGCTAAGAACTTACCAATGGAGTACATGACGGACTTCTCGGGCTTCTATTATCCATTTCACTCCAATGGTTTTTTCGCACAAAATTTAGAATGAATTAATTTATAAATTAACTCACATCACACGACGCTAATAAGTAACACAAATGTTAAATCGTTATAAAATAATTCAATCACGATCTTACTTCTCATACGCTGCTTTACTCAAGATATAACGTTCACAAACTTTGAACACGTTTTGTGTGTATTACACTTTTAAACTCGCACCGTTTTACCCTTCCTTATCATGTTTTGTTGGTATCAGTAGTCCGGTTTACCACCCTTTTTTCATATCCTCCTATTAGTCAAATAAGATAAGAGGTGATTTATTATGTTGTCAATAGAAACCGGACCCTACACACCACAGAATGGGGAAATAATTCAACATTGGGGGTTGAAGGAAGTAAGTACTACTAAGTTCATAAAAGAATACAAATTCATTTCGAAGGAATATTTCACCTATCAATCAAAAAGGGGGTGACGAACACCACAAGAGAATTTTCACTGACGCCATGTTACTCTTCATGGCATTATCTGTGAATACATACAGAAATATTTTTTGAATTTAGAATTTTTAAATTGCGATAGCCGAGAGATGAACCCACAATTTTCAAAATGATTTCGAGCGGTATTTATTTGGGTACTGTAACAAATAGCCTAGGAACTCATACTGGCTCAAATAAATTATGAAGCGACTCCTTTCCATTAAATAAAACATATGTAGAAGTCTGTTTAAAAGCTGTAACAAAAACTTCACGTGATTTTTGACGTAGTGTGACGTTACGATACAGAATTTAATATATTCTTGCACTATAAAACATGCATTTAAACTTATGTACTTCAATACCCTTAAGCTTCGCGAATGAAAGAGAAAATTTTCAATCAATAATTGAAGGAATAAATAACTAAACTGAGATGCTATATTAAAAAATATTTTTTTTTTTGCTTTGATACAAAAAGTTAATAAAACACAGACAAATATACTCTTTGTTTAAAATTTAATCCAAGGATTTTTTTGAGCATACATAACAGGTTTTACAAGTTTATGATAATTTTTATACAATTTTTTATTTACATCTAAATGTTCTGGAAAACTTGATTCTTTTAAAATGTTTAAAAATACACTTCTTCCCACCGGCGCCTTCTTCTTGTTTCTTAAAAAGTCGTTAATGAGAGTAACAATGTTACTCCCTGGAATGATACTATTTTTATATATGATTTTTCCTTCAGGAGTCCATTTTAAGGAATTTTGCTGTTTGAGAAATTGAAAAACTTCTTTTACAATTTTCTTATACCGCACCGGGGCGGCTATAATCGCCTTTTCTTCTAAATCATTCAATTCTTTCTTTACTGGAAATTTCAATTCTGTTACAGGTTTTTCTTCTACTGAAGACTCTTCTTGGATTACGTGATTACCTTCTGATGGTAAAGATTTTTCGACTGAAATATTTGTATATTTTTGTAAAATTTGTAAATATAATACAGCTTTCTCACTATCAGTTAAATTTTTTTGTTGAAGAATGGCTTTCATTTGTTTATCAAGATCTGATAGATAATCAAGAGCTTGATAACGATCTTCGGGCACTAACATAAATTTCTTACTGTGCTCCATGGATGAGACTACTAATAACCGAGATAGCTGCAGGTAATAATATTGAGAGAAATCCGTCACCACGTTGAACTAACAGCTGTCTTTTTTTATAAAGGGGAGTTTTTCTGTCTGAAAGTTTTCGTAAACTTTGCTTGTAAGAAGATAAGCGATTTTTTTTATTCTTTGTTAATGGTATGTTACCCTGTAACACGTTAATTGCGCACTCACACAATGTTTTAATAACACTATTTGAACACTTTTTTAAAATAGGCTTTGCGCTTTTACTTTTAGAAATTAATTTCAAGAGCTCTAGCGTTTGCTCTGCACATACTGACATCTTGAGAAATAATGAAGAGAATCAACGCAAACTTTCTATTTATAGATCTGTGAATGATAAAAAATATCATCGTGGTTGATAAATCCAGAATTTATCCCCTGGAAACATTCCTGTACGCATTCGCAGAGATTCGTCAGTGTCTGTTTTCAAATCAACAAGTAAATAGCTAAAAGGTTTTGATGTTGCATCCTCGTAGCTTTCCTGAAAAAATTTGGTTTTCGTTGGGTACAGCTGTTTTCCCAAGTGTGATACTTGGGACCGGTCTCTAGGGTTTTTAAATAATACCAGATAATGTGAATTTAAAGAAATTTCTCTCATTTCTCTTCCTTTATGAAAAATGTTTTGCACAAGAAAAATGACACTAACATTTCTGTGATGAGAGCCTTTTGTGAATAATTTTGTCAGTTTGGAATCATTTCCCAATTCACTCATGAGATCGTCGATGACAATCAAAGCATTGGAATACTGATTTAAATTAGGATTTATACCTTCATAAAACTCTATGCCAACCATTTCTTCGTAAAGTTTTTGATATGCTCCGTAACACCAAAGTAAAGTTTTTGGAAAAGGTTGAATCATTCTATGTTCGATTAATTTCTTTACAAAATGTGTTTTCCCACTACCCGTAGGTCCAGCTACTATCATAGTAAAAGGATGCTTCATCTTTAAAATCTCCATAATGAATGACAGAATTATCTTCTTGAGAGGCATTTTATTATCTGTAAAGCTATGGAGAAAAGTTATATTGATGCCAAATATAAATATTTATTTTAACGTTGAAATTTATTGTTTTACATATGTTTTTTATTTTCCTCCAGAAGTTATTTCAAACTAATAATAATTATTTTTTATGAGTAACAGAATTGGAGTTTTCTGTTTAATAATTATATTTGTAAAATTTAAAAGTTAAAAAAGAAAAAATTATAAAAAATATTTGGAAGTTATTTATTTATATTAAGGCGTGAATATATTAAAATAAATACATAACACATTTTTTATTTCAATAATTTTTATTTTACTTTTTAAAAATCATTTTTATAGCATACTTTTTCTTGACAAACTGAAACATTTGAAAATCATTGCTTTTATTTACAGATAATTTTTGCACAATGGAATGCATAGAAATTCCTTGACAGCGTTTGAATATAAAGTAAATACAATATGCTCCACATACATTAGAAGTAATACTTTGGAATGTAACAGAATTCCATGAAACATTTAAGTACTGAGATACATAATCTGTAAAATTTTTTCCATAAAAATATGGTGAATGTCCATATGAATCAAAAAATTCCAAGTTCTTGTCTTCATCCACAAACAGAGCTATCCAATGAGATCCTGGTTGAGATGAGTCATCTTGATTTACGATAGCAGCTGATCTTTCAGAAAGGTGTGGAATGAAATCCGATGGAAATACTCCTTGAAATATCGGTGCTGTAATCTTATCACGGGATAGGGCGTTAAATATTTGATGATTATTCATTTTTAATTTCCAAAGTCAAACGAAATATTTCTGGATTTGTTAATTTCAATCAAATTTTCAAATTCAGCAAAAACAATAATACTTATAGTTTGTTGTAATGCCTTGCTAAATTTTACCTCCAAACGTAAATTACTATGTTTGATAAGATTCAGATGTTCTCCGTCACACAAATCGGGAGATAAATCAAATGCGTATAAAGTGTTACCCATCTTATATTCATCTCTTGATATAAATAAACCTCGGTCTTGTCCTAGTTTTTCTGTACCTAAGAAGAGACTTTGATAGGCTCGTATAAAGTTATTTTTTTCAAAATCTGGTTGTAGAGGATTATGAGGCATGGGCTGGCCATCTATGTATATTCCAAGGAAATTCAAGTTAAAATGTTGAAAATCGTATGGAGATTTCTTCAAAGACCCATGAAAGGCTTCATTATCAATGCATCCTATAATAATTCTTTTAGGCATCTGTCCTGTGAATACATTATCTTGAACAAAAGACATGTTTCCTTTTGGAACAGAGTATACTTTATTTAATACTCGATTGATGGGGTATTTTGCCATTTTCGATTGTAAAGCTTTAGCATGTCCTAATATGACGCCAGGACTTACACGAACTTTTCGTATAAATAGAGAAATATGTTCCAAAACTACTTTAAATCCTTCACTACCTATCAAATAAAATTCTGGGTTGCTTCGAATAAGTTTTACTTTTAAGTCCACTAAATTCAATAAAAGTCTTTCTTGATGAAATATATCACTGTGAATACCACCAATCATATCCACAGTAGCACTGTCTTTAAAAAAGCTGCTCTTTTGTTGAATCCATCATCCGAGTCCTTGTAAAACAATTCAGCAGTAAGCTGGGACGTTTTACTATCATATCCGTGATTTAGTAATGTTTCAATATAGGCTCGATAGGGGTATGTGTTATTAGAATCAGATACAATGCGATCATTTAATGTAACATCTACTTGTGAAAACAGAGAATGCAGAAACAAGTTCACAGGTCCTATGTCATCCTCTTTTCCAATGGGTAAGTTATTTTTTTTTATTATTTTTGCTTTAACATAAAGTTGAGTTTGGCTGAGATCTAAATATTCTTCACCTGAGCCACTAACATAAAATTCGACGGGGCCTCCATCAAAAACATTAGACAATGGATGAAATTCCACCCATTGTCCACTTTGAATAACAGTTTGAGTACTGGGTAAATGAAAAAGTTCAAGCTCTGATTTCACACATTCTGGTGAGTCTTTTAAAAGAAAAGCCATTATGAGTCGAAAATATCACGTCCTGTCACTTTCTGAATTTTGGATGAAATGAATCGCTTTTGCTTCTTACGTTTTCTTTTATACTTTCCTCTGCCCACCATCGACTGTACTTTATCGAGAGCTTTTTGGGCTAAGTTCTTCCCACTCTCTTTGGCTCTTGCTTTTACAGCTTCTTTAAAATCTTGACCAGATAAAACATCAGATGCAACACGGGATCCAGTGAGAAGAGCTTCCTTACCAATCGTTTTGCCACTTTTTAATAGAAAAGGGAAAGCAGCTCTAAATAATCGGCGAAATATTCCCCCGAGACCATATCCTTTTTGGAAAGAAATACCTCGATAATGTGGTAAACCAGAACCTGACTGTCCAGCATAATGCTCTTCGAATTTTTTCGTGCAACAAACATATGGTACACTCATCTTGACGGATAATAATAAAATGATCCATAATATGTCGTTTAAAACTATTTATAGTATTTGCCTCATTCGAAAATGTAATATAATTATAATTTTTCCTCGTTCAAATGGTACAAAATCTCCTGAATTTAATCTAAGCTCAACGTTGATGGTTTGAAATGATTGACGAATCAGGGGTAAGTATTGAGGCCTGTCAAAATGACGACTTATTATTTCTCCGTCTTTTCCTTCTACCCTGACAATTCGCAGAAGTGGCGCTTGTACATCACCAACGATTTGTGGTGATACAATATCTGTATAAACATAAAAGAATGGAAATGCAGCGTGTGGATCTGCTACAAATTGACTGTGTGCAGTTCCCGTGATCGTTTCGTTTTCAAACCCTAAAAGTTGTTTCAGACCATCATTGAAAGTGATGGAGAATCCATTTTTTACAGTTATTTTTACTTTCTTTGTTGATTTATTAAAACCTAAATATATTTTGTCATGCAATAAAACATCATTCATTGCTTTTAAAATATCAGTAATGCT
The DNA here is from genome assembly GCA_037975125.1 of Latrodectus hesperus. Taxonomy (NCBI): domain Eukaryota; kingdom Metazoa; phylum Arthropoda; class Arachnida; order Araneae; family Theridiidae; genus Latrodectus; species Latrodectus hesperus. The sequence goes on along the minus strand of CM075851.1, from coordinate 7,342,416 downwards.
CTCATAACTTCCAGGTGGTATAGTTTTCTTTACATTTCGAGTAATATTTCCATCTGGTATACCAAATATAAATGAATTTCTGTTATCATTCACATTGAACCATGTATGAGGATAAATGATTTCCGATAAGCCTACTTCCCATTCTCCGTTTAGATTTATTGGAGTTGGCAACTGTGTTATAAAATTAGAAATTTTATTATTAGGAAAATATTTTAAAGAGCTATCAGAAGGTAGTGTCACATAAAATGACATGATTTAAAATGACTGCTTAAAATATTGTGCTTTCTATTTATACCATTCTGACATGTTTCACCCAAGAATTGAATTTTTCCGGATAACCTAAGAATTTTACAAAGTATTCGGTTGCACCATACCTTTTCCTTTTCTTTATCACTTTTTCTACTGGATAAAAACCCGAATCGGTGACTTTTTGGAGCTCCTGGGAATAAAATGTGCCTTCAATAATTTCACCTGATAAATCTTTTAATTTATAAACAAAAGGATTCCTTGGTATGATTTTATGAATTGTGAAAATTTCTTGTGTCCAATTTTGTTCGTATCCCTTTTCAAATCGCAATTTTTCTTTATTTATGCGAACTGTATCTCCAATTTTTATAACACTCCGTGTATTATATTTTTTCTGATTACCATACAATGTTTGCCATACTTGGGTTTCATTATCATGATTCACTGCAATAGGTTCCATTTTTATACTACGATGCCATGTATTATTATAACTTTGCATTAATTTATCTATTACGTCAATATATCTTTTTGTATTCATTTCTGTGAAATATTTCCACATTTTAGTTTTCAGTGTTCGATTAAACCGCTCTACTACGCTCGCTTTTGTTTGGTTATGAGTCGAAAAGAAATGTATGTTTCTGTCTTTTAAATATTTCTGAACCACTTTGTTTCTGAACTCGACCCCATCGTCAGATTGCAAAATTTTCGGAGTCTTTTCACTAAATATCACTTCCAAGGCTCGTTTCACACTTCGACCTGTTTTATCTTTTAAAGGAATGGCCCAAGCATATTTGGATAAAATATCTATGCAAGTGAGTAAATATTTATAACCATCGTTAAAATTTGCGAGAGATTGCAAATCAGCTAAATCGACTTGAAACTGTTCGTTTAAACCTCCAACAATAACTTTATTTCTTTGAAATTTATGCCTCAAAGGCTTATGTAGAGTATAAGAATCCTTTCTTTGTAACCATTCTTTGATACTTTTTGTTTTTATTCTTCCCTTTAAAGCTCTATGTAAACTATTAATGCCTCCAAAACTCCCTGGAACTTCAGGATCTTTATACAACCGAGCCAAAGTAGCGTCCATTGCATTTGTGTTAACAATCAAGAATGAATATTAATTGTTGAATGTACTTACATTTATACCCATATTTAAAACACTCTGTTTACATGAGATTATACATTTGTTATATGTTTACATTTAATATTTTTACATATAATTTAATACATTTTCATATTATCTAAAAGAAAAAATGATAAACACACACATTTAAATTCTAAGCAATGATATTTTATTTAGCATATTATCAAAATAAATTTGTATACAAAAAAATATTCAATTTTTTTACATATTTTTATCAAATTACATTATTCATTCATTATTTTCGAAGTATTCAAATGCATCTTCTGGACACAAAATATTTCTTACATTTCGAATAATGTTATCTAGACGTAAATTTCTCAGGAAATCAACTGTCACATACATAGAAGGTTTCAAGGCTAAAAATGGTTCATTTTCCCTGAGACTGTGATAAAACGAATCAGCAATTTCTAAAATTTCTAAAGAAAATGCATGCGAATTAAAAGTTTCTACACGGTTAGCCCATAGTTCTTCAGCCAAAAGACATGGTTCTTTTAAACCTTTCTCCTTAAAAATGTCACGCACGGCATTTTCAAGGGTTTCTAACAAATGTTGGGTTCCGAGGCTAACATCAAAGGAACTCGGCAAAGTTTCTTCAATAACGCTGTCAAAAACACAACGATAAGCATCTAAGAAATTCACTGTGCGGAACATGTGATCTAGAACAGCATTTGCAATACTGTTATAATTTCGCAGCATATTATTATATTGCTCTGCAGAAATTGTAAGGGATTTTGAGTTCCATCCTTGTTTCACACGAGTGAATGTAAACACTTTAAAGTCCTTACTTGTAATCTGAATTTCTGATTCAGGAAGGAAAACACTACTTCGTAGATGGTTCTCATTTTGAGGCACAGTTTCTCTATCCATAATTTGTTCAATCCACCACGGTCGAAGAGTAATTCCTTCTGAAGTTGGATAATATTTCATTCCATATTTCTGATACTTTCTAATGTGTACTGTGACAACTCCATGGAAAGTACTGGGAAACACAAAAACGGAGTCTCCTATAGGAAATACATCATCTGGAATCTCATTTTCATAAAATATTCCCGTGGTCTAGAAAAATAAACAAAAATTATAAACTACTCATCTGTATAAACCATATCTCAGAAACATTGAACACTGAGTAACTATAAAATAATTATCTTTCGTTTAAAATAAAAAATAAAACTTACTTTAGATTCTTCTCTCTTGACTTTTTTGTTGCTTTTATCTACATCTAAGTCAGAAGCATTGATAGAAATCTACAAAACAAAATGAAATTTTGAGTTTTAATTATATTTCATAGTAGGATTCACAAAAACATTTAAAATTTGAATATAAATACATGCAAATTAAAACTAACACTTACCGCTTCTGCTGATTCATTTAAAGCACGTTTGTTGTTTGGTGAAGACATGATGTTTGTAAAAATCAAAGGAGTGCAACTTGAAATCCCGTTGAATATATAGAGCCTTTCGAAAGCTTGTAGAACAGCCTAAATAAAACACTTAGACAGGAACTAGAATTATTTTTCAAATCAAGAGCAATGCAGCATTGTGATTGGTCCAGAAACTGTATTCATCCGCCAAGCGTAAGCATATTTCAGTACACAGGTTTTTTCTCCTTGTGTGAACATGGCTCATCACATTGAAACATGTTTAATCTCATATTATGACGTCAAACTACGTCAGTAAGCAGTTTTCTCTGGTTAGAAAACTGGTTTATATTAATTTTACTTAGGTCTAAAAGAAATGTCTGCATAAGATTTACTCGCTTTAACAAGAGTTCGTGGGGTATTCGTTAGCGTACGCAAATCAATACCCCACGAATTCTTTTTGGAGATAGTGAGTTCGGAACCCAGCCTCGACAGTTTTAAATATAAATTTTTTAAAAGAGAAAATGAAGTTCCTTATTTGGTTTATAGATGGCGCCATGAACATAATTTAAGAAGCATCGAAATAAAATGTAATTTAAACTTTAAGTACAACTCAACTCAACGCAAATGAGTTATTACGAGGTAGGCAAGCTATTGACGCCGTTTACCCGCTCACAACAACAAAAAATAATTTTTAAAAGCAGCAGAGACTCAACAACCCAACTCAACTTGAATAAGTTACCATGAGGTAGGTACGCTATTGACGCCGTTTACCCGCTGGCAACATTTAAAATTAATTTTTAAAAACAGTAGGATCCCAACAACTCAACTCTAAAAATAACTACGTTCACTTACACAAGTTAGCACGTGACGTCACAAAACCACGCCCCCTTTGATTGACAGGTAACACCCTCAATGACCCTCGTACTCTTACTCGAATATCGAAAAATTGAGGGATCCGCACACTCTTCCGGAAGGGGCGTGGCTCAAGTGATCCCCTTATCAGTCAGATCCCGCGGATCCCTGATCCCCATGGGCCAGTACTCTCTTTTTATACTACTTACGCTTTTATTTGATTTTTACTAGAAAAGATATCTCTAAAGATGACAAGCCAGAACCTTCTACTTGGTCCTTGTTTCTAATGTGCGAGGACTCATTCACTTTCGGGGACATAATGGTACACACAAACTGGGTACTTCACTACACAAGTTATCCTCAATTCTGCATAACTTTCAGCTTTCGGCCCTACAATGGCTAGTAGTTGGGTGTCAATATACAATAATACTTCCTATGACACGGTGCTCTTCTAAAGTTTTTTCATATTACCCGATTTCATGTCCTTCGTATATTTCTCCTCCAATAGCACGCTGATTCTCCACGTTATAATTCTGTACTGCGAAATTAATTATGATTTGTACAGTCCGCAATCAAAAGAGTGTACGTTTGAAACATTATGTCAATATTGTTCTTACAAAATAAAATAAAATTATATTATTGATCTTTGAACATTTTGCTGAAAAAAATGTCGGTGGAGCGTTATTTCAGTTAGCTTCTACAGCGAATAAACATGTAATAAAACTGTTTTTTTGGAATTATTTATTTTAAATTAACTGTTTTTTAGTTACATTTGTATAAGGTTTTTTGAATTTAAAATGATCTTAATTTGACGATAATGAAACGTACACATTTCGTTCATAATATAGTGTTTTCTAAGTATTCAATTTAAACCCCTTAAACGAGAAAAGTTGAATGAGAATTTTGTGTACATAATACGTTATACGAGCCATACGAGCGCATGTTACGAGAATGCTTGTACAACGTGTCATCCTATAACGCGGAACTAATATATCATGTTATATATATATCATGTTATGTATACTGTCTATGAAAACATATAACTCTGCCTAATATCTTTATACCTAAACAATGCTATTTTAGTAAATTAAAAATACATTTAGACCCATTGATGGGTTACGGCAAAAATGGTACATTAAAATGCTGCTGATTTTGTCAATAGAAAATATACGTATCTACATTTCCCAGTAGTAACAGAATTCATTGTTCATTACTGATTTTAAAGGTTTTAATTCTGTTTCAGCTGAATAAAATCTAAAAGATAAAATGCAAAAAATTATTTCAATAATTGCTATTTTCTTCCTAATAATTTTTGAATATATTTTTTTCCTCTAACGAATCAATACATGTACGCATACAAGTATTGCTTTTGCATTCGTATGTTAGATTATACAGAATAAGAGACATTCTCTATTTGTATAGAATAAGAGAGTATAGAGAGAAAGACTTGAATAAACAAACGAGGAATTTTTTCTTCTTCAATTTTTGAGACTAACATGAAAGGGAATGAAGATTACTTTTTGCATTATAGCCATTTAAATCAATACAAAATTTATATCCTTCAAATATGAACTATTGTCACATTTATAAGAGTTATTTGATATTGAATAATTTACCTTTGTGGTGCATTTTAAAATTAACGAATATAATTAAATAAACATAGATTTTTTAAACTCCTGTTGGTTAATAGTTCATACATGTGTTGCATACCTTATCGTTGCATATAAGTGTTTCACATTTCCTCACTTACTTATTGTGGGAACCACAATTGTATGTGCAAAGTTTCGTAATTATAACTGAATCTTTTCTGTAAATATTATTTAAAAAAAGAGTACGATTGCATATATAAATGTATATATGTTTATGTATCTAACAGAAGTTTACATAGACTCCTTATAGGAGAGTTTTAGTGTTGTTTTAATTTCTACAGGAAAATTAAAACAGGTTAAATAATATTACCTTTATTATTTCTTAAGAAAAAGATATTCTTTATTATTTACCTTCTTAATAAAGGTAATATTATAAGTCATAATAATAAATAATAAAGGTAATATTATTTAAAAAAGTACTTAAAAATGTAATTTTTTAATATTTTATGACATAAATTTAAAAATTAAGTCAAATGTAACATTCAAATTTGTCGAGAATCTAATCAGATATTTTGAGTATTTTATGACGTTGAGTTAAATCATGAAACATTCAATTCCCATTCATAATACTGAATTATGAAATCAATATCATAAATCATATATAACATATTAATATGACACACAATTTATTGAGTGTCAACAGTCTGACCAGGCTCTTGATACATTGCACTGTCAGTGAGTAGAAAAGATAATAATGGGAAAAAAATTCTGTAGATCTAGTATTTGTCTTTAATTGCGGCCAAGGTTGTATGAATATTAAATGATGTCCGTTGCGAAATTTTTTCACTGAAGAATTGCGAATCAAATGTAATAATAACAATAATATACAATTTCATACAAAAGCAACAATAATATACAACCTCAGCGACAACAATCATACAACATCAGATAATGAATGTATTTTGCACGAAAAAGAAGTGAATGTTTTTTAAAGTACTACTGTTTTTCTTTGAGGATTTCATACTAAATATCATTGTACATTTATACTTAACAATGTAAGGTTAATATACAAGGTACTTTTGGAATAAAGTATTATTGAAATAATCGTGACAGAAAAAATATTGATAGTTTCGTATTGTTTTCGAAATAAAAAAAATTGATTCGCAATATTTGAAAAATAAATAAATATTTCTAATAGTTTTTATATATAAAGAAGCGCGTTACCATAAAAATGGTATGAAATATTCAAAATTGCAATAAATGAATAAATAAATAAAAAATTCTTATTATCTGCACGAAAATGAAGTTTGTTGCATGGAAATTTATTATGAATTGGAATATATGTTTGAATCAATCCAATTTATAAAATTATAATATTTCTTTATGTTTTTTTTTACAATATTACATTATAATGAATTATTATAATTTTCATGTACGCAAAATTTTATAATCAGAAATAAATAATTTAAATGTAAACTATGTGAATTTTAACCTATTTTAGCGTTTTAAGCAATTAAAAAATTCTATTTAAAATTCATTCACCATTAAATTTTTTTTAAATTTGAGTACTGAAGTTGGAGTTTCAACAAAAGCAATGAAGGTTTGAAAAGTATACATTAAAATAAAAAAATTTTTGACTTTAAAGAAAAAGAAATTTCTCCTTTCAAAATAAAATTTTTTAAAGATTTGACATCGTATCATAGACAAATCGCTTTAATTATGTAACCAGACATGATCAATAAATAATTGGATTAAAATGATAAAGAATGAATCGTTTGATATAATATATACTTTACGGTATGATAAAATTAATTTAAATGTGCGTTTGAAGTGTAGTGAAATAATTTTTTTATTAGTTTTGTAATTATAACTTCGAATAATAAGTTTTATATGTCTTTAATTAGAAATTGCATTTCATTTTAAATGGAAGTTAATTTAAGAATAGCATTCAATAGTTTAGATGAAAGGTTAGAAACGTTTTTTTTATTTTTATTTTGAAGGTATATTTTAAAATTAGAGAAATTCAGAGGTCAATGATGTGAAGAAAAAATACTTAAAAAGAAAAATAAAGTATGATTCAAATGTTAATCTCTTTATGGTAATACCTGATTTACAAAACATTAAAACAATTGTTATTGTTGTATGGAACTAAAAAAAATTTTTTTTTAAATAAGGATTCTTTATTACTTTATTTTATGATATTTTAATATCAATAAATATTGCAGAAAAGCTAAGACTCACAAAAATGAAATCTGTTTATTAAAAATATTTTGTTAACTATGATTATGTATTTTTTTTGATTTGTAAATAGATTATTAGTGAAAACGAAGGAGTATTATTTTAACGGATTTTTTCTAGAAAAAAAGCTTATGTATTCTGCAGCAAATACTATCACAAAGTAAACAGATTTCTAAATACTGTAATTCCAAATTAGGTATTTCATTCAATATAATTAATTTTTCTATGATTCAAAATCATAATAATTACCATGAATAAATATAGTTATTGATTATTAAACTGAGCAATAATTGGATGCATGAAGAAATAGTCAAAGATTTTTTGCAATCGAACTTCGTGTAGATTATTAAATTATGCTAAAATATTTTGAATATGTCATTTTGTATATTATTGTGTTGACTAGACTGAAATGTCTACTATTAATTGCTATGAAATAAAATTTATAACTGTCTAGAAAGCCATAACTTGGTAAGAATATTACTTCTCCGATTCTCTTAGAAAAAAGAAAGAATTGAAAACTTTTTCGGTAAAAGTGTCTATTGTGATTACAGAGGATTTATTTAGTTCAAGTTTACTAAATAATAAATATTAGTTTAGATTAATGTTAAATATGATATATCTTAAGCTGTATGTTTGAAACATTATAGAATAAGAAGTTAGTGCTTAACTTATATATATATATATATATATATATATATATATATATATATATATATATATATATATATATATATATATATATATATATATATATATATATATATATATATATATATATATATATATATATATATATATATATAAAGCTGACCCAGCCACGCGTTGCAGTGGCTGAGTTTTTAAAATACATTGAATCAATATTTTACTAATTCTTGGGTTCAATCAAATTAATATTTTCTAAAAAAATTTAGAATAGGTTCATTCATAGGAGATTAAAAATAAAACGTTTCACCAAAATTTAATAGTAATAGGTAAAGTATCGAAATTTTGAAATTAAGCACAAATCAACATATACTTTCTGAATTTACATTTTATTCATCTTATATTAAATTATAGTTTGTAATCAGTGACTTACTTATAAAATATACTATATAAATTAAAGACATCTAAAAATAAATTGTTATAAATGAGGTAGATAACATTGACATCGAACTATTATTATTTTAATTTTAAATTATATTAAAACTAAAAATTTTTTCCGCGGCATTATACTGAAATAAAAAAAAATTAAAAGAATTTATTATTTGAATAAATAAATTAGATCAAAATGTTCTACTGAATAAATTAATAATTATCAAATTATAAAATAAAAATAAAAATAATAAAAGGCTATCAAGAAATACTTACATATTTTCGAGGTGGTACGAAAATTAGTAGAGAAAAACAGTAATAAATAAAATTTTATTTTACTATTTATAATATTAAAAATATTCAAACTGAATATTGCACAATAATAACACAATACAAAGTATAATTATGAAAATGATTCACGAAAAATTGTTATAGTATCATCATACATCATGAAAATATATGTAAATTCTATATTTAACCACGCGCTTGCGCATTCACGATAATTTTCTCGAAGATGGTATAATCTAGAAAAATAAACACGTCAGCCATCTACCGAATACCTGTGCAACTTAGATGCTAAACCGCCATCTATTAGGAACTTACAGAACTAACCAAAAAAATAAAATAAAAATTTAGGGTTGTACTACCCCTAACATTTAGGGGGATGAAAAATAGATGTTGGCCGATTCTCATAGATACCGGATAAGCACAAAAAATTTCATCAAAATCGGTCAAGCCGTTTCGGAGGAGTATGGCAACGAAAACTGTGACACGAGAATTTTATATATTATATATATATATATATATATATATATATAATGATAAATGATAACATAGGTAGAACAGTGAACATAATCCAAAAGGATGTCTTTCATTCTGAAGACTACAATATCTCTTAAATATTAGGAGTTTGTTTGGAAAATGTAACTTGTGTTTTTCTGCAATAGAAATACACTAGTAAAATTTCGCGAAGTTTTCGTACAGATTAGCATTATTAGCATTATCTATCATATGTTTTTATATGTACATAAGTTCTTAAAATTTTAATGTTTTAGAAACGTATTCAAAGATGCTATTGTACATACACTTTAAAGTTATAATTTAAATACTTACGTTCTTGATTTAATTGCTGTTTTATTAATGACAACGAAGCCGGTGGTTTCGCTCTCACTCGTCACAGATTCGAACCATGGTCTGAGTAAGATCGACTCATGCCTTCAATGAACCGATAACCTGAGTACTAAGCATGCTTGGGAACTATATTCAGACGGTTTTCGCTTTAGGTTGACCACCTGGTAAACACCCACGAAGGAACCGGTGCTAAACATCCGGACATATGTATTTTGCATTTTGGACATATGTATTCTCATTTTTTGCACACGAGGGCTAATTTGACCGGGACTTACGGCTTAAAGTGGATTCCGAACCACTACAAACATTCATGACCTAGGTGGGATTCGAACCCACGAACTGTTGAACCGAAGTCCAGGTTTCGCATCCATAAGTGAGAACAGGTCTTATGAGAATGATAAATCATTTGTGTTTATATTTAAAATAGAATCCATTTCTAATAGTTATTTCTATACTTTTACACAATAAAATTATAAATATTCGGAACCAACATCCTATAGAAATAAATACGACTATTTTTTATTTGTTAATATAACTCTTTTAAGTTTTTCCCTTTAAATAAATTTTAAATTATAATTGATAAAATAATGAATTAGTCATTTAATCAAGTAATATTGTGGTATACGTTTAATAATAATACATTAACTTTCTTATTTATGTTCTTTATCACTTAACGACATTTTTGTGAGAATTTTTTTGTTTTAGTTGTCATTAAATAAGTTCGGAGTAACAACGCAAAACGATTTAGTATCAATTTCACCATCGTTTCAACTTGATGCAATTTTCAAACTGAAAATTTGGTGCACATTTTTGTAGTTGAAAGTTTTACCAATGAAAATGTTAGTTAAAGAATTTATATAATTAACCAAAATAACTATCTAAATTCTTTAAGCAACAATAAATCTATGCATCAAATTAGCTCAGAACCCCCTTTAGAAAAACTGTTTGTGTTGACATGAATTCCTGATATTAAGAACAATACTTCCCAATTTACTTTCCCAGCTGTTTTTAAGCGATAATTTTTAATTACGTCAGTTAAATACGATGTGACATAAAAATCATTATATTTGTACAATTCGATAGTTCTAATCGTCGAATTTGATAATTCTAAAAACTATCAAATTGATTAAGGATGATTCTGCCGACCAAAATACTGTAATAATGGGAAGAAGCAAACAACAAATTTTAAAAATTTATTATTATTTTTTTTAATTTCTCATTTAAATTATTACTTAAAATTTACAACTTGTGAACTAAATATCAAAATAATATTCCTATTTTTTTTTTCATGGGGTTTTGGACACTATGATATATGCGAAAAATAATCAAGAGGAAAATTCAGCTAATAATATTTAGATTTGGGTAAGTATAAAATTCTTCTGTAAATCATTTTGAAATAAGTCTACAAACCTATATAGTAATGCTCTGACGTGATTCCAATTAACCCAGTAAATTACTCACAAACGTCAAATGCTATAAGTTAAACAGAAAGTATTATAAATCAAATTTCAAAATTTTTTTTGCCTTGGTAACAATAAATAAAAATATAAAAAATAGGTGAATATTTCATTCAAATCTTTTCACGAAATTTTGAAATACCTTTCTAAAAGTTGAACAGAATATAAGAATGCTGCCCTCTATTGGTCATAAATATAAATAAATTTAAATCACGAAAAAAATCTTTACTTTACATACGGGAAACGTGTAATTGCTTACGATTTTATTTTAAATAAAGATTTTTGAATTTTCTTAAAATATGTATTAATGAGGGAAGGAATGAAAATATACTTTAACGTATTTCTATACTTGAAGGTGTAAGTAAATTTTATTATAAGAAAATTTGAAAACCAAAGCATGTTATACTAATTTATTTATAAAAGTAAGAAAATAAAAGGGAGTAATTGGAAACAATTAAAAAAGAAACAAAAATTGTTTATTTAATAATTTTTAAAATTTTATTTCTGGTATCATTTTTATGTTGATAATAATTAACATTACTTTTTATTAGGCTAAATAATTAGGACTGAATTGAAAAAATAAATTTTAAATATTATATTTTTGTAATCAAACTTTAATGATGTTTAATGATTTCTATTTAAAAGTTATATTTCATACTTCACAATATAACTCATACATAAACACTTAACTTCATATTTATTCATATTCATTATTTAAATCCACTTCTGCTAAGTGATTAATATTCTACAATTTTATACATCAAGAAAATAAACTGATAATTACATAATAATAACTATAAGATAACTTTAATTTCATATCTTGAAGAATAAGCTAGATTTTTTATATTTTTTGCGCATTAGAGCTACAAAATAAGAAATATAGCAATAATAAACAGTTTTCTGAATAATACAACTTTATTTGTATTGAAAGTTGCGAACAGATGGCGCCACAACGGTAATATAATTTGTTTTTTAAATTTTAAATAGCTATAGAGAGAGAATTATATACAATATTTTCACTTCAAATTATCTGATCTGAATAGATATTGTGTGTGTGGTGTGATGGTTTAAAAAATAATCGTTTCTATGCATATTTTAAATTTGTCTGAGATGAACATGAATTTGTGAGATTAAATAGAAGGTTTTTAATTTGGAAAAAAAAGGGTTTGCGAAATATCTTTACAAAAAAAAATAAATAAAAAATAAAATACAATGAATAAATAAAATATAAAAATAAACATAGGTTTGTCTGTCGCTCAATGGTCATTTTTTGCACACGAGGGCTAATTAGACCGGGACCTACGTTTTGAAGTGGATTCCGAACCACTACAAACATCCATGCCCATAAAAATAAACATATAAAAATAAAATAAATAAGTAACTGTAGTAGCAATGGACTTCGAGGTATGAATGAGAGTCCTTAACACAACAGTAACACTATAATAATTTGAATTTGGTTTAGAAACATATAGATAATTACAACTAATGCCGTAAATCATGTTGCAGTTATTGGAGATCATGATGTGTTTTTACGAATTGTCATACAAAGCATAAGGTTCTCGTTTTATTTGAAGATAAATTCTTTAAAGGATAAAATTGTAATTTTAGAGTGGCAAGTAAGCTCACTATATTGATTTTAAAAAATTTAGTTGCAACCAACAATTCATGCAATTATAATCGTTTAACCAGTTGAATAAATGAAACAAATGAAATTCCATTATATTAAAAATTTCCTTTCTTTTTACAAATGCTAGACATTTGGTCACTAAGCCATATTGCTTTTCAATACTTAAGAATCCCAAAATTATAATATAGTATAAGCATTTATTCGTCAATACGCTTCCATTTGAAATTAATAGTTTTATTATTATTGAATAAAATATTTTTAATAATTAAAATTGTTCACAAGTAATGAATAGAATTTTTGTATGAAAAAAGTTTATCCAAAAAATTGTCAATTAGAATATAAAAAACTCATCACCATCCCTTGAAAAAATCTTCATTCATAACAAAAATCTTTTTTTGAAAGCTTTCTCATACTAGTAGATTATGCTTAGGCTATTGCAACATTTTTTAGATGCCTATTTTTCATGACAAGAACTTCTAAAACAGCCAACTTGTCGCATTTTGAGCTACGATCAAATGATGTGGGTGACTTCTGAGCTGACATCCACCTCTCCAAATCTTCAAGTCGCATCAGTGAAAGAATAAGATCCTATGAAAGATGAATGTACATTTGCTATCTGACTGCAACTGTCTTCATATAGGCTAGTTCATACAGAGTATATTGAAAACCCACCACCATCGTTAAAAAATCCTCTTTCATTCAAATATCAAATCCACTAACATCCGGATATGACATAACTACGTGAAGATTTAGTGTTCTGTACCCTAAAGTTATCGCATTGGTATCTCTCAATCCACATTATGTATATTTATTTAATTTTGAGAAAAGAAAAAAAAATAAAAAGTGTGGCAAATCAACCTTACAAGAGAAGGACTTAACTTCCAGACTAGTGAGAAAAACGTTTTTCCTCGCCAATTTACTATGGTCTCTCTCCAGTAATGAATCTGTTTATTAATCTTGCAAGTCACCTTTCTGATAATTTGCTCCAAATTTATTACACACGGACAAAAGCTTATGTTTAATTTTATATTTATTAAAGAAAGCAATCATTTCTAGTCATAATATCTAAATTTATTTCGAGCTATTTATAATTCTTCTTCTTAATTGGATTTGACGGCCAAAGCATCTCCGCAAAATGCATTTTGTTCCAAGTTCCAAATTCGAAAAGTTCCATCTCTAGTCTTTGGCAACTGCTCCAAGATGATGGTCATGTGAGTAGACGTTGCAGCACAGGTTGCCCTCGAGTAACGACGCCGAATGAGGACCGGTATTCAGCAGTTACTGCCATAAGAAACAGATGGAGCACAGCATCAGACCTGTCTCGTCAGCTCTCTTCAGCTCTCTTCAGCTACCGGTACGACAGTTTCAAGGCAGACCGGGTACAGTCGCTCAGGGCACATTGATCTATATGCTCTTAGGCCTGTCAGATGTGTTCCACTTACCGCAACTCACTGTCACCTGCGGTTAGCCTGTAGTAGAGAGCTTGAATTGTGGACACCGCAACAGTGGTCTTGTGTGATACTTTCCGACGAGAGTGAAGGCTTAGCTTTCAGTCTGATTCTTGCCGGACTTTCATATGGAGAGGGCCAGGTACCCGTTACCACCAAGAAAACACCACTGAATGATAACGTTACGGTGGTGCAAGATTTCTCGTTTAGGGAGGAATTATTCTGGATTCCAGAACTAACCTGCATGCTTAGAATGTAACCATGACAGGCCACATCTATCGGGATGTCATTCTGGAACAACATGTACGTTTGAAGAAGGCAAATGAAGGAAAAGAAGGCAAATGCCGTTATTTTATTTAATCTTGAATAGGAACTCATCAAATGGATTCCATGGGGACATACTCCATGGAAATAGGATCTTTCTCATTTTTTTCATAATTCCCACAATTTATAAAACATGGCTACATCAGATTCATATAGATAACTAGAACCCTTTTCTAGCACCAGTTATTTGTCGCCAAGGAAAGATAAATGGAATCGTTCATGAGAGCCTGAAACAGTCTAAGTATTTATTGAGTTTGAACAAAAAATATTCTTCTTTTAAAAAAACTTTCAAGCTTTGTGACTATATTTAACAGCATCCTATATAATGATTTAAAGTGTATCATTAATCTCTCTGAAAACGTAAGAAAATATCATTAAAATTATTTCAGTTTTTCATTATAAAATTTGCTTATTAAATTAAAATTGAGGCTAATGTTACATAATTTTTAATTAAAAGATAAACTGAAATTCACTTACACACTTCACTTGTCTTAAAAATATTTCGCAAACTTACAATGTTGAATTTGAATTAATGCCTATTCATTAAAAAAAGTTCCTGTACAATTTCAAAAAATAATTTATTATCTATTTCTTTAAGATATTTGCATAAATTCTGCAGAAAAATTTTAAATACAAAGGTACAAATATTACAAAAATAACCAAAATCAGTGAAAAATAATTCTTTTTATTTTTGTAAATTCCAAACTCTTTCAGTTTGAAATTTCAAAAATGATAAAAACTAAAGTTAAATTATTTGAAATTTTTAATACATTGTTATGAGCTTTAAAACATCCTCTTGCATAGGGAAACAGAAGCATGTAGAAAAAACACACATGGTATTTTACAAAATTTTACAAAATAAGCCACTAACAGCTAAAAATATTTATATTTATTTCTTACTAATAAAATATATTTGCAATAATTAAATGATAAATGTACAGTAAATAAGAATTTTAATATAGTTTATTCTATTTAATTAACATTAGAGTTTTGAAGGTATAGTTATTATTTTCTAATGAGAATTTACATTGACCTTATGAAACAAAAATAAAAAATAACTTTTATATATTTTATTAAAAATTTACAACTTCAAGTTATCTTTCTATTTCATTACATTATGTTATTGATTACTCTAAGTATATGCTCGCTTAAAAATACTATATTCTGATTTCTGGTTTTCAAGAAAAATGTTTGATTAATATTACATTACATGTTTAACTACTAAAAAGATAAAAACTTATGCATTCCCAAAACATTAAAATGTAATATTTATTGCGTATTAATAAAATTTATCAATAAACTAGTTTTTTGATGAATGTGAACAGTTTTTATAATATATAAATGTTTAGAATAAACAAATATTCAGATATTTTAATAAAATTATGATTAAATAAACATTTATATGAAAAAATTGAGAAAATACAAATCACGTAAATGTATTGCAAAAAGTTTCATTCCTGTCTTTCAGTTTTTAGCAAAACGCGTTTTCATTCATATATAACATTTGATAGAAATAATTTTAGTCGAAGTAATTTTATATATTGACTTCTATGTTAATTTACGTAAGTTTGTGTATTTTTATTGCAATTACAAGAGTTTAATTGAAATTTAAATTTGATTATAACTTTTGCATTTTTACATTTTTATTTTGTTTTTCGATTACCAAAATGTAACATTCAATTTTCACAATCATTTTATCCTATTAAATGTGTTGTACTGCAGAAATAAAATCAACATGATATTTTACACAATTTATTTCGTTTCATTTGATCTAAAACTACCATGAATAAATAGTATTTTCTTTTGAACAAATTTTCACTTTACTAAATAAAATAAAATATGTATACATACATTCTCTTCTGGCATTTGAACATAACTTTAATTATTGTATTTAACGATTACAAGAATTAAAGCTATGTTCAAAAAGTATTAATAAAAGTATTTAAAGATTCTTTAAAAAAACAATATGGAAATAGTTTTTTTCGTATACACAATAAAAAATGATTACTGTAACATTCATACAAATGCAAATTTCTTAAACTCATCTTGTCTATGTATTTTGCTATTTTATGGTTATCACCACTTCTCTATCAAAAATAAAATTGTGTAAAAATAAAATAAAACCCTTTCAAAAGTAAAATTGTGTATTTTATGCAATAAAATAATCTTAGAATAATCATGTCTTTTACAAAATTTATTTAAAATTATTCGTTTAAATAATTAATATTTAAACTTAGTACATTTAGATGTCGTTACCCTAACAAAATCAATTAATAATACGTCTCTAAAATTTCTGTGTGTTATAAATATTTATGATGAAAGAGTTTTAATTATTAGAGAGAAAAATTATTTTTATATATAATTAAAGTATGGTATATATATATATATATATATATATATATATATATATATATATATATATATATATATATATATATATATATATATATATAATTCAGAATGACGCAGAAATTGAACTCTAAAATAAAAATTTCACATGTAAAATTATCACACACATCTTGAAGAATACTATGCAAATTACAAAAAACCATTAGATGGGGCCGATAGTACGACCTGTCATATGTGCTCCACTTACCGTAACTCACTGTTGCCTGCGGTTAATCTGGAGTAGAGAGCATGCATTGTGGACAACGCAACAGTGGTCATGTGTGTTGTTTTCCAACGAGTCCAGGTTTACCTTTTAGTCTGATTCTCGCCGGACTTTTATATGGAGAGGGCCAGGTGCCCGTTACCACCAAGAGAACACCATTTAACGACACCGTTATAATGGTGCAAAAATGCTCGTTTGGGGCGGAATTATTCTGGGTACCATAACTAACCTGCATGTTCAGAATATTACCATGACAAGCCACATCTATAATAATGTCATTCTGGAACAACATGTACGTTTGTTTCGGGGCGCCATGGGTGCAGAATTTCTGTTTATGGATGACAGCGCCCGTCCTCACCGTGCAAACATTGTAGACGAATACCTTCTATTGGAGGATATCACCCATATAGATTGTCCAGCATACTCACCGGACTTGAATACAATAGAGCATGTGTGGGACATGCTTGGCCGCGACGATTTGCAGCCTAACAAACTCCTGCCACATATCTACCGGAACTTCGGAGAGCATTACTTGATGAGTGGTGTAATATTCCCCAAGATCAGATCGATAATTTGATACCCAGCATGCCTAGGCGTTGTATGACCTGCACTGCATCGTACGGGGGGCATACTATGTATTTTAACCATCATACCAACCATATCATATTGATTTTTGTAAATTGGTTCTTTTTTAAATTTTCTCCAGGGAGTGAAAATCGCAATTTTTATTAATATTGTCAAACATGTATCATCTTTTTTTGCTTTTCACCTTTTAGTTTAATAAATAGACTTTACAAATAAGTAACATTTGTTTTACTTCTGTCTCTTTCTTTGCATGAAATTGCATTATCCTTAATTTAAGGACACGAGTGTATATTCCACATTCTGTTAGGGATTAGCGAAATTTTCTCGTTGACCACCACTTTGGTGACAGCTGATCTTTAAGAGTAATGATCACAAAGCATAAAGTCACCATATTTAAAAAAATTAAATAAATAAAAAAAATTAAGTTTTAAAAAAATAATGGATTTTTTTAAATGCATTTGATTTTCAAGACAGTTTTTTCTTTGTTGAGAAATTGTTTTATATTCAAACAACGTATAAAACGCTTAGATTGGTACTAGTTACTTTGAGTATTTTTTGAATCTGAGAAAAATTATTAAATCCTAGAAAGAACAATCTCTAATGATGTAAGAGAATATCTTCTGGGGATAAATCCTGCTAATATTCCCTGAAAAAAAGATTCAAGATATTCGTGCTAATAATAATGTTTTTGAATTTAAACATGATTCAAACAAAAAACAGTTAATTGGTTAGGAAATAGTTGTTAAACCATATAAAAGCACATTATTCTTGATCATTTGGAATTTTCCCCATTTAATATAAAGTTCTGAAGGGCATATTTCATTTCCATACTTAAACACGAAGTATGTTGTCTGTTAACGCCTTTTTTGTTGCAAAAATTATTTCTCTCTCTCTATTGGATCATACATAAATACCTAACTTTTTTCTTGAAGTGCCCCATTCTGCTATTATTTTATTATTTATCAGGCCAAGAATTTATGGACCATTAATATCCACTTAGGAATTTTAACTGCAATGATTTCATTTGGGTAGAAAATAGTAACAAAAGATTTTTATTTACCAAAATAAGTTTAAATTTAATTCGAGGTCAAATTTGAAAACATAAAGTTTTGATTAGGAATTTTAACTGCAATGATTTCATTTGGGTAGAAAATAGTTACAAAAGATTTTTATTTACCAAAATAAATTTAAATTTAATTCGAGGTCAAATTTGAAAACATAAAGTTTTGATTTATGTGAACACAGATTATAAGGCTGGAAAGTCTTATCTTAATCATTGACATTTTATTGAATAGTATATTATTTCAAGTTTATGTGTGTTCTGTAAAATAAAGAAAATAAAAATACTATGTCTGGAAATGATTTTATAAATTGCCTTCGCTTACAAATCACATTTGGTATATTCAATTTTCGGCCCTAGAACAAGAAAGACCTTAGACAATAAAAATTATTTATTTAGTAAATGATAATTTGATACAGATCCAATTCACTAAGAAGTATTATAAATTTGGTCAATTGGGGACATCGAATCTTTTATTCGATTTATATAGATAACTTTTTTTTAAATTTAATGGTGGATGAGAGATGTGTCACATACTATTTTATTCAACCATTAAACTACATTAATGTTCATGTAAGAAATAACTTTCCTTTAATGTTTTATTCAGAAAGCAGGATTCACATTCTAAAATGTACATTTTTATTCAACAGTAATATTGTCGTAAGCTTTTTTTAACCAAGAAATATAAAACTGAATTAAATGATTAATTTTACACAGGTTTAAAATTAAATCATGCAATTTTTTTAATAATCACGTTAAAATGATATTGTATAAAAACGTTATGATTGATTGTTTATATTGTTTTCATTTTGTTAGAGACATTTTATTTTGAAAATAAATAGTTCGGTATTTTAGGTTTTATTACTAAATTATTATTAGTATTTTTCCAATTATATTTTCTTAGCAAGTTATTTTTTAATTTTATTTAAAAAATGGTATTTTAAACTAAACTTGATTGGAAGATAAGTTTCATATATGTATGTGAGTTTTAATTAATTGTTACTATATATAGTTTATATCAATAGCGAAGGAAAACACACACTCGCACGTACGAATACACATGCACGTACGCTCGTACACACATGCACGTACGCACGCACACACATGCACGTACGCACACACACATGCACGTACGCACACACACACGCGTACGCACGCACACCGACGTACGCACGTACGCACGCACACACACATATATATAAACTAAACTCTGTGGCACGACAACCCCATGTGGGCTAGGGCCTACAGTGCCCCATCTTTTCTCGAGACCGAGGAGCCCTATAGTGCGAAGCATGTTCCGATTAGGTGGTCATCCTAACGCGAAACCCCAAGTGCTTAGTGAACAAGTGTGCTTGGTACTCAATTTATCGACGCACTGAAGGGATGAAAGGCTGATATATATATATATATATATATATATATATATATATATATATATATATATATATATATATATATATATACGCCGAAATATGAATTATTTCATTCGTTTTTGGTAAAACGTCTTTTAAATATTAACAGTTATGTATAAATAATTTAGTAGAATATATGTATTATCTCCAAAAATATTATGCTTAGAAATTATTTTAATAAAGCTAAAATATTCTTTATGTTTTAGTTTTACGAATAAAATAAAATTGAGTTGAGGACTCACTTCTAATTTGCGTGTGCGCCTCTCCCACTGTGGGTGCTTGAGAGTTTTCCAGACTTTCTCTTTTGCGACTTGTGGATACAACACACTATTCATGAGAACTCATTCTAGGAGCAGTTCCTCATGAATGATCAAAAAGGCTTTTCATGTTATCCTTCAACTGTCATGTTATTCACTGAGAGAGATCAAAGTGTAAAAACACCCAAAGAAGATTCACACGATCTTTTTAATATTAAACGTAACGTAAAAAAAAAAACTTACTCTGAAAAAATGGTCAGTGGCATGACAATTCTCATGGGGTCAAGGCCTTCAGAACTTATATTTGCTTCCTTGACAGAGGGCTCTATTGTGCGAAGAAAATGTCCCGGGTAGATGGTCAGCCTAACGCGGAATCCCCAATGTTTAGATCCCAAGCATGCTTGGTTTTCAGTTTTATCCAAAAACCCATTGAAGGATTGAAAGAAAATTATATTTTAATTAATAGTAAAATATGACTTTTGATTAATTTTCCTTTGTAGTTTACTATAAACTTAAAGCATATTATTATATATATAATTTTATTAACATATACTTTTAATTAGGGGTATTTTAAAACTTAAATGCTTTTTTTATAAATGAATTCATATCACTGTAAATTAATAAATTCTTTTGTTTTATCCAAAAATATAATTGATAGAAGTTAACAGACATTATCCACAGATGCTGTTATTCATAGTTTGCATATTTTAGTCAAATAAATTTTTTAAGAAATAAAAATATGAAAATAAATTTAACATATTTCAACTATTGAAGTATCCTCTTAACTTTAAATAAAAGTTCTTGGGGTTTCCGTTATATTAGTCGGGGTAAAATAAAATTTAAGGAACAATATTTTTTATTTCATTGTTCATTTTCATTTTACTTTAAAAATATATTTTATGAATTTAAATTACATAAACAATAAATTGCAGCACCTATTTCACATATCTTTTAAATCTTGATTGTATTTCATTTCATTACCTAAAATGTAGTCACAAACAATCTCACAGTGACAAAAAAAAAGTGAAATGCAAAACTCATCTAATATGTGAAAAAAATAATGATTGATTTAAAAATAATCATCTTTAATGCAGACCTCTAACATTTCTCCGGAAGTACGAGTTTGTGACGTAAGAAAACCAAAAGGTATGTGATATGCTAAAACAAGGAAGTATTTGACAAATGATTATTGGAAATAATATCAGCAGGGAACAAAATTAGAGATGAGCCTGATTAATTATAAGAATCCATCAATTTATTTTGGAAGTTCTGTAATTTATTACGAATAACTTTCAGGTTCTAAATGAGAGAAATAATAATGACGGCAAAACATCTTTAAATTTTTTACTGTCCAACAAAACTCAGACAGAGATGACAGGACAATTGGAATTAATTTGTTGTATAGGCACTTAGAAATAAAATTTGATTTGTAGACTCTTCTTGGCGATCTTAACACATTTGTGGAAAAAAAGAGTTAAAATAAAAAAAGTCCAAGAAAAATATCTGAAAACTTCAAAATTTACTTGCAGAAATTAAAGTGCAAATAAAGAAAAAAAAGGCTCATTTTCAGGACCATGATGTAAAATGTGATAAGGAAAGTAGATTGAAACATTTATTTGATTAAAAAATAATTAGAGAGCAAAATATATATTTATCCTGAAATGTGTGTGATATAAAGGAAGAAGAATGAGTCACTTTTGCTTGTTTTAGAAATAGAATTTATAATACATTTAATTGCTGTATAGAATCAAATGCGATCATCATTGATTGCATTATAGATGTTACAGCAATTCTATACTAAGGCCTCTTTCAGACTAGACGACTTTTATCGTATGATAAAAAGTCGTCCGATATTCATAGTGAGAAGTTATTAAAAAACCACTTAATAGATTTGTTCTCGATAAAATATCGTTTCTCAGTGTGAAAGAGAGCAGTCTATTGTGTGGTTTTTTAATAACTTTTCACTATAAAATGTCGGACGATTTTTTATCATATGATAAAAGTCGTCTAGTGTGAAAGAGGCCTAAAAGCGAAAACTAAAACGAGTCATGAAAACTGAAATAATGTAAATTATTCATATAAAGAATCGAATCATAATTATGAATGAAAATCCCTAAATTCTTTGATTTCAGAAGCCATAGAGAGTTAACACATTTTGATAAAAGAAAACTTTAAAAAAAAATACAAGACATGCAGTGAATGTGTGACATGCACGAGATCCACAAGACACGCAGTGAATGTGTGACATGCATTAGACCCACTAGCCATGCAGTGAATGTGTGACATGCACTATATCCACAAGACATGCAGTGAATGTGTGACATGCACTTGATTCTCTAGACATGCAGTGAATGTGTGACATGCACTAGATCCACTGGTACATGCAGTGAATGTGTGACATGCACTAGATCCACTGGTCATGCAGTGAATGTGTGACATGCACTATATCCACAAGACATGCAGTGAATGTGTGACATGCACTATATCCACAAGACATGCAGTGAATATGTGTTTATTTGTAATATAAATATGTAGTGAATGGACAGCATTTATTTGTAGTGAAAGTATATTTAGTTGCTGTATTTTTGATTTTGTGAAATGTGTGTGTGATGCTATTTTCAATGACAGGATATATTACTTTTGTATAATTTTGAATTTTTTTACAGTATCAGTATATGCGTACGCACAAGAATTTTGTTTTTGAATATAAGTATAGTATTTATTCAATTATTATTCTGTATTTAAAGAAATATAGTACAATATTTACATAAATAGAAAAGTTCGGAAATCTAAATTTACAAATCATTCAAGAATAATATTTAAATTCTTTCCTTCATTAGAATCTTTGAAATATTGAGAAAAAATTATTTTCTAACCAATTGTGAATTCAATACATACAAAGTATTCGCTAATTTTATTTTTCGTTTCAAATTTATTATTACAAGATAACAGTATCATTGTTCATATTTCTGCAGCTTGTTGATAACATTTCATTCACAAGTAAGCACCCAAGTTTTATAAAGATACCACTGGCAATTAATTAAATTTTGTAGTGTATTTCCTTAAAAATTCATATGATCAACTTTTGTGTGTGTGAATTGTCCTTGAATTTGATAATGAAATTAACTTGGAAAAAAAAAACATACGTCGAGTTCATTCAATAGAATTCATTTAAAAATATAAATGCCAAAAATGGAATTTTTATGCATATATATATAAATATCTAAATCTAATTGACTGAACTCTAATAAATTATGTTTTAATTTTGTTCATTTTTTGTTGAATTATATATATATATATATATATATATATATATATATATATATATATATATATATATATATATATATATATATATATATATATATATATATATATATATATATATATATATATATATATATATATATATATTTAAATAGAGACCTTGTTGTTTTCCTCTTTTATTTTCGATAGGTAAGTAGAAAATGATCGTTAAAAATTTCCTGCAGTTTTATTCTTTCCTTAATCATACATATGGATTCGGAGGATAGTTAAAAGAATATAAATTGTATAAATCTCTTGTCAGATAAATATTTTTCATTCCCGGAATATTTTCTCTTATTCGAACTTGACTTATAAATGTATTGAAACACTTATAAATGTACAGAAAAATTGTCATTATTATTGATCATAATATTTTTTCTCGCCTTTATATTTATTTTAACCTAATATGTACAAATCAACTATTCTCCAAAATATTTTTAATCAATAACATTCGATTAAGGCAATATATCTGGAACTTTTCTGATTTATCGATGAACATTTCTTTTTCAACACTAGATGGCAGCACAGCATTCACTTCTGACGCTTTCCTGCACGCAAATCCCGATGCTCTTCAGGAAACTGCGTACGCAACTTTTCCCGTGATTGATGTTCCACTACCGGCGTTTCACAGAAAGGCGATTGATAAATGTTGCGTCTTTTCATAGTCAGCAACGATGCCACCATAATTTTTATTTTCCTCCGAATATTTCGATGCTTCTTTATACACATTTGGCGTGGCATCAGCCTGCAACCAAGCTATAGGAAAACCATTTCGCCCCAATGTCATTTGCCATTACTGCTAAAGGAAAAAAAAAAATTACGCATTCGAATTTTACTTAGATAAAAAAAATTGTTACTACGCCGAATTTCTCGCTCCTGATATAAGATTTGTTATTGCTCTTATTGTAAAAAGACGCTAGAGTAAAAGAGAATTGAACCAGAAAGAAATAAACTGGAATATTGGCAATTTTCGGGTTTTATTGTGGATAATTTTTTCTATAACAATTCTATACTTGCTATTCATTGTCTGATTTATGGAAAATATGCTATTTTTTTATCTGAATATAAGAAACTATTCTTTAATGTTTTTCACAATAGCATTCTTTTATTTATTTTTTATAATGAACATTATTTACTAGATGCCATAAATTACAGAATTTTTTTACTTGCATGGTATTATTCTCAGAGAGAGTTGGAACATTGTATATCTCATAAAAATTATTCGTTTTATTTTGAAGAAAAATTCCAGATTCTCTCTGTTTATTTATAAAATAAACGAAATTCTGTGGATTTTTTTATCGGAGCGCATTTAGCTTGATCCATATTTAAGCTTATTTAAATCTGAGATAAAGACTTCCTTCAAACTTTACCATTCTAAAAAAGGAAAACTTATTTATCATTTTTTCAGATATTAAAGTTCTGATTCAATTCTCATAAAATAATTCTGTATAAATTACAGAACAATGGTGTATTTTAATGTGTTTAGAAAATATAGGAACCCGTTTCTTGATAATTTAACAAAACAATATGGCTCAGTTTTATATTTAGAAATCTTTTGGAAGATATGAAAGCAACTTTAGATCTGATTAGAATTAGTGATGATGAATTCATAAATATTTATGATCTTCAGAATTGTGTTTTTAAACTTTAATAAACAAGACAAAAATCAATTAGTGTCTTAGATTCCCCTGATATTTTATTCTATGAAGAACAGAATATTTATTGAAATATAATCATTGTGAATCTTTGACAGTAATGTTAGGTTTTTTAATATTATTCTTAAGAATAATTGTGTTAATTTGGATTGTCCTCAGCAAAAAATAATTAAAAACTGTGAAATCGAGATAATAAAAAGTAGCTGAATTTAATGAGGGTCTAGTTCAATGTTTCTTAACCGCGGACTGGCAAATATCCAGCTATTTGCTTAAATCCAAAGTGTCATCGGCCAACAACCGATATTAAACCAGCACTTACATTACAATATTAATAGTTTACTAGAAAATAACATCATCAATGATGAAAAATATAACAGACTGACAACTATGTACCTCTAATCGCTTTTCATAAATTGCCGTGCACTTAGTACACCAGTGTATTCCCGTCTGCTTTGAGTATCCCTGATTACCTGAATAACTATCTTAATAATTTATAAAAGTATTTTAATTCTCTAATTATTCTTTAAAAATTATTTTTGTCTTTATGATTTATTTATGTGAAAAAATTGTACCAATGAGTTGAATTATTAAACTTACCGATTCGCGAGAACTTTATCGAAATATTTTACCGATCATTGGAGTAACTCCAGTTGAGATACATTGGTCTATCTAGTGAATGCATCAGTCCAGTCTTGACCAGTGACAGATCGGTAATGTGACTGATAAGTTATGTGACATGTGATTAATTTAATAGTAATGTTAATACCTGGCCTATTTGGTTAAGATGTTGTTCTCCTTATCAGAAAGTAGAGTGGATTCGCATTCCAGCTTAACCGAATATCCGTCGTGCTCATTGAAGGCTGCTGGGGACGATAAGGGTCACAATCGTCATAGTCGCAATGTCCTCAAAGGGAAATAATACCTCTGACTGGCAGGTTAAATATTAGTGTTTTCTACTTGGTCTCTGATTCTAAATTATGGAGACTCTCACCCTGTTGCTTCCACCTAATCGGGTAGAGCTAAATTCTAGCTAGGAACAGGGAAGTATGCTGGTGCAACAACAATGTTTTTACCACGAACATAACTGAAATTACATATAAATAAACTCTAATCTAGAATTATTCGCAAAACTGAAGAAGAACACATTTAAACAAAACAAGTAGTATGTCACTGTCGTAAAAAAAATCACACAAGCATTTAACTATTTGTCAGATTGATCAGGGAGCATTTAAGCGCAGAAAATGTCTGTAATTTACGTGTATCTCTCACTTTTGGACACTTTTATTAGGTAAGGAATATAAAGTTACAACTTTATACTCACGAGTTCCCGTGGTTCATTAGCTTCACGCTGCTTTCAGTTAAGTTCTGCAAAGTGAAGCAGCATTTTCTTGGGCTGGCACTGACTGGTAGGGTGACCCCATTCTACCTCACTGGGTTACTGGCGTTCCGTGAGTTGCTGGCATGTTCACGATACTCCTCCTTCCAGTATGACGTGGACATATAGATTTGTAATATATACATTGATGGTCACTCAAAATAAATAACCGAAAAACACCAGAAATATCACAGCAAAATTCCATTGGTACATGAAACAAAATTTATTTGATAAAGATCCAACGATGGATATTACAGATCTTCCAAAGTGAATTATGGCAAAATGAGTAGTTAGTGCAGCTGCCATTCTTAGCTGTAACCGCTACCACATGCTTTCGGTATAGAATCAAAGAAGCTTTGGATAAATCCTTGGAACAGATAGGAAGCTTTTGGAGCTCTATACTCAAATGCTTGTAGCTCACATTGAAAATCTTTGGAATATAGCGCTCCACGTGGTTTCTACACGTAGCCGAAGTTGACCTGGTGTATCCGGAATCAGTTACTTGGCAATCACGGACCACACGCTCTATTATTCTTGATCTGGGTGTGCCATACATCATTGCAGTGCGCAAAAAATGCTTGTAACCGCATACAGTAGAGCAATGAACTAGGTGTTGTTGTTCCCTTCTGCAGAGCTTCATCGGCTCGGTAACTTCACTCCGCTTCCCGTACAAATCAGCTAAGTGGGACATCATTTGCCAAGGGCAGTGATTGGGAGGTTGACCACGTTCACTCTCTCTCTGGGTTGCTGGAGCTCTGTGGGTCGGGGATGTCCAAAGTCTTTTCGCTGGAGTTGATGGGGAGAGGAGTATGTCCAGCTCAGGTGTGACTTCGTCTCCTCACCGTGGTTCACAATTACGAGGCCCTTGGTGATGGACGAGCATTCCAAATCCGGTAACCTTAAAGAACAGTCCGGTGCTGACTTACATCGCTATGTATGTACCTCCTACTCACGGTGAAATAAAATATTATAGAGTTATACTAAAATGAAGAAAGCACTACATAAGGCATACAATATTGAAACATGCTATTTAATGCGTGTTTAATTAAAGAAACTTCCATTCTTTTCAAATCATACCCATATAAGTATAAATATTAATTATTTAATTTTTATATTAATTAGAAAATATTAACAAAATGGAATGTTCAAATATGGAAAGGGGAAAAGTAAAGTATGTATCTATAATAATGAAAACTACTTTCGTTTATATCTAAAATTCTATATTATATCCTTACTGTTATAAAAAAATAGTATTATATTATCGCCAAAATATATTAATAATTAACTGTAACAGTTACTGCTTATTAATTATTATTGATTAAACCAATAATTTAAATAAATACCATCAATTTCTGTGAAACAAATGGTTGTACGTTTTCCTTAAGCTCGGGAAATAGTTTATTAAAAAACATGTAAAGCTTTATTTTCTTAAGAATTTCTTAAATCCCTGAGGATAAAAAACGGAACTTTTTACAGTTAAGAGTTCATTTGGCCTCTCATTTACTTAATAATGATTCCAGCTTAACGGGCATAGAAAAGAGCAATGGGAATCATTAAAGGGAAAAAGGCTTAAAAAAATCCCTAAAATCTCCCTTAGTGACTTGTCACTGAAAATACAGTCCGAGCAAAGCATAGTTTTACCTAAATTAGACTATTTTTTTACTCGCTCCGTTCAACTCTTAAGTTTCATTACGATCTCGTGCAAGAAAAACTAGTTAAAAAGGGAACTTTTTTCCCCTCCTTCTCCTTTAATAGATTAAAAAGAAAAAAATTCTTAATTTTTTGTCGCCAGATGTTTTTAGTCATTTCAGTAAATAGTCGAAGAAAAAATATTGAAGCGATTATGTCGAGATGGTTTACGTGCATTGCTAACTTCCAATGCAAATAAGAGAAATAAAAGCTGTTATCACGGCATTCAAACAATTTGCAAATCCTTAATACTTAGCCATTTATTTCTTTTCCTTCCTTCATCTAAATTCTTAAGGGATTTTTCTTATTGAGATTCTTGCTTTTCCAAGTTTTGGATAGCCGCCATTTTTATTCTAGATGTATCGATTATTTGGAGATGTTTTATACTCTTTCCATTTTAACGTTCAATTTTAGTTTTCTTCACAGAAATTTTGAAGACATTTTCTTGGCGAATTCCGAATTCCATTGCTTTTTTTATCAAGTAAATGCCATGTTTCAATTCTAAATGACTTCATTTAACATAAACCTGGTATAGAAGCAAAAACAATTCAGATAAAGCAAAGTTGCAAAATTTTTTTTTACGTTAATTTTCAAAAGGATGATAAAATTATAAATTTTACTCAATGAGAGATACATTAAATATTTAAATTTAATCTTTTCTTAATATCGAAAAGATATTTGTAGTTGCTAGTTTCTCTACCTTAAATTATTTGCTACATCTATATTTGAATGATTTGAAAATTATATAGTTTATTGTTAATATATTTTTTCATACATATTTTTGCTAGAAACAATGTATCAAAACTATTTTGAGCTATCATTGAAATTGTTATTGCTAAGTAGTTATTTTTATCCGATTTTAATATTTTCTGATTCTATTCGAATATAATTATTAATCTATATTTCAATTCAATTCAGTTGTATCTTAGTTTGCTTTTATTTAATTCTTATTCCGTTTCATTTTAAATAATTATTTTCAAATCGATGGACTTCAGTTTGAAGAGTTAATGACAATAATGTTGGTAAAATTGTAGTTTCAGGATACTCAAATCAGCTTGTGATTTTAGAGATTAAAACCAAGTTTTTTTAGTTAAATATTAGAAACTTAGAAACATTAGTGTTGTTAAGCGACTAGAGGTTGATACTGCAGCTTTCATTTTGCTTTTAAGTTAATGTGATTGAGTGATTGCTTGCTAAGAAGCCAGGTGGTAGTGTTTCGTACTCACAAGCCACTGGTCCGAGGTTCAATCCTATGGCTGAAGAAGGTCAATCCCTTCAATTGATCTATAAAAAGTGAGTACCAAGCATGCTTGGGAAATAAAAACTGGGGGTTTCGTGGCTCATGGCTCTAGTCTCAGGAAAACAGGTATAGTTTCGTAGTAAAAGTACAGGTATAGTAAAGATACAGAAGCTTTGATTTGATATTGATTTCAGAGATTATGGATCACACTTCAAGACGTCAAGCAGCATCAGCCTGTGACATCTCCATCATCCGACCACCCACCGCATTGAAGAATCGGACAAACGACTTCTCTCTGTCATTGCGGGACCCCCTGACTATTGTCAACAAACCTACTGATTATTATTAACGAGCCAACTACTAACGAGCCTACTAACAAAAGTTATGCATATAATTACGAAAGCCTGATATTAAAATATTTTTCACTCATTTATATCTGTTCTTATCTATAAAAAAAGTGATAGTTAGCATTTTTACACAAATTTAAATAAATTCATTTTTATCATTTATATAAACTATAAGTTTTTGCTATTAGCATCAATTTTTATTTATTTATTTTACGGTGTGAGCTTTAGAAAAAATGTTGTTACACAACTATTGGAAACCAGTGTATATATATTAAAGCAGAGAGAAAGTTAAAGAGGTGTCTTCAAACAATTATTTTGACATTTTTAAAGAACTATACCAGAAATATTAAAATCTTATGCTCAAATGAATGTTTAACTTCATAAACAAATTAAAAGAAAAAATCTATATGTTAAATATTAGTAAAATGTCTGGTGTCAGATAAAAATAAACAAAAAGTCTGGACTAATTTTATTACTTTTCCTTAAGCGTAAATTTTTTTTTTTTGAAAAATGAAATAAAAAAGAATAGTTATATAAGTAAAGAGACATGCTTGAAAATTGTCTGCTGCTATGAACAAAGACATAAATCATACAAGCGATGGCTAGACAATTATTTTGACGTTAAGTGATTTTTGACTATATAGGCTGTTTTAGGTACTATATTGATTATTGAGGCTATATTACGAAAGTAATCTTACAAGGTAAATCTCAAATAGAATATTTAATTGCACTGAAATCTTTAATAAAGTAATAATCAAGGAGTTTTCTCCGAAAGCATTATATACATTGACTTTGTGCTTTTTCAAATACCAAATAATTAACACTGCTTTAGAGCAGCCACAGAGGGTTTTTACTAGTTCTAGCTCAAATGTCAACACTGATTGCATGAACATATTTCTTGAGCAGATGTCGCAATATCTAGAAAAACTAGTAGCTTTGTAGAAATTTCATTCTATTGCATCATAACACTTATAGCTACAGATACTTGCATGAATAATATTAATACTTATAATAAATTATTTTATAGTGTGTTATAGTTAATAATTATAACTAAGAGATTTTACCAAAATCACTATACAAAGTAACTTTACAGAAATACCGTTTCTTTGTATTGTATTGAAACACTTATAGAGCTATAACTATTTGTATAAAATAACTGAACAATACTTATAAGTATTTGTATAAAATAATAACAAATTAGTAAATCACAGATTTCAATTATATTCAAATATCGTAAAAACATAAGCAAAAAATTAGTTCGATTTTTCTATGAAAATTATTATAATTTCTTTGAAGATGTTAAAAAAATGTTATACTGAGGATTTTCACAATATTATTAGATTTTAGTAAATTGTATTCGATATAAAATTTATAAAAATAGCTATAAATTACAATAAAAAAACATAATTTATGTATACAAAGCTGAAAAGTGTAAATCCCCATAGTTATTTACAACAAAAATTCAACTTAAGTAATTATTTGAGTATTTTGCCAGTTTGATAGAAATGTTTAACATGATAGAGTACAATAAATAAAGGCTCAATTTCAGTGACACCTGCAACGATATCCTTAAAAAGAGAAAGCCAAAAATATCCAAGTTCTAGAATGATTGGAGATACTCACCGAGTATAGGAGCTAGTTTAAAATTGAAACAGAATCTACACACCTATAAGCTGGGCTTGAACAAATGAGGAGTGTAAAGTGGCATACACTTCATGGAATTCAATGAATTATTAAGTTTGAGATTGCATCTGAAAAAATTGAAAATTTCAGTAGGTAATACACTTACTTTTAAATTATCAACTTGTGCACAGTTATTATTTTTTTTCTTGCAGTCATATATTCTAATATATATTTAAAAAAAAACCCTAAAATTTTTTTATCATTTATTTAGAATGTCAATGAAATCATTCTCAATTATATATATATATATATATATATATATATATATATATATATATATATATATATATATATATATATAAAAAACAGCAAAATTACTTGAGATGAAATACATCATAGCAGATACAAATGGTAAATTAACTGATTTTTAAATATGCTTCGTAGATGTGTGAATGTCTAGTGTGTTCTTGGAAACATTCTTTTCAGAGGATAGATTTATTTTGAAGATGATTGGAGGGGGGCTGATGAACGAAGCTCAGATTGTTATGACGAACGGGCAGCCAAATGATTAGCGCTTAAAAATTTGGTTCACCAGTTTGTGTGTTCACATCCCATTTTTGGGTTTGGATGGTTGTAGTAATTCGGATTTTACTTTAAGCTGTAAGTCACACAGACTTGTACATACAAAGTAACAATAGAAATATCAACAAATGGTGTCATTCATCATCCTTTATTGATTTAAAACTGTAATGAATGACTCTCTGTTGACTTCTAGAATGACTTATTAAAAAGAAATAAGCTTTTGAATCTGCTCTCAAAAATATGTTCATATATGAAAGTATGAAAAATAGGAGAATTTTTAGCTGAAGGATTATTCTATGATCTACGGCTTAAAAAAATCACGTTAGACTGGCTTGGTTGAGGCTATCTCTCATTATTGGAAAGTAATGAGTTCGAATAAAAAAACGCTGATCTGCCGAATTCAAGATGGCACTCTCACTAAGTTATCCACTATATACAGGTTTTATAATGTAAACTATATCGTGGTCGCGATGCTATCCGACAAATATATATATATATATATATATATATATATATATATATATATATATATATATATATATATATATATATATATATATATATATAGTCAGTATGGTATATATTGACGGTTGGATTGACATTTCTTTGGTTGGCAGGCCAAATCTGGGTGACTTCTCCTTACTCTTAAATTGTGAGAACCCACTTCCATGGCCAATATGGCACTTTCACTGGATGCCACATTATATAAAGTTGCTCTCACTTCCACTTCTTGTAGTGCTGAAAGGTAAAAATCTTGGTAATGGAAACAATTTACAATTTAAAAATTAGATGATGTTTTAGAATTTTGTAAGAAATGTGGTGTATATATATATATATATATATATATATATATATATATATATATATATATATATATATATATATATATATATATATCTTCTTCTTCTTCACAAGCTCAACAGCCTATTGCAGGCCAAGGCTGACTCGCTGATACATATAACCTAAATATGATGACAAAAATCTTATTTAAATACGTAGTTACCAGTTTTTTGTACTGCTTTGTTTCTTATAATTTCAAAGGTATATTTGGGCACACCATTATAGGATAGGTTTTTGT
Organism: Latrodectus hesperus; assembly: GCA_037975125.1. Lineage (NCBI taxonomy): Eukaryota > Metazoa > Arthropoda > Arachnida > Araneae > Theridiidae > Latrodectus > Latrodectus hesperus. The sequence continues at coordinate 7,309,106 of CM075851.1, read as the reverse complement.
GATAGGAGTAGTAGTAGTCATGTACGATAGGATAGAAGTGAATAGTTATCTTAGTGAGTAATTCTAGTTTTTGCCAACACATTTTAAAACTTGAAAAACGTCAAAAAGCTGAAATAAATTTGATTGGTCAAATATTATTCGATTTTTCGCTCCGTCTTATATAAGAATCTAAAAGAAGGAAGAGAAAAATAGTAGGGGGTTCCCCTCTTTATTTCCCTTCTGGACTTATCATGGACATGGAAACGGCTAAATCTACTGGACAGGCCGCCTTCAAGGCTACTCAAAAAATCATGTTGGAAAGGCTTTTTGCTAGACTAGACGAAGTTTGTAATATGCTAAATGACATAACCAACTCAGATGAATTCTCCAATGAAGATAAGGAAGCAGTACGTGGAAAAATTAACAATTTCGCAAAGCACATCACTCGTGAAACTACTACCAAAACCATTCATTCTTCAGTGGAAGATACAGCTATGGATGCTAGTAACATTGAAATGGACGAAGTTATACATAAAGACATCCCTGTTGGAAATAAATTTGAGATTCTTAACCAACAAGAAAACATGGAAACTACTAAAACCACTAGCACCAAAAGAACCAGGAAAAATCACGAAGAACAACAACCTCCTAGTAAAACGAAGAAAACTACTAAAAAAGACTCTGCAGCAGATGCAAAAACAAAGAAAGTTCTCAATACAGACAACAACAACCAGATACAACAAGATATCCCTCCTACGGATGCTCAACCCCAGGCAGAAAACCACGAAAACACCAATCCTTCGATTCTTGCCACACCATCAAGAAAAATCCCTCCCATTGTTATTAGAGATAACAAATTCTCTTGGAAAACACTGGACAAACTATTCTTAGACGAAAAACTCTCAGGATACACAGCAAAATCATCTAGCTATGAACTCAAAATAAAATTTTCTGATGCTGAATCACACCGTACTGCTATACAAATCCTAGAAAAAATAGGAGCTGGATACCACACTTATCTCCTCCCTGAAGAGAAACCACTCAAAGTGGTCATCAGAGATCTTCCTCACGATACGGAAATTGCAGACATTACTGACAGTCTCATTGAAGATGGGTTCACAATTAGCTCCATAACACAAATGACACGAAGACGCAACGGGGAAACTCAAAAACTTCCTCTATTTTTAATCACCATGCCCAAAACCAATAGAGCAAAAGAAATTTACCAAATTCAATATATTGGAAGAGTTAAAGTCCGTATTGAAGAGTATAGAAACAGAGGAGGCCCTACTCAATGTCATAGGTGCCAGAAACTACATCACTCTCAAAGCCTTTGCAAGCATGAGCCGAAATGCGTTAAATGCGGGGACAATCATCTTTCATACCTCTGCAAGAAGAGCAAGGACCTACCAGCAAAATGCGCAAACTGCCAGGGAGATCACCCTGCCAATTTCCGCGGATGCAAAACTTTCATCGAGGCCACCAAAATTAAAAACCAGGACAACCCCACCATCCGTATCTCCAAAGGAGTGGTCATAGAAAACAAATCTTACGCCCAGGCTGCAAGCTCTAACACCATACAAGAAGCTAAAAATATCTTAGATCAACTCAAACTTATAGTAAATTACATTCAAAAATCTGGAATTGTGGAAGCAATAAACCAGCAAAATAGTCAAAATTCACAGACCAATAATGTATAACATCAACAACAAAATCGAATTACTTCAAATTTGTAACTGGAATGCGAATGGACTTGTAAATAATTTTGATGAACTTAAAAATTTTCTAACTAACAACGACATTGACATATGTGCAGTTACGGAAACTCACTCTAATGGCAGTCGCTCATACAACATCAGCAATTACAAAGCCTACACAACTAATAGACTTCACTACAGAGGAGGTGGAGTGATACTCTATGTCAAAAGAGCCATTCCTTCAACTCTCTATAGCAGTAAAAACGACGAGGGATACGAAGAAGTTTCTGTTATAACTGAACTCTCTGATCGCCACACCATCAAATTCTCAGCAGTATATAATCCTCCTGATAGAACTTTCTCTGAAAAAGACATTCAACATCTTTTCTCTGGAAACTACACCACTATTGCCTTAGGAGATTTTAACAGCAAACACAGACACTGGGGCTGCAGAGCAACTAATAAGAACGGTAAACATCTAGCGGATATCCTTGACAAAAATAACATCAAAATTATCACTCCCATGGAACCATCCTACTATCCAGTTTTCCAAGCCCAAATCCCTGATATCCTGGACATTATATTAACTAACTCCAACTTTAGCATAGCATCTGATGTCTATAACGATCTAAGTTCTGACCATCTTCCAGTCATTTCCACCTTAAATATTTGCAAAAATAATTCTCCCACGACCATCAAAAGAACCAATTGGAATCTCTACCACAACATTCTTCAAACTAGAAAATTAACTCCCCTCAACATCAACAATACACTTGACATAGAAATGGCCATCCAATCCCTAAATCTCACTCTCACATCAGCATTAAATGAAGCTACTGAGGAAATCAAATACATCAATAACTTCCACAAAATCCCATCTGAAATAAGAGACATCATCAAAACAAGAAACCGTATAAGAAAAAAGTACAGAAAAACTCTCAACCCAGTCTATAAAACAGCCATAAATAGTCTCAATCGTCTAATTAGAGATAAATGTAGTCATCATAAAAACAAGCAATGGGAAGACAAACTTAAAACCTTAAACGCAGATGACAACTCTATCTGGAAGCTTGCCAGAAACCTGAAGAACAAGACTCCAACCTGCAAACCTCTGCATGGAGAAAGGGGACTGGTGTACACCGACCAGGAAAAAGCTGAAGCCTTTGCGGATAGCATGGAAAGACAATTCAAACTTAACTTCTCCCACACAGACACTGACTTTGAAGATACAATCAATAACATCTATAAGAGGATCAACAGCAAAAATGTCACTGACCCGGGTATCGAACCCACAACCATTGAAGAAATTCGCTCCATCATTAAACACCTTAATATAAGAAAATCTCCAGGTAAGGACAAAATTACTAACAAAATGATTAAATCCTCATCTGAAAATATCATCTCTCAACTTAATATCATCTTTAATTCTTGTTTAAAACTTAACTACTTCCCTCACATCTGGAAAGAAGCTGTTGTTATTATGATTCCAAAACCTAACAAAGATCTTGTGATGCCTTGCAACTACCGGCCTATTAGTCTCCTTTCTTCTCTTGGGAAAATCTTCGAAAAAATTATTTACAACAGACTTCAAAAATATATGACTAAACTTCCTAACGAACAATATGGCTTCCGGAAAGGACTCTGTACTACAAAACAATTATTACGCATTATAGAATTTATCAGCAGAGGGCTTAAAAACAAAGAAAATTCTGCCTTTGTTATGCTAGATGTCTCCAAGGCATTTGACAGACTTTGGCATGAGGGATTAATTTATAAAATCAAAAATCTTCAATTTAATGAAAATATCATACTTCTTATTAAAAATTATCTTAAAAACAGATCTTTCAACATTAAACATAATCAAAGTATTTCTTCTACAAGATTCATTGAAGCTGGGGTCCCACAAGGCAGTATCCTCGGCCCAATACTTTATTTATTCTATACAGTGGATTTTCCTGTCAATAGACTTGATTATAATAGCATAACAGCCTACTACGCGGACGATACTGGCATCATAACTAAATCAAAATCTATTGAACTTGCTATCCGCAAACTTCAGAACAAAATCAACGATGTCGAAGATTGGTGCTCCACCTGGAATATTGAAATCAACACAAATAAATCTAATCTACTTATTATCAAAAAACCCAGCACAAGAAGCAACAGAAAATCAGATCTCACCATGTTTGGCAATAAAATTCCAATTGTTAAAAATGCTAACTACTTAGGACTCACCATCAACCAGCACTTAAATTGGAAGCCTCATATTAAAAATGTCATCAATAAAGCAACTGGAATGCTGAGGAAATTACGACCTATAATGGGATATTATAGCAAAACAAACACCAAAATGAAAAAACTGCTTTACACTTCTATGATTCTTCCAATCCTAACATATGCCTCTCCTGCTTGGTGTACGATTAATAAAACCACTATGAAATTGCTTAACAACTTCCAAAATAAAACTATTAGAAACATGCTCGGGGCCCCAAGATACATTAAAAATTCTTCTATTAGAAAAGATCTTAGAATGGACACTATGGAGCAACATATTGCTAAATGTAATATAAGATTTTTCAATAAAGCTGAAAACTGCTCTACAGCAAGCTTCAACGAAATTTTTAACTGTACAAACTCAAGTGATGATGTCAAATTAAGGCCAATTGCTGCCCACTATCTCAGCGATGCTATCATGTCTAGTCTTTCAAAAGCCAATCCCAGCTAATTCACTTTGTAAATACTTTGTAAATATTTTATTCCACTTTTTAGTATTATATTCCTACTTTTGAACTGTAAATTTTCTGTATATACTTCATGTTTCACTTATTTTCTAGTGTTTTTTGTACTCTTTCCTATTTAACCCAGATATTTAATCCAGATTTTTACTATTTTCAATTTTATTTCTCACTTATATCATGACTTGATATTTCTCACTTATATCATGATTATGATATATTCGTCTATTAAATCTTTCCTGTAAAACTTTGACTTGAAACAACAACTGTCCACACTCGTCAAAACCTTTAAAGCTCTTATGAACGCTATCACGTGATGAACAGACGCGGAAAAAAAATTGCATACGCATACTTCTTCTTACTATATCCCGCACTCATTCTAATTTTCCATATTTTGCTTCCTTTCATTTTGTGGTTGCTATGGGTGATAGTGTTATCCGTCCTTAGCAATTGTCCAGCAGTGTATTAATATTTATTTATTTTATAAAATTTTACCTTACATATTACTATTATTGTGTTTAAATAATTTTATTATCAATACTTTTACTTTTATTTTATAAGCCGTGGTAACCTAGTGCTTAGGGCATCGGCCTTCCGTCCAGAAGAGCGGAGTTCGATTCCCAATTCCGCCAAAGAACCTCCCAGTACATGCGAATTACGTGCTTGTTAAATCTGCGGAATCGAAAGTCCACCTCACTGCTGTGACCAGTCTGTTTTACGCATTTCTGATGTTATTCTGTGGCTTCGCCAATTAATTAACTCCTTAACGAATTTCGTGTGGTCGGTCGATGAGCAGTTATCATGGGTGTAATGGTCTGGTGAGAATTTCCTCAACCTCCAGATCAATGTGATAATTAAGGGTGTTGATCCTCTGGTGGTGCCATCTATCGGAGGAGTTTAGAGCAAATTACTTTCATCTTCGTGGTGCTCTGGTTAAACGAAAGACACACCCTACTGATTTAAATTTGCATAGGCAATAGCATAACAAGTTTGGCTTGTCCAAGTGTCATAAGTAACAATATATTTTATAAGTACTTACTTTTTTATTATGCAAGTAATTAAAAATTAAGTTTGCAAAATTAGCATTTTAACGAAACTATGACGTGACTCCTATTCTGATTTAGGATTCGCAGACGAAACAAGCTCTGAAAATGTATCAAAGTTAATAAATTGGAAGCACATATTTTGATTGTAACGGGCAGCAAAACTTACTAACAAAGGATATAATCCAGGCACCTATCATAACAACTTGAAGTTGTAATTCCCAGAATATCACTCCTTTGGCCGACCGATTGTAATCTACATTGAAGATATTGTTTCCCGTCGAGAGTCTGCACTTAGCAAGGGGACAATTCAATTCTGTAGTCGAATTATTCAATCTGGATTTCGAAGACATGAGGACTCAGTTGCAAATCGTCTGAGGCCTGTCTAATGACTGGAATTAAACATCGTAGTTCTCCTGTTGTCTGTTTTGGAAGATAGACTAAGATCTTGAAATTCTCCTCCGGAGTCTCTCCTGGAGTGAGAGCACTTTTTGCAGAAAGTGGATCACCCGAAGATGAGTGTTGCAATCCAGTACTGTTTTTTCTATATATTTTAGTTGTTTTATAGTTGTTTTTCTATATATTTTAGTTGTTTATCAGAACTTCATCGATGTTCATTCTTCACATCAACAATTTATGAAATACAAAGCTATTGTGAAGGTTATTCGACTTACTTTGAAACATTTTTTTACATACTTATTTACTTTTTCAGGTAAGCAAAAATGTTATACTTAAAAAAAAAAACGCTTTTTGTTGACGAATAGCTTTTTAGTGAGTACGAAATTTCATATTCTTAATTTTCCGGTAATATGTCCTGATTTTCCCAGAAGCGAATTACCTTCCTTTCTTTTTCGAAGAAAAATTCTCAGATATCTCTATTTTCCTGACTGAGAAGCCCTTGCGTGCGAAGCATATGGCCCGATTATATGATCAGCCTAACGTGAAATTTCCAGTGTATAGTTTTCAAGCATGCTTGGCACTCAGTTTATCAACCCACTGAAAGGCTGAATCGATCTTGAGCAACCCGAGGAATAAATCTCGGACTGTGTGCCTTGGGAGCGTGAAACGCTATCACTAAGCCACCGGGCTTCCACCAAGTAGCTAGTTGTTTAAAATTCAACTATCAGACAACATACATGCATAGATAACTATATTGGGAGACACCGGACTGTATCTTAAAATTAAACTATCAAACAACACTAATTGCCAAAAAGTTCACAATAGCTTAAGATAAAAAAATAAATCTTTCATAATCAGATTGATTTAAGACGTCAAATTTTGCAACTGTTTATATTTGGCGACATTTCGCTTGAGTGGGTTTTCCAGCTGAATATTTTTAAGTTAAATATAGTGTTCTATTATCAGAGAGAGAGTTTTAGTTCAATTAATTAATCCATGCATTTTGATACAATATCTCACTTACTGCTCAATAGATACCTGTTCATTTTAAGAAGGAATCAAGTAGTTATAACTCCCAAATGTTCTCTCTCTCTCTCTCTCTCTCTCTCTCTCTCTCTCTCTCTCTCTCTCTCTCTCTCTCTCTCTCTCTCTCTCTCTCTCTCTCTCTCTCTCTCTCTCTCTCTCTCTCTCTCTCTCTCTCTCTCTCTCTCTCTCTCTCTCTCTCTCTCTCTCTCTCTCTCTCTCTCTCTCTCTCTCTCTCTCTCTCTCTCTCTCTCTCTCTCTCTCTCTCTCTCTCTCTCTCTCTCTCTCTCTCTCTCTCTCTCTCTCTCTCTCTCTCTCTCTCTCTCTCTCTCTCTCTCTCTCTCTCTCTCTCTCTCTCTCTCTCTCTCTCTCTCTCTCTCTCTCTCTCTCTCTCTCTCTCTCTCTCTCTCTCTCTCTCTCTCTCTCTCTCTCTCTCTCTCTCTCTCTCTCTCTCTCTCTCTCTCTCTCTCTCTCTCTCTCTCTCTCTCTCTCTCTCTCTCTCTCTCTCTCTCTCTCTCTCTCTCTCTCTCTCTCTCTCTCTCTCTCTCTCTCTCTCTCTCTCTCTCTCTCTCTCTCTCTCTCTCTCTCTCTCTCTCTCTCTCTCTCTCTCTCTCTCTCTCTCTCTCTCTCTCTCTCTCTCTCTCTCTCTCTCTCTCTCTCTCTCTCTCTCTCTCTCTCTCTCTCTCTCTCTCTCTCTCTCTCTCTCTCTCTCTCTCTCTCTCTCTCTCTCTCTCTCTCTCTCTCTCTCTCTCTCTCTCTCTCTCTCTCTCTCTCTCTCTCTCTCTCTCTCTCTCTCTCTCTCTCTCTCTCTCTCTCTCTCTCTCTCTCTCTCTCTCACACACACACACACACACACACACACACACACACACACACACACACACACACACACACACACACACACACACACACACACACACACACACACACACACACACACACACACACACACACACACACACACACACACACACACACAAAGTGCAAAAAACTTCTTTTTGAATGAATTTTCTATTGTATTTTGGATAACACTTAAATATTTATATCCAAGTAAAGCTTGTATATAGAAAACTTAAATTTGAAAAATGAAATTTTTCATATTCTATGAAAATAGATTTGTAAATTTGAAAATGTTTTCATAATTTGGGTTTCTGTTAGTAGACAAATTAAAAAGACTACTTTTTTAAGAAGACACATTAAAGATTTTTTTATAATTTATATTTTAATGTATTAAGTCCAAAATGATAGAATCGAATGAATCCAGGTCTGGATTCATCCTCTCTTAGGCAATTTGTCCTGGAATCCTTTGAAATTGAATATAAATACCTTTGAATAATAGTTTTTTTTAATAATAATGTACATTTAAAGAAAACTATTTCTTGATATTCGGGAATTTTAATTTTATTCAACGAAGATTTAAGTCAGAAACTAATATTATATGGATATTTTATTCTCTCGTGTAACCAGTTGAACTCCTTTCGATTGCTATTGAAAATTATATTATTTGAATAAATAATTTTAAGGCCATTTTTTATGATTTTTATGCAGCTCACGTTTTAAAACTTGTGATTTTATTTCACTTCCAGTATTTTTAGGAAGTAAGATGATTTTATTTCCATTTCAATTCTCGATTTAGACTATTACTCTATATTATATTTGCATACTTATTATTGATTTTCCTTGAAGATACTATTTGAGTTTATATATTTTCTTTTATTACAGCCTAACCTTCAAAGTAAAGTTTTAACTTTTAACCTTATTTTTTATGTTAGATCATATATTTTTTTATAATAAAGATCGTAAAATCTAAAAATTTAGGTCTATTTAATGAAGCAAAATTCCATCCAATGTCATTTCAACAATAATTGCATTTTAGTGGATTGATTGTTGATAAGTTTTGTTTTAGATTTGTCCTTGTTTTCTTGTTGACAAACTCTGTCCTGTTGATTTGTGTCTTCGGTTCAACAATTTGTGGGTTCGATTCCCACATCCAATTAGGATATTTGTAGTAGTTTGGAATCCCTGTCCTCGGAACTAGTTCGTCTCAATCTAATTAGCTCGTCATTAATAATGTGTCAACGGTCACCTAATTATGTGTCAAAAATGGCAGTTGTGCGACAAATAAAAGAAAATAAATTTATCTGTGTTTAATAATTTGTTCTGATTTGATGTGTTCAATAAATCGTGTTAAAAATAAACCAGAAATACTTTGACGTATTATGGAACATGTTAATTGTTCTGATTTGATGGTAAATGCTTATGCTAACTAATTACATAATTTGATTATCAATGCTTATGAAAAGCACTACAAACGATTTAAAAACAATTATGGATTATTTAAGTATTTCAAAATTTTTACTACTCATATAAAATATTTATTTGATATCTGTTATATAATTGACATTTGTGATACTAACTACAAATACTATTGTGGGTTGCAAACTTTTTACGTTATGTACATTTTTATCATAATTTGCTTGTTGCATTTTAAAAGTGTTCCTTATTTATTTATTTTATCTTTCAAATACGGCAAATTCCAATGCTGTACTGATAAATGTTTAAATCTCTCACTGACACATTTTTTAAAACATAGTGTTTATTTATTAGTTTCAAACTTTAACTGGCGTTACAATTCATACTTCATTTCATTTATGGCTTGACAAGAAACCATATTGATTTCTATATTATATTTTCAAAAAAAAAACATACTGATATAAAAATATCTTATTAACTTTATAAGTAAGCACTCATGTAATATCGATTCTAAAAATAATGTGTTGAATCGATTAACAATGAAGCGAAGCTTCTTTTTGTTGCTGTTGTTACTTATAAAACTTGGACAAGCCAAAGCTCACAATGCCGTTGGATATGCGAATTTAAGTATGTAGGGTGCGTCTTTCGTTTTAACTAGAGCACTATGAAGGTGAAAGTACGACTTTACTCTAAACTACTCCGATAGATGGCACCACCAGAGGATCCTCTCCCTCAATTTTTATATTGATCTGAAGGGGAATGAAATTTTCTCCAGACCATTACACCCATGGTAAATGCTCAACGATCGACCACAGGACTTTTGATTCTACAGATTTTACGAGCACGTATGAAACGAAACTCAATATAGAGCAATATTTACAACTTAATATAGAGCAATATTTACAAATAAGCATTGGATGAAAAGAAGTCAACTCGTACATTTATTTTAATTTTTTCATAAACATAAAAGTAGTGAATAGATAAATACTTTTTTCTTTCAAAACAGGTGTGATTGCTTTAAAACTTTGTTAAAATTTATAAGAAGAAATAATAAATTTTTCTAATGATTAAAAATTGCTTTTACATTATTAGTGATATATAAAATAAGACTGAAATTAGAAAAATATACATTCGTTTCACTTAACACTATAAAAAAGGACCATATTATTCCCACTACTGTTATTATAAAATGTAACATTTGTATTTCCTAAATAATAAATTTCTTTTTAAGATCATTACACATTTTTCATAGCTGCATTATATCCTTTGAAATTTTATACTGCACAGAAACTATCAATTTAATTGTGACTAAAATTGTTGTTGCTTAAAAGTAAAAAGAATGTATTATTTTCACTTTTAACAATTTATTAAATATATTTTCTTGCAGTACGTTAACATGATCCTTACGTCTTTCATATTGTCTTGTTTCACAGTCATTTTCATCCACTTCATTAAATAAGACTCATTTTAAAATATAATGATCTGCCTATTATTATGCTAAGAAATTTATTTTGAAACTTTTACCTTTGCGTATCATTTAATTTTCCATCCAATCTATATGTAGTTGATAAAGCTAAAATTTTTGCAAAGAAGTTTCATTTTGAAATCATGCGGATTAACATATAAATTATTTATGATTGTAAATTTTGAATTATAATTTCGATTATTTACTTCATGAATACTAATTATTCATTTTATCAACATGAATTTATTATGAATTATTCATTTGATCAACATGAATATCTCTTCAGAGATAATTTCGCAATCATAAATGACATTTTCATTATGATCAATGCTTTTAAATCTAACTAAAATAGAGATGATAAAAAATTGTCGATTGTTAATCAAAGGTATTTAAAAAGAGAAATAATTTTAAGCACTCCACCCCAATTAAATTTCTTTATATTAAGGAATATTTATTTAATGATATCTTTTCCTTATAGCGAAATTTATTCTGTTGCTGTTGTCAAATTTGTTAACATTTGGCGGGTAAATAGAATACATGTGTTGTTGAGAAATTTAACAAGAATCGAAGACTATTAGGCAAATAGAAGATTGTTGTTTGGAATTCGCCATTTAACAAGTTCTCATTTGTGCGCAATAAGTATTTGCCATGTAGACATTAACCACACTAAGTATTGCGAAGCAATTTTATCGTTCTGTTAAAGGTACTAATAAAATTGGTAAAAGCTTTTTAACGAGTCATTTGATAAAATACTAGATAATTACAAAAGATTTATTTCAAATCTTCTACTTTACAAGCTTATAACTCAATGAATTCCTATTAAATTGTATATAAATTACTTAACCCTTTGGTTGCACATTTATTCGAATAATTTTTTGCATTTGGAGCACATTTAATTTTTTGAGGTAGAGTAATTTGTAAAAACAGCATATTTTATGCAATTATTAGAAATTATTAGCTCCCACCTTTCGTTTCTTTTTTTTCCAAAACCTTTTTCTATCATTTGTCTGGCATATCTATTTGTCTCTTCCACTAAGCTATTCCAACAATCTTCATTTAGGACTTCATTCAAAACATCCAAAGGTTTAGGATTAGCACCTAGCCTTCGCAGACACAAAGGATTTATTCCAGGTATTTCACGAAACCGTTTTACATTAGGTACATTGTCTTTTTCTTCCTAAATCCATTGATCTAATTTCTCAGGAGAAGATTCACTATCACTGCTTGATAAGTATCTTGTACGTCTTTTGCATCTTGGTTTTATCTCACTATCATCACCAATATCATTGTTACTTTGAAATAAACAAGAATGAACGTGTTATATACTGTCTCATTTTCAACGACGTATCAGAACGTCATGCGCGACTTTGGTCAAATTAATGCATGACGTTCTGATACGTCGAATGCGGTCAAAGGGTTAATAAAAGCCACGAAGAAGGTACTGTTGCTGTGTAAAAATTGCTGTTCGTATAACGAAAGATTTGGGAATATGCTCGTGGTTTAGAATATTGGAGAGAATCAGGAAAAAGTACCTTTAAATCCATTATTTTATATCTCTATATGTACAATTGCTTTATACGTTAAGTATTTATAAAAAATGACGTTAAGTATTATAAAAATGAACTCTTTGGTGTTCTTCTAGAGCTATTGTTAATTTTTTTAAGAGGAACCTGTCAAAGAGATTTGGCATAGAACATTAAACAATTAGAAATACTGCTTCGATTCTACCATTTTACAAGCTTATAATTAAAAAGACACTGTCCTAAAGTGTTAAGAAAATTATTACCGTTTAGAGAATTATTACCAATTATTACCATAAAAAATTATTACTATTTGAGAAACTGATGGATTCAATTTTCAATTGATTCAAACATTGGAATTTTTAAATTTATAATAATTTTTAAACTTTTTGTAATTGAGATTTGCTTTAAAAATTTTTCCATTGAATTGAGAGAATGATAAATGAAAAATAAATTCGGCTTTAATTAAATATAGTGGTATGTATTTTAAGTTTAGTAAGATTGTTTTTATTTTTTTAAGCAAGTTGTTTTTAAGCTAGTTCTAGTTCTAGTTCTTTTTTTGTACCTCGAAATATTATTGATTTTGACAAAAAATTGCATTTACTGTATACTTAATTTTTTTTGAACAGTTTTAAAATGGAATTGAAGAAAAAATCTTTTATCATACATTCAAAACATTAATCATAAATGGAAACTAATATTTCCGTACTTGTTTATGTTTATTTATGAAAACATATAAATCCGCAAGCTATTTCGGTCAAATTGGTGGCTAAAATATTTTAAATTGGCGCTTTGCGTTAGAGTTCAACAGTTGGTGAGTTCAAGTCTCATTTCAGGCGTCGATGTTTTCTACTATATGGAAAAAATATGTGAAAATAAATCACAGTGGAGAGATGAAAAACAAGACCAAATAACTATTTTTGCTTTGCAAGTAATTATGTAATGAAATGAAAAAGCTGATTTCTTACCTGAAAATTACAAAGGAAAATCTTCTGAAATTGGCATGTGAAGAAACCAGTTTAAGTTTAAATAAAAAAGAGGTTTTCAAAAAGATATTCATAAAGATATAATATATAATGTTTATTTTTCTCTCTCTCTCACACACACATACAAATAGATAATTAAACCTTTTTTTATAATAATTAGTTTTAGACTTAATTTTAACTTAAAATTTCCGATATTTATTAATTGGATAAGAAAGTTAATACTAACAAAAAATTAGACCATTTCGGTAATTAACTTTATCACTGAAGCAAAGCACATATATTTTTCTCAAAATCTGCAGAGTTATTTCTTCAGATGTTTGTGGCAGAGAAAGGATAAAAATGAATTAATTGAAATTGTAATAAATTTAAACCAAAAGTTATTCTTTTGCACACACTATTTAAAAACATTACATCTAATTATCTTTTCTATACAAGAAAAAAGTCGTTTTTTGCTCGTCATGAAAAAATATGCGTGTGTGCGTTGTTTTTATTAATTTATTATCTTGCCAACAGTTTTTGATAATTTTTAATTTATAATTGATTAAGATTAAATATTTTTTAAAATTAAAATGTTTAAAAAATAAACTAGTTGGTATATTTATTATGGATATTTCATACGATGAAGGTTAATTATTGCAAAATTAATTGAAAAATATAGTATAAAAAGTACCATCTTAAGTTTTTAAAATAAATTACTGATAACGTTAAGATGTTACGATATACCTTTCAATATATATATATATATATATATATATATATATATATATATATATATATATATATATATATATATATATATATATATATATATATATATGTTTATAAATTTATTGTTGATTATTCAAGAAATATACTGATTTAAAGTTGACCCATTAAAGTTGTAATTTCAATTTTATTTTAATCATTTTAAAATTAATTCTTATTTTCGGGGTAAAGTAAGATGATATTTTAACTCAGAAGATTCGATTGTCAGAAAAAGAGGCGTAAGTCACACATTAATCTATTTTACAAATGCCAAACATTAGCACTTAAGCCATTAATTCTCAGGCTCACCAACACTTCATGATGATGTCCTCATCCTGAGAAAGTACGGCACAGTTACTTAAATAAACAAAAATCTTTGGTTGATTTGAGTCGCATAAAATACAATTTGGGAAATCGATCACTTACAATTCTATAGATATGGTCGACTAAGCAGTGTCATGTCCACACAGTCCTTTGAATTCCACCGCAGTCTTTCTTGAAAATTCGGGAACAGTTCTCTCCTCCCCAGAATCTTCCATCTCTTATCCCTTGCACGTTGTGTCATATCCCGTTTAAGAGTTTTTCAACAGTCAGGTTAATAAACAATTTATTCGTGTAAAAAAAAGCGGGGCTGATTTTTACGAGGTTTGTCCGGAAAATACGTATAAAAGTTGAATAATAACTTTATTTTACATTTATTCAGATATTACAATGTGGTCTTCTTCAAAGTACTCACCTTGAGACGAGATACACTTCTGCCAACGCTGTTTCGACTGTTCATAACATTGCTGAAAGTCTTCATTTGTGATGCTGTTCAGTTGCCGTGTCGTTTCTGCCTTGATGATTTCCACATCTCCCAAGTGCCGCCCCCGAGGCACCATTTTGCATTTCGGGAACAAGAAGAAGTCACAAGGGGCTAAATTGGGTGAATAAGGTGGGTGCTCTGTCACGGTTATTGAGTTTCGTGCCAAAAACTCACGCACAACGAGTGACGTGTGAGCAGGCGCATTGTCGTGATGAAGGATCCACCTGCCCCCTTTTGGCCATTCTTGCCCAGCTTTGCAAGAAACTTGATGTTGATGCGCGTTCCTCAATCAGAGAGAACTTCATGCTGACGGCAGTTAAAAAAGGGTAACTTTCAACAAGCAGCCGCACACTCCTATTTACACTCAGAGCTGTCTGACTCGAACTGAGCGTTGATGGGATTGGTTACAACAATAGTGCCACCTGGCGGTGACTGTAAACTGTAAAATAAAGTTATTATTCGACTTTTATACGTATTTTCCGGACAAACCTCGTATATTGTTCCATGAAAACTCCATTTTTAGCCTGTGCATCAACTTTTTCATTACCCATTTTTCCATAATAGACTGGAATTCATTGGAATGAAATTCCGTTTGCTAGTGCCTTAAGCAAAAGAACCTTCAACCTTAAATTATTTGTGATATATTTTGATTATTCAAAAGGACTTGAAGCGTACTTTTAGAATAAAATGACAGCTGTTACAAAAGAAAAGCAGTGAATCGACAGTTGTTAAATAACTTCAATTATGTAGCTTATTAATATTTTTTTCAAATTATATGCATTTACAGGGTGATTATAAGAAAACTTTGCCAACATCTGCACTTCTAGCGTCCATTCTATTTAACCGATCAAGATGATGTTTCAAATATAGTTCTTTTGAGATATGCGCTCGAGATTCTGTGAATGGCAACACAGTGGCCCTCGCGGTTACAGTTATAGTGACAGAAACTCGAAATTTTCGAATGGCAACGTCTACTTTTTACCATCGCAAAATGTTCAGCACATGCGAAAACCCTAAATAGCGTTGAAACGGTACCGATATGTCTAAAAACGGACGTGTTCTGCAAACACAAAAAAAGAGTTCTGAAAACCGGCCAATAAAACACGATCTGGGCGCACGCAATAAATTTGCATGTGACAGAGTCAAGAAACCAATCACAGAACGCCGGTCGCCAGATACTCAGCGTAGGAAACCTATAAAATACCAAGCGGGTATGCGAAGTCGTCATTCGGGAACTCGCACATGCCGACGATATGAGTCTTCCTAGGAAAGTTCGCGGTGGATTGATCAAACTCTAATACCAAAATGGGATGAACGCTGCGGAAGCCTTGCGTGTGTATCGCCGCAATCATCGACAACGACGCGGCCCATGTACTCTGCGTGATTTAGTGCGGAAATTCGAAGATACAGGCTGCACCTGTGACAAACAGCGCTCCGGACGGCCAACTGTTTCTGAGGACGTTGTCATGGAAGTGCACCATACAGTGACTGCAGGACACACAGAAACCGCAAGAGGCATAGCGCGCGTGTTGGATATTCCGAACTCAACGGTCCGCAAGCTCTTGCGCTCGGTACTTCACATGTTTCCCTATCGGTTCCAGCGCGTCCAGATGTTGGAGCCGGGTGACCCACAACAACGTCTGGACTTCGCAAATGCATTTTTGTTACGATATGATGCGGATAACGACTGGCCACTTCGCATACTATGGACGGACGAGGCGCATTTCACCTTAAATGGCAGCATTAACACAAAGAATTGTGTGCACTGGGGAGAGACGAATCCTCATGCTGTGGCGCCAGTACCATTATTTGACGCCAAAGTGACTGCGTGGTGCGGCATTACAGCTACATTTGTTCTGGGCCCGTTCTTCTTTGAGGAAACGACCCCGACTGGCCCTGCAACATGTTCTGTAACGGGCCCTCGGTATGCAGCCATGCTGAAAAATTATGTCTTACCGGAGTTGCGTCGGCTGAATGCACTCAATGACATTGTTTGGATGCAAGATGGCGCACCTCCACATATAGCGAGGTCAGTTAAAAGGCTCCTGGATCAGCATTTTGGTGATCGCATCATCTCACGCTATTATCCTTTTCCGTGGCCTGCGCGATCCCCAGATCTGACGCCTATGGATTTCTGGTTTTGGGGCTATCTCAAATCCAGAGTTTATCTGTGCAATCCTCAAACATTATCGGACTTAAAGGATTCTATACGGCGTGAGATTGGAAACATCCCTCGTGCCATGTTGCGTGCAGCGACATTGTCCACCGTCTCTCGCATGTAATGCGTAATTGCCTGTGATGGCACTCATGTGGAAAATGTTTGAAATTAATAAAGATTTTTTTCTCTATGTGTTCTCATCATTGAGCAGTGCAGTGTCTTGTATGCATTATTCCTCCGTGCGCCTTGAAGAATTGTTTGTATGTGTATAACACGTCGGTTTTCGGACATATCGGTACCGTTTCAACGCTATTTAGGGTTTTCGCATGTGCTGAACATTTTGCGATGGTAAAAAGTAGGCGTTGCCTTTCGAAAATTTCGAGTTTCTGTCACTATAACTGTAACCGCGAGGGCCACTGTGTTGCCATTCACAGAATCTCGAGCGCATATCTCAAAAGAACTATATTTGAAGTATCATCTTGATCGGTTAAATAGAATGGACGCTAGAAGTGCAGATGTTGGCAAAGTTTTCTTATAATCACCCTGTATATTCCTTGTATATAAACCATAAAACTGTTATACCTTAAAAATATATAAAGATACACAAACAAAATTAGATAAATATCTTAAACATTTATTTTTTAAAAAAATCTTGAAACATTATATACAGTAAAAATCAGAGCTTATGATGAATAAGAAGTATTAAAAATGACCTTACATGTAAATTTTTATTGTATTTTTGCATGTATGTATTCATATGGGCTGAAATACCCTAGCAATTTAAGTAGAATTATAATTATTTGAATTAGTATGTCCTTAGTGTGGTCCGATTGGTATATTTGCTTAATACTTTACAAAAGGAAAACTACCATTTTCATTTCTTTTCATAAGCCGTAGTGAAATTATAAGGTCCTATACGAGGTATTTTTATAAAAATCAAAATGATTTAAAATGTAAATATCTTGTCGAGTATATAATAAATACAAGATGAAGTTGCTAAAATCATTGTCACTTAGTTAAGTATTTTCTTTCCATAAAAATATTAAACCAAGAAATCTAATAGACAAATGAATAATGTAAGCAGTCAATATTTTCGGTTCATTTTACTTAGTGACGATAAGCAATGGAATTCCACTTACACTTATCTGAGAGAATCCCTGAAAGAGATTTGTTGCAACAACCCCCTGACTTAAATCATTCGTCAGGTATCGCATTCGCCCGAATGGGGTGTCACACCAAGATTGCGTGCCGTTCCAGGGTCACACACATCCAACGCAAATGACTAGTGAAACGTAGATAATATCAAAAGTTAACTTGAGAAACTTCTCTCCCTCTTCGCCTCTAATTTTATCTCCGACTGGCAATCCTACCCTCTAAATCCCACCCTTTCTTTTCCTAATCCCCATCGGTTCACATCGTTCCCGTCGTTTTGCAACGGTTCCACCCACAGGAATCACATAATTCAAACTCACCTCTAGATTTGCAGGGGAAACAGACACACACCATATAAGCCGAACTACACCCTCATGTGGCTCCACCCTACTCGACCACCCCCCTCATACACCGAAGAACTCATTAGAAATAACTTAGGCAAATAGTACTAAACCCTTTGCTCGTCCCAGCCCTATCTCTTCAATCCGAGCCTCTGTCTGCTTTTCTGGGACTGTCATCGTTTGCCTGAATGGGAGGGGGGAAGCAGGGGGAAAAGCAATCAAGATTATTAATGGAAATATAATTACAGCGTCTTCAAGGAGATTCTGAAGAGGGAGAGAGGGGATGTCCAAGGATTGATCACATTCTGCCCCTCGTCGCTATTTATCTTCCCCGGAGAGATGGAATCTTCTGATGACTTTTTATTCTTTTGTTTCCCAGCCACCCATGCTAAATTGTATTACAAAGTTCTCGGAGATGATTCATAAGTTACTGTCATACGCCCGGCTGAATATCCCTGACAAAAGGTTTACATTGTTCATCGATTATGTGTGAAATGTTAATGTTTCTGTCATTTTTTTAAAGCTGTCTCCCAACCATTCTGAGTGACATGAAAACTTAGATATGAACGTTCAGCTTTTGTTAACGATTCAAATCTTTGGATACCGGTAATACTGTAAAGTGAAATTCATATTGATTAATCTAAATAATTTGGGGGATTTCACTAAAAAAATCTTGGGTATTATTTAAGTTTTTCATAGCATTACTAAGTCCCTGCCTACCTCTTCTGCATACTTTCTGCTCAACGATATCTGTATTTAAACATGGAATTCTTGAATATCATATACGTATCGAATAATTTCAGTGTTTTTGTGCATATCGATAAAAGAAAGTTAGCTATGATTTTTACTTTGTTATTGGATTGCTAATTTTGTTGTTGCAATGTGATACCTATTTTTTAACAAAAAATTTTGGAATGCCATGGTCGTATTTATTAATCTCTGTTTTTATGGATGCTGAAATAACAGAGCCATGATTTAGGCTTGTTATTGAATTGCTAGATCTTATCTGTTGCATTTTGACATCCATCTTTCAAGATAAAATACTTGAATGTCATGTTGATGTCGATTATTCTCAGCGTTATGGTGAATATTGCCATAATAATACTGGTCATGGTTTAAGTCTATGCTATTTTTATGCTAATTACATAGAGCACTATGATATCTTTGTTGCAACTTAAAATTTATATCATTTAATTATATAAGAAAACACTAACTAGCTTTACAAAACTTGAACCATTTATATAATTTACCATTTGCATCGGTGAGAAATACTTTTGAGTAGCTAAAACACTTCAGTTACTGAAAAATTTAAGGTTATTGGTCTGCATTTTTTAAAATACATTTAAAATATACCAGTGATATTAAAAACATTTTGACATTTTTGGCAAAGTTAAACAAAATCAAAATATGCTTTCATGGTTTTAAGTCTAGTAAATGATTCTTGTTACAAAAAGATGAAAGCAAACCAAAACAATTAACAATTCATTTTGCTGTAATAGCTCATCTAATGTAACGATGTCAGACTAAATCAATGAAACCAATGTTATTAATGAAATCCAGTAAAGGAGTGGGCAATTATGGATGTCCAGTCCAAGACACTCTAAGGTCTGCCGAGGTGATGCCTGTTCTTTAGGGGATTTAAGTCAAACAGGAAACCTTTTGCTTACCCCTGAATATGTGAGACCTTTCAAATGCCTACTGTCAAGTTGGGGCAGACATATGTAAATCATGTTCATAAGAGAAAAAAAGCAGCTTTTGTTATCCGAGGACTGGAGAAGACATGAGGTAGAAGTCTGCCTTAACTTCATGCTTTTAAATGTTAGCTGGGAATGATGGAGTGACCGTCTCGTTATGAATGCTTTACCAGGAATGTATACTCCCGGGGTTTATCACTCACTCCTCCCAGGAATGAGTGGTATACGACGGGTGTGTACGCCTTCTGCATGTACGTGTATCGGAATGGGTACTTGGAAGTTGACCTGGTTTTTCCTTCTTGTAACGCATGCATACTGCACACTAGCTGTAAGAAGTCTTCTCAGAAGATAATTACGAGATGGACTTTAAAATGTCTTGCAACAACGGCTTTATCATGATGTCAAAGCTGTAAAATAAATCAAATAATTTAGGATATTTTTAACCACATATTACTCAGATTTTTTTAAGCACATAAACTAGGTTCTTTAAGTTTTGAATTCTTTGTAGGATATTTATAAGCGAATTAAATTTTAGGATCTGAAAAATTGAAAATCATTTTGATGAATTTCACTAGGTTTAAACATTTTGAGAATTTCGAAAATATTTTTTTAAAGTTGGATTTAAATTACAATCGGATATATTGTTAAAAGCTTCCCTTAGTCATTTTCTTAACTTGGTGAAAATTGGAATAATTTTTTCTAAAATTGTAGAAAATCAAGCCAGTTTTTACCAATATATTAGTATGAAAATTCAATACTTTAAAATAAAACATTATGTATAGATATATAACGGTATATTTTCTCTTGAAGAATTTAAACAAAATCAAATATGGGTAATTATCATGTTATCGTATTAATTATCGTGTCATATGTCTGAAAGCTTGGGGATAATTTATATATGAAAAAAGTTTTTTGTCTCTTTATCTAGGAATAATCGTCTCTATATTTATTTCTAAGATCAGTATAAAAGAAATATACAATAAATGGGATAATATCTATATATAGGAATAGTCTGATATAATAGGATTGTTTATGATGAAAAGATAATGTTATCTATATTTTAAATAATCAGTCAAATTTAGTAATAAAAAATCAAATTTAAAAATAGTAAATCAAACTTAATAAAAAAATTTACCATTGAAAAAAACCCCCCAGTGACACGCCAGAAAGACTTTCTGGACCTGTTGAAAAGAAAAGGACTGTTATATCCTACGTGCATTCACTTAACCCAATATTTCATTAAGATTACTTTTACATTTAGCCATGCCAGGACGTTTATATGAAATACTGCAATTCAGTAATAAATAACAAAGAGAATTTAATATAGAGTTTAGCCATTCTCCGACCGCATCTCACGGTCAACGTACATCAACTGACTCTTTTTTGTTCGCCCTCTAATAGCGATTTTTCATTTCTCACATTCGGCCAGACTGACCTTACATTTGTCCTAAATTGGTTTAATAATACTCAATTACTAATTAATACAACAAATATTAACATTAAAAATTAAATTAAACACAGCAGTTTAAATGAAACTATTAACTACATAACTATCATTATTTTTCATTCACACAAACAAATTCTGTAATTATATTCATTAATAATACACATCATCCATTAAAAGTGGAAAAAGTATTATATTAGATTACAGAAAAGACTATAATAATACATCTAAGACACTTTTTCCACAAGTAATTCTTGATACAATTCTAATAAAACTACTTACACAACAAAAGTTTACTTGAAAATAAATGAACTTAGGAATATTAAATCATTCACAGAATAAATTTAACAGACTTTCATATTGTTTGGTGAATATTTCAGTATACAGTAAAGGATCTTTAAAGTTATTTATTTTTAGAGTCAATAGTTTATGACAAGTTCATTGCCTTTTAAGTGCAACTTTTTCTTTAAATAGAATTGGAAAGATCTCACCATTTAGGATCCCTTATTCAGCTTTAGTCCTTGCGAGTGGATCTATGTGGATTGCGTCTAGGGCTGTTCAGAGAACAGTCATCTTCACTATTGGCACTATCGATATCACTATCTTCATCCGAATCTGGTTCATTTATCAATAGTTTTATTTGACTAATGTGAGCTGTTGTTGCGTAGAAGTGGCCTTCCTTTTTTTCTTCCTGCTGAGTCACGCGGTAGACATCGTTCAGCAATACCTCGGTAACAATAAGAGGGCCTCGGTACTTAAACTGTGTCTGCGTAGGCTGGCCTGAAGATTTCGGGGCTCTTTTCATGACGACAATCTCTCCTCGTTCAAACGTCATTGCTCTACATCTCTTTTTATCATAATACTGCTTCATTTTTTGTTGACTTTCTTCTATTTGTCTTCGAGATTCTTCAAGCACTATAGATGGATCTTGCCAACTCTGAGCTTCTTCATCAGCTAACTTTCTCAAAATTCCATCGTTGAATCGTGGAGAATAACCATGGAGCATTTCAAATGGTGTCTTGTTTGTTGACATGCTTACAAAATTGTTCAAGTTTCTCTCAACTTCATGTATTTTAACATCCCATTCTTGATTCTGATCTTCCATACCAGTTGTTGTGGTAGACAATATTGTTCTGTTAACTCTTTCAACCATTCCATTTGCACATGGTCTATTCGTACAATTGAGTGTATGATGTATACCATTTTCAGCACAATATTGTTGAAATTGATGCGAAGTGAAACAAGTTCCTCGATATGCTATTATTTTCTCAAGTAGACCATAAGTATTTACAAACTTTTTCAGAGCCTTCAGCACATGTGATGTTGACGTACGCTTTACTGGGGTCAATTGGACAAATCTTGTGAAATTATCTATCATGACCAGAAGTTCTTGATTACCTTTAGAACTCTTAACAAAAGGTCCAAAATGATCCATATGTATAACTGCAAAAGGTTTACGGCCTGCTTTAATTGGATTTAATAAGTTCAAAAGTTCCAATTTTTTTATCACTTTCTAAGGATATGTCGAAATTAATATCTTTCATTAAAATAGGAGACTTCTCTTTGTTAATTGTTATAACTTCAACTTTTTCACTATCAATTTTAACTTTATTAGATAGGGTTAAGCTTTCCTACTTACTTCCATTCCTTAAGCACTGACCTTTCCTAATTTTTAAGTTAAATTCTTCTTTATTTATTACTGGTACAACTGTTTCACCGTTAATTACTTCAGGAATAGAATTGAAATTTTGTCCTATATTTTTGACTAAAATTGTTCCATTAACTATCGAATTTTCGGTTTCTTCAATTTTCGCTCTAATCAAATTAACTGATTTACTTTCGATTTCTGTTTCATTTAATGTTTTCAATTTAACTGTATTTTCCTTTATATCTAATTGAATTTCTGTAAAAACATCGTCATTTGTGTATCCAAATTTTAAATTACCCCCAATACATGTAAAAGCAATGCATGGTAAATCTAACCATGTTCTACCAAAATTAAATGGCATGGTTGGGAATTATCTTCGACAGTTAATAAAGGAATACATTTTCCAACTACATCATCTACACGAATATTTACTACAGCTTTCCAAGAGCCTTAGTTACTCGGTAATTTTAATTTCCAAAACCGAATAAATTACTGCTATCTGGGGTCATATTCAGATTCATTTTTATTGGGATACTTTCTTATAAGAGGCAACAGCTGCTTCCTGTATCAATTAATGCAACCACTTTATTTCCATAAATATAAACATCTTTCAAGTAGTTCGTAGGCGCCAACGACGCAATTGAATCCGAATTGTTTTGACTGACAGATAAATTATTCCCCTCGCGCTTTTGATCGGTTTCAAACTTACACATTTTCTGAGAATGACCTACTTTTTTACATTTCTTACAGTAAGCAAAAGTCTTCGTTGCCGGGGATTCACGAGCTATGTGTGTGTGTGTGTGTTATATTCCCCTTTTTCATTTCGAGAAAATCCAAGCTAACTAACTTTTTTCGATTAATACTTTTATTTTCACTAAACGGAAATGATTTTTTTCTACCTAAAATTTATCATTACGGGAATTATAATTCGATGAGTTTCTTAATTTAAAACTGTTAATAGATCGAACATAATCATAATTATCCAATTTATCTGCAAACTGGTCTGGAGAATTAATTTTAGGCCATACATCCACAAAATGTACCCGAGTTGTTGAATTAACTTGTTTCTTTAATTGTTCAGTAATAATTAATTTTTTAAACTATTAAGATCTAAAATCTCGAGTCCCGTTATCCATTCCTCAAAATAGTTTTGTAATTCAAATGAATAATCCTTCCATGTACTTTCTGGATTTTTAATATGATTTAAAAATTTAAATCTAAACTTATAAGCTCTTAACTTATATCTCTTAAGCAATAACGATTTTACATATTTATAATTATTTGTATTATCTTCGTTTTCACGCGCTATTAGTTGCGTAATTTCATATGGGAGCAGTCCCAATAATTGTGACACCCAATACTCTTCATTTAACCCAATTCGTCTTGCCTGCCGTTCAAATAAAACTAAATAAAGTTTTATACCCCCATCTTTTTGATTTTATATTCGTGCATTAACTTTCGAAAATCTGTGTGTACGTTCATACTTTCATCGTTGCTACTTAAATCTGAAATATTTACATTTTGAACTCTATTTTCGATACGTAAACGTTCAAGTTCATGCTCACAGTCACCCAACATTTTGGCAGCTATTTCTGATGCAATTTGATCTTCAGTAATCCTACTTAATAAGCTCTTACTAAACTCTGCATAATACGTCTCTGGTTCCGTTTTAAATCAATTATTTTAGCATCTTCAGGTACGGAGAGACCTAATTCTGTTGCTAATTCTATTAAATCTACTTTTTTAGCCTTCTCCTAAAATGCCATACTTCACAAATTATAATACAATTACTTTATACATAAAAATATTTTATCAATAACGAAATTATTACTTTCACTTCATCCAAAATGAAAATAATTGTTTCTTTAAGAACACGAAATTAAGAAAATACTTTATATACTTTTACACATAATTCTTAAATTTCGTTCACTACTTTAGAATAAGTTATACGTTAATATAAATTTCGAAACGAAACGATTAAAATTCGCCTACCTCAATTCCGAAATTCCCGCGTCGCGAGTTATATCCCACTTCTGATTTTTTAAATCCTACGTGCATTCACCTAATCCAATATTTCATTAAGATTACTTATACATTTAGCCATGTCAGGACGTTTAAATGAAGTACTGCAATTCAGTAACAAACAACGAAGAGAATTTAATATAGATTTTAGCCATTCTCCGACCGCATCTCACGGTTGACGTACATCAACTGACTATTTTTTGTTCGCCCTCTAGTGGCGATTTTTCATTTCTCACATTCGGCCAGACTGATCTTACAATTGTCCTCAATTGGTATAATAATACTCAATGACTAATTGATACAACAAATATTAACATTAAAAATTAAATTAAACACAGCAGTTTAAATGAAATTATTAACTACATAACTATCATTATTTTTCATTCACACAAACAAATTCTGTAATTATAATCATTAATAATACACATCATCCATTAAAAGTAGAAAAATTATTGTATTAGATAAACTACTTTTAATAATTAATAAAAAAACTATAATAATATATAAGACACATTTTCCACAAGTAATTCTTGATACAATTCTAATAAAACTACTTACAACAAAAGTTTACTTGAAAATAAATGAACTTAGGAGTATTAAATCATTCACAGAATTAATTTAACAGACTTTCATATTGTTTGGTGAATATTTCAGTATACAGTAAATGATCTTTAAAGTTATTTATTTTTAGAGTCAATAGTTTATGATAAGTTCATTGCCTTTTAAATGCAACTTTTTCTTTAAATAAAATTGGAAAGATCTCACCATTTAGGATCCCTCATTCAGCTTTAGTCCTTGCGAGTGGATCTGTGTGGATTGCGTCCAGGGCTGTTCCGAGAATAGTCATCATCATCACTTTTGGCACTATCGATATCACTAATTTCATCCGAATCTGGTTCATTTATCCATGGTTTTATTTGACTAATGTGAGCTGTTGTTGCTCAGAAGTGGCCTTTCTTTTTTTCTTCCAGCTGAGTCACATGGTAGACATCGTTCGGCAATACCTCAATACATCAACTGACTCTTTTTTTGTTCGCTCTCTGATGGCGATTTTGCATTTCTCACAAGACCTAATGTGGACATTCAAGAAACGTGAAAGAGCAGTCTGCTGTATCCTAGGGATACTGAACTGGTGCCACAAACGAGGTTTTTTCCCAAAGTACCAAGAAGCGGATCTCTCCAAATTGCGTTTAATTCCATCTTTTAAAAAGTGGATATTTCCGAAAACGTTAGAATAGCATTGTCCTGCAAGGTGTCAGCAATGGCAGACTTGGCCAACTACTATTAACCTATTATTAAAAATAAAAAAAAACTTCATGTATGTATTGTGCTAGATAAATATTAAGTTTTTCATATTTTTTTATAGGAAAATGGTTTTTTTTTTAGGTATTCCTATAAATCCTCTCTGTACATAGTTTAATCACCTAAAATTGAATCAAATTTCTGTACACGAAAAAAATAGTATTTACAGTTCTATAAAAGAGTATAAAATAGTGTTCTCTTTTTTATATCTGAAAACTGAAATACTAAATGTCAAGAAGTCAGGTAAATTAGTATAATATAATACGTATGAGAAATGAAGAAAATCGAAACAATCAAAATAAATATATTTTTATTATTGAGTCAGACACTTAAATATTGATTAAGCTGCATAGAAATAAATGATTTGAGTTAAACGAAATAAAATATTTAAATGAAAAGTACTGACAAATATACTCAATAGTAAAATAATACGAAATAAGCATTTTATTTCAAAACATATCAGTACAAAAATATAATTATATTCTTCTTTAATTAATCGCAGCTCTGTTTATAGTTTCAAAATTTAAAGAAAAAAATATAGAAATAAAGACAGTTTTCACAGATGAAATTCTCACAGTTGAGATATATTGATCATTTCTATATTGCACGCTATTATTATTCCTTTATATCCTTAATAGATCAACATTTCTTTCTACTGTTTATGAATTGAAAAAATAAGTATAAGTTGAAATAAAAATTATATATATATATATATATGGCAGCTATATATATGTATATCAGTATGTATATATACAGCTCATAGACTATATATATATATATGGATGCTATATTAGTGGTTGATAATCCGTTTTAAACTTTATATTTGCAGACAGAGCAGTTAAACAAGCAGAGGTGACTGTAGTGATTGAGAATCCACTTTAAAGCGTACACATACTGAGCTGGCAGCTGAAAGTTATCAGCCTAAATATCAGTTCAACACTTGTTGGAGAAGGATGCTAGTAGTGGTTGATACTCCACTTTAAACTGTATATCTGCCGAGTAGTTAACTGGAAGTTAGTTATGTAGTCTTTATTTTAACTCTCATCAAAGCAATCAGAGGTGACTGTAGTGATTGAGAATCCACTTTAAAGCGTACACATACCGAGCTGGCAGCTGAAAGTTATCAGCCTAAATATCAGTTCAACACTTATTGGAGATGGATGCTAGTAGTGGTTGATACTCCACTTTAAACTGTATATCTGCCGAGTAGTTAACTGGAAGTTAGTAATGTAGTCTTTATTTTAACTCTCATCAAAACAAGCAGAGGTGACTGTAGTGATTGAGAATCCACTTTAAAGCGTACACATACCGAGCTGGCAGCCGAAAGTTATCAGCCTAAATATCAGTTCAACACTTATTGGAGATGGATGCTAGTAGTGGTTGATACTCCACTTTAAACTGTATATCTGCCGAGTAGTTAACTGGAAGTTAGTAATGTAGTCTTTATTTTAACTCTCATCAAAACAAGCAGAGGTGACTGTAGTGATTGAGAATCCACTTTAAAGCGTACACATACCGAGCTGGCAGCCGAAAGTTATCAGCCTAAATATCAGTTCAACACTTATTGGAGATGGATGCTAGTAGTGGTTGATACTCCACTTTAAACTGTATATCTGCCGAGTAGTTAACTGGAAGATAGTAATGTAGTCTTTATTTTAACTCTCATCAAAACAAGCAGAGGTGACTGTAGTGATTGAGAATCCACTTTAAAGCGTACACATACCGAGCTGGCAGCCGAAAGTTATCAGCCTAAATATCAGTTCAACACTTATTGGAGATGGATGCTAGTAGTGGTTGATACTCCACTTTAAACTGTATATCTGCCGAGTAGTTAACTGGAAGTTAGTAATGTAGTCTTTATTTTAACTCTCATCAAACAAGCAGAGGTGACTGTAGTGATTGAGAATCCACTTTAAAGCGTACACATACCGAGCTGGCAGCCGAAAGTTATCAGCCTAAATATCAGTTCAACACTTATTGGAGATGGATGCTAGTAGTGGTTGATACTCCACTTTAAACTGTATATCTGCCGAGTAGTTAACTGGAAGATAGTAATGTAGTCTTTATTTTTACTCTCATCAAAACAAGCAGAGGTGACTGTAGTGATTGAGAATCCACTTTAAAGCGTACACATACCGAGCTGGCAGCCGAAAGTTATCAGCCTAAATATCAGTTCAACACTTATTGGAGATGGATGCTAGTAGTGGTTGATACTCCACTTTAAACTGTATATCTGCCGAGTAGTTAACTGGAAGATAGTAATGTAGTCTTTATTTTTACTCTCATCAAAACAAGCAGAGGTGACTGTAGTGATTGAGAATCCACTTTAAAGCGTACACATACCGAGCTGGCAGCCGAAAGTTATCAGCCTAAATATCAGTTCAACACTTATTGGAGATGGATGCTAGTAGTGGTTGATACTCCACTTTAAACTGTATATCTGCCGAGTAGTTAACTGGAAGTTAGTAATGTAGTCTTTATTTTTACTCTCATCAAAACAAGCAGAGGTGACTGTAGTGATTGAGAATCCACTTTAAAGCGTACACATACCGAGCTGGCAGCCGAAAGTTATCAGCCTAAATATCAGTTCAACACTTATTGGAGATGGATGCTAGTAGTGGTTGATACTCCACTTTAAACTGTATATCTGCCGAGTAGTTAACTGGAAGTTAGTAATGTAGTCTTTATTTTAACTCTCATCAAAACAAGCAGAGGTGACTGTAGTGATTGAGAATCCACTTTAAAGCGTACACATACCGAGCTGGCAGCTGAAAGTTATCAGCCTAAATATCAGTTCAACACTTATTGGAGATGGATGCTAGTAGTGGTTGATACTCCACTTTAAACTGTATATCTGCCGAGTAGTTAACTGAAAGTTAGTAATGTAGTCTTTATTTTAACTCTCATCAAAACAAGCAGAGTTGACTGTAGTGATTGAGAATCCACTTTAAAGCGTACACATACCGAGCTGGCAGCTGAAAGTTATCAGCCTAAATATCAGTTCAACACTTATTGGAGATGGATGCTAGTAGTGGTTGATACTCCACTTTAAACTGTATATCTGCCGAGTAGTTAACTGGAAGTTAGTAATGTAGTCTTTATTTTTACTCTCATCAACAAGTAGGGATGACTGTAGTGATTGAGACTGCACTTTAAACTTTACACCTACCAAGCTGTCAGTTGAAAGTTAGCAGTATAGCCTTTATTATTGAAATATAAAGTGTTGAACTCATCATTAGGCATGAATGCTTGAAGTGATTAAAAATCCAGTTTAAATTATAAATACTGGCTGAATTAGTCATCGTGTGTTAAAAAAGTGACAGCAGGGCAACAAACAATCAAAGCAATCCATTAATCAAGAATGTAATTTTTGTGCAAGTTACAATAGCTCGAGATTTATGAAGACATGCTTCTGTTTTATCTCACTTTATGTCTCATTTCTCAGATATCAAGTCAATTTTGTTCCAGATCAACTTAGTTCTCTAAAAATAATGAACAAAATAAAGACATTGTTACCTAGTATTGAAATTAATTTTATTTGACTGAGACAATATTTGTAGTCATTTGTCCTCTTTTTATGCAATATTGATTCGAAATCTGTTGAAAGTATTCCTTATTGATGTTAGAGTGTTACTGAGTTTGAATGTAGTTTGTAGATCATTCTTACTTATTTTCTAAAATATTTTTTACCTGATGACTTTCAACTTTGAAAAGGTAGAAATGAAATTTATTAAACTCATATGATCAAAAAAACAAATATTTGGATTTTATAAGTCATAGAAGCAATTATACATTAATGTATAGACTATAAAATTAAGTACATGTCCTTGTAAAAGTAAATTAAACCAAGAACGTATTATCATTATAAATAACATTATATTATAAAATAAATAACATACTTTTTTAAAATTTGTTTTTTTACTGTACAAGAGGAATTTGACTCTATTAATTTGTACCATACTGATTATTGATTGTACAACGAATATTTTTTTCTAAATAGAATTGTTGATTAATCCTTTTATGAGCTTAATAGTTCGAAAGACATAACTGTAACTGAAAATTAATCACAATGCATAACTGAGCTTCTTCATAATTCTGTTATTTCTACTGAGCTGCATAATGGGAATTTCCTATTATTAAAAATTACGTAATGGGCCTATTTTGCGATCGAGTGTAACGTAACATCATAAGTGTTAGACTACCATTAAATTTCCTGATGCTATTCGAACATATTTTGCGGGAACTTTCAAAACCATTAAAACATGTAAAAGCTTTCTTAAGCAGTGGTTTTCACTGGCTCCTAAAAAGCTTATTGCTTGTAGATAGCTTCGCACTCCGTCTCCTTATGCCTTTCGTGTTAAAGATGCTGATTTTTTTAATTTATTGAGTTAGAGTGTAAATACTAGTCATTGGGAATCGTAATTAGCATTTTATCTTTATTCAGGATCCTGATACTGAATCACAAGTTGACTTGATAAACCTGAGAGAAAAAATAATTTCTTATGATCTTTAATTTTTCTTACATTATTATATTTTTAAAAAATTAAATCAATTACAGATTCCAAGAAATTCAACATATCCTAGAAATTTCTCCCTGCAAAAAACAAAATCATTTTTGAAATTGTGATGAAACTTGTCAATGACCATGAAAGTTTGATAACTTAGTTTAACGTTTGTATTTTTAGGTAAATTTCAATTTATTGGCAATAATTACGAAAATTCGAGCTAATGTAAAATGTAGCTTTTCACAAAAGCCAAAAAAAGTTCATTTTTTTACAAGAACATTTTCTCATTAGCATCGTACATTTTTGATTCTACAAAAACATTCCATGAAGGGTAGCACGTTTTTGCCTGTCTATAAATATAAAATATTCCTTTTTTGCCTAATAGAAAAGCATTTCGGTCCTTGTCACAGTGTATATTTTCAAGAAATACTTGGACCGAGAAGAAAAGTACGAATCTAGATACTTTAAGGAACTCATTGTGATGTTTGCACAATTCTTTGTAAGTGGATTTTTTCTCCTAAGAAGAGGGATTTTCGATGGAAATTCTTTGGAAAGCCATTCGTCATCTCGCGTGGCTCGGAGCTGTCACACTAAGAGAAAATACATTTCCTTCTTCTTCCTGTTGAGGAGAACTGAAGTGAAATGAGCTCACCAACTGGTTACAGTTAAGCTCATCAACCTACGATAGAATATCTAATTCGATAAGGAAAACTGCATCTAACCGAGTCACAGTGACAAATTGCTTCAATTTAACTGGACAAGAAGAATCTTTTTTAATTCAAGAATCGTTCTGAGTTATCTAATGTACAAGAGCTCATTATTTAACTTGAAGAAATTAAATTTCAAAATATATTTACCGAGTTATTTTTTCTTTAGACTGTATCAAAATTTTGTGACTCCCTTGATGCTATTCACAGACGAGAAAAATTGTAAGAGCGATCAAACATTATCTGGTTGTTAATTAAGAAAATTGTGGAAGAAATTTGCTAATAATAAATCTTAATATACTCAGACGATGTAATTTTATATTTCTAAGACATACGAAATAGATTTTTACAACTCTATGGGATCCTCTCTCACAGCTTGTTGCTGTCGTGTGCCAGCTAGGCTGGCAATATGGGGTGCGGTGCTCCACTTTTCCAACAGAACCCTATTTTGGTGAGGAGTCCGACTTCCTCAAAACTCACATGACATAGGTACCTGTTATAAGGGTAGGCAACCATTCATATCCCATTCATACAAGGAAAGGACAAAGATTGGATATAGAGAGTGAAAGCACATCCATACCCAAACCGGGATTCGAACCCAGGACCTCCCTATCCGTAGTCTGGCAAGCTGATCACTAAACAAGTTGGGCGACTTTCTCAACGCTAAAAGATATTTTTATGTACACCATTTGTGTGAGCGCCTTAATTAAGTATTAGTATATTAATTATATGAGTTCTACATACAGTGTTAGTATACTAATTAAGATTAAGCGCAGTGTATTCAATAATGCTCTCAAAAGTATATTTTATAATACTCATACATCTTTATTTGTAGCCCTATATGTAAACACTGTTATACTTACTTAGAAATCTAAAAAAATGTTATTATTTTCCTGATGTAATATAAAACTTACGTAGTTTAACAGTGACTGCAATTGAACTTAGGAATGTTTGCTCGGAAGAGTGGTGTCCTACCATTAGCCCACAGTGACCCCTGGTACTAATATTTGCAAATAATGAAAAACAGTTTTTCCCCCAAAAATGTTAAAACTAGCTGAAAATTATCTTGATATACCGGGACCTGTCGTCGCAGCATCCTGCCTAATTGCAGCATTCATTAACTGTCACTGTATTCACACTTCGTTATTTCATATGAATGTTTTGTCTCAGAAAATCAAAATATAAACATTTCTTGATTCCAGATATAAATATATCCTGACCCCTCCTGTGCTTAACAATGTGGGAGGGGAAGAGTTTCACCGGAGCAGCTGGATATTTTACATTTTTAGAATTAATTATATTTTGTAGTTCAATTTGTTTAATACAATTATAACTTTTTTTTGCAAATATTAATTTGTTTTATAGTTTTAATGTATAATAAATGAGCAGCATATAAATTTTCGTAAGAGAGTCCTTCATAAAATTAAAATTTAGCTCTCCACCATCCTCAGATAGGCAGTCAAATTTTCTCCTTAAATAATAATCGAATAAAAATAAATATTTTTAATGAAAGATAAACACATCTCCCCTTTATTTCTTTAAGATTATCAATTTGACTTTATCTCACAATAACTGTAACAATAATAAATAGTAGAAGGAAATATAAATATATTAAATAAATGTATTTGACATGGTCTTAAAATTGAATGCAGATTCGAGTTGAAGTGGCTAATGAAAAGCATTGTTGTTGTTACTAATGACACTTGGACAATCCAAGCTCGCTATGCCTTGGCTATGAGAATTTTAGTCAATTGGGAGCGTCTTTCGTTTTAATCAGAGCATCATGAAGGTGAAAGTACGACTTTATTCTACACACATGCCATATGTACCCGTTTATAGGGTAGGCAACCATTCACACCTCATTCATACAAGGAAAGGACAAAGACAGGGTAGATAGAGAGAGAAAAAGTACATCCATGCCCGAACCGAAATTCATGAAAAGTATACCATAGTACTATGATATAAAATGGATAAGGTTTTTTAATTTTATTAAAACATTTAACTGAATTATTTGCCGCCCAACTTGTCTAGTGGTCAACGTATCTGACTGCGAATAGGGAGGTCCTGGGTTCGAATCCCGGTTCGGGCATGGATGTACTTTCTCTGTCTATCTATCATGTCTTTGTCCTTTCTTTGTATGAATGTGGAGTGAATGGTTGCCTACCCTATAAACGGGTACCTATGGCATATGTGTACTGAGGAACTCGGACTCCACACCAAAAATATGGTTCAGTTGGAAAAGTGGAGCAGCGCACCTCATATTGCCAGTCTGGCTGACACACGACAACAACAACAATTGAATTATTTTGTGTGTGGGTTCATAAATCATTACTGAAAGCCTATATTTTGTTGTATTCAAACATTTTCTTTTCTTTGTCTATGAGTGACATAAAATATTGTAAATCCGATTTTACGAAGTTATATGTTATGTAGATAGTTCCATAGATATTGTTTAAATGACTTGAAATTATTAAAAATCTCTTTAAAATTTATTTTTATATGAGATATGTAGTTAAGAAACAACACGAAAATTCTCAAATCTATATTTACTAGTTGATTACTTAATTTTTATTACATGTTTGGCTATCATAATTGTTGTCACTAACACATATTTATTGATTGATAAATTCTTATACTGTAGAAAATTCCAGCTGTTAGAGAAATTAGCATTAAGCTAACATTTTTTTTCGCAATTGCATAAAAGATATCTTTTTTTTTTGGAGGAGAAAGTTATTGAAGGAGCATTTTCTGAACGAAATTCATACATTAATCTGATGTCTCATCATCAGAAAATAAAAAAATCTAAAATGGACTTTTAAGATTCAATAGATCTTTTTTCTTTTGGAATATGATATATTTTTGGCAGCCAAAAATCCTTCTAAAAATAAATCCTATGTTAGAAGAAGATGCAAAAGACATTTTGAAAACATTCCATAGGAAAGAAGCTCTCTTTCTGTGATGGATAAGGGTTGGTGTGGGAGGGGCATTCTTGATGGACACACGTTTCAAATCTTTTTTCCTTCTTTTTCTACAGATGCGTCTGTCACTCTTTTGGAAAGAAAACTGAAAGCCGTTGTTGGACGCCGAATGGAATATGAAAAGGTGCAGTTTCTGTGTCACAGCTGGGCATCCCGTTCTTTCGGTTTCTTGGCCCCTTCTTAATATCCTCTTTCGGCCTCTTCTTTCTGCGCAGGTGATTTCGCACCCCCGCAGCGGAGAAGTGGTGTAAGTGGATTGAGAAGAGGGAGCACACTTGCTGTATAGTGTGCATCTCTTGTTATGTAAATTATGTAAAATTAACAATCACACACACTCACATAGTTGCTAACTCTACTGATTTTATCGGGAAAAACTACTGATTTCTCATCGTTTCTCCCAATAATGCATAAAAATCTACTGATTACAACCCAACTTGTCTAGTGGTCAGCGTGCCTGACTGCGGATAAGGAGGTCCAGGGTTCGAATCCCGGTTCGGGCATGGATGTACTTTCTCTCTCTATCTATCTTGTCTTTGTCATTTCCTTGTATGAATGGGTTGTGAATGGTTGCCTACCCTATAAACGAGTCCCTATGGCATGTGTGTACTGAAGAAGTCGGACTCCACACCAAAATATCGTTCAGTTGGAAAAGTGTAGCAGCGCACCCGATTTTGCCAGTCTAGCTGTCACACGACAGCAACAACAATCTACTGATTTTTGTCAACTTCACTGAAAAATTTAAAAACAGCCGAAATTTTGCCCGAAGAAAAGTCTGTTGAGTTGTTTGAGGAGCTTAAATAGTCAACAGATGGCGCACTAATATAATGAAAAAATATACATATTTGAGAGTCCAGGATGACGGTGTAACTACTAGGTTGCCAAGAGCTTCCTACGAGTCGGCAGTCATATAATTAACATTCTGAGCAGACACCAGGTGCATGTTTACATATTCATTCATTCATTGTCGTGTGCCAGCTAGGCTGGCAATACGGGGTGTGCTGCTCCACTTTTTCAACTGAACCATATTTTGATGTGGAGTCCGACTTCCTCAGTACACACATGCCATAGGGACCCGTTTATAGGGTAGGCAACCATTCACACCTCATTCATACAAGGAAAGGACAAAGACAGGATAGTTAGAGAGAGAAAGTACATCCACGCCTGAACCGGGATTCGAACCCTGGACCTCCTTATCCGCAGTCAGGCACGCTGACCACTAGACAAGTTGGTCGGCATGTTTAGATATAAACAGTTAAATTAGGAGAAATATTACTAATAATTTGTAACTTAATTAGGAAAATATTTTCGTCAAACAAAATGTTTGTCACTGAATTAAATTTATTTAGTAAATTTATTTGATGTTTCGATGTTGTTTTATATAATCTAAATACTTATAAATTGCATTAGTGTAGTAAAAGTTGCCCTATAAAATAAATATTGATGCATAAACGCTTAGAAAATATTGATGCATAATTGATGTAAAATATTGATGCATAAACGATTGATGCATTTTTTACACACATGTGGTATATTCTTTTATCTTTTATAGTTTCTTTATAAGGTTGATGAATATTTTATTAAATAATTAAGATTAACGCATATTTTTATTATAAATCCTCTCAGAATGTATAATCTAAAGAGTAAAATTGTCTTTTGGTGGCATTACCATTTTAAACAATCTGTTTCAAGCAAAAATGTCGCTACAAGTGTCTTTTGATTTTTTCAAATGTGAAATGAGTAGAATCTACTGATTTTTTTTCTCCAAGGTTGGCAGGTATGTAACATTCACATAGACTATTAGTCTATATAAATGTTTTAATCTGAGACTTGTTTTTCTATGAATGAGAACACTTGATTATTATAAAACAATATTCTTTTTTTGAAATTATGATAAAGTTATGGTTAAAGAGAAAGTCTTTTTTATATAATATGGCAAACGGAATCAAAATAGCATATTGTGCCAATAAACCCGCCGAAGTCTCAGTGGTTAGCTGTTTCCGAAGCTGTTGGTCCCTAGTTCGAATCCATGTACGAGCAAAGATATTCCATTCTCTTTGTTTCCTTGTCTTTCCTACTAACGTCACCCTGTATTTGTCAATAATTTCCTTTTCTAAGAGATTATTATATCATTTAAATTTACGGATTCTTTATTATAATCTGTATTTAAATTATATTTATTATATTAAATTTAAATTATCAATAAAAATACAAATTTTTAATAATACAGATTATTTATTAATCATCAGTATTTATAAATAATTGAAATTCATTTCAAATTTTAAATATTGTGAAAAGAGAAAGCACAATGAAAACAATTTTCATGCAACTAGTTCTATATATACAAGAATTAATATCGTTTTAATTAATATTGCCATCAAAAGAAAATTTACGTTGAAGAATACTATTTTGTAGTTTGTTTTAATATCAACTTTCTTTTATCACTGCGCAACTTTTGATTTTTTTTAGAATTTTATTGTCTATCGTAAAGTGACTGATATTTCTAATATTTCTTTTAAAACATATTATAACTGGACTATAAATTTCAATCACAGTTTGTTTTTTTTCAAACAATGAAATAATTTAGCTTTTAAGTAATGTATTTTTCATTCACATTAAAAAAAAGCGTTTTAGGCAATAATTATAACAAAAATGCCGCTTAATGTTCATGCAAAACTTTATTAAATAAATTGCTAAAAATAAGCGCATGCGTAAAACCTGCAAGTAAACAGCATGCAGATCAAATGCTTCCCACATAAAATCTTCCTGGTAAGCCTGATTTTATTGTATGACGTCATTATTAAAGCAATTCAAAGATATTGCACAGGAAATATAAGGTAAGCAAGAAAGTTTCACTTTGCTATTGAATGAGGTGAGAATAAGTATGCAAATTAGTGTATGACGTAGTTGAGACAACGCTCAATCGAGAGTAGAAATATCAGGTGTTAGAAAAGCAGATCCACCGCACACATTCATCAGTCGTAACTCGTACAATACCGAAGAGAAATGGACATGTCGAAGGAACTCGTTCGGTGTCGCTTGCTTTAGAGCTTCAAAGTAAACTTATCAGCTGTTGCATCAAGTCACCGAATACGTCAAGTGTTTTGAGATAGCGCTGTGAATGAACGCACGACCAGACATTGGTTTCACAAATTCAAGTCGGAAGATTTGTCCGTCTGTGATGAAGTTGGTGTCCGGTTCACAATGAGCTGCTAACAAACGGTCGCTTCTGACTAGTAGCAATTGGAACGTGTGCAACAAGCATTGTAACAAAAAGAAAGACTGGCCAAGACAGATTACACTGTTCGTCACGGGACATGGTCCATTCCCGAGCTATCTACATAGGATTGGTGCTCGGGAAAGCGACAACTGTGCCTGTGGTCATACGGGTGACCCACTTCACTATGCCACATCATGCCCACTCACCAGCTCCTGGCATTTTACTACCCCCAGCGAAAACCTGAGAATAGAATGGATGAAAAATGTTATCCACCATCCGCAAGCGAAAGCCAAAATCCTCTCGCTGATAACATTCCTCTCGGAGCACAGGGAGCTCATAATCCCTAAACGATGATGAGAGCCCAAGTACCATGAAGAAACATCAATGAAGCAGTGAGACAACTATCCTACAACGCTGATTTGAGCTGTTGCGTTGGGAGCTCGAGACCACAGGCAGGGGTGGCGCTTCCCTACTGGTGCTTCCTTCTTTCTCTCCAGCAGACTCCACCCAAACTGGTAGAACCCTCCCTGGGTTAGGTACAGGGAGTCCTAACCCAGAAATCTGGCGTTCACGTTCACAGAAAGAAAGAACATGGGTTAATCGCAAGGGTGTACTGTTCTTGACCAATAATGTGAGGCTGCATGTCGCGCAAGTGGCCAGGAATACCATATAGTGACTTAGTTGGAAGACTTTGTGCCATCTTCCTTACTCACCTGACCTTGCACCATCAGATTACCACCTCCTCTTCCTTTTCCTTTTCCTGGACAATCATATACATGGAAAATCCTTCACCAATGAAGGATAAGTGCGTCAAAGCTCTCATGGATTTCTTTGCGTCCAAAACCGCCGAGTTTTACTGCTAAAGGGGATAGCACAGCTGTAGACTTGTTGGCAGAAAATACTTGATGCCGATGGCGATTACTTCGAGGACTAACAATAGGCTGCACTTTCTGTAGGCCATGTTCTTTTAAGTCATTAAAAACGGCAAGAACTTTCTTGAGTACCTTGTAGCTTGTTCATGTTTCTGATGCTAAACCAGTTCATGCTTGATACCCTTACTTAAAATTTAATGTGATTTTTTTTTATCTGATTATAAAAAATATTAAAGTTCATACGAAATTGTGTCAATCTTTAGCAAAATATATGTGATTATTTGATATATATTCTAATATTTGCTCCAATTTTGAATTTTTTAAGCTATTACTTGAAATGAAGCTAGTATATTTTTACGAAACACGATTGAAAATTTTCATTTATATAGATATTAGTTAAGTATTTGTGTGCTAGCTACACTATTGAACCCACTTTTAGTATGTATTTATTGTTTACTCAAATGTAAACCAAAGCCGTTCTCCAAATGCAAAAGAGTTTTATTTTAAATTTTAATTGATTATACAATATTTAACTAATTATAATTATTCAATATTTTATTCTAATTATACAAAATTAATTTTAATATATATTTTACAAAATGGTCGATCTACTAAAAAATAGTGCGATTTAGTTTAAATTGTCAACTTTGCATTCTCTTTACTTATATAATTATGAGGAACTTTGAATAGCAAAGTTTGGTCGTTTTGTCAAGTTTACTAAAAGCACAACTTCATTGATTTTTCAAAGTTAAAAACATACTAGAAATATCTAACGTAACGAAAAGCAGTTTATCATTTGTAATAGAAAAAGAAAAACCAAATGCTAAACACATTTCGATCGACTGTAAAAGAAAGAAAACTCAATTTAAAAGCTGCAAAAAAGTTCTCATTTAACCATCATCAAACTGCAAATATGGTACTATAACTTTAGTTGTTGGAATACACCAACAGTCTGTAATTTATCTTTGCGAGCACAAAAAGAAAGCTTTTTAAAGATAATAAATAATTGTACAAAGCTGCAAAAGTATCAAATGATAGCCTCATAAATTTCGTTAAGGAGAGTTTTCGAATGGGACATTTGTTGTAAGAAAATTCGATTAGAGAATGAAAGACTGGGTAGAAAACATAAAAGCAATTTTCAAGAAAAAAACATGCCATACTCAACGTCGAAGGAAAATTGGTTCTCACAATGCTTTGGCGCCTATCCATCAATCATCCGTCGCCAAGTGTACTGGTCACCATAAGGCGATGACTTCGACAACGTAATCACAGTGAGGGTGGAAGTTTGGGAGACACAGATCGTTAAGGACACGCAATTTTAATGCAAACAATGCGCCATAAAACAACGGGATTCTTATAAACAGAAAACTAAGATATCAAGTCGGTGAATGGTGCTCCAAAAGAACTGCCTGTCCATGACGGAATATTGAAGAAGACAATGACCGACGCATCAATGTCATAACTTGGAATCAAAGATTTTTAAATCTCTTAATTACCCATCTTTTGTTTGGGACTTCCGCTTTCTGAAGTTTCGCTTTTATGACAAGCACCGCCTTTTTCGAGTCGGAAATCTTCGCTGAATAGCTCCATATTCAGTTCAGACAACGAGGACAAGTGGCGTGGATCTTCACAATAAGAATTTCTCCGGAATTTTGGTGAGGGAACTCAAAGAATAAATTAAAAGGAATACTGAATCGCAAATATCTTTTTTTAAAACTTCTGCACAGCATTCTTGCTCAGAAGAGATTTTGAAATATTTATCTAAAATGAATTCCTTGTTTTCTAAATAATAACTTTCACTGAGTTAAGGCTGTTTTAATGAGTGGGACGGAAGTTCTCTTTTATGCTTTATTGAATAGATATTGCGATGTTTATTAATATACAATCATGGTATAAATTTTAATATATTTGAAAGAATTTAAAAGGAGGGTTGATTTTTGCTTAGGTAGGAAATATGAAATATGCCTGTAGGTCTCAGAAACATATTATTATATCACAAAAATCCCAAACATGTAACTTATTTAAGTGAAATGATGATTTTTAAGGATGGCAAATAAGAGAAAGACTATGAATAGTAAGTAAAATGAATAAAAATCCATAAAATGTAATTTTTTTTTATCGTTTGAAAGTCAAAGATAAGATGCTTATCGCTTTGTATAAATAGACATGTGTGATTGTAATCGTCGAGACGTTTGAGTAATGCTTACAATAACATTGATCCAACTTTCTCTTCAAGTGAATTTTTATCTGGAAAAATATTGGGAATGAGATTTTTCTAATCATTTACTTGAAGGACAGGAAATTAAAATACGGATGGATATTAAAGTTGGGTCATTTTTTGAGGGGTAACTGAGTTAAATATGTCGCTTTGTATAAATAAACTATTGATGTATTGCTGAAAAGTCATAGCTATACTGGAAGTGAGAAGAAACAGAAAATAAAGTGTTTGAAATTGCTATAGAACTCAAAATATTCGAGACTGTTAAGATTAATAAGTTATACTAATTTATACATTAGCCCGTGACGTAAGTCCATTGACTTTTAAGCCAAAGATTGTTTCACAAAAATTCGTATCTGTGATACAAATTGCACATAAAGCTGTTATCTGAATAGAAAGAGAAAATGTGAGGAAATAGATTTTAATACACACACACACATAGAGCTATCGCTTTATATTCTCAAAATTTCTAGAGTTACAATTTTCATTGAAACTTAGTCGCTGTCATTGTCATGCAACTTACAAGTCATAGGAAAATTTTTTTTGCATACTGTACATAAATTTAAAGATTTATCCATCTTTTTCTCATCATCCTGGGTTTCCAAGACTTTTCGAAAATTTGTCATTGAATTGAAATAAAATTAATTGTTGTTATGTGATTTAAGCATAATATTAATCCATTTGCATAAATATCTCTGAAATAATATAGCATAAACATCAATATAATATTCCATTATTTAATTCGAAAATTTTTAATATCAGTTCATTATTTTTATCTTTCAATGATAAAGGATTTAAGCAATTTTGATTTTAAAAAAATTTTATATTGTTTCAACGAAATTCTCAATTTTAATTTTAAATATAAATTTTGCTGGAAAATGTAAGATTTTCTCTATTTTAACGTAAATAATAATAATTAAAACAGGATAATTCTTTATATAGATATTTCTTTATATAATTCACTTTTCGTTGATCTTTTGTTATGTGTCACAAGGGAATGAATAAATTTCTTTATACATTTTTTATAGTTTTGTATTTTATGTTGTCATTGTGTCTAATATATAATGCAAAAGCCTTAGTGTCATATTTCTAAGACAATTTTGTATGATAGGGATTACAATGTGTGTATCAATTTTACATTTTATGCACACAGTTTGGGACAAAATACCTACTTAAATGGGAAGAAATTATGAAAAATGTAACTCTTAAGAGTAATTAACCTCTGCAATATAGAAATGACAATAATAATTCATAAAATTATATTACTTTTGATTCTCTACCAATCCAATCCATTCTGAATTCTGAGACCCTTTGAGTACCAATTCAGAGATGTAAACTGAATCTATTTGTCTTATTTTGTACAGTACAGAGCTTTCATGATATATATTTTTACAGAGTATTGCCAAGTTACAATCGTTAAAAAGTATCTAGAAAGTATTTAGAAAACTTCACAAATATCTAAAATTACTGTTTGGATTTTTTCAAGTAAAAATTATTGACTTGATCTTAAATTTTAATTTAGTAATTAGTTGTCAGTTATCTCAACTAATGTTAATAGAAAATGAACATTAATCATTGTTTTACCAGCATAAAAATTTATTTTATTATAATTTCTTATAAGAAATGTTGATATCGATGTGTTATAATTTATTAATTTTAATTGGCCTTATTAACTGCTGGGGAACTCAAAATTATTAAACCTTTGTTAATTTGCTTATTAAAAAAATACGATTTTTTAAAATTTTATTTGTGCCAATACTAATATTTATTTTACTAACATAATAAAATTTTCCATATTTTTATTAATAATTTTTAATTGAATTTTTATTTTTAGAAACTTCAAAAATAATTTAAAAATTAAATTGTAATTCTTAAGTAAAATAAATATGAAAATTCTTATTTTTTTAAAATTCTAGATCTGCATCGAAACAGTATAATGATATAAAAAACATAATAATTCTAAACCAAGAAAACCTATATTAATACTATATCAAACGCTGATTAAAAACAGTCTGCAGAAAATTAAATGATTGTTTGGATAATAATTATTCATTTCATTCTTAAGTATATGTGCTTTACGAAAAATAAATTAAGTTTTTAAACATTTACTTTTCCTACAAAATTAATGTCTTAATCTTACAGTTGACAGATTGAAAAGTAATAAGTTATGTCACCTTTCCATTACTCTACTTTAAGAGAACATCACGAAAGACGGTAAAAAAAAAGCCTCGAGAAAGTGATTATTAATCAGAATTTCCAAACTAATTACAAATTTGAGATACACCCCTGGTCGAGACTATAAAGTAGCTCTAACATTTTACTTAACCTTTTTAGTTCCGTCTAAATTTTTTTGCGTGGGTGTGTTCTGGGCACACTGTCTGAGCTGACATTTATGGAGTAAGCTG
Organism: Latrodectus hesperus; assembly: GCA_037975125.1. Taxonomy (NCBI): domain Eukaryota; kingdom Metazoa; phylum Arthropoda; class Arachnida; order Araneae; family Theridiidae; genus Latrodectus; species Latrodectus hesperus. The sequence continues at coordinate 7,265,794 of CM075851.1, read as the reverse complement.
CTTCTATACTCAGAGGAATGTATAAATAAATTATAATCAATTTCACTTAAAAAATAAACAAAATGAAGTAATGCAAAAAGAGCTGAGGAAATGCCGCCATTTATTTGCATGTCGTGCCTTGGTGCGTGTCCATGATTCAAGAAGAGAAAAATGATGGATGGCTCGAGTCTCTATTAAGCCACTTCCGGCGTGATGCATGCTGGGAAGTATGCGATGAATATTCCGTTCTATAGATGCAAGCAAACTCTTCCGGGCCTCTTCAAAATGCAAGCATGAATATGAAATGGAATTAAAAAAATAACCTAGGCTTGTGAAACTGAGTTGTTTGAATTTCTTGAGCAATTTCTTTTCCTTTTTAGAAAAAAAAAGGATAGTTCCAAAAGTTAATGCATAAATAAATGGTAACTTTGCATTCACAGAAACCATGAACTTACATCGTATAAAACAATCCCAATCAAATACGCGTAATTCCTTTTTGAATTCTGTGGTTGATATTCATTTAAGGCATATATACAAACTCTGGCTTCACAAAGTGAAATAAAACGATTACTATGTCAAATTTCTATCTTTCCATTGTGGTTTTGACGGCATGCTTTTTCAAACTAATTCAACTCAGGAATTTATTAAATAAAGATGAATAATACAATAAGTTCACAGACAAACTAATCTTGTTCGATATCAAGTATTGAACAAGTCATACAGATTTTACTAATAGAACTGTGCCAGTACTAAAAAGAATTTATGATTTTGAAGCAAAACTATATGAACATGTAATAAATATTATATTTTCATTTTATGTATGATAAATGTAAATATTCCTAGTAATGGTGGATTTTTGTGTACAGACCGGTATGATTAGTGAAGGAATTTATATGCTCTTTACAGCAAGTAAAAATGTAATCTACCCAGAAACTTGTGCAAAATATAATTTGAATATTTTTATATTTTGTTTTTATATCACCGATAATCATTAAAATAAGGAAAATAGGTACCCGTAAAAATATAATTAATGGGAGTAGGTATAACTAATTTAAATGAACGTAAATATTGATACATGGTGAATGTTATAAAATAAATATAATATTCTAACCCACACAAACATAAATTATTATAAAAACGTAAGCAATATTATATATTTGTTTGGCTGAATCAACTGAAATCTGAATATTTTATACATTAGGTAAATCTTAAAATATGATGTAAAATATATTTGCATATTATCCATATTGTATCCAAAAGAAAGTAATGTCCTCTTTGTTAAATGTGGACGAAAAGTAAATCAGCGGGAATAAGTTAAAATTCGATAATGTTCAATATAGTGATGCGTGTTCCGATTTCAGAAACTAAGACAACTAGTACCACAATGCTTGAATAATTTAACAATGATATGCAAAATAAATGATAACATGCATATGATGATGTTTGCCGTTTCATGGTCATATTTTGTTGATGAGAACTTCTTGATAAACAGAAATAATATGAACAACGAGTATGGGTCATATAAGCAATTCCAAGGACTCTTCTAATTGATTTACAAGCATAAGGGATAATAAATTTTACATCTTAACTCTTCTAGTTGATTTACAAGGATAAGGGGTAGTAAAATTTACATCTTAACTCTTCTAATTGATTTACAAGCATAAGGGGTAATAAAATTTACATCTTAACTCCTCTTATTGATCTACAAGGATAAGGGATAATAAAATTTACATCTTAACTCTTCTAGTTGATTTACAAGGATAAAGGGTAATAAAATTTACATTTTAACTCTTCTAGTTGATTTACAATGATAAGGGATAATAAAATTTACATCTTAACCCTTCTAGTTGATTTACAAATATAAGGGATAATAAAATTTACATTTTCACTCTTCTAGTTGATTCACAAGAATAAGGTATAGTAAAATTTACATCTTAACTCTTCTGGTTGATTTACAAAGATAAGGGATAATAAAATTTATATCTTAGAAAATCATTTAGTGCACTGAATCATCGCTTAAATTACTTTCCACAGGAAAACAACTGCTTATTTAAGGAATGTTTTCTGGGAAATATCATCCAAAAACACATTTCTTGTTACCTAACATTATTACCCATGAGTGTTAATTCGATCTAGTCTTGAAGATTTAAATAGATTCTGAGCCACAATAATCATTCATTCTTGAAGTAAAATTTGCAGTCACTGACTTTAAAAATAAAGCATAAATTACTAGTTATTCGGCTGCTCTATCATTTTTGTGAGACATGGAAACAATCTTGTTATGATTTGGATTTTAAATTTTCTTATCATCAAAAAAATCATATTAGTTGCAACACAATCATCACTGTAAAATATGTTTCTTTTACATTAGTTAACAAAAAATGATAAAAAATGTAGAAATTTTCTTTGGATGCTTTGGTGCAAATGTGTCCACAGAATTACAAAACTATTGAATATTACCAGGATATGAATAAATTCTTTCTCTTTTTATTAGAATGTTAAAAATAAGGCAAGAAACCAAAAATTCAAATTTTGAAAATTGAACTTATTCTTAACCAAGTTTTCATGTTTATTGAGGTAGATGAAATTATTTTAAAACAAAAGGTATTTCCATTAAGCAGAGTTATCGTTGTGATGCTTAACTCTTTCATTACATGCCCCTCTGTAAAGCAAGAATTAAAATATTTTTGGCAAATGACTTTTTTTTCAGTCTGATTTATCATAAATTAACATTATTCAATAAGAAATGTTATAATTGTTTGCTGAAAATGTATTTTAGGAGAAGCACTTTAATATATATATATATATATATATATATATATATATATATATATATATATATATATATATATATATATTGTTGACTTATCTTAGATTAGCGGCAAAGTTACTATCTTTCAAGTGATAATTTAGAGACCTGATGCCATTGCCTCTAAATGGTAAAATAATGCTATGTCTTTACTCCTCCCTAGTTATATTGGTGCTGATTGTTCTATTTGGATCTTGCGCTACTAATAGGCATTCAAGCTTTCTTGGAATTGCATTATATTTCCTGGATTGCGTTAGGAGGGAGAGAGAGAAGAAAACAGTTGATAAAAAAGTGTTTTACAAATAAGATTTCATGATATTGAAGTATAGAGTATATGTACTACACTAAAGGGACCAAAGCCAAGACTTTTGTTAAAGGAGGACATACTTCGATTAAGGACTTACTTAATGTATGTAAGGATTAAAAGCCAAGGGCTTAAAAAATTGTCTTACCCATTTCATCTCAATTAATTTAAACAATATAGTACATGTTCCGGATACATTTTTTCAGATATGGTTTAAAAACTAGGACTTTAGAAAAATTGTTTTACTTATTTTATCCCAGTTAATTTAAACAGTATAGTACATGTTCCGGATATATTTTTTCAGGTATATTTTTTTTAGTTATCAATATGTCCTCTTAACATCTAAGTGAACCAGAACCGGTAGACTTAGATGTATACGTTTCCTTCAATATCCTCCAGCAATATCCTTCAATATGATATTGTTTTTGGTGAAATTGCTTCTAATCACAAAATTTATGCCAAGACAATGCAGTGATATTGCATTTAATTGTCTATATGATTTCATTCCACGAATGTCTGTTATGCCATGGATTAATTGTTATCTTAAAACCTGAAGGAGTTTGTCTCACTTTACAATTAATCATAATGCCAATAGATATAATTTCGAAACTTTTCTGCATCTTAAGCAATTAATACTGTATTTCCTAATCTACACTCATACTTCTGAATTCTATTCTTCTGTTTCTATCCAAAAACATCATCTAGTAAAGTGTATTATATTTATTAAACACAAGGCATTTTCTCCTTATAGCATTTTTCTTTCTCTTCGGCATTCATACAGCATAAAACTCACAAATCATTCCAAAAAATCTATTAGAAACGAAATACTTTCCGTTTATCTTTGTTTTCTGCAGAAAATAACAAAACATAATTCACTAAAAGTAAGCAAATTAATTTCCTGAATTTTGATGAGCCCTAAGAGCGCAGTCAATGACCATATTTTTAAAGCAAGACAGAATCGCGTTCAAAGAAAATAGAATGGCCAGTTATAAAAATAAATTTTTGTTTTGCTTTATTACTAAAGAATAATAGTCTTAGACAGTGCAATTTTTTATTTAGACTCCAGTAAATAGAGCATGGAGGTCATGAAAATATCTTGGCAAATTTCATCAAAATTTTCTTTTTCTACTTTTCGTGACTTTATAAATATCTAAAATAGGAGAGAAAACATAAAATAGTAAATGTTTCTGGCTCAAGAGTTCAGATTGAAAAGTTGTTTTCATGTCACATAAAATTATGTCATAAAACATGAAAAGAGGTTAAGAAGGTTATTTAAGTTTTTAATATATATATATATATAATATAATATAATATAGTAGCAGAGTAATTTAATTTTATATTAAATTTATCGATAGAATATATTTAGTTATTTATGCAGCTCAGAAATTTATTTCATTTGAATAGCTTATTTACTTTTTGCTATATGTCTGGTAGAATGTTTCGAAAATTATGGTTCGTTAAAATTTATATGCACACAGAAAAAGACAGTGAAAGGAATATAGTTACATTATTGTTATAAGTTTATAGGTATGGCAAAAATGTATTTCTGTTTGACTTTTCTGATTGAGATGAATTTGATTTTGGCAAGAATTTATCAAATTAATATCACATATTTGCCTAGGATATTTTTCTCGGCAACAAATTGCATTATTAAGTTATAATATTATTTTCAAAATTTTGTAAAAAAGTCCTATCATTAATAGCTTGCCTTCTTTAAATAATGCATTTAAAAATGTATGTAAAGGAAAATTTTAACTATTGATAACCTAAATGAGTTTTAATATTGTTAAACATTATAATAAGTTTTATAACACTTATATTTGTGTTGAGTATATGTAAGGTAAACACATTTACTAGGGCCGTGGTAGCCTAGTGGTTAGAGTATCGGCCTTCCATCCGGAAGAGTGACTTTTGATTCCCAGTGCCGCTAAAGACCCAGTACATGCGATATACGTGCTCGTTAAATCTGTGGAATCGAAACTCATGTGGTCGGTCGTTGAGCAGTTACCATGGATGCAATTGGTCTGGAAAAATTTACTCCACCTTCAGATCAATGCCAAAATTAAGGGAGTAAATCCTCTGGTGCTGCCATCTATCGGAGGATTTGAAGAACAAAAGTCGTACTTTCAACTTTATGGTGTTCTGATTAAACGAAAGACGCTCCCAACTGACTTAAATTCGCATAGCCAACGGCATAGCGAGCTTGGCTTATCCAAATGTCATAAGCAACAACAACTACACACATTAACTATTTAGAGAGTGTATGTGCAATGAGAAATAAACATTTTAAATCTTAAATTACTAGGCATTTATAAAGTTTCAATTCAAATATAATACATGAAAATTAATATTTTGGAAGAATCAAAAATTAGTTAAAACTTAAAAGCTGGAAAAAGGAAAGAATAATGATAAATATTGTGATTTATACAAGAAAAAGGTTACAAATAAGTCTTCTTTTATTTAGAATTATATGAAAATGAGAGAGGGCTCTGACAACTTGAAACACAAAGAACAGAGAAACACTATATTTCCATTCAAATATTCCTCCGATTGATATATGTTCAATGAGGCTGCCAGCACGCTCTACATTACTAATGTGACATTCAACACTTGATAGCACAGCGTGCAACGTGTCCAAATAAATTGTAATAATTTTATCGTATATTGAATGCGCGATTTCAGCTGATTTTAAAGCAGCAAACAGTAAATTATTAAGTTAATCCACATCAAGGCAGCTGGTTTGAGGTCAGGGAATTTTGAAGGCCATATAATCTTGCACAATTTTGACTGATCATCCTATTTTTATCAAAGGTTTGCAACAGGAATTGTTTCATTGGATTGGCATAATGATGCGCCGTCCTGAATACGCCCTGCATGTTGGTGGTGGTGGTGGGACTAATCCCCATCTGGTCTAGTGGAGCTAGACCAGATCCATGAAATCATAGATAGCTAAAAAGTCCAAAAGCAGATGTAGACTTTTCACAGCCTCTTCACGAGAAAACCCCAAGCACTTCAAGATGTGTTGCGAGCAAAACGGAGCATTGTCGCACTTGAGGCATGATGGGTATTTTCTTTCATCGTCTTCAAAGATCATATACTTCAAGTGGCCAGTAGAAAGTCGAGACAGTGTCGTCTGATGTACTCTGGAGCCCTTAAATGTTGTGGCGGCTCCAGGATGTCTTCGGAAGTACCAAGGGTGAGAAGGAGGGTCAGCTCAGGTCTTAGAAGTAAGTTGTTTAGTAATGGAAGAGATCTCTGATGGTGTTAGTGCCATGCGATCTTCCAGGTTTAAAGGACTACTGGTGGCAGCCTTTGCAAGGTCGTAAGCTACTTCATTCCCAGGCGGACCAACATGTGAGGGGACCCTCTGGAGGTGGATTGGGATTGAGACGCCCTGCATGCATGCAGATAACAAGCCTCTTTTCTTTAATGCAGAGACGACTTTAACGTGCAAAAGAGTAAGATAAAGTTCATGTGAAGATTTTCCAGCCACATAATTCTTCAAAATAGAATGATTAGATGGAGAAAGGTGAGGAGAATTCTGAAACAATATCCAATTTCTTAGAAAGCACACTTCTTTATCATCATTCCTTTTTTTGTACAATTTTAAAATCGTATGTAATATCTAGATATTAAATTCAAAGGCGAATGCTATTTATTCAAATTATAAAAAAATAAGTCTTGATTAGTATGCTGTTTGAGGCTTTCATATCACACAAATAGATTTATTTAAAACAAAAAAATGTCTATATATATGTTCTCTCTTCAACGGTATACTTTATATCTTTTTATTTTCTTGTAGAAGAGCTTAAAATTTATATTTTGTTGAACATACTTAAGTAAACTTGCATATATTAACGCTTTCGTATAATGAGCAAACTGTAAATGCTACATTCTGAATCTGGGTGGGAGATTAAAAGTCACTTGATATTTAGAACTAATAGGTAGCCGCCCAACTTATCTAGTGGTCAACGTGCCTGACTGCGGATAGGGAGGTTCTGGGCTCGAGTCCCGGATCAGACAAGGATGTAATTTCTCTATCTATCTATCCTGCCTTTGTTCTTTCCTTGTATGAACGGGTTGTGAATAGATTGCCTACTCTATAAACGGTCTAAAAATGGCATGTATGTACTGAGGAAGTCGGAATCCACACCAAAATATAGTTCAGTTGGTAAAAGTGGAGCAGCGCCCTCCATAATCCCAGCCTAGCTGGCAAACGACAACAACTAATCGGTAAACCTATTTCACTTTTTTGTCATGAAACGCTATATTATTCCATAGAATGCATAAGATATTTTTTCGTTTTATATTTTGTTGGCCAATTTCTTCATTCTATAAATTCTTCTATCAAAATGTTGAGTTTTAAACTTTGTCAGTAACAAATACATTTAATTAAATTAAACCACCTGAAATATTTTTTATTATCATTATTAAGAATTTATAGATTTGATATATTCTGAACACTTTATGAAAGATTCGCCTAGTAAAATTTTAACTATTTCTTCATTTATGGAAAAAAATGAAAAATTATTGGATAGTTTATTAGAACTTCTGGGTTTTACGAAGAAACTGTTTTATATAAAAATGATACTGAAATATCATTATCAAGTATGATAAGGATATTAATAAAAAGTAGTTTCTATTAATTGTGTACTAGTCGAATAGAAAATGGACTTTTAAAACAACCGAGGGTCTAAGAAAGTTTGCGATATCCATCAAACAGATTCTTTTATATTACAAGTTTATTCATCACATTGGAGTAGATATACTATAATATACGAAACCTAATCAGAATATATATATCATATATATATTGACAAATAATATTCCGACAATGAGATTAGCTTTTATAAATTATGACGAAATAGACATGCTTTCATAATCCTAATATATTGAATTTGTCATTGATAAAAATTTCGATTTAATAGAATTATTTATTTATATAATGCACTAAGCAAATTGCATATAATAAGTCAAGAACTAATTTTGAGTGCTTATTATTTGATTTTTATGGTCATTATTAAAAATATTAATTTTCTTTATATGCATTTAACTCACGTAAGTATTGGGGATAATTTATTCTGCTTGCTTTGTATAGAAGTTGAAATTAGATCTGGACTAATTAGATTCCGAAATTAATTTATCTACTTTTGATTAAATAATCAAGAAAATACATAGTTCGGCATTTCTCTCATATATTTAATTGAAAAATTAAAAAGATTTATTAGCATATATTTTAAATTGGAATAATTCCTAATTTTTACGTTGAAATCACAAACGTAAATTCTCATTATAGTTTTAAATAATAGACAATTAATAAAACCAAACTTTTAATTTTTATTAATTACATAAGTTATTTACTTCCTTTTATACATGTCCTGTTAATGAAATTTGCTGCACATCAAGAGACATATTAATTTCCATAATATACCCTGATTAATTCTGAATTTATAATTTTACAATTTTCTTTTTTTGCTACTAAAATTTATGAAATGAATTTTGGTACACATTGTTAATTTGTGTCAATATCTATTTCCTTGACCGAGGGTCCTGTGGTACGTACCCTATGTCCCGGTTAAATGGTTAGCCTCACGCGAAACCAAACTGATGGCAAGATTGTCTGTTTGTTTGTCGCTCAACGGTCACTATTTGCACACGAGGGCTAACTAGACCGGGACCTACAGTTTAAAGTGGATTCCGAACCACCACAAACATCCATGCCCAAGGTGGGATTCAAACTCACGAACTGTTGAACCGAAGGCAAGAGCGCTAACCATTCGGCTGCTAGCTCGGCAAAAAACTGATGGCAAGAAAAACTGAGTCAAATTGTCCAGCCAGAGGATAATCTTGGGAACGTGAAGTGTTACTACTATGCCAAAGAAATTCATTTTGCCAATGGAATTCTTGAAGACATAAAATAAAAAATATGTATAATGTTAATGAATTTGTAAGATCGGAGTTATTTCTTAGTCTCTAGAACGGTGACTGTTAAAGATTATATAATTTTAATCGGTAGATCCTCGGAGATTTTTGAACAACTGTAAAAAGTCTGAGGAACCAAAATTCATTCACATTGTTTAAGCATTTAATACCTTCAATTTTATGAAAAACAAAATCAGTTTACTTATCACTTTATCTGGTACTTAAGGCACAAATGTCGTATAATCCCTCATGCCAAATTCTGAGATTGTTGATTTTTTTGGCGGATTTTCTTGTTCAACTTTCAACCTAGTTTTTATTACGTCATAAAGATGAAGACCTATAAGAATTATGTAGAAAATTCTATTTTGGCAACGCTAGTATTTATGTCATCGCGAGACATTACAATATGTCATTTTGGTGACATTTCTTTGTCGCCAAAATTTTTGTTTCATCAAATTTTCAAAAAATCAAAGTTTGGCATGTGGGCATCACTGTGCCGTACTTAAAATATTTATTAGTTTATGACAAAGACTTTAAATATTCATATAATAAAAATTCATTTTTAAATTCCGAGAAATTTTTCATCAATAGGCTGCTATCACTTTAACGATTTAGTCTCTGGTCCATGCTAGTTCAATTTCCTTATAATATCCAGGAGAACTATGAAGGATCAGATATTATGTGCCTTGATCCTGGGGCCTGAGCAGCTACCAGGCGCGTCGGCAGGTGGTGGATCGCCGAACGTCCTGTAGGAATGACAGGATAGCCTTGAATATAGAATCAGAGGCCGTGAACCAGCTCCCGTAAGCTTTGGTGTTATGCGAGCCATGCCTAGGGCTATTTGGCACAGCGGTAATGGTGTCTTAACGGAGCCTCTAGTTGCCTGGTGAACTTCTAGAGCTTTTTGCTTTGCCCAGTAACTCAGGCAATGCTGTGTGGACTGTTATATTACCTGAGCTTATTAATTGTTATCTTGTGGCTGAAAAGACACAAGAAACAACTAACCTTTCTTCATTTGCAGGTGAAGCCTCTGAAATAGACCTTCTTGAAAAAGACAAGGGAACTCAGAGGCAATCTAGTGAAGGGGCAGCAATGAATTCTTCACAGGAGGTAGAAATGACCTCCAAACCATCTTCTTCTGGTGAAAGCCAGGAAGCTATCGCTAGCATGACTGACTCTCTGACCAGATGGGACTGTTTCAGCAAGACCCTATCTGCTGGAAATGTCATACGCAAGAGGAAACGGCCGAGCATATCATTTACGAATGCGAGGCTCTTGCCGTCCCTAGATAAACTTATTTAGGCATCATCCATACTAGAGAGTTAAACTTAGACTCCATTCAAGGGTTATTGGAATTTATTAATAAAGTGGGTGACCCGAGCAACTGGAACTAGGAAACATTGGGTTTGGAGTTAATGGTACAAAATGCTGATAAAAGCAGAGGTGCCCAATGACATACAAACCCAACTCTAAGAAGAAGAAGATGTGCCTTGATATTCTCTAAAAACAAACACTGGAAAAAAAGCAACGTTAAAAATAAAACTGAAAAACAAGCGACTTTAAAATCATTCTCAAATCTAATATCTGTGTTTCTGCAGGCAATAGTTTAGGCAATTAAATTTGAGGGTTATTCCAGTGTATATAATAAAGTTATATGTTGAATAAATCATTGGAATAAATGAACATTTGAATTACTGGTTTGTAATTTTTATAGAAATAAAAGGAGCAATGGATTTGCTAGACTGGAGAATGAACAATTTTAACTATTTAATTGAAAATAACTATCAAGAGAACTTAGAATGAAAAATTTCGCCAAAATCCCCGAAATTTCAAAGGGAACTATTAAATATAGTTATAGGACCTAAAATATTGTTAAAATACATATAAATTTAAGATATTTTAATATATAATATATGCATAATAAATGAACAATTTTTCTTATATTTTTGACAAAAATTGCTTATAGTTTTCGACGAAAAATGGTTATTAGTTTTTACAAATGCTCTTAGAATCAATCAAAGTTAAGTAAATTTTATAAATTATTTAAATATCTTCTAAACTTTGATCGAGTTAAACCTGTGTAAATTTAAACAAACGAAAAAATTCAGAATAAGTCGACATTTATAAATGTTGATAGAAGCAAATGCATTACGCTCTCTAACTCAAATATGATGTCCATATTTATATTTCAAACTCAAATATAGTTTCAACTTCGGTTCCATTTTTTACTCAAATATCTATCCAGTTAAATCTGTGCATAATTTAAAAGATTATAGTTTAAAAATGCATTTGATTATTTTCAGACTTAAATCAAATTAGATTCATTTAGGGTTTAAATTAAAGCGAGATCATAAAAAAAATTTCAATTCATTTCTGACAATTGGTTTAACAAAATATATTTCAGTTGAGTAAAAAACTTTTTATAATGATTTTTTAATTCAAGATGTTTAATCTTACACTGTTCTGCGTGGGTGAAATTGAAGCAAAATTTCTAAAAAGTTTCAATTCTCTTTCGAACACAATTCTAGACAAATTAATTAAAATTGAATTAAAAAATATTCCAAAAGTGATTCAGTAACTCCCAAACTTGATCTAATCAAATGCCTTAAAAATTGAAATGAAAAAATATTCAAAAATGATTTCATTTATTTTTAATCATTAAGCAGTTATGAAGATAACAATGCTTTTTTTAGTACAATCAGGTTTAGCAGTCACTAAAATATTTCCACAATATAAATGTTATATTTCTTGGTCTCATTATATTATCTCAAGACGCCATTGGAGACAAGTTTCTGTGTTGAATTAATTACATTACTATCTATATCTATCTCTCTCTCTCTCTCTCTCTCTCTCTCTCTCTCTCTCTCTCTCTCTCTCTCTCTCTCTCTCTCTCTCTCTCTCTCTCTCTCTCTCTATATATATATATATATATATATATATATATATATATATATATATATATATATATATATATATATATATATATATATATATATATACATAGATATATATATATATCTGAAATATTCGTTTCCAAATTTATATTTTGAAACTAAATTTTCTTAGTTAAAGTTAAAATTAAAAATTAACTAATAATCAAATTAAAATTATTAGTTAAAACCAAAATTTAATTGAGTATAAAATTAATATTTATTCCACATATGCAACTGAATTTTTATTTCGTTAATAACCAAATAGTTTACTTTGTTTTTAGTATTATACTATTCAAGAAGAGAAATATTCAGAAAATTTTTTTGTAAGTATACCTTATTTTAAGGAGAATTTTCGACTTAATATTTTGCAATCAAAATTTAAATCATTGTACAATGTATTTTCGTATCTGTAATTTAAAACTTTGTCCTTTATATGTTATCTTTTATGTATATATATGTATTTTGGGTTATGTTTATTTTGAAATTTGAAATCAAAAAAAAAATATTATAGCAACTTTGAATCTACAGAGGCTGCGGTGACCTGGTTAGTTATTGAGTCATTCTCACTATCCGAAGGTATTGAGTTGGAATCTCGACTTAACCGTGTTCACTAAAAATAGCAGGAGCATGTTAAACAAATCATGGTCTCAATGTTTTCCAAGGGAAATTATACCTCAAGGGGTGGTAGACCAAGTTTGAGAGTGTTCTCCATGGTTCTTACTCCTAAATTATACGAAGTACATTTACATTCATGTCCAAGATGGCATGCCCACTGGTTGCTTCGCTACATAAGGATTGTTCTCACTTACACCCTTTGTAGAGCTGAAAAAGAAAAAAAAATTCTTAATGGTCGGGTGTTAGAAGAAACGGTACTTTTCCATTTCGCCGGCGCAATTCTCGCCAAGCGCCAATAATGTTGCCAATTGGCGACAACACACAGTATACACAAAAAAAATGCTAATAAATGTTAGCTATAAGAATTTTTTACTTAGGCATAAACATGTTAACAACGTTTCAAAATTTTCCAAATGGATCTTTTGTTTCCCTTCTCCTCATAAATTCCGCGAGAAAACTTTCCAGATGATGACGTGCCGTTCCTCTGTGCTTCTTATTTCGCTTATGTGCTTCTTTTTGGCACTATCCCACAGTCTTTCTAGTTTTTGCTATGCATTCCAGTCTCAAGACCACCAAAATTGTATTTGTGGTTCACTTTGAAATGTTCCAGTTCCAGTTTTTCAATGCAGTATGATTTCCATGAATCAGAATATATTACAGTCCCTTTTTCGATATTTTAATTAATGGCTTTTAATATAGTACTCATAGATCGATTTGGTACGTTCACGAGGATTATTAAATTTATGAAATTATTAAATTTGTACATATAGCAACATAGCACAAAATTATGAAATGGAAAGAAAAAATGTTGAAATAAAGTTGTTGACTAGTAAAAGGCCATCACATGTTTTGAAGAAGTAGCAGTAAAAGGTTACTAGTGGAGATATTCCCTCTGGCGCCAATTGTATCATTTTTGGCGACTTTATCACCTGCGCCAGCCAAATGGAATAGTACAGAAGAAACTTATAGTCATGATTAGGAAGTATTTTTAAATGGTATTCGCTTGAATATGATTATATTTTTATCCTATTTAGACCTAAGTAAGTTTGCATTCATATTAAATTATATTATCAGCACTCTATTTTATTCCCTGCTGTATGTAATTTTTAGGCAACGCTACAATAATTAATTTTTTTAAACAACTCGTTTTAAAATTAAATTGATGCAGATTATTATTAATTGAACTCAATATGTCTATATGCTTGAAATTTTTTAATTAAAATATTTTGCTATCAAACTGTAAGCAAGATTACCAATTCTTATTTAGAACCACGGTGGTCTTGTTGATTAGGGCGTCGTTCTCATTACCGGAAGGTAGTAAGTTTGAATCCCAACTTGACCGAAGATCAGTCTTGCTCACAAATGGTGGCTGGGGTATGTTAAAAATCGGTGTGGTCGCAATGTCCTCCAAGTGAAATGATACCTTTAAAGTGGCAGGCCAAGTATTGGAATCTTCTGCTTGGTCCCGGCTTCAAAATCACGACGACTCCACCCAGCTGCTTTTATCAAACTGGTAGAACCCAACTTTGGGCTAGGTACAGAAAGGCATGCTTGTGCGACAATAACTGATTCATATATTCATTTTAAGAGATTAAAAAATAAAATATGATATCAAAATTTAACACATTATATTCTGTTGTTTCTTATTTATCTTGTCATGTCAATCAAAATGATGACTTCTTCGTTTTTTCATAGGATGGGTCCTTGTTGAAAGCTTGGTGATTTATTGTTAATACTATTCTCTGTTAAAGTAATTTTTAGTAACTCCTTAAATTTCAGCATTATCCAAAGGTAATTACTAATAACTGATTTTGTAAGCTTCATAATAAACTAAACTCCATGGCACGACAGCCCATGTGGGCCAAGGCCAACAGTGCCCATAACTGTTTTCATGACCAAGGGCCCTGGGGTGCGAATCATATGTCCAAGTTAGGTGGTCAGCCTAACGTAAGACCCCCAGTGTTTAGTTCCCCAGCATGCTTGGTACTCAGTTAATCAACCCACTGAACGGATGAAAGGCTGAGTCAACCTTGCCCAGCCCGAGGGTCGAACCTCGGACCTGTGTCTTGGGAGCGTGAAACGCTGCCACTAAACCACCGGGCTTAAAGCTTTATAATACGAATGAATAAATTAATTATGCACCTTTTTTAGAAATTTTTTTGTATTGGCATGTGCGCCCTAGTAATTGAGAAAATTTTAGAAAAATTTTCATTCAATATAGTATTTAAAAATTATTTGCTCTGAAATTTTTATTTGAAAAATTTCCCCAAAAAAGAGAATAAGAGAGAGAAAGAGAAAAAAATTAGTCACAGCTTTATAGGCATTTGATAAACCTTTTGTTTTTCATTGCATTTCAATGGATAACACTCTTCATATTTTGTAATTCTAAATACTTCAATCATTTTTGATATCTTAAAGTCTGGTTTATAATCTAGTTCGATCAGAAGCCAGCTAGATAGTGCTAGGCATTATGATCTAGATAGAATCAAAAGATTTTGTTATGTTCGAAAGAATTAGTTCTCAATAGGGAATAAGTTTATTTTTAGAAATACTCACACAAATATATTGTGAAGGGATTGAAATGTGTGACATTGAAGACATCTAAATAATGTAGTTTAAAGCTGTCACTCCGGGAAGATTTTTCATGGAAAGTAAGCTACAGTTACGTGTAACAAAAAAGGACGCCAACAAAATTTCCTGGTTCCCCAGCAGTCTTAAGCACTTATTAAAAAAGGTGGCTGGCGAAATTTGAAAAATATGGTCAGAGGTTTAGATTTAAAAATGTCTGACAATGGTTTCCATTTTGACTACAGATAAATATGATTAATTGTCACCTATGGTTATTAATACTATACTGAAAAGCACATGCAAATGACGCAATAGTATCACATACAGTCTTCTCTAATGAAATTCCTCGCTTCACCGAATTTTTCAATTAGAACATTTTTCTATCGAGATAAATAATTTTCTTCTATTCTAGCAAGTATTTTCACCCCTAAATTTAACTTTATAAAAAATCTTTTAGACTTTATATGATATAGTTTTTTTTTATTTTTGAAATAAGCGTTTCTTCTCTTTATTGGAAAATAAGTCGAATATTGCGTGTTTTCGTGCAATGTCGTAAAGAAACAATTTTACTTCTCAAGAATTATTTGACGTGTGAAAGGAAAGTGTTTTCTTTTCAGACTCCCTTTCTACCATTTTTCACAAAGAAACATTTCATTTTCCAATGAATATATGGGGGAAGAGAGAAAATGAAAGTAGAAAGAAAAAAATTATTGAGAAATTAATTTCAATGTTTCCTTAAAAGATGAAAGGAAGAAATGTAAGCTTATTTTTTTATGATTTTTTTTTGAATGGTTAAGAAGATGAATGTCATGTTCTTTACATCTTTGAATATTGTCGTTCTTAATATTAGATGGATAGTAATTAACTTCTTAATAAGAAATAATTAGTAACTTTTTTCAGTCATTAATGAATTCTTATTAGGATTATTCTTAGAAGTATTCATTAGAATTTATTAGGATTATTCTCTTAGTGATAGCGCATCGCGCTTCCAAGCCACTGAGCTGAGGTTCGATCCTCGATCTGACAAAGGTACTCAGATTTTGTTTCCTTCTGTTGGTCGACAAACTGAGTACTAAGCATGCTTGGGTACTAAACACTTTCACATTAGGCCAACCCCCTAAATGAGGCATATGTTTCGCACCCCAGGGTCCTCGGTCAGGAAAACACTGCAGACCATATCTGTTTTCATGACCGCCCACATATCGATTGTCGTGCTACTGGTTTATTTATTTTTATTTAGTTTTTTAGGATTATTATACTGCTATTTTAAAATGGAATGAGTTTATTTAAAGTGAAATTTTAAGAATCCGAAAGAATATACAATCCAATTAATTTTTTAGGTTTCATTGTGGAATGGCGTACCTCTAGGTTTTGGCGAAATATTTGGTGATAACTGTAATTTCTGGTAAACCTATCTTAAATTAGAATTTGTGTAGCAGCAGCAGACATCTTATTAGTCACACTTTAGCGTTTATCTTGGCATAAAAAATCGTCAAATTTCAAAGGGTACCAAATTGTAAACATTTACCATTTTTTTATTAAAGATGAATTGACATCTAACCATTTACCATTAATATATTTCTAATCCCATTGTAAATTTTACCGTCTTTAATCTTTGTTTGTCTTACAAATTGAAATTTTTACTCGAAGATTTTTATCCATAGACTGTATTCTTCATTATTTTCTATATAGATCCAAGTCTCTTTGTATTTATTTTCTAATCTTTAAGTTTAAATGAAGATTTGTTCGCCTTTTTTGGCTTAAAGTCACTGATATTTAATTATAATTAAAGTCTATTATAAAATTAGTAATACAACAAAATTTATACAGGAAAATACATACGAAATAAGAGTTCAAGGATGAAATTGTCATGATGTTATATTTTCATTCCCATATTTTAAAACTAACAATGAATAATTACTTTAATTTTATTCATTATTATATTGAAGTAGTTATTTTTGAATAATTGCTTTATTTTTATTCAAATGACGGCAAAAATTTTATTTCAGCCATGAAAAAAGTTCAAAAGGAAAATAAAAAAAGCTTTAAAATAAAAAATTGAAAAATACTTGCTTTCCTATATAAAAGAGATGGATTAGTACTTTTATTTAAATAAAAAATAGTAGAAAGAGCATAATACCACAAATTAACAAATAATTTTAGGTAAGTAAAGGATAAAAATTTAAATGAAATTATGCATGCATTTTATATTTCCCATCAAGTTTTCTACTTTCTTAATTGCTGATGAATTTTTCATGAAATTCAACAGTAAGTGCGTAGATGATTTTTAGCAAGCATTATTAAAGTTAAAAATAAGATAAATATATAGATATTTACCTAATTCAGAAATAATTATAATGTATTTAGTTATACGAATACTTAACTAATTTATAAGTTGCCTTAACTACTAATAGTGTTAAAATGTGTTGAGTAAGTCTGGTGCTAGACTAATTTAATTACTTAATTGTCTGTTAAAAATTTAAAATGTTGTTTAAAATTTCAACACTTGTGTAGTATTAAGATAGGTTATAATTAAGAAATGTACAAGAAAATTATGTCTCATTCATTAGATGCTCTTTCCTTTGGAAGGTTCTGTGAAGAATTATGAGAATATAAATAAAAAACAGTCGTTTCAAATTTCCCTTCATAAATGAAATTTAGTATTTTTATGAAAATTTTCCCCTCATCATTTGATTCTAAGATAACAATAAAATCGTCATTAATGCTAACAAGAAAATCGAATTAATTTTTCAACTGAATTAAAATTTAAACATGTTAATGTTACTTTAACAGCTAAATCTGGAATATTCAAAATGAAGATATACTTGGAAAATTTTAATTCTCATCAATGAAAAATGAATATTCATTTAAATACATCGAATATCTCATATAGATCAATTGTCAGCATTTTTAGGAATTCTTAGCTTTGATAGAAAAAAGAGACACCAACAAAATACCGAGAACATCAAAGATTAAATATCTGTCAGGGAAATATTTTCTGAAACCTTTTAAATATTCTGGACAACACATGAAAAAGGTCAAACTTCTCTATAATTCGAAAGTGTCCTCTTCAAGGTGGTAACCGAAAGATTATTATTGTCTTTACCAGTGGCTGAATGGCTCATGAGTTCGAATCCATTTTTGGTCTTGGATGTTTGTTGTGGTTGAAATCCACTTTAGATAGAAGGTCCCTAATTATTCCTCGTGAACAAAAAATGACCGTTGAGTGACAAACCAATCGAAAATGCAATATAAATGGGAGTTTGATATCAGTTTTTTCAATAAAATTTCTGATAATATTTCTATTGTAATTCAGAGTTGTTTTAAATATCTTTAAGATATTATGTTGTTGTTGTGTTGTTGTTGCTTATGACACTTGGACAAGCCAAGCTCGCTATGCCTTTGACAGTGCGAATTAAGTCAATAGGGAGCGTCTTTCGTTTGGATCAAAGCACCACGAAAGTACGACTTTGCTCTTTTTAAGGTGCCTCGTAAATTTGAACCACGGTCAGGTGACGAGGCCACACCTGAGCTGGCACCCTCCTCTCCCCATTCACGCCACACCAGTGGAAGGACTTTGGACGCCACATATTAACGTGGACACGTCCCCATTCCACGGAGTTCCAGCAACCCAGTGAAGGAGAGTACACCGTGGTCACCCTCCCAACCACTGCCCGCGGCAAATGATGCTTCACTTTGCTGAGCTTACGGGAAGCGGCGTGAAGCTACTGAGCCACTGGAGCTCATTTAAGATATTATGATATATAGGTATAAATAGGGTTTTTCTGTTTTGTTGAATGCAATTTTATCTAAGATATCAATAATATTGCATTTATTTTAAAACATCGTTTTTCGGGATCACACTTGGCGAAGCATGAAGTCTTGGGTTAGATATCATCTACTGTTGAACGACGGAGGACGGTTGCCGTGATTTTGCCTTCTGTAGCGCCATCTGTCTGGGTTGATGCTTGGGAATGTTTCTGGTTTCTTCTCTTGTGACACGTGAATACGACCCACTTTATATGAGAAGTTCTTTCGGAATATGAAATTTACGCGGTGAATATTAAAAGACCTGACAACGAGGTGTCAAATATGTTGTTTGTTATAATAAAATATAAATTTGGGAATTTACAATATAATTCATCTCTTCAATGTATAAATAAAACCTGTAAAAATAAAAATAAACTATTACCTGTGTCGACCGTTAAGCTATGAAAAATTTGCATTGATGTTACTTGCACATTTATGTCAGTCATGTATTCTCTGACACATGAAGTGGTTAAGATTATTGTTACTCCGTGGTCACTTTTTTGCACGTGAACATGAATTCGACAAGGAATTGCAATTAATTTCGAAGCACTACATACACCCTCTTCAGAACGGGGAATCGAGCCCATGAATTGTTGAATTGAAGGGGTAGAAATTCGGATGAAAGGACAAAATACCAAAACATTTTTACAATCAGTTGATGTTATAGAAAACACAGATTTCCCTCTTTAGGCACGATACAAGGGGCGACAGTGATGTTTACTGTTAAGTGATGTTAAGTATAGAGGGGCAGTCAGTGGTCAGTGGATGTGCCTTCATTGCTCCAGAAGTGGGACTTCGACTTAGAAACAAGGACCAAGCAGGTGACCCCAGATGTCTCCAGAAACAACCAGAGGTATCGTTTCTCATGGAGGACATTGCAACCAAGACATATTTAACGTACCCAAGCAACCATTAGCGAACATGGCGGATCTTCGATTGGGACGTGATTCCACCTCACTAACTGATAACGAAAACGAGGCCCCTAACCAACCAGACCACCCTCAGTCTCGCAATTTATAATCTAAAAATGGGACTTTAACTCAGTGACGTTAATATATTAAATGAATTTTTCAGACGAGAAGATTTATAGGCTCCATGTCTAGATGCAGATTGAGTCCTGTCTGCGGCTGAATCATGAACAATGAGACGATAAAAATAATAGACAAAATACAATAGCACGTATCGCACACAAAATACAATAGTACTATTGTGCTGTTGCGATACGTGCTATTCAATAGCACGTATAGCACGTATCGCAATAGCACAAAATACAATAGTTTTCGGCATATGCAATTCCGAAACACAATTTTAAAGATAATTATTCAGCATTTAACTCATAAATTTGCTTTTTAATAATTCACATGTATATATTTATGTTAATATCACATTTTAATATATTTTTTAAAAAAATAAATGAAAATAAAATTATAAAAAGTATTTGCAGAAAATAACAAAATTAAAATAAAATACTTAACTCTGAATCATTAATTTTCTAATTAAATAAGCTTAAATATAGTAAATATATAGTAGGCAGAAAATATATAAAAATGAACAAAAATAAAATTACACTCAATTCCATTACAAAATTTGTAGTCAGTCTTAAGCGAAATAACCATTAACAAGTGTAAAAAATAAAACACCATGAAAAACAGCCATAGTGCTTTGTATGCACAGTTTTGATGAATGATTGATTAAACTGGCGAAATTTAATTTAAAAAATGAACTTACTTTTAACCAGGGCTGCCAAATTTATTCTTATAAGAGGCATACTCAGACTTCAATATATATATATATATATATATATATATATATATATATATATATATATATATATATATATATATATATATATATATTAGGTTGGGGAATAAGTTCCTAGCGTTTATACCAAAAACTTTTATTTAAACAAAAATCTATAATTATATATCAATTCGCCGTTGCTGTTTAAAACCACTTCCCACCTCTAGACCAATATGTTGATGCCGTTCCACCAAAAATCGCCTGGTCTGATATCAAAGCAGTTGTTGAACCAGTTTATAAGGATCTCTCTTTGTTATCGAAGGTAACGGCCTTCATATGGTTTGACAAGGAGGGGAAAAGATGGTAATCGGTCGGTGCAAGGTCCGGAGGAAACGGCGTATGTTGAGGGACCTCTCATTCAAGCTCTTGGAGGGCGGCTTTGACGACTTGTGCAAAATGGGGCCTGGCGTTGTCTTGAAGGAGTATGGTTTAACCACATGTCGATCAGGTCTTTTCAGTCGAATAGCCTCATTCACACGGTATTGCTGGGCAATATAGAGCTCCTTGTTGATTGTGGCTTTGTTTCGATCATTTCCTAGTGCATCAAGAGGTCCTTAAAAACTGGCTCAACAACTTCTTTGACAACAGACCAGGTGATTTTTGGCAGAACAGCATCAATAGATTGGTCGAGGGGTGGGAAGAGGTTGTAAACAGAGAATATATAATTGATTAACTTATTGATGTAGTTATTGTTTTTTGTTTAAATAAAAAATCTTTCGTAAAGACACTACGAACTTATTACTTATTTCCCAACCAAATATATATATATAAACTGAGTGACACAACAGTTCATACGGAGGGCAAGCCCTATAAGTGCTCAAATCTGTTTTCTTAACCGAATTCCCTGGGATAGGAGGCATCTGTTTCGATTAGGATATCAGGCTATCACAACACCTCCAGTGTTTAATTCGCAAGCATGCTTGGTACTCAGTTTATGGACCCACTGAAGGGATGAAAGGTTGAGTAGACCTTACACAGCCGAGGATAGAACCCAGAACCTATGCCTAAGAAGCGCGAAACGTTACCAATCTAACAAAATTTTGTTAAAAAGTAAAGAAAACCAAAAAAGCATCTGTTCATCGAATATTTGGGTCTTGAATATATTGGTATCTGGTATCTTGGGTATATTGAATATATTTAAGATTCTCTTTTAATATATATGCAATCACAATACTCCATTAATGAAAGCTAAGATAACGCGAATTAATATTCAATTATTAGCTGATGAGTTTTTACATTTTTAATTTATTTAAAAATTTGTTATTATACAAATAGAAGTAATCTTAGTAAATTTGTTGCTACCTTTCAGAAAAAATAAGATATTGAATTATACTTAAGAGCAATTAATTATGACTCCTAATGTTTCAAAATCAAAACTAATTAATATAAGTTTCTTGCAAATCTACAAGATTCTTCTAGCGATAATTATGTTTCAATAAAATATTTCATATTATAGACCAATATTTAATGTTACCCATGTTGAATAAGTTTAAATAAAGCACCAATAAAATAACTTCTTTTGGATACATTTCTCAAAACAAAACAAATATTGGACAATGATGCAAACACTTAAACAAGTTAATGCACAAAAGGAAAAGTATATTTTGTAATACATTTCCTATGTCCATTTAAAAAAAAAGAAAATTCCTTTTTTATAACTGTTTAAAGAAGAAAAAAATAAGAGAACTTTTTCATTTCGATTTTGGGTGGCTGCCAAAATCTTTACATGGTTCCTACAGTGATCATGTCTCAGCATTAAGACTGGAATTTATATCCGGAGTCAGGAATGTATTTACGCTCGGGATAAAAAAGGGAAAAAGAGTGATATTTTTTCGTAGCCGACTTCCTAATCCTAGACTTCTGTATTTACAGTCGTTTCCTTCCGTTTCAGTCTAAACGGTGTAAATATGGTCGATAAAGAAACTTAAAAAAAAGACCAGAGAAAAAAAAGTTAATCGAGCAGCAGTTTTGAATAAGGACTTTTGTAGGATTTAAACCAGTTTGGTCAGGGTTAGCAAGGCTGTTATAATACTTTGCGCTTGTTTCTCCTTCGCATAATCTAAATATGACTGGTTTTAAGTAAATTTATTTTGGCTGTCAAGTAATGGTAACATTAAAGATAATTTATTCCTAAATTATATTTAGAATTTGTTGTTCACGCTTATTTGTTTCAAGAATTATTTTAGTATTTTTCCAGTTTTCAGTACAGAACGAATCAATTGCATCATTGTTGTTTCCATGTGATATCAAGTGCAAATTTTCTACCTCTATATAAAATGTTAAATTTTATTAATCAACAAATTATAACTTTTCAACAATCGCTTTTTATACAATGCTATAAGAGAAAATTTTCATACGTCGAATTATAAAAATTTATCTCTCCTATTACTAAGCGAATCTTGTACGGATAATTTTTACAAAAGTAAAAACTCATTCAGTATTGATGGCTCCCACTTCAAATACTTATTGCAGTCTTCAATAATAATATATCGTCATACTCATAAATATTTTAAAACATATTTTTGCAGATTCGGATAGATCTTATTTAAGATTTGGTTTATCAGCAGTTTCAGAACTTAGAATGCTCAAGTTGTTGTTGTTACTTATAACACTTGGACAAGCCAAGCTCGCTATGCATTGGCAATGCGAATTTAAGTCAATAAAGAGTGTCTTTCGTTTTAATCAGAGCATCACGAAGGTGAAAGTACGTCTTTTCATTTTTAATACTCCGATAGATGTCACCACCAAAGGAACCACTCCTTCAATTTTGACATTGATCTGAGAGGGGAGGAAATTTTCTCCAGACCATTGCACCCTTGGCAACTGCTCAACGACCGACCACAGGACATTCGATTCCACAGATTAAACGAGTACGTATATCGTATGTACTCGGTGGGTCTTTGGCGGCAATGGGAATCGAACCCCACCCTTCCGGATGGAAAGCAGATACCCTAACCACTAGGCTACCACGGCCCTAGAATGCTCAAGTATTTACTATCATCGATGCTTTCTGGAAAATTTAAGACTTAAAATGTAAGAGTAGACAATGATATTGATTGTGGTAACAGTTAAAATGATGAACAACCTTAAAGTTTAGGTTTCGAAAAAAGAAACTATACATTTTTTTAATTTTTAGAATGGTATAAATTATTCTGAATATTTGATAACAGACTATAGATTATTTAATGGACTGAAATGTCTCCAAGGTCTTTTGAACATTTATAGGGAGAATTTTAATGATAAATATTTTCTTTGTCATAAAGGAAAAAACCAAGAAGACTAGAAAACAAGTGTCTCTTTACTCTGATAACCATTTAAAAATAGATACAATATTCTTTTCTCGTTGCTTCAAAACGAGCAATCATGAGCTTGTAGTTCTACTTTGAGAAAAAAAGGCTTTTATCTCATTAACATCATTAACGTAATTTTCAATTTTTCATTAGTATTAAATGAGAGTAATTTTAAAACATTGTAAAATTAATATTAATTTTTCATTTAAAAAATTGGTCTTGGACAAACAAGACTTCTTGTACAAAAATGTGATCTTAGAGCAACAAAATAGTTGATATTGACATGTATTTTGAATTTATTCACAAAAAAGAAAAAATCACTTCTTTCACTTGAATTTATTATTATAGAATTTTGACTAATATACAGAAGAGACCCCAAAACATATATTTGGTTATGGTGTAAGTTTGTAGCGTTTTTACCAGAGACTTTTATTTAAATAATAATTATATCAATAATTTAATCAGTTATATATTTGCCGTTGCTGTTTACAACCTCTTCCCACCTCTCGACCAACTTGTTGATGCCGTTCCGCCAAAAAATCGCCCGGTTTGGTGTCAAAGAAGTTGAGCCAGTTTTTAAGGACCTTTTTGTTATCGATGGTAACGCCCTTCATATGGTTTGACATGGAGCGGAAATGATGGTAATTGGTCGGTGCAAGGTCCGGAGAATACGACGGATGCTGAAGGACCTCCCATTCGAGCTTTTGAAGTGCGGCTTTGACGACTTGTGCAACATGGGACCTGGCGTTGTCAGCGAATATATAATTGATTAACTTATTGATATAATTAATGTTTAATGTCTTTCGTAAAAACGCTACGAACTTATTCCCCAACTTAATAATTTAGATTAATATAGGAGAAGAAAATTCTCACATTTGCAATATCCTTAAGTAGATTATACTTTAGTCCATTAGTAGATTTGTTTAAAAAATGGAAATATAATTATAACGCAAGAAACTATTTTGTATTTTTTGTAGATAACAAAATAATAGTCTTGATAATTGTTTGCTATTGCTAAGATTAAGTTATTAGTAAACTAAGAATATAAATTTTGGTTGTTATCTACAATCCCGTTAATCATATATTTCCACAAAAAAAAAGTTGCCAAGTATTTCCATTAACATCTTGCTTTATATAACCTCAATTAATACTTGCTAAGTAATTTTTCGATTTTGTAAAGATGAATGTAATCATTGCTTAGCTTATTATGTGGACTCATATTTTACATATTATTTTTATGGTACATGTTTTAAATTTATGATCATGTTTTCTGTATCCTTACCGTTATAAAATTTGGAATAGGATATAGTTTTTATGGAATAAGAATTTTTTTCCAACGGCGGGCACATGAGGGTTGAACCCTATGCCACAACAAGGCCAAAAACTACTACTTCTTTGTCCTTACCCAGCGGGCACCTGTGAACTAAGTCACGGAGGCGAGTAGTGTTACCCGCGTCATACCACCACAAAACCGTTTAAAGGGTGGGCCACATTCATACATTAACACGGAAGAAAGGATAGAGAAAAACAGAGAGAACAGAGAAAGAAAGTAACACCCATGCCCGAACCGGGATTCGAACCCAGGACCCACAGTTCAGGAGTCAGGAGCACTAACCACTCAGCCATCGGTAGGCTGTGGAATAAGAAAAAGCATTGTATTTATCTTCATAAAAAAACAAATTGAAAATATTTGAAATTATATTTTACTATTTATTGAGTTCATCGCAATTCTATTTTTTATTCATAGTCCAATCTTCCTATCAACACGATTACAAGAAATAATAATAAATTCAAAAATGTATGCAATAAAAATGAAAAATACCAAAAACAAGTAGGGGAAATACAATGCCCGACATTGTATGGAAATGAAACACCTAGAGCCAGAAAATTATGCAAATTTCAGGATGGACACAACTTACCGAGTTATGCAAATGATGTGAAATGCTAGATATAAAGTGGGAGACCGGCTGAGTTTGAAGCATTCGGCCGCTATCACTGCTTGGAAAATAATTCTTGAAAGTTTGTTCTTGTTATAAGGAACACCTCTAATTGCAGAGAATGCCAGGTCATCGTCAACTAGAGTCAGTTACATCAGACAGACGAGTTTACGTGGGGCACGGTGATCGGATTGAGAATGGCAGATGGGTCCTTTCAAATCCAAATTTCTTTGCAAATCGTAACTGACAGATACCTGGGCGCGTCCACAGTGCATCGGCTGGGGAATGATGGTTAGAGCAAGGAACGTTTTCAGGGTGCCGGTGAAGCCAGAATGACATCAGTACGCATGGATCAACTGGAGGCGGTAGCGGCCAGCAAAGCACGTCTACCAAAGTTTTGCAGTACGTGCAAGACGCCATGGATGCTCCTATATCGAGTAAAGTCATTTGCCGTTGATTGGTTGCTAGTCGCTTGCGCTGACGGCGTTTGCTAAGAGGACTTCCATAGACCCCTCAACATAAATACCAGTGTTGCCGGAATAGGCCGATGTGGACGACGGAGTGGTACAGGATAGTGTTTCAGATGAGTCACGCTTCTTTTTCTTCAGTGATAGTCACCGTGAACCAGTGTGATGTCGACGTGGAGACAGGCCCACTCTTGCAGAAATTGGGGAACACCCTACCAAGTGACAATGAGGCATCATGTTTTAGGGCCCCATTGTGTATGATTCCGTGTCAGCTCTAGTTCGTATTCCCGGCATTTTGACAGCTCAACGTTACGTGGATGATGTGATGCTGCTGGTGACATACTCCTAAATTCAAGGGGTACTCAATGCAGGATAACACCTGACCGCACATCGCTCGCACCAGCCAACATGCTCTGCAAGGTGTACAGCTGCTTCTCTAATTACCGTGCTCGCCAGATATCTCATCAATCGAACTCGTTGTTGATATAATTAGAAGCCATTTGCAGACCCTGCCATTGCCTTCTTCAAAAGATGCCCTTTGGCAAAAGTTTTAAAGGGAACGGAGAGCCATTCCTCAGGATGCCATCTGTACTCCTATTGACCCTGTGCCTAGATGTGTTGCTTCGTGTATCGCCGCCCACGGTGGTCCTACAACCTACTGACCACACCCTGTTCTCGCTCTGTATTATGCATATCATTTCGAAAAACAGATCACTTATTGTTCGTTGCTGTCTCTCTCTGTTTGCCAAGTTTCGTCACTTTCTGGCAAATCCTTCTTGGTATTGCATTTTCAATGTCGGGCAGTGTAACTCAGGAGGTGCAGTCCTCAAATTTCAACATTTGACCACATATATTTTTCACTGAGATGGTTAACGGGATGATAAGTGAGTATGCAATTTTTTTATGCCATTTATATGAATATTAATTTTTATTGAATTAGCAAACAAAATTAATAAATACCAGATTTTATATTTTTTGTTATATATTCAGAATTGCCATTTGATACAAAAAAGGAAGTTAATCCTTCCTCTCATGAGTCATGTCAATTAAAAAACACCTCAAGCTCAGAACTTGTTGGATTCAGCAATTTGAAACTCAATCAGCTTGTAAGACAATAGTATGAAGGGAAAATATAAACGTATCCACACATGATTCTTTAAGATGGGGATCGAACTTAACAACAAGTTAGCCATGTTTATTTCAATATTCTTGATCTTCTAAGTGTTTTGAAAAAAAATTTTTAAATGCTGCGACAAATATTTGTTATTTACTTTTGAATTTTAAGGCTTTGGAAGAGAATTTTATTGGTATTTCTCATATAAAATCACATAATCATATAATCTAATTCGGCGATGCAAATGCAACAAATAAAAAACTAAGGAAATAAAATCTAAATCTATATTGATTGTTATTTAGAAACGATAATAATTTCATATTCTCAGCAGAAATTTTCGTGGAATTGGCAAAATGCCATTAAATAATTACTACGACACATGAATGGAAGCCTTCATTTATTTTTAAGAATTGGCAATCTATTGCTCACTATATACATATACATATATATATATATATATATATATATATATATATATATATATATATATATATATATATATATATATATATATATATATATATATATATATATATATATATATATATATATATATATATATATATATATGTTATTAACATATAATTCATATATTTCTATATAAAATAAATGTGTTACATCAGATTTCAATTTTTTAGTTTTTTGAATATTTCGTGAATAAAAAGTGTCTAAAGAAATGAAATTGGGTAATATTATAATCAATGAAATAAATTGCTTACCTTTATTTTAATAGTATAGGCTAAAATGTAATTGAAATTTCCCGAATTTTTGTGGATTGTTCATAATGTAATAAAATATTCGTATCCTGAACTAGTTTTTAAGTAAACATTGAAATTTACATATTTTTCCTGTTTTAAAATTCATTTTAATTCTTTTAAATAGCGTATTCTTAAACAAATATTTGAAATACATCAATATATATATTTTTTAAAGAACAAAGTTTTAAATTATTGCATATAAATAATTGTCAAAGAACCTTTTCACACTATACCAAAGATTTAACATGAATAATTTTCGTACTTTGTATATATGTTTCTTATTTAAATACTTAAAAATTTAAAATACTGACTTTATTTCAGATTCTTGTCGATAAATCGAAATAATCCGATGACAATAGATTTGACCAAATTTCTGTTGCAGCATTGTAAACGTGGAGTTTCCATAGAAACCTGAGGATTTTTGCCATTCTGCAGTGATAAAGTTTAAGTTCTGATGTAACTTAGAAAAACGTATGAAATACGAGGTAGGATAACAAAATTTGGAATGAATTTGGCAGTTAAATAGGAAACAAAAATGCCGATAAATTTAATTAATTATTTTTGCTTTTTCTGTATTTCTGAATACTTGTGCGTTTCGTTTTGATTTGAATTTCAGATATTCTTATTTTTTCTTCGATTTAAATTTCAGTATATTTTCGTGTTATCTACATATAAAATAAAATTTTATAGTTTCCTAGTTTTATTTAATTATAAAATCATTCTAAAACAGTTACAAACATAGTGTCCAACTTAAAAGAATAAAATACTGCATTCAGTTTTTCCAAATAGCGCTGCATGGTGGAAATTCTATTGACAGTTTGTATATATATTCTTATTTAATGAAAACTATTTTAACCGTATTATTAAAAAAATTCGATATTCATACTATTAAATAACACAATATTTATAAGGTGTTGTTAGCTGCTTTATTTAGTCACCATATTATACTAACCTATTATTTACTGTGTAGCTTCTATATATATATATATATATATATATATATATATATATATATATATATATATATATATATATATATATATATATATATATATATATATATATATATATATATTACTAGGTTATATTACGGTTACTAGGATTTCTATCTTTTTAGCGTTATAAGGGGTGGAAGTGCGGGCACTTTAGATAGTGAGACTGTCAACAGGTGTGCTATCGTAAGTGGATCTTTGTAATATAGAAACAGAGACAAAGCAGATTATCCTGAGACTGGTCTTCCACACCCAAAGGTATCATTTCCCATGGAAGACATTGCAACCACGACCTATTTAACGGGCACCAGCCGATATAAATGAACACAATGGATCTTCGATTGAGCCTGGATTCGAACTCACTATCTTCCGATAAGAAGAACGAAAGCCCTAAGCATCCAGGTCATCGCAACCTCGGTTTCCAAAAATATTATACCAAAATTGATATTTGACTATAAATATGTAGCTTAAATTTTTGCATACATAATCCAGCAATATGCTCTAGATATTTTCATTTTAAATTTCCAAACAAAGAAAGTTTTAAAATCAATCTTTCAGAACAAATTTTAAGTGAAAGATAATAATTATGTAGCAACGCTTAATCGAATAAATGCTTTTAATCCTTCTTGCACTAGCTGTTTCTTAAAGTACAAAGTATCCCATTTTAGTCCGCGCATTTAAATCAGAAGTATGTATAGCGAAATAAATAAAATTTTACAAACAACACGGAATACGATCTTCGTAAACTACGCAGAAGTTTTCCGGATACGTGAATGCTGAATTCATTTCCAAATGGGATTTCTATTGGTCTCCATTGAGAGATTCCTGGAAACGTTCGAATTGTTATTTTGCATTAAATGTGTTTTCAAAGATTTAAAGCTCAAAATTTCGCTACAAATCAGCGCGATCGATTAAATGAAGCGTGTAGATTTATTTGATTCATCTTAGATGAATTATTTATGTGTATTTTATCGCAAATTAGGAATGCTCTTCTAATATTTATCACTTTTGCGATAACACTGGTGCTTTTCGGTTATCTCTACTTCCAGCACGCTTCCTCATTAAGGAAAATGGGTCTAAATAACTTAATCACTGTCTTGGAAATCAATCGATAACCGAAATCGTTGCAGATATATTGTATTCACGTTTTCAAACTGGAAATTATTATGCAGATTGTCGCGTCATAATTTTAAACATATTCGAAAGCGTTATAGTCTTGGATTCTATATTTAAATTTAATGTCTAAATAGGTTTAGGAGAATGAAATTAAGAAAACATAACGGCGCACATAAAAAGCTAACTATAATTTTTTGATATAGTTATGAGAAAATATTTCCTGTGGGTGGGTTAGAAATGTTGCCAAATGTTGGTTTAACTGTTTTTACGCTCTACGGCTACTTTTTACACTCTAGGACAACTTCGACTTTCTACGGTTACAGATAGGATGATTTACATTTAGAAATGCATTCAACACTGTTGTAAGTATCCATGACTGATGCGAGAATTGAACTTACGGACTTCACTTTATAAGTTCAATTGAAATATTTTGGAATTGTATTGCTTATTGAAGTTTGTTATGAAATTCGAACTACAATATCGAATTCTCATATTATACGCATTGCAATATTATATTACTTACGATATTCTAGTTTAATATGTGACTATTTATATATGTATGTATATATATATATACATATATATATATATATATATATATATATATATACATGTATGTATATTGCTGAAAAATTTTATTGATAAAAAATGAAAGCGATAGAATTTTCTTTATTCAATTATTAAAACTTTTTAATCTCTTTCAAACTTTTATGATAACATGAAAATGTCCGCTCTATTCCATTTTTTGGTGCAGTACAGTTCCTGAAACACAATGTTATTCATTTTATCTTAAAATAGAGGACATTTTTCTTATAGAGGTACTGGAATACGATATTCTTCGGTAAATGCAATTAGGATAGAATTAAAATGCAATTAGAGATAATTTTCTCCAAGCAGACGGGGATCTTGAATAAAACAAAATGTTGAGTAAAATAATTTTTCCAAATATATTTTTTTCTGAACAGGAGAGACTGAGAGAATTTTTGCAGAGGAGAATTAATGTGATAGGTGCCTTTGATTTATTTTGAAACTACTACAAAAGTAAGCACATTAATCAGACACGGATATCGAACTTATAGACTTCGGAATTGATCACAAAGCGCTCAGCAACATTCTTAGCTAGATAGAATGTATAAAGTAAAAGGTGATTTAATAAAAAAATATTACGAGTGATTTTATTACGATATTACGATCAGTTGTCAAACTAATACTTTAGTTTGACAACTGCTTCAAATTTGCACTTTTACATTAAATTTCAAAATGATTAAATTATATTGTTACAGTTATCTGAATTGTTCTCGGACATCTGATTTCGATTCTATCACAAAACGGATTTCTATTGTATTTTACATTACATTTATTTACATTATTTTCAAAGATATATAATTATCTCCTTGTCCTTCAGTTAAATAGTTCTTAAGTTCGATTCTCCAAATGGATGTGGATCGGAATCTACTTTAAAGTATAGCTTCTAGAATTTAAACTCTAATCCCACATCTTCCATACAAAGGATACAAATTATCCTTTGTATGGAAAAGTGACCTATATTGACAAACCAATCAAACTTTGTGTATTTTAAAAGATTTTTAAAATATTGTTTCAAATGGATGAAAATAAGAAAAAGTGACTGAATACAATATATATTTTTACAACAGACTTTTCCTTACTCTAGTCATTTTGTATTGTCTCAATCAAATGATGATTTCCCATAGATCAAATTTTTAATTAGTTCCAGTGAGAGGTAACTATAAATCTTTTAAAACAGAACATTTAAGAAAATAAATCAGATGTTCATTACAATAACTTTTATAGAAAAAAATTAATTTCCAAAATTATTAATAATTTCCATCTATTTAGAAATTTTTGCAACCGATAAAATAACTTAAAGATAAATAATTATGTTATAGTACTTTTAACAAATCTACAGGATAGAAACAATTATTCTTTTTATAAAGTTCTTGATTTAAAATAAATCTATTACTCAAATCCTATTTGTTAACAAATTTGAGAGAAATTGAATGAACATAAAATGATAAATCGTATTAAGAAAGTTAAAAATTTCTAAGGATAAATATCTATAATAATATAAAATATCTGATTAGTCTTTTGTGTTTCTTAAAATAAATTGTTTATATGTATTTTCCATGTGATACTTAGTTGAAATAAACAACAATAAAATGAAACAGAAATTGGAAAATTTCAGATTTTATATTAGCATTTTTACTACATTTAATTGCATATTATCTCAGCTTCAACAATAACCCTAACCTGGTTTTTTTGTCATTCAACGGCCATTATTGCACAAAAGTAATAGTTTACATCAGGATTTGCAGCTTAATGTGAATTCCGAACCATTGCAAACGTGGATTCAAACCCGTGAGCTGTTAAACCGATGACCAAAGTGCTAATTACTTAGCTATTATCTTGGCATTCTTATTGAATTGATAACCGTTTGTTCAGAGCTTTTTCAAATGAATGACTTTTTAACTGAACATTTCATGATTTATATTCACTTTGCAAATATTTCGACAGTGGTGGACAGACAAATCTGTCGCCAAACTTAATCGCCAAGCAGTCATATAGATTCAAATATGGTTGTTGGTGACGTAATTATTAAGATGTTATTTTTTATGCTGACATAAATTCTCAATGAATTATTATTCACTTGCTCACCAGTGTCTTGAATTAGAGCCATGAAATTCAGCTCTCGATAGAAAATCTATTGCATGCATACTGGGTAAAAACTTTTGGCTAAAATTCAGTGATTTGGTGATGTAAATAAGGCGATAAAACTATCTGGTGAGCAACTGAATCTTCTTGTGAAACATCGTAGATTTATTAAATGTGTTCATATTAAATAGCAGACAACTTGGCCGTCTACTTCTATCAGAATCACCACCTCACTTCTGGCAAAGATGTTTTCAAGAACTTTGAATTCTCCATAAAACATCAGCCTGGTTTAGTTTTCTCCCATGAGCAAACAATGATGTAACGATCCAATCAGACAATATGTTATTGGTTTCATTATACAAATTTTATGAAGCTAGCTGCTGATTTGGTAATGTTCTTGGTTACCAATTCATTATTTTGTGTATTTGGCCACAATCTTGTTTGTGGATGCTTGTAGTGGTTTTCAAATCTACAGGAGAGAGAAACCCTTACTGAATGGGTTAGAGGAAAACATAGTAAAATCACAAATCAAACTAAGAAATAAAGAAAATTTTGAATGTTGACGTAAACAAAGCATGAGTGTTAAGATTTAAAAGAGATTGTTTGCAAATATTGCAATTATTAATATAGAATTCTATTAATTATGAA
This sequence comes from Latrodectus hesperus, assembly GCA_037975125.1. NCBI lineage: Eukaryota > Metazoa > Arthropoda > Arachnida > Araneae > Theridiidae > Latrodectus > Latrodectus hesperus. Next base: position 7,232,062 of record CM075851.1, on the reverse strand, counting down.
ATTTAAAAAAAATTTAAATCATCCTTACCGATTTTAACTAACCATAAAGTGGATGTTATGTCTTCTCTTTTTCATATTAACTTTCTTCAGTTCTATTGTCAACGTGTTAATGGCTTGAATCCATGGAAAACAGCTACTTAAACCGATGCTTTGGTCCTTATATACGGCATTGTCTTGGTAAAATCCTAGGAGAGCCCACATCCTTCGCGACAAACTGAACAAAAGTGCCAAGCTAGAACGAAATTCCAGAAATTGTTTGGTTTATCATGTCTAGTGTATCGAAATAGTGTAGCGGAAACCACAATTATCGCCAACAAATATCATTCGCACCAAGGGTGTGGGCTCTGCTAGGATCCAACCCATTGTTTTATTAGCAAAAAGAACTTAGACACTATTCTCAGACATACGATGGTGAACTTCGCCTTGTTTGCTTCCGCTTGGAGAAGGCGATTTGAAGACACGCAACAGATTTGTAAACAAAACAGATTCACGACGCCGTCTTAATACGATGTCTTTACAAATTATGTACGACGTAAATGAAACGTTATGTGACGTCATGGATATTCTAAACCAATGAGAATCGTAATAAAGGGGTGTAGCTATGATCTCAACTAGAACGAAAGAAATGACCATGATATGGTAAATTAAGGCTTAAACAATTTTTTTAATAATAAATGATTAAAAGATGAATAGCTTTTAAATTTTTTATTATTAAAGCTATTCAACATTAAATTATTTTTGATCATTAATTATTGAAAAACAAGGATTCAGAAAACTTTACTTTTTTAAAAAGTAAATAAAATTAGAAAAAATAATAAAGTGAAAGATTAAGTAAAATTAAAAAAGAAACATTTATTTTTTCCTAAAAATTCAGTAATTCTTGTTCTAATATCTTGGAAGATAATCCTAAAATGTAACAAACAACAATCTCAATTAATAAAAAATCTCCAAAAACAATTTAAAAACTAGTTTAGATAAAAAAAATTGTTCAATATACAATAAATTGTTTTTCTTTTTTTTTTCTGCTTAAAATATTTAAATATATATAAATTCTTTCAAATTTTCTGAATCCTGTATTATTCTATAGGGGTTTCGATATAGGCTCAGCTAACAAAATGTCCTAAATGATTTTGCAAAATTTTCTGAGGCAATAGTAAAAAATTTAACTAAAAAATGTTTAGTAATTTTATTGAACTGCGCCTCAGTATTTTTAGTTATACTTTGTAAAGTATAACCCAAAACACTGAGGCGCATTTCAATAAAATTATTAAAGCATTTTTTTAAATATTTTTTAAAGTACAATACTAATTTTACCAAAAATACAGAAACAAAATGCAAGATATAATAAAATATAGTGACAAAGACTATATAATACTTCTGACTTCATAATTTTTTAGATTATAATGCGAAATTCCCTTTTTTGCTACGATAGTCAGCGCAGTTTGAATCACGAGTACAGCATTGACTTTGTTCAATAAAATATTAATACGGATTGATGTTGTTGTATTCACTTCCTAAAAAATTCGAATATTTTATAATTGTTACTAAACTATTGAAACTTTTAATACTAATCTCACTATCTTAAAATAAATTATAACAATCAATATTCTTATATGCCGACCGATGGCTGAGTGGTTAGTGCTCCTGAATCCTTAGCTGTGGGTCCTGCGTTCGAATCCCGGTTCGGGCATGGTGGTTACTTTCTTTCTTTCTCTGTTCTCTCTGTGTTTCTCTATCCTTTCTTCTGTGATGATGTATGAATGTGGCCCACCCTGTAAACGGGTTTGTGGCGGTATGGCGCGGGTAACGCTACTCGCCTCCGTGACTTGGTTAACAGGTGCCCGCTGGGTAACGACAAATGAGTAGCAGTTTTTGGCCTTGTTGTGGCATAGGGATCAACCCTCAAGTGCCCGCCATTGGAAAAAAACATTCTTATATCTTAAGATTTATTAACAATAGAAAGTTTTTCACCCTATTAAACATATCACATTTATACTAATTATGACATCAAATTAAAAAAAATGACAAACGTTAATTATGACATCAAACTTCTATGGTTTAAAATCATTTTTGAGATTTCATTATGAATTTATGCTATTTTGTCCCTTTTTCTCAATTAAAATTTTTAAATATCTATGGTAATTTTTTATTTATTTTATAAGGCAAAAATGTTATCACATATGTCACAATGCTTATGATTTAACTTTTTTGAAATTTCATAGCCAGAAAATTATATTTTATTTTTGGAAACCGTTAATATAAGTGGAAATTTTATGTTTTTCGTTTTAAATTATGCTATGAATGGTGTCAGTGTACACTTGGTATCTAAGATTTCGTTATTAAATTCCTGTTTTCTGAAGTACTTTTCTAGCGCTAGGAATTTACTATGTTCAATTCATCAAAATAAATAAATCACATAAATTTTATAGCCCTTAAATCACTATATATGGAAGACTGGAAATATAGTTCTTAAAACTACTACTATTTTCTTTCTTTTAAGACGCTTTCTTCAATAACAAAAACTGCTATGCAGTTTTTCTTGATCTATTTATGTATTTGATTCATAAAATTACATAAACATTATAAATGTCAATATTCATGTTAGAAAATTTCGTTTATAATTTAAGATTTTTGAGTTTTGTTGCTATTTTTTGACATTTTCCCCTAAAACAAGGAACTTACCGTACAAAAAATCACAGTTCTTTTATTTTATCAAGCCAGAAAAAATATCATAACATTGACCGCGCACAGACATAATGTACTCCAATCATATTTCTGTAGATTTATATTCAAATATTTTATAAGTTTACTTATTGACACATTTGTTCATGATTTTCATTTACTCGGGGATCTTTAGCAATTACTCTTTAAATTTGAGTCTAATAGTTTTTTCCCCCTTTTGAGTCGAAACTCATTTGGAATTAATAAGAGCAAGTAATTTGGATCCTCCGTCTCCACAGTGACCACCCTAGGGATAATTAAAAATTCATTTTGCATTTATTTCCCTATCTCGATAGAAATTCCCTTTAGCCTTATCATCAGAGTTCAATTTTTCTCTTATTCTTCTTTACCCTATCCCACTGCTTCCCCTAATTAGTGTCGACTTTAATTACCACTTAGAACAAAACAGATTCTAAAATTATTTCTAGAAATTTCTCGTTTTCTATGCATTTTTTCCCCCTCCTTGACCGCTACTCTTACCATTTTTCTTAATCTTTCCAGCGGTTCTTTTGCACGGTGCCGCTTTCTTGAAAAGAGATGAGACAGAATAAGATAGCGATTTGATTGCATTTCCTCTCTGCCCACACTTTCCCCCTCCTGGCTCATAACAATTAATTCTTTTTCCCTAATAATTAGAAAAATTTTCCCCTCCTAGAATGGAATTAATGACTGTGAAAATGGAGACACTAATTACGATCAATTCCCTACTTTTCCTTTTGTTTTAATTTTTTCCCTTTTGTCTCATCCTCTTCATTAATTATGAATTAAAGAGTTTCTTTACTCCTTTCCCTTTCTCATTCAATTTATCCCTTTGTATAAAATGAAAGTAATTCCATACAGAAAATTTTTTGTATACAAATTTTCAATTTTTGTAGTCTTGAAGTCAAGGACAATTCAACAGTCTAATTGCAGTACAATATGTGAATGGAAATAATTATCGAAAGCCACAAACATTAATTAAGAAATTTTCATTCGATTTATTTTGTTTTATTTAAATTACTAATCAAACAGTAATTTAATTCATTCTTCTTATTTTTTTAAAATTAACTTATTTAAAAATTACCCATTTATTTTTAATATATCCAGTTAAATGAAGAGGAAGTCAATAAAAAGGTGGGTTTCAATTCCAAATAATTAAAAAAATAATAATTAGGAATATATTTTGTGAATCTGAATTCTAATTCTTAAATGCATGGAGCTTTTAAAATGCATGGAATTTTTTAAAATTACTCATTAACTTTATAATGAAAATTAAAAACAATTACTTTGCTAATATTAAAACTAAAAAATATTTAAGCAAAATTTATAATCTTTTGAAATGAATGAAATGAAAGATGCACATTTAAAAAAACTCCAATTTTGTTTCGAATTCTATTATTTTTGTATAGAATATTGATTAAAATTACGTAATAAGCATTTGGCAATATTTCTTTACAAAAATAGAAAATTTTAAAAATTTATTCAAATTTGTGTGACTTAGCAACAAATTCAAAATACTTAGATTAAAATAATTAATTTTTAATGCAATAAATTAAAATAATAAATTTAAATAATAAATAATTTAAATAACTAAAATAATAAATTTAAAAATTAAATTTATTTTCGATTAATTTTACTATAATTTTAATTTAACTGAATGTTTGGTTAGTAAATATAAGTTTTCAAACTCAAAAGCATACTATCGACTCAAACGAAGGAGTAAATAATTTTGAGCGGTTATTTAATTAAAACTAATGGCAGCTATATGATTTGATAATTTCCTTTTAAATTTTCTATTTTTCTATTTTCAGAGGTTAGAAACATTTTAATAATTTGATGATTATCATTCTTTATTTCTTTGTTCTTTATATTCTAGCACACACACACAAGCTTTCTTTAAAATAATCCGATTTTATTCTTGGGAAGTATTATCAGACGATATTTTATATTTTATAGGATTCATTACTTTCCCTAGCCTTTGAGGATTAGGGAGATATTTCTAGTTTGAGGGAATTTTTTTCCCTTTCTTGACAAAACTCTCCTCTCATTATCGGATCTTTGGTTACCAACCGTGAAAGTCAGAGGAACGAAAAAGAGGAAAAGTCACGCTGGATATTCCAGTGAAGCTCATCACCGCGATAGGGGGGAACCCGCACAATAAATTTGGAGATTAAACAAACCATCCCAGCGGAATCCTCGCGAGCAAAAATAAACTCTTCAGAACAAAAACCTTTTGGCATCTTTCCCGAAATTCTGCCTCGGCGGGGGAATAAGCGTGACCAATGGCTGACGAGGGTGGAGAGATCCTTTTTTTCGGGAAAAACTCCTGGAAAAAGGAGATCTAATGGCGCGTGTAGCACTCCAGAGAAACCGAGCTTTCTTGGTCACAGAACGCGTTATCAGCTTGAAGGTGATAGATTGAGGGATACAGTTTCCGGGGCCTTACATCCGGGTCTTGAAGGTAGAATAGGGATTTTTTCCCCTTTTCCTCTTTCCGATTCATCGTCCTCCTTATTTTGAGAGGAGCGTTTTTCGAAGAAAGTGGTAAATTTGTTTCCGACCATTTCTTTTCAATGCAAATTTTCCGAAATTCGAAAGAATGGCTTTTCGTGTCGAGAAAAATAAAACTCTCTCAGAATACAAACAACGAGTCTTCTGGCCATTGCCATAGAATAGAAGATAATATTACTCAAGCCAGACTTATTTCAAACCGAGCAAAGATTCTATTTTTTCATCCTTTCTCTATATTTTATTTCATTTTGTACCTCTAAAAATCTGAGTCAATTTATATAACCGCTTGAACTTGAATTCTTTTGCTTAAACGTTTTCAATGTAAACAGTCGTAAAATTTCCAAAGATATTCCATTTGTCATTTAATCAATATTACCAATATATAATATCAGAAAAAGATATTTGGTAAAATGCTAATGGAAATACTTATGTAATTTTAATAATATGTAATACATAAACACATTTCTGTAATACCTTCATAATATTATAGTGTTCATAAATTGTAATATTTTTATAGTTATAATTTTATTTTAAAATCCGGAAATTTATTTTCAATTAAAAGTAAATCGCATCAAACAAATTTGTTCATTAATTTGTTATAATTTTACCTGAACAACCAAAATTGAAATGTTAAAATTATAAATAGTTAAAAACTGTTGCTAATAAATTTTTATTAACCAAAATTTATGAAAAATTATATTTTTGTATACGAATATAAATGAACTTTCAATCTTATCAGTTATATGCCAAATGATTATGCTCTGATTTTTTTCAATTAATTTGTTATTTTCAATTAATTTGTTATTTTCAATTAATTTGTTATTTAAAATGATTACTTCTCTTAAATATATTTTTTTATCGATTATCATTAAAAAAACTATTTTTTCATATCAAATTAGTTATTATGACATATAAATTTATTTAATGTATCAGATAAAAATAAAAAATATATAATAATATGGTAACATATTTTGATAAAAATGAATTACTTTACGATTTGTGCTAATAGCTTTTTGATACCAATGAGAGATGACCATTACTTTTTTTAAGTCGCACACTTAAAAAATAATTTTTCACACAGCATTTTTATTGTTGTGTATTCGTGTTTCAAGATTATTCAGTTTGGCTATTTTTCAATTCAATTAAATATACTCCAATTCAATTAAATGTTCAATTCAATTAAATATTCCAATAAATTGAATTCATTTTTATAAGGTACACAATTATTACCAAAAATGGTATTTATAAAGTGAAACCATAATATGCACCTTGCTGTAAAAATGCGAAAGTCCCTTTATGATTGCTGTGATATATCTAAATTTTTGAAGTTCTATTTAAGAAATGTTAAAAAAAAATTCAGGATAGTCTTCTTTGGATCAATGCTTTTCTGGTGGTGAATTTCACAAAAACTCAATGACTCTAGTCATTTATTTCTTGGAATAGATCCAAAAATACATTTATAGCTGTATCAACTTCATTTTTGCAATCACTTCCCCGTAAAAATTTTTATAGACACCCATAGATAAGTGAATAGATTAACCATAGTAACATAGCTATAGATTACCCATAGCTAGGTGAATTCACCGATCAGGTGAATCGATTAAAAGTTCTATGGCTTTGATATGTTTCGTTCAAGAAACTCAACCCTCCGTTGAGGGTTGAGTTTCCTCAATTTTAACAATTTTAATCGGTCCTGCATTTTTGAGGAAAACAACATACATCACTTTTTTCACTCAGACTCGCAATGTTTTCTTACCATGGTATTATCTTCAGAGACAAATATTTTACTTATTTGGTATGTTGAAACATTAAAAAAATATGTATGTTTCATCAATAAGTTTCAATTTTGTATAAATTAAATGGTGCCAATTTAAAGTTCTTTTTACTGCTTCTGACACATTCATCTATTGGTTTTAAGTAACATTATTGAGAACACAGTTAAAGATTATCATCAATTAGCACATTCTGTACTTCAAGAACATTATCTGCGATTTCTGTTGATTATAGTACTTATTTATTCCGAAGAAAATTGTGACCCCTGAAGCTTTGTAAGCTGTTTAAATACAGTATCACGAGATGAAATTTTTTATTTTCAATTAATAATTTTAGAAGTTAAAAAAATCTTCCTTATTACATTTATTTTAAAAGCATAGTTTAATAATATTATTATGTCAAATCCATTTTTCTTTCAGAATAAAATTAATTGTACACTACGTTATTTGCAGTTGGTAAAGTAATCATTTCCTACAATAAAACAATTTTATCTTCAAATATAACCTTTAATTTTTTTTATTATTTCTCATATGTGTACATCTCAAAAATTTCACAGTGAATCTCTTATATTTACCTGAAAAATTAATTAAAAAAACTTACTGATAGTATGTATTTATATTTATATGTATAATTCTAATAAAAATTTTAATAAAAAAATTTCAAACTTTTCTTCACTTACTTGGTTTGTACATTATTATATTATTTTTGGCCTTCTAATATAGACGGTTAAAAATTATTTACAGTTGAAAAAGCATTAATTATAATTTCTGTATCCTTATAAAACTTGGAATGCTATAGGATTCAACAAACTATTTAATATAGTAATATCTATTTAATATTAGAACATTATCAAACCTAGAAATGAGGGTTTTCTTAACGTTCGTATAAACTATGGAATTAGCAAATTCTATAAGTGCTGTGACTTACATTTGCAATTAATTAGAAACTGAACAATAATTTTTGATACATTGTATTCGAAGAGAATATTAAGATGCATTTAATAGCGATGAAAATGATCACTCGACTTCTAAAGCTTCTTTCATTTGCCTCAAAGACGTGAGATTAGTCGAAAAGACATATCAAACAATTTCTTTGTAGATGTAATGGTGTAATCATGTGATAATGGTAGTTTTGGATCAAAAAAGCACAGTATTTCGCCGAAAGTTCACTTCGGTGTCAGACATTGCCGTTTTAAAGGTTATTTCAAATAGAGTGTATGCATTTAAAATAGTTCAAATGGTAAAAGAGTATACCATTCATAAACAACTTGTTGATCCATCTCGAATGTCGCTGTCTGCTGAAGTAGTAGTCATCTCTTTTCAACACAGACAGTATCATTTAAATTGACTTTGATTTCGATCAAATTGAATATTGTTTGTCTGGATTGTAAGCTGGATTGGAATATTGTAAGCTCACCAGTGCATCAATGTCATTTTACATTTGATCATGCATCCTTTCCTTCCAATTGTTGTTCTTCAACAAGGAAAGCTTACAGTTGATGGTGCATTTTTCCCTATCAATTGTTGTTCATCTACAAGGAAAGCTTACAGTTGATGGTGCATCTTTTCCTATCAATTGTTGTTAATCATCAAGGAAAGCTTACAGTTGATGGTGCATCTTTTTTTATCAATTGTTATTCATCCACAAGGAAAGCTTACAGTTGATGGTGCATCTTTTCCTATCAATTGTTGTTCATCAACAAGGAAAGCTTACAGTTGATGGTGCATCTTTTCCTATCAATTGTTGTTACTCAACAAGGAAAGCTTACAGTTGATGGTGCATCTTTTCCTATCAATTGTTGTTCATCAACAAGGAAAGCTTACTAGTTGATGGTGCATCTTTTCCTATCAATTGTTGTTCATCAACAAGGAAAGCTTACAGTTGAGGGTGCAGTCTTTCCTATCAATTGTTCTTCATCAACAAGGAAAGTTGAATTACATATTGAATCATCAATATTTCCAAGAATATAAACTTCTTGATCACCAGATCTTGCTATCATAAGCAGTATGTTTAATATATATTGGCAAATCCATTTTACTGTAATTTATTTATCAGTTAAAACATGTATAATTGAACTTGCAATAAAAGGACGTGAGTAAATTCACATGTTTTTTTCTTACTAAGCAATAATTTGTATAATTGGCGAAGATAGTGTTATAAATAACAAAATTAATATTACTTTTGTTGAGATTAGCCAATAAAAGAGTTTAGCCAATTCCAAGTTTTCATCCATGCAAAAACTATTCATGCATTGAGTTACATAGTCTTAACTGAGTATTTTCTGAGTACAAATGTTTGCTACAGAATGTATATGTTTATATAGCTAAGTACATATTAATTAAAGATAAGTTAATACTATATTCATTTTTGTCTACTTTCAGGTTGAAAAATTATTTTGTAAGTCTAAATAAAACTCTTCATTTTATATTAATAATTAACAGGTATATCAAATGGCATCACTTGTATTATATATGAATGAATAATTCTTAAAGTTATATGCATTGTTTTAAAAAACTTTTCTTAAAAATAAATATGTATAAAAATTTTTTGTAGTGAAATAAAGGTCTTTTTGAATTTAATGCATGTTTTTAAATGAATTGCCAATGTACTGAGGAATACAATATTGACTGTCATTTTTGTAATGAAATCATGTTTTTAACCAATTATCAATGTAATAAGAAGTGCAATAGTTTTGTTGCGTTTATTATCATGAAAAGAACCTGTTTTTCAATCAAATGCTATTGTAGTAAGCAGAGCAGTATTTGCTGTTATCTTTATTATCATGTTAAAAATGTTTTCAAATTAATTACAGAGTGATTCAGGCAATATCGACAGTCATTTTTAATATTACTATAAAAACATGTTTTTCAATCAATTACTAATGTAACGAGGAGTCATCTGCCACTTTTATTGACACGATAAAAACATGTTTTTTAAGCCATTGCCAATGTAGTGAAGAGTACAATATTCACTGTCAGTTTTATTTTAACCAATAATAAATTGCAAGTGCAATTTTCGAGTATTTTTTACAACTGACTTGCAATTAAAACAAAGGTGAATAAGATTTCAATTTTGATTTATTTTTCTTTTATTGTATATGATGTAAGTTTACTTTCAGCTCATAAGGAAAGGAAATAAATAATACTTCACTTTCACTTTCCCATCGGTGTACAGATAACATGACTTCGAAAGGACTTTTAGTATTTGTAAATAAGTCACATGTAGCCTTCTGGAAGTACTTTTCACTTAGATAAAGAGATGTATTCAATTAATTAGAGGGAGGAATAGCAGCAAAATTTTAAACATCTATTTTGACAGGCGTGTATGCAGAAACATTATACCCCCATCTCTCATTGTTCAATAGAGGTGGTATCAAGTCTGGATTCTATTTTTCAAAAGAGAATAATTACAATTATGTGTCCGATTAGATTAAAAGATTTATGCATAACCTCACTAATATTGAACACCAATATTACTTGAAGAAACTTATAAATTTACTCATCCGAAGTCATTCATTACTTGATGAAACTTCTTAATTTAGTCAACAGATCAAAGCTTCAAAAAATAATAAACCGTCATTTTTAAAGATTTGCATAAAATACAACTTAGTGGCAATGAAAGTTATAGAATGTTAATGGAAGAAATATTGTTTTTACAGTAAAGTTCTCGTGCCCAACATAATCAATACGGCTTCGGGAAAAAAAATTATTACATGGACCTCAATCCAGAAATAAAAGTTCTGACTAGCCAAACATAGAAATTATAAGCGCACCATTCTAGTAAGAATTCGTATTTTCTAGACAGATTTATACCATCCAGTTTGCTGTATACATTTTCAATAATTAATCTAAGAAATATACTTAAATGGAAAAGTAAGAAGCTAGACATCACTCTCAATTTTCAGATTATTATTGCTTTTTGTATTTTATGAATACTCGTCCATAGTTCAAAACAGAAAGAAAAGAAAGAGATGTCAATTTTGTTGGTTTATGCTTGTTGCACGTGAAATTATTCATGATACAGTGATTAAATACTTTAATTGCATGTCAAGAAGTATAAGAGCATTTCTTCTCATGGTAGTCATTTCCACAAATGAGTATCTTTCGCTTTCAATTTTCCCTTTTTTATATTTAAATTGCATGTCTACTCATATTCACCAAAATGAAGATCTTTGAAAAATAGTGTTGATCTCAGACAAAACAGGTTGAATATTTACAATTATTATTTTACATTTATTCACATTTTACAAGAATTAAGCATACTTTACAACCACCACTTCGGATTTGGACGGATCTCTTTATTTTTTGCTTCCATTCCTCTTTTTTATAATAGCCACCGTTGCCATACTTCTTCAGGGAAATAACAAAAACGATATTTTTGCCGAATTTATTTTAAAACAATTCCTTTAAATTTATTCCTATTAAATTATTGTGTTTTTTTAATATTATAAATATTTGATAAAATTAATATATAGGATTTTTTAAAATTTTGACCTATTTTGATTTCTACATATCAATAATCACAAATTCTTACGTTTATGAGATATTTTCTAATTAAAAATATTTCATTATTGGCAGACAATTTTAGAAAAATATGCGCTTTTTTCTGGAATATATTTTTACCGGAAATACCTTTTAATTCAAATTGCCATTTCTTATATCAAGTATAGGTCTATTTTTAATTCCTCTATACCAATCCCCACAACAGACTTCTCGAATCAGTGATTCTCAGTCTGATTGCTCTCGCTTTGAATTTCAATCCTACTTTGTCCCAAACACCAGATTATCCGCTATGGTGATCGCCAACAGTCGATGACGGCAGTCGTATGACAGTACATCGAATCCTTGTTATCGAATCTGGCGCATGCGTTGGCTCAGATGCACTTCATTAAAATTCGCAAATTCTCGAGCAAGGGCTTTAAATCGAAATATCATGTCAGGTCCGTCTTCGGCCCTCTTCCGGATGCACGTGCGCCCATTAGCGGTTGAATAATACTAATTGGGAGTGCGGTGGACTGCTTAATGATACGATTTATATCGGCGGCGCCCCAGCATTACCCTAATTGCATTTTGCGCCCCCATCTGTTTGGCGAAGAGGCGGAGAGTCTTCGGGATTAGGGAGACATGATCCTTTTGAAGAAAGGAATTACATTTATCTTAAGGCTTGGTGTGAAGGATTGATGTTCAGTGGTTGGAAAAATTGGGACTCTCATTTCGACGTTGATTTGATTATGGTTAAAAATGACCAACAGTTTACATTAAATGTATTGTGTTAAATATGCAAATGTATTGTGCAAGATTTGTATTTGCTATGACGCAAAACAAATGGTTTATTAATTCAAATTCGATTTGGGCACACTGAGCAACAAGCACCTGAAGGCGATGCCTGGATGATGTTGAAATACGTCAAAATAATTACCTCCAAATTTGACCATATCATTTAATAAATAAATTTTCATTCTATGTGAACGAAGAAACATTACATTGGATTGAAAAGATAATTTGAATGGTGCTTAGAATTGCATAGTCCTCTAATCTTTCTGTTGAAAAGTTGATCCACTCCTCTGACCTAAAATGAAGTTATCATTAACTATATATATATATATATATATATATATATATATATATATATATATATATATATATATATATATATATATATATATATATATATATATATATATATATATATATATATATATATATATATATATATATATATATATATATATATATATATATATGTGTGTGTGTGTGTGTGTGTGTGTGTGTGTGTGTGTGTGTGATGCAAATGGCAAATGAAGAAATTCGACAAAACACTCAGCTTGTAGATTGAATGTAAATTGCAATATGACGTATTTTGCGTAACAATTTAACGTTACAACGCTGTATTATTTGATTACAATTATCAAAATTTGCAAGATTTAGTTGAAATTGCAAACCATATTTAAAATATTGAGAAATAAACTTTTTTATTTAACTCAATTTTTAACTAACAAAACTAATTTAAATAATTGGAATAATGGCAAAATTATGATATTTTTTAAAAGCCATTATTTAAAAAAAATAATTTCCGAAAATAATTGTCTAAAATAAAATAAAAAATATTTTTTAAGTGACACATTAAGAATTCCAAATTCCAACACGCGATATTTCAACTACATAATTTCAGCTAAATTATACACAAATTAAAAATTAAAATATATAACAATCCTTTATAACAATAATATAAAAATCTATTTACTCTACAAGGAATCTCGAAAAATATAATTAATGCACTGTCAGAACATTAATAATTTGTGGGTAAAATATAGTTATCTGTTATACGTGTAGTTAATTTAATTGGATAGGACAAATCAACTATTTCATAAACAAATATTCAAACAGTAAAATTCTATCGAAATTGTTGGAGATTTGGTCTATCCTAATTAAAATTCGCATAAAATATTTCTGAAGACATATTTGTGTAAAAATGAAAATCGTTCAATAATTTTGCACTTATTGAAATTAATATTTATGTTAAGAAAATGTTAAACAATATTTACAGGCTACATACCATAATAATTTTTAAACATTAAAAATCGAAATTTCAAAATTTTGGTTTTTCCTAAGATACCAAATTAATTAGACATTATATTTAGCTCTATGGTCACTGTTTGCGCACTTGATACCTACGATTTCTAAGACATTAAGTCTATAAAAATATCAATGTGACTAAGAGAAGAATCAAAACCACAGATTAATTTAATAAAAGATAATGTTCTTATTATACCATTACCAATTCTACAAGTTAGTTGGTTAGTGATAATTTGGAAACAATTTCTTAGAGTCTGAAAATTAACTTTACTCCAAACTTTGCTTAAAAAAAGACATTATTATGCAATCTTTATTCTGTTTATTACACTCAAAAATTCCGGATAGCATTTTCATGATATACATGTATTTTAAGCTTTAATTACGGGTAAGGTTCATATGTTGCCACACACAAACTGGTACCATATGAAGATAAAAATAAAAATTTAATGTGTTTTGCAATGAATCTATTTTAAGGTATTCTGTCTTCTTCCTCAATATATTCATTGGGGAAAGCCATATTTTTAAATTCTCTTTTAGTAACACGTGATTCCAGAACAATCGCTGATTGGAAGCAATGAGATATCATCCGAGCTTCTTATTTACCAAATTCGAAACAGGAAGCTCTTAATATTTTAAAATCATCTTAGTTCACTGCTTTTATCAGTGATGGTGTAAATCCCGTTTTCACAGCCATCTGAATTTGTGCATACCAACACTCTCAAGCAAACTTAGGAAACTTTTTCCAATAAACGTTATTGGCTAATTTAACCCTTTTGGGCTAAAATTAAACATTGAGTGACAAGCTACCCAATAAATGTCTTTCCCTTTCAATTTTAAAGTTCTCTTATGATATAAGTGAAATAATATCTTATCTTCATCAGCGTTAGATATTATTTGATCTGCACATCCTTCGTGAACTTGGGTTTCCGGTATATTTCAGTTATTTGTCAGGAAATTTATGATTTGTATATTTTGACAGCTGAATGTTTTTGAAAATGGTGTTTCTGAATAATTTTAAAATGATCTCTCTGATATTACCAAAGTTCTTCATCTTTTAACAATGTTGTTGATTTTTCCCTTTTACATCTGAAAGAAACGAATTTATCAAAAACTTCACAGCACACTGTACTGTAAACCAATCCTTGCCCAATTTGCAAAGGTATTTGTGTTATTCATTTAAAAAGAATCCATAGTTATTTTTCAATTTTTAAATTTCTTTATCATAACTCCCTGCAAACCCTAACTTTCGATCTTTTTTCTCCAGTTTTATATCGATTTTCATTTTATTATCTAAATTTAAAACTTTCTTCTTATGGTTGTTATTCATAGTTAAATTGTCTTTTTTATTTCTTATAAAAAATCACATTGAATTAATTAATAACGTACTCCGTGAATAAACTTTCGTAAAAGCAAATAAAAAAGAACAAGTTTTCATATGACTTCGAGAACGAACAATGTTCAGTAAAACCGAGATGAGCAGATTTATGGAGATTTGAGTGATTATGAACTATGCAGATTTATTCAGATTAACTTGGCACAACTTAATTTCGAGATGGAATATGAAAACCACAAAAAGAACAGAAAGTAGAGCAACTAATATTAAATTGATATAAGAACAGAAAACGAATAAAAGAACAATTTGATTCCAATGGAAATATCTGATGCGGAAAAATAGTCTAGAAGCGAAATTCCTAAAGAAACCTATATTATAAGAATCTTAGATGAAAAATCATAAAAAATGAGTACCATGAAAAATGGATTATAAAATTGAATTTATAATTTTAATTACGATATTTAAATCGAAATAAATCAACATTCTTTCCCATGGGAATTCATAGAAATCGATTGTTCATTATTTTTATAATAAAGATGGCATTTCTGAAGTCATTATTAAGGTCAGATGTCATAACTAAGTTCAAGTGTAAATAAACAATAATATTGTATTATACATATAGTATAATTTTGTAAATAGTTTGGATAATTCATGATCTTTTATATTAGCTTACTAATGCTTCTTAGTAATTGGTCGTCAATTTATTACTGACTTTTAAATTATTGCTTATAGTTCATTCTAGTTCATCAGTTCATTCAATTATAGTTCATTAGTTCATTTAATTATAATTCATTCTAGTACATTCAAATTATCTTGCTTTGATAAATTTACTATTTGCGTGTAATTGAAGAATATAATTATTTAAAAAAAGTCGAAATTACAAAAATTAATGAAAAAAATATCATTACGCAATCAGTCTTATTATTGGATTGTAGCAGACATTTTCTATTAACTATTTTTAAAAACGCATATAATGGATTTAGATTTTTTACTATTGCATTAACTGTAAAATTTTATGTTTGAAAAATAAATGAAAACAAATTAAAGAATTTAATTTAAAAGCATATTATTTTGAGATTATAGAAAATGCATAATGGAAAATCGTTATAATGATTCACCATTACTGAGAATTATTTTATTTGACAGAAAAATTAATTTCAATTATAATTAAGGTTTTTCTTCTTATGAAATCCCTACAAGTAATCTTTTATTACAGAAAATTCAATTAAGAAAAAAATTTTTTATTTATCTAAAAATTTATTGAAAACATAATGTATATGGATGGAGAATATATGTGCATTGCAAAAGATTTGTTTCCTCATATTGGTGAAATTTTTTTGTATGTCTGCAAATGCCTATTTTTTTATAATTTTTCATATTTTCAAGCAATTTTTTTAAAAAAACTTTCTTTATAACTTTTTATGCTAATGATACAGATTTATTGTGTCCAATAAAATTAATCATTAAACTGTTCGCATTGTGTTTTAGTTATGGTTTTCTTGAATTTTGTAAGAGGAAATTATATATATATACATATATATATATATATATATATATATATATATATATATATATATATATATATATATATATATATATATATATATATATATATATATATATATATATATATATATACATATATATATATATATATATACATATATATATATATATATATATATATATATATATATATATATATATATATATATATATATATATATATATATATATATATATATATATATATATATATATATATTATTACAAAGTTTGTAAATATTTTTTTTGTATTCGTCTTCAGATATCGCAGATAGATCCGAGCTCAACTTCTGGGATAAAAATCGAGAGATATGGGTTTAAGTTAAGAACGACTTTTCCAGTGATTTGGCGGATTGGCATCCACTTGGCGACAAATTGGTGAGATTATTGATGATTTGGCGAGATTTGGCAAGAAATGGATAGTTCTGGAAACTTCCACCACCTGAGCTCTAGGGCCATTATTGAGCAAGATGACCTGGAAGCTTTCAGAACCTTGGATAAAGACCTAGGCTTTCACGCCAAGTAAGCTGTAAATACCACCTTTTCACGGACCGAGTCAATTTTCTGAGTTTCCAGTGGTAGTGATTAGCTAGTGGGTACGAGCTGTCTGTGTGAGGTATTTGAAGACCTCTGTTTTTGGGAGCTGTTTACAGTTGAATTGATACTGTATAATTGTGATTCGTAACTGCTGGGCTTTTTCGGCATCTTGTAGAAAGTTTTACAAATAAAAATCCTGTGATTGTTCAGAGTTTATTTCATCGACTCTCAATCAACACAAACCTCGAAGCTCGGTACAATACATGTAAGCAACCTTAAAATTATTTGTGTAAGAGTTAAATTCAATTAAATCTTACCAATTAAAATCCTCATGAAATAATTATTAACTTTGGATGTTTCTGGGTATTGATAGAAAATTACTTATATTAGGACAACAAAGGTACCATAGTAATAACTGTTATTAAGGTAGAAGATATAATATCTCTTGTGGTTCTTCTTGTCATCATGTATCTCAAATGATTCGCATGAAATTCAATTTTGAAATTTTCAGAAAATATCTTTATTATCAAGTAACATTCGACGTCCTAAGTTGCTAATGTTGAAATAGCAATCTATGCCATCAAAAGACATTGCAATTAAACAAGAATTACTGGTCACGTATTATTGGAAAGCTGGCTCACATTGAGAAACTATAATGGACTATAAAATTTAGAACTTACTAGAATACTTTCAAAGGTTCTAATTTGAAGAGAGGCTTAATTTCACGATAATTGTTTAGCTATGTGTTTTATCCTTTTGCCGTTTGATCCTTAGTGATATTGTAAAATAAAAAATGATGTTAGGAGAACATAAAGGCTCTACCAGCAATGTTTAACACCAAATGCGAAATGAATGATACAATATAATGTGCAGGTGGGATTAGAAATACGAGCGAATGTTTTGTCTTGTTTTCTATTCCTCTAGTTTGCTTCGGATTCTGATGAAATCAATTTGAGAAGTCACACACACACACAGTTATGCATTATTCCTCTTTTAGAAGTTTTAAATCTAGGAAAACCATAAATTATGCTTTCGCTTGAAATCGAAAAGCATCTTCTTCTTACTGATTATGTTATTTATTTCAGCAAAACTTTTCGGTAGGGATATTGGTAGTTCTCATTCATAATGTTTTAAGGCATAATTAATTCCAAGAGTTAAATATAGTATCATAAAATTGCAAGAATGTTACCAATTACTGTTTTGATTCACTCAAAGTGAAGGAATAAAGATGTAATATTTATTAATGAAATAAAATAATTATATAAAGATTAAAACAATATTGAAATTTTATATGTAATACATTGGTGATTTACAGTGGAATCATTAGCATAATGTTATCTAAAGTTTATATAATGACATTATAGTAGGATATGTGAACTATTTTCACTTATTTATATTCTTAACGTTTGAATTATGCTTCCTAAAAAGTGATTAAAATAACCCAAAAGAAGGAGAGATATATTCAAGTGAATACCATTCCTTATATATACCAGATTCCTTGTCTGTGTTAAAGACTAACATGGAAATTTTTTATTATTTTTTTTCATCTTACGTCCATCCTCGGCATTTCTGCCATTAATCGACGAGCAGCCGAATAAAAAGATAAACAAGTATTAAAACAAGAATAAAGTCCTATAGTAGCCTCAAAAGAGTTGTCAGTCATAAATTATAAAATTTCAGTGCAGTTCTTGAGGTGATTCATATCATCATGATTGCACAATGGACAACGAGCAGAGCCTATTACACCTATTCGATGCAGATGCCTTTGTATGATAGTGATGTCCAATTGTCACGCGGAAACAAGTGACATCCAACAGCTCGTGGTAAGGAGCCTGGGATTTTATTGTTCCCATCAAGTAGAGTTTTCCACTGCCTGTCCATAGCCACATCAACGTAAAGGAAAACTTCTGTCATCCTTTATTTTACTGAGGATTACACTTTTGATGTTACGCAAAGGCAAAGGGTGTTTGACTGGATCATAAAAGAACCAGATTTCGCAAGTCTGTCCACCTGCTCATTTCCTAAAACATCGCAGTGGCTCGGTATCCAATGAAAAGCAACGATGGTCCTTGATTTCAATGAGTTCGTGTAACTTCATTCTGCAAGAGTGGACTAGTGCATTATTATTATGATTTAGATTAGTAAGCGAAATAAAAATAGCTTGTGAATCAACAAGGAAAACAATTTTTTGATCATGGATGCTTCTTAATTGTCAATTGCATGAGCTACAGTGGTGGCCAAAATTGTGTATACTTTTTTGGAAATGTTTATGTTTTTGAACTTTGTTTTAAAAAAATTTTGAACTTATAGAAAGCGTTACATTTCGCAAAATGCAAACTTGTATATATATTATTTAAAGAGAATTTATAACTGAATTCAATACAAAACACAAAATTCAATTATTTGCAATAAAAAAAATGTTAAACAATAATAGTTATCGATATACATTAGATAGTGATGATTGCAGTGAGATGTCAATACTTAGTAGAGTACCCTTTATTTTTGATTACAGCTTTACATCGACGTTTCATTGAGCTGACAAGAGTTTTAAGCTCTTCTTTCGTTATTAGATGATATCAGGAAACAATTATAGTTAACCTCAATTAGTTCCCTTTTATTTGATGAGCGCCTCATTCGGACAAGAGTTTTCAAACGGTGCCACAAAGTTTCGATAGGATTGAGGTCAGGACTGTTTCCTGGCCATGACAACAATTTAATGCTCTTTGTACGAAACCACTCTTTCGATATTTTAGCCGTGTGGCAAGGAGCAGAATCCTGCTGAAAAATTAACGAAGCATTGTTGGGAAAGATATCTCTGATGGAAAGTAGAAGTTTTGGTTCTAAAGTAGTGTCAATGTATTTTCTGGCATTCAGTGTCCCATCGATGACATGAAGGCGACCAATACCATCTGCTGACATGCATGACCAAATCATAACACTAAATGGATTCTTCACAGTTGCTTGAATGCAGTCAGGATGTAGCTCTTCTCCTATTCTACGTCTTATATATTTTCGCCCATCACTACCGAATAACGATAGCTTAGTTTCATGACTCCATATAACTTGTGACCACTGATCATCTGTCCAATTAATCTGTTCCTTTGCCCACTGCAGTCCTTTTTTTTCATTGCTGAAAATTAATATAAGGCTTTTTTCGTGGAATTCTACCTCTGAGTCCAACATCTGTTAATCTTCTCCTGATTGTTCTTGAAATGACAGAAACACCATCATCATTCAGATCACTTCTGATGGCCGCTGATGACATTTTTCTATCTTGGAGACATAGTTTTTTTCCTTCTGTCATCATTAGATGTGGTGCACCTTTTTCAGCCTTTTCCTTCTTTGTTTTTTATTGAATTTGTCTCCTGATATCGTAAACAAAACTTTCGGACTCCAGATGTAGTCACTGAACCACACACCTGTCTTGCAATTTCAGCATAGGAAAGACCACTTTCTCATAACACAATAATATTGCATCTCTTTCTAGGTGTCCGATCTACTCTTTTATTTGATGTCATTGCTTCTTGACTAAATATTAAAAATTTTTACAAAAATTCCTACTTGTAATTGCAGTGTATAAGAAACAGGTCCTCCTTCTAAAGAACAAAGCCAAATAATGAATTATTTCAAGTGTAAACATGATGTCAGCTTCTACTGGCAGTTACTAACATTTGATTGGTTTCTCAAAACAAGAACAGTGATTGGCTAGGAAAGCTAGACATTACAAACCATTTCATAACTGTGTTTTTTATTTATATTAAAGTACATATAACTTTTTTTGTATTGCAAATAATTGAATTTTGTGTTTTATATTGAATTCAGTAATAAATTCTCTTTAAAATTATGTATACAAGTTTGCATTTTGCGAAACGTAACATTTTCTATAAGCATACAAAGTTCAAAAACATAAAAATTTCCAAAAGTATCCACAACTTTGGCCACTAAGTTTTTCATAGCATAAGCTATGAAAAACTTGTACCCACAACATATCTCAAAAATCTTCCCTTTGATTCTAATAGGACGTGAGTTGTTAGGGCCTCTATTTCATTCACTTTATATCTCTACTTACCAGAGTTTCCAGATAATTTAATATGGCAGTTCACAGTAGCGACGCACATTACTTTTTATTACAAAGAAGTTAAGATAAATTGGTATCGTACACAATCTTAAAATTATACTTAGGACTTCATTTCGATACCCTACAAGCTTTCTCAGGTGTTTATCTGTATATGAAATCCTGATATGCGAGCTAAGCTCACGTAGATACCACGATGCTATCACCTCGAATTTAGAGAAGTTCTCTGATGTTTTAAGGCAAACTGTATATGCTCTAGACTCACCTGAAATGAGGTTGCAGAGGGGATCTCGACCCATTCTTAGGTAAAATTTTGTCGATCAGATTGTCTAATTAAACGATAGGGACCATCTTAATCGTGGATCTCCTGGGTTGCACAACAACAATAGGTCTATCTTTCACGATTTCGTTAACTTTCTTGAAGAGTGAAACACAGGTCTTCTTTCGCGAATCGGTATCCTAGTCAACAAACGACTGCAAACAAGTAAATGGTTGCAAGTGCTTTGAATAAAAACTCTAGAATAATTTCATACAAGCAAATGATTAATTCGCATGATGTTGTTTCCATGATCCTAAAATTACAAAATGGCCAAGAAATTAATTTTTTAATTGATTATTTTGGTTCACTGCATTGGGCATGCATGCCACAGCACAGAATTTTCGATACATCGCATGCAAGCCGAAAAGAGACATTTGTTGAAAGGAAATTATGTTAAAACTTTAGATACATTTTTATAAATCATTGCATGGAATTCTCGTAATCCTGCACAATGCCAATTTCTGGTAGAGTTGCTTTTTAAACTTTTTGACATTTAATGGCTATTGTTTATTACGTAACATGTTTGTGTTCTTTAATCTACAAAAAACTGAAGCGTCTCCAATTCAGGTTAAATACTGAATATTAACATTCTCCTCCGAATGTTTAAATTTTGAACAGATTGTATTAAAAAGTAAAAAAAATCTAACAGGAATTTTTGAACACTGCTAAATATACTGTTCTAATCAAAAGTACGGCATTAAGAATTAATACCCCAAATTTGGTAATTTTGTATCATGTGTATATCTCAATCAAGGTTATTTAATAATGAGTAGTGGAAAGCGTAACAACGGAAAGCCATAATAAAGTATTTGAATATCCACTGAATTTTCATTTTTCATGAGAACTTTTTATAGGAAGTGTTGTTCCTGTTGTAAAAGGGAAAAATCCAGAAAAGTCCGTCCAATCTGCATGTTCAATGAAGAATGTCTGTACATATAGGACAAGTATAATGTCCATTACCCTTTGTTCAGAGTGAGCTGGATTGAACATTCAACACTGAAAACTGCTGAAGGCTAATTTTATCACTAAACCGTTTTAATCAAAAACATTGATCTATATCGCGATAAAAGATGCAAAATATTTAAACTTCAGCACACACTCATATAATGATACTATATATGATCGCATCACTAATTACTTTCCTGAAATAAAGCCAAATGTATTTGCAACTTTAAAAATATAATTTTTTGCAATATCATTTTTAGCGACAATTTATTACAATAATATTAGCTTTTAGCGACAATAGTACTCGCTTTATTTTAGGACAATTTATCTCCTAAAATAAAACGAATACTTTTGAAACGCACTTCTGAGTTCGGAAGAAGAATTGAGGTTGCGAATTGTGAATAGAGATTGCGAATTACATTCTCAATTAGCAACTAAATGATGTAATTAAGCAATAACAACTGAATATAGAATATCTGGATGGAACAGAAAACAACTTATTAATAGGAGAGATTACAACCATCTTATGGCACCAGTATACATAATGATGGCCATATAGTAATAAGAGAATTGCTGAAACACTCTATTCTATTTGGAATTATAAAACGAATATAGTTAATTATATATCAACGATATCTACAAGAATCATTTGTTGTGAATTGCAATATGAAGAAATATCCATGGAGCCTGAGAAAATTTTATTACCTTTGACTTTTAACCATAAGCATTTGGCCTTCAATGGTTAAATATGCGGGTTCAGGAGTCCTTCAAGTAATATGACGTATACTCTGATGAAACACGTTCTTGTAGGCAAACCACTATATGCGGATTAAAATTTTTATTGTTGAGAGAAACTGGTAAATTGTTGTCTTGTGTATCATCACACTAGTCCTGTACTTGATGTAACAGCTTAGGATGATTTTGGATACTGCCTGCTCCCAACACATTCAGTCATAGAACATATTATCAGAACAAAAGTTGACTTGTACTTTTTTTATGAGATTTTCTAGTATCTTTTATTGCTGCCAGATCATGTATACTGTCACGTCATCAATCAAGCCTGTGGTACCTATATCTAAGATATCTTTCAGTCTACTAAATTGCTTTAAATTCCTACTATCCAAATCTTCCACCTATCGAAATGATTCGCCCACAAATATATCATTGGCTAGTACACTAGATCAATATTAAAAGATTGGGTTATTTTCCAAAACAGCACATCTTTCATTTAGAGTCGCGAGTGTTGCAACGGTTGTTTGTAAGGCCCTACTTATTGATTTTATTATTTCACAAATGGCTATGTTTTCAACCAATTAACATTTATAAGTGTGAACCATGGTAGCCTATTGATTAGGGTATCAGCCTTCCATCCGAAAGGCGGGTTTGACTCCCAATGCCGCCAAAGACCCACTGAGTACATGCGATATACGCGCTAGTCAAATCTGTAGAATTGAATGCCCTATGGTCGGTTATTAAGCAGTTACCATGGGTACAATGGTCTGGAGAAAATTTCCTCTCCCTTCAGATCAATGTCAAAATTGAGAGAATGGAATCCTATTGTGGTGCCATCTATCGGAGAAGTTTAGAGCAAAGTCATACTTTCACCTTCGTGGTGCTCTGATCAAATTAAAGACGTATCCTACTGATTTAAATTCGCATAGCCAACGGCATAGCGAGCTTAGCTTGTCCAAGTGCCATAAGTAACAAAGCCCGGAAAATACATAAGCAACCATTCTGATCGAAATATCTTTGTCCGTCAGGAAGCAAGATTTATCTCTTATCATTCACTAGCAGTCACGATTGAACTTATACTCCGAAATATATATCCTAAACACGTTTTTCTTCTAAAGATTTAACTAAAAAAATTTTATACAATTCTAACAAAATTTCATACTTTTTTTCTCCAATTATTTCATTTAATTTTAGAATTCAAAATATCCTCAAATTCCTCTAAATTTGCAAAATATGGTTTTGAAATCATGGAATCAATTTTGACACTTTCATATATTAATTAATATGGCAATTTCTTTTACATACTAAGCTAACCTTAAATACTGAGAGTTAATTTGAAAATTATTTTAAATTAAGATATTGTAACTGATTTATTTGTCTTTTTAGGCCAGCAACATTTTCCCAAATATGAGCAACTATTTGTATTCAGATTATTTATTCATTCGTTGTTTATTTTTATCTTTCATATTTTAAGAATTCATATAGTGAATGATAATACTTAATTAGAATTAAATATATTGCAACTAAACAATGATAAACTTGTGCGTATGATGTAACTTAAAACATTTCCATTTATTTTTACTCGTAAATAAATTGTATTTTAATTTAGAAATTTAACGATGCACAAATACAATTTCTTTAAAAGCATATTCATTTTTTGATGTCATGAATGTAATGATAAATATTGGTTTTTGATATGTCAGAAATAATCGAATATGCCTAGCTTCAAAACTGTGGCAATAAACTCCACTATAATTTACTTTCGTCACCTGCACCAAGTGCCAAAATCATCAGGCTTCTCCTGAGCATCTTTTGGATTGCATGGGTCTCTCTAGGGAGGATCTCTTTAGCAATCCTCTTTTAGTCTTCAACTTCCTTACAGTCAACGAACTCGTGGATCTAGTCTGACTCCGTCAGACATGGAGGATAAGCAACAACAACAACATAATTTATAAATTAAAAAAAAACGATTCACAAATAAAATTGTATCTTTTGCATATGAAAAAAATAAATCTAATGATAAATATTAGTTTGGAATATAAAAAGCATTAACTTCTTTTTTCAAAACTGTTAGTTTAGAATTCTTGATGGACATATAAACTTTATATCTCAAATAATAATCAAAGATAAAAAAAACTTATTTTTATTCCGTATAATTGAAAAAAGAACAAAATAAAGCACTAATGTTCTATTCCTTGAAGAAAGAACGAAACAAGACTCGAATGTTCTATGTCATTTGACTTTATTATGAGAAAACATTTACAACAGGTATGAGGACACAGATGACAAAAATATGATAAGCATGTTTCAAATAACGTTTCACTTTTATTTCCTAAATAATTATAGAATAAGCACATTGTAATGATGAATGAATAGTTTATCTGTCAGACACGTCCTATTTATTGACCAACTTCAGCGTTATTTTTTTATGTCCAAATTTTGAAACAACGTCTATGACGTTCGCTTCACTAGTACATCAACTTCACAAAATGGATGGACGCCCGTTGGCAACTGCGGTTGAGATAATTCAAAATCACTCATGAGTTTATTATCCGAATATCTGTAGAGGTTTTCGAATTCTAATCACTCGTGATTCCGGAAATGCAGCAGTTTGGAATTCCTTTATATGCTAAAAATTCAGTTTTGTTTCGAAACTGCAGCATTTTCGAAATCATGATCAATAATAACATTTAGGAAATTCGTGATTTTTCAAATAAAATGGAAAGATTGTTTTCAATTGAGTATTCTTAATCCTACTTTGAAAGTGGAACTGTAAGTTCAGATATATTTATTTCACAGAATTTGACGTAAACCATATTTATTTTCTCTCTTTTCGGGCAAGATTCGTCCAATAATTTTTTAAAAATGTTTTTAATGCATTATCATTCATTATTAGTTAAATATTGAAAAGTACCTGAAGATTACTAATAAAATGAACTTTCAGAGAAATTTCATTGTAAATCGATGTTAATGTTTTCATGATTTTATTAAACATTATTTTCATGATTTTATAAAGCATACTTAAAAGAGAAATATTTTATTTATATACAAAAATTAGAAAAACATAAAACGCATATTAATTTGAAAAATAATGTACTTTCCTTTAAAAAATTAATATCAATTAGTTTCTTCATAAGCAAAAAGTAAAAAATATTTAAATCAAATTATTTTAATGCTATTTTTTCAGCTTATAATAAAGAATTATGTCTCATTTAAAAATATACAATTCATAAACAGATAACTTTAATTTTAATCAAACCTAGAAATCAAAAAGTTTTTGAAATGAAATTCTTCTTTGGATAGTTAAATTCAGAAAAGTGCCGTTAGTTTAAATTGTACTGTACATGCATCTACATTAGATTGAATTTCATTTTAAAACGGTTCAACAAATAAGAATAAAATTACTTTTCAAAAGTTGAGCAAGATTTAAACTATTCTTATTCAATCACATATACAAACATTTGATTTTTCTCTAAATTTAAACATAATCTGTACAAAATTCAACTCCTATTTGAAACAAAAGGCACAAAATATTTAAATTTAATAATAAGGATAATTTTAGTGAAAATATTACATTTTCCAAACAGCAAATATTTTATATAAAATCGTTACATACATTTAAACAAATAGAAAAATGGAAACTGCAACATCAATAACACTATTGATAAAAAATACCTCAAACAAAATACAGTATGTAAAGAGTTTTACAAATTTGTACTAAAAAGCAAATATTTTAATATTATTACATACTCTTAATAAGATTTTTACACATAAAAATAGGTTTTTTAATAATACCAAATAAAAATGTAACAAATTAAAATATAACGTCTATATAATTGTAAAGATTATAGAATATTTAAACAAGATTAATAATAGTATTTATATTAACTGCAACAAAAATCTAATAAACTAAGTGATTTTGATGAAGTCAAACGCAGCTGCTGTAAGTTATACTTTGATTTTGCATTTTAATAGTTATTTAAAATCCAGCAAAAGATAATTCTAATCGAATTTAATTGACAGAAACAATCACTGACGATTTAGATTGTAAATTACGAATTTTAATCACACAATATCATCTCTTTTTCTATAGACAATATTAAATCTATACTATGAATGTAATAAAAGAAAGGATATCTAATTAATTTTTTTACGTATTTAATATAATGACCACGCAAAAATCTTTTTTTTATTCAGCTTTTCATATATTTCTCGTATATTGTGCGCTTCGTATTATTATAATAATAAAGCAAGAGATAAAATATGCATATTTTTGAATATATAGCTCAAGGCATTGATTTTTTTAGAACGGATTATTAAATCAAATGTAAACAAAAATATTATTTCATAGAAATGTTAATAAATGTATGTGAAAATACACTGACTTAAATTAAATTTGAGATATCATTATTATGCAAAATTGGTGCAAGTTAATTTAAATTTTTTGTGCAAAAGCATACATTTTTTGTTGTTAATTTTTTTAAAAAAATCCATTAATGGCTTTTGATAATTTTTAAATTATTCGAAGTTTATTTTCATAATTATGGAGTACATCTTTTTCTGTTTGGCTGAATTTGTTTTGGTTTTTGAGAACGAATTTATTCATTAATTTGTAATTAATTAAATGTTTCTTTAAATTTAGTTTTGTGCAGAATTTTATTTTCCTGAAATGAATGCACACTTTTGAGAATTGTAATGTTTTGAGTAATTCAAAATATATATTAATTCCAAATAGTCCGAAATATTAGTTTAGAGAAATGATCGACACTTTTAAAAACAAACGAAAATTTCAATTCAAATGATGTATTAGAACAGTACATATGACTTTTAAAATTTGCGGTTCATTTTTATTTAAAGTTTAATAGCATTGTACTATTCTAATTGTATGTACCAATGTTCATAGTACTAATTATGTCACTAGAAAAAACTTCACCATATTATGAAGCTATGTACAGCACAATTAGGTCTATCTAACTTGAAAAACAATTTTTTCAATTCTCTTTAACAAGAGTAAAAATATTTAAGAATAAAATAAATCACTTATAACTAAATGTTCAACGCTGTGAATACGACTACATACTTTGATTAAACGAATCTCTTTTTATTCCTAGAATAATTCTTATTTTTTTCAAAGTTGATATACATAGAAAAAAGCATTTTTATAAGATTGTATAAAGATAACTTCAAACTGGTCTTAAGTTATAAAAATATTCAGTAAGTTGTATAATTATTGAATATTTTGCATGCTTTAAACGCTTTTGTATGTTATTAACATAGCAATAATGCCCTCAAAAATCACTTCAGCGAAAAGCCTTTATTTTGAAATTAGGAATGAAAGAGAATAATCAGTTCATACTTACAAAAAATGCTATAAGAGGTAATTAGATTTTATATTATTTATTAAAACCATCTTGAAACATTTTATTCACTGTACTCAGCATTTAAAATAGGCTAATGCTTCATTCTGGGAAAATGTCATGTTCGTTTTAGAAGATTTTAATTTATGAATAAATAATAATTTTGTTTATTATTTTTACAAAGTTTTAATTATTTGATGATAAATACATTAAAAATGCGAAAAATAAATTCATCTTTTCATCAACAATTGCTTTTAAAATAAATAATATTAATATGAAGATATTTACTTTACATTAATTTCACAAACACTTAGGTTGCAACAAAACTTGAAATTCTTGAATGCTTTGTATATCATATAATGGTAAATATTTTATAACAGGGCGCAAAACTATTTTTTGCGACTAATATAACTGTAATTCAAGGTGTAGCTAATATTTATATTTAAAAACTGCATGAAACGCTCAAATTATTAAACAAAAAATATTAAATTCAGATCAAAATTACAATGAAACAAACTCACGCACAATAAACAATAATAGCATAAGCAAAAATTGACAAGTAGCCTATCTATTGCTTTTATTAAACAAAATATTGCAGAATGAAAATGTAAAATAGCATATTTTGTTTGTGATATAATTAGAACAATGTGAAACAACCAGTTCACACAAGTAAAGTTGTTCATTAAATTTTACTTTCTAGCTTTTGCAAATTGTCTCATAAAGTTTCACATATAAGATCATGGAAAAAGTATTTTTTCTGAAGTACAAACTGATTATTTTGAGAGAAAACCTGTATGTAGATACTGCTAGGTTATTAGATATTAAAATCCCAAATTAATTATTTAAAATAAACATTAATCACAAAATGAATTTTCAATTTATAAGAAAAAACTTGTAATGTACAAACATGTAATAAACAAATGTAATTATTTGAGACAAATAATTACATTTGTTAACTTTGAAAGGAATTTCCGGCTGACGATCACATTGGAAAATAATTCAATGCTATCGGTTAGAAACATATATAGAGCTACAATTATTTAATATGATTAATCATAATTTTCTATAATATATTTTGGATAAAAATTATTGCTGCATCGCTAATTACATGCATCTATGTAATTTTAATCTTATACAGCTGGATCTGTTTAATATTACTGATTAAAATTTGCAACGATGAATTTCAAATAGAATTAAGTGTTACAAATGTTGATAAATGAACGGAACATTTTCCACTGATGACGTATGATTTTCAAATGTCACTTGTAAATTTTAAGATATAGACTTAAGGAAATTAAAGGAAAATATTTTTCGAACTTTGGACCAGTTTTTTTTTTCTCCATAAATTATGATATAAAAATTGTTTTAATGTTGCAACTAAGAGAAACAAAATAAGAAACAGAAGAGGTAATTATTTTTATTAAAAGTTATTGCAATCTCATGGATTTATTTGACACACATCAAAATGACATTTTCAGAAATCTTTATCCAGATAAGAGAAATCACATTTCTTATCTAGATTCATACAATATCCAGCTGTTTTTCCTCCTTTCCCTGCATAAAACGGTGGTAGGGATTTTTTTCTCCCTTTGACTAGATAATTGCTTCCAATTCAGTAACCGTTATTGTCACGATTTTCATTTTAGAAACGGTTAAATACTAAGGTCTCAGTTCCTGTTATTCTTCGACTGTAATACTGGACCGAATTGGGTATCGAACTCATGTATAAGGAATAGCTGAATATTAGAATGTGTAATAAAATGATAAAAAAAAAACCATGACTCATAGGTTATGTACAGGAGAAAGATCAGGCAGAAAGAACAGTGCAAGATATTTCTTGTTTCCAAGGTAATACAATACAAGCGCACATTAAGCTTGAAACAAACAGCACACATGTAATACAATGTCAACAGCTATATCTATAAAATACAGCATAGAAATCACAGTTTTTCTTTTTTTAATTGTTTTAGCATGTTATATAGCAAATCATAACATAAAATCTCTATGTACAATGCTTCATTTTAGCGGCAACTTTAGAATGAAAATGAAATAACACGTAGAAAGGTTTTTTATTAGGATTTAAATAGACTAGAAAATCAAAATATATATAATCATTGCTTATATAGTTACTACATAGTTAACTTCATGAAATGGTGACGGTATAATAGTCAATCACTCAACACCAAGAAATAAAAAAAAAGATGAAAAAATTTGAAAAATCTTTCAATATTAGTGAATAATGCACTTAAAAATCCATGTGCATAGCTATAGGATGAACTTTTTAGATAAAATTTTATTTCGAAGAAAAAATAAATTGAACAGGATTTAATTCTATTTAGATTTTCAAAATTGTTTTGAATTTTGTAAATTTGAGCTGCCTATATAATTGTTCATAGTATAATTTTTTTAAAAAACAAATTAGTTTATTCCATTCAAACACAATATTTTGTTTATTAATAATATCAAACAATATTTACTAAATAAAAAGTTATAAAGCATTTATCTGGCAGTTCAGTTTTTAATACAAGTTTTAAAAAACAAAAAATTTGAAAAAAAAGTCCAACATAATTCAAATGTAAATTTCATGACTTTTAAACGTCACACCGCAGATATAAATTTATATATTTTAGTATTATAGTTTATGCACATGATTATGTATATCTGTAGTATAATGTAAAACTGGATGATAACTATACATAATTAATTTTCCTATAATATATATATTTATATACGCTCACATTTATACAATTATATTCCGTATAAAAAGCACATATTATTTATTGCAAGCATTGAACGAGTGAGTCATGATGTTTACAAGTATCTCACCCGGAATCGAACTGTGTGACTAACGCATTACAACAAGTGAACAACGTGGAATGAACTCATTCGTGAACTAACTCATGAACACGAAAAGATCGGAGAAATCCATAAAATAGTGTTTGGCCAAAATTCATAACTTTTTTTGAGAATTCTTTAAATGTCTTAACAAAATAGGTTTTAGAACTAACTAAGCTACAAAACTAATAATGGAAATAGGGATACTATAATACCTGTCCTAATTATTTCAAAAAATCAGGTTAAAAAAATTAATTTAAATGTCCTGTAAACAAACTTTACATGATTAAATATTAAGTTTGAATATGAACAGATTCTGACATCTCATTTTAATTAGAAATTTTTGTAATATAATTAGATTTTAAGAGAAAAATATATAATCCGACAAGAATAGTACTAGTTTAAGCTAGTTTTATTTGCAAACTGCTTTAAGGAATTATCAGTGATATAAATTACTTAAGAAAAAAGAATTCATTACTTTTCATTTGGCAACCATATAAAATAAAATTTTTGCTACAATTATTCCTAACTAAATGTTGATTATCGCAACATCTGATTCGATATTTTATAAAGAAACATAATCCAAACACTTCTTTTAGAGATCAAGACTTAGTTTTTAATTCAGTGTTTTTTTTAAAAACACCTAAATATTTGTTTCTTTATGCATAAAACTACAATAATATTAAATTACATCATATTTTTCATTTATACTGCTAATTAATAAGATTGAGACAGTCTAATTCTATTGCTGTAATGAAGATTAGAAATTTTTTACCATTCATTAAGAAGTTTAGATACATTATATATATAATTAATAAAAACGCATTCAAAAAAAAAATATTTTCCGATAACTAAGCATTGCAATCTGAGTAAAAATGTTTGAAACATTTCGTTCTGATATTATAAATTGAAGATTGTTTTCCACGTTGTTCATATTTATAATCCTATTTTCCTGTGGCGAACAAGAACTAGTGACATAAAAGCGCACATTAAGTTTTTCATTATAATATTTTTACAAAGACAATGTACTGCATAGTTGTCGGCAATATTGTTGCCAGTGATGGATGTAATTGACATCAATTACATTGGGAAGAAGAGAAAAAAATGTCAATCGCTAGAAAGAGACATTTGTATTTTTGCATTTGTCCGCACAGAACGTTCCATTTCCATCATAATCAAAAGTAGCGATGATTTTTCTCTTCTTGCCTGCTTGCTGACTATAAAAATCAAATGTCTCTTGGATCTTTCACAACTGGAAACTTTTGAAACACATTCCGAAGCACTAAAAATGTAAGCATTGATTGTACTGTGTTTTTCTTTTTTTTTTTGCGCGTCATTGTCGCAAATCCCTCTTCAGGATGCACGTTTCGGCTGAGTCGCAATCAAAATTACTAATTGATGAAAACTTCTTAAAGTCAAATAATGTTGAACCTTTGGAATAAAACTGGCTTGAAGAAATCTGACATTCAAAAGTGAACTGTCGCCAACGCGATTCTCTATCGTATTTCTAAATAATACTAAAGATCTGTTCTCTTTTTTTAAGTGAAACAGAATAAGAAATGAATTGACGGTGTATTGCATTGGTCTGAAATGACACACACACCGAAGGTCGAGTATTTCTACCATAGCAAAAACTGCGACATGCAATGCCAATATTTACGCTCATGGAGACAATAATTATCGACTTAGTCTGAGTTTGAGAGTAAGTTAACCCCTAACTCGATTCGTGCGTCCAAAAGTCCTATATTTAACTTGCAGTAAATGGACGTCACGGTCGACTCAGACGTGAAAGAGAAAAAACGGTGGCTCCAGACTTTTTTACGTCGCTGACATAAAACACACACACACGCACACAATCCATGAAAGTCGATCCCAAAGTTAGACTATAAGTAGATCTTTTTCACTTTCTGGATGGGCTTGTTGTCGGCCGAGCTGTTGGCCGTCTTGCCACTTTTGGGCGGGACGTTAAGGACCAGATTGATGGGTTTGTTGTTGACAGTGGCCGGAAGAAAGGTGTCCAAGTTCCGGTGGTCGATCCGGGCATTATGCTGTTGCTCTAAGTAAGGACCCTCGTCGTACACGTTCTCCATCTCTTCATTCCGGCACCTGCGACTAAAGATGTATCCACTGATGAATCCGACAACCAAAGAAGACACAATACTAGAAGTGACAGCTATTGCCAGTGTCTCAGCGGTGTATATCAGGTGATAATCTCTCGCAGCATCAGGAGCATCAGGAACAACTGGAAAACCAAACCCAAATGTTAAAACAAAATGCTTAAAAGAAATAGAAAATGAATTAACAAAGATTACCTAGCACAAGTTCTATTGTTTACATTATATTCTTATTCATTCTAATGAATCTACTATCGAATTGCATAACTTGACGATGCACAAATTTATTTCTAATTTTTGTATTTCCAGCACCAAATAGTTAATTGTAATGTATCATTCACCGAATAACACAATTCGGCAATTCATCAGTTAATATGAAAATAATATGTTCATGGAATGCCAGCATTTCTCTTATGTTTCCAGACAAGTGCGATTAAACGTTCAAGATATCATAAGTATACATTAAGTTGGTAGAACAAAACATCATAGCATTGAAGCACATTTACTACGAATTTTTTCCTCTTAAATTATATACTGTAATTAGAATTGTCAGAAATTCAGGGACATTTTTACTGTATTATTTAATGCAAGTAAAATTTAAATCGAGATCTCGATTATCAAAGCATTAATAAAATGGAAATAATATTTGGTTAAGTTCTATTACTATAACTTTTAATTAGATATGCATGATTAGTGCTTTTTTATTTCATAATTTCTGAATCTTCTTCATTTTGAATTAAATGACTTCTAAAATTATAACTACCGAAACCTAATGCTATATTTTCTCATACAATGAATTAAACATTATCATAAGTTCAACAACATATTTATAGAAGTCAAATTGAAACAAAAGTATAAGTTAAATTAAGTGAATCTAATATTTGTATCAAATACTAATAATAATTCAAATAAAAATAGTTTTGCATATTTATTGGTAATAAATAAATTGAAATGATCGAATCTTTTTTGTCCTTAATATTGAAATACAAACTAAATGCTGCAGTGTGAGTTTAAACCTCAATTCGCCAAACATTATATTTTAACTTCAGTTTAAGCTAACTGGCGTTGCATTTTCACAGAAATAATAAATAACTGTTTTTGGAAATTTTCGGATAACTAATAAACTACAAGTCAGACTTTTTATTATATTATAGAATAAAATCATTAAACGTAGATAATATTAGTAAAAAGTATGAAATTTTAAATTGTAATAAATAAAACGTATTTGATAATAAGAAAAAACATTAACTAGTTATATTTTTGAATCATAAATTCGAAATTATTATCAAAGGGACAATAAAAGCCAATCACATTGAAATAGTTCTCACTTTTTTAGTACTTAATTATCATAAAATTTATCGCCTCAATATGATAAATTTTTTTGACATATAATGTGGTATTACATTAATAAATTTTAATTTTGTTATACACCTAGTATTGTTAATATATTATTTTAAATCTGAATGTATTACATTCCCATGTAATAGACATATAAGATTATTTATAAATTAAGTTTTATATCTTTGATGAATAATAGTTTTTGGTTAAAAGCACTTTAACTATACAACTATTTAACTGCATTCCGTTAATGCATTAGCACACATTATCTCGAGGAATCTAATAATCGCATTTCTGACCGTTGAGCGCTTGCGCATAAAAACAAAAGTGCGTCAATAGAGCCCTGCTAATGTTCGTTTGCGAAAGACAGCTTTGTTTAATGTCTTCTTTGATATCTTGGTACTTACTGTTAGGCCTAATGTCCGGATCTTCCTGTGGGGTGGGTCTACCTCCAAGGTGGTTGTCATGGCGACTGGCAGACTGATGGGGGGACCTCTGGGGGATGGTCTCTTTATTCAACGGACGACCTGTAAAAGAAAAGAATTCAGGCGATTATTGAGAGTGCCTTTGTTTAAGATTAAGTAACAGTGAGATACGAAGGCATGTCCGATTTACATTCTTGCTAGCAAAACATAATGTGGAAATTCAATAGCAAAATATCTGATTTCCTTCTTATCAAACTGCTTAAACGATAGTTTTGAATTTATTTAATCAGAAGAAAATTCGTTATGATCACAGATTAAAAGTAAACTATTGATAACACAATCCACAATATATCTACTGTAATATCACAGGACAATAATATATCGTTTTGACAAAAATAAGTATCAGATTTTTGTACGTAATCACAGTGGATTTATAAAACTGAAAAATTTCTTCAAAGTAAAGCAATTGGAAATTCGTGTGAAACCTTTAAAATCAATTTTATAACTAAATAATCACACAATTTGAAATATGAAATAATATTAGTATTGGGTCAGTACATATCAAATGAATGTGAAGGTGAATTGTTTTCAAAGTAGCATGAAATTGATAACGTTAAAAACGATTAAAGCAGAAACAAAAAAAATTCATCAAAGGAAAAATTAGCTGAAGTAACTTCAGATTTTACATTTTAGTGGAGAGACCGACAGCTGTATGCTGTTGTAAATCTTTCCCATGACATCATCGCGTGTTACAAAAGAACATTTCTTAGATATGCTTATTTTAGAACGAGAGATACCTAGAAAATTCTCAAGCATCTACTCTGGTTTAGACACGCGGTGTCACACAATCTACAGCCCAACTACCAAAAGAAATTATTAAACTTTCTAACATCCTCACGTATTATTGCCAGTAGAAGCTCTCTTCAGCACTTCTACAACTGGATTGCTATTAGAGATCAAACTAGCAGCTCTATACTTCTCAAGCTTAAGCTCATTTCGAAGTCCCATGAAGTTTATTTTCAATAGATACCTTCTCATCTAGACATAAATGGCAATGAGCAGGCGAATAGAGCCAAGGAGGGCTGTCACCACGATAATCCTTCCTCTTCAACACTTACCTTTTTGGAACATCAGTCCATAGTTAATTCTGAAATTTCGAAAGGGTGGAGGATTCCTCCCAGCCATCCCTGGTATGCGGGCAAAGAGCCTGGCTCTTCATCCGCCCTCAATTGTGACAGAGCCTCAAGCACTGCAATTTCCAGACTAGCAAGCGGCCACACTAGGGGTCTCACGTATTTCGAAGGCAGGAAAATCTTCAATGTCTGCTCTAAATGTAAAACTGAGCAGACTTCTTCTAATCACACCCTGGACTGTTTGAGACTTTCCAGAGAGGATATACACTCATACCCCCTTCTGGTCCTCGATTTCCTTAGGGTCAACGGTCTGATGGACCTTGTCTGATTTCGTCAGACATTTGGAGGATAAGCCACAACAACGTATTATTGCTGTCTAGACTACTTTTCATAAATAATGAACCGCATCCAATGTCGTATAGAAAGACTCAAGAAAATTCCCAAGCACACACCCGACAAATATACATCCAGAAAGCAGAAACACAACTCCCATCTGCTGTCATTCAACCAGTGGCTGAAATCAAATCTAAGAAATATCTCAGAAAATGCTGGATCCTTTCAGATTAGCTTAAAAATTATCCAACAAGTGACGGTGACGAATTTCCTTATTTATTTCGCGATTTATTTCAACCTCATAAATCTCATAACTTAAGCTAATTAAGATAAATATATAGTAAAGTCTCACAGCTACTTAGAAATCCGCGCAATAATTGCCAAAATAAAAATTTATATTGAATTCTGGATTTAAGAAATTATATAAAGCCATTCATCAAATATAATACTATTAATATTTTCATAAATTATTTTCATAAAAGTCAAACAATTGCTAAAATTTTTAAACGAAAGAAAAACCAAGA
The DNA here is from genome assembly GCA_037975125.1 of Latrodectus hesperus. NCBI lineage: Eukaryota > Metazoa > Arthropoda > Arachnida > Araneae > Theridiidae > Latrodectus > Latrodectus hesperus. The sequence goes on along the minus strand of CM075851.1, from coordinate 7,194,958 downwards.
ATCCTATTTAAAATCATTACCAAATCAAAAGTAGTTAATAATAGCATAATAAAATAATAAGTTTGCTATAGGTAATTTAATAAAATGATAATGACGTATAAATAAATGATTTCTTATGCCAAAGTTTACCACACAGTATACCGCTAATTCAATCTGATATGGATTGATGGAAGGCTATTGTTAATTCAAGGATTAAACATTAATTATTTCATATTGCCTACCTGTTTACAACTCATTTTAGAGTACACTACTGCAATATTACTAAAATACGTACGCCACACTACAATACTACGTTTAACAGTAACGTTTATGAAAATTTTTATATTTGAAAAGAATACTACACATACTCATAATCAAAATAGTTTATTAATCTGAAAAATTAAATCAAAATTAGCTTTGCTGATCACTAATCAAATTCATTAATAACTCCCAAGCTATTCTGTATTTCATATTCTGAAAATTTAAGCAAACCACCTATGAGATTTTGTTTTCCTCGACGAATTTTTCGGATGGTTAATTATAAGCAAATATTTGCATTAAAGTTCATATCAATGTAGGAATTACATTTGAGTGGGAAACTGAAGTTCTAAGAACATAATTATTTAAAACTAAAATTTGTTGACATTAGTCGGATATAAATTTTAATTATTATAACAATACATAATTTAAAATTTTTGAAAATTGTTTTAATCTCTAAATATCTAATTTTCAAGATTAAAATATCATATACAATTATACATTATATAAAAAAGTAAGCTGATTTGTTAATTATAAGAAAATGGTGGCAGAAGAAAAATCTGTATTCCTAATGATATATCCTCTTCATTTATTATTTAAAATGTATAAATATATTTAATTTTTTAAATAAATATTTCTAGCAAAATTACGTGTTTAGAGCGAAAAATAATAAAAATTTAAATTTTAAACTGAGAGCAGATATGTAGACACAAAATATTAACTGATATTTAAAATAAAATATTTTAAAAAATAGTAAAACTTAAAAATCAAATCGATTAAATATAAATAATGCACTTTATTAAATACAATTCCATAGCTTAAAGCATATTTTATATATTTTATAAAATTCAATACGCGTAAAAAATAAACAATTTAATAGATAATTGCAGAAAAAGTTAATGTAACTTTTAAGAATTGAAAACTAACTGAAAATATTTTTTTTATCACGGCGCTTTATTCTTCCATATATTTTAAACTATTCCATTTTTATTCGAAATTAAAATGTCTAATAAATGAAACAAATGAAATGTGTGTTGTGTGTGTGTAAAATTATTGAAAATGCTATTTAAAATTACAATTGTTTCCTTTAAATATGAGGATGTTCATGATCTTATAAAGTTAAATGCAGACCAGAATAAATTTGCTCAATTGAAATATGACAGTAAAATCAAATATCGAATAAAAATCTATTATTAAAACAAAACTCATGAGAAATTTGAAAAAAGCATTACATCCTAAAATACACTGCAACAAATTCATCAGCATATTTTTAAGAACAATTCCTATTTCATTCGGCAAAATTGTGAGCATAAATTTATAATGGTGCGAAACCTAATAAAATCTGATGTATAATAAAACTTGATAACTACTTAATAAAATTGCAATAAAACCTGTGTCTCTGATGGGAGCAGAAATACTTCTTTCAATTTTTACTGTATATTTTTGTTGCATTAAAGAAATGTGATTCAGATATTTTTAAATGCACTTATAGTTGAACTGTTAAAAATACATTTTTCAATTAAAATTAAATAGTAAATCAATCCGATAGGAGGATTATCACACTTTTTAAAGTTCTATAAATTAATTATGAAATATCAATTAAACTGGAATGAGAAATCAAGAATACATCAAATTATCAAATCAACAAAAACTGGAATACCATATATTTTATTGGTATTCATAATTATCATATGATCATATACTTCTTATTTAGAAAACGAATCACAAAATTGGCATTTTTCTTGAGGAGAATTGATAAAAACTTTTCACGTATGCAAAATAAAATTTAAAAAATAAATTTTTATTTTCATCTCGTTTATGCTAATTATTTGGTATATGTAAATGAAGGAATATAATAGAACAATAAGAAAACGTGTGTGCGTAGAAATATCGATATAAAACAAGTTCTTTCAGCAATCAAAAATTACAAAAACTAATTTTAAAATAATTAACAATATTCCTCTCTCTCTCTCTCTCTCTCTCTATATATATATATATATATATATATATATATATATATATATATATATATATATATATATAATTATTTCATACAAAATACGGTAAAATCACGTAATATAATAACTTAAACACTTTTTCTCAATTTGAATAAAGATGAAATAACAAATCAACATTCAAACATTCTTTTTTAAATGTCTCAAACATTCTTTTTTAAAATTATGATTTAATTTCATTATTACAGAATAAATTTCGATTGAATATATTCTAAATATTTTCTAATTTAAAGTGAGCACAATTTAAATAACAACGTACCATGAAAAGTAATAAAATTTAAAACAATAAAAAATGAGAGAATATATGTGGCATATATCAATAATATATAAAATATATATTCAAACATGAGAAAACACATTTCATATAAATCCATGGACGTTTGCAATTGTTAATATGAAAATAAAATTTAAAATATCAAATGTTTATACATTTTGTCATTATTAACACTCCTATTTGCAAGAGTAAACATGAAGATAAATGAAATTCCAATTTGATTTACATTTCATTTCTTGGAACTACGCGTTCATATTTAATATAAATTTAGTAAAGGATCAGTTTAAATATATGAAATTTAATTTGAATACATACTCTTTTTGAAATCCAAGGAAAACAAGTATGATAACGCGCAAATATAAAATAACGGTATTTCGTTTAAAATGCTTTATAAACATTTCATTTAAGAAAATAATACTAGGAATACTTTTCTATGCAACAGTTTATGAAAAATGTTGGTTTTATTTGATGGATTCTATAAATATTTATTTCTTTTTATTGTTGTATAGGATAATATATAAATTTAAGAGCTTGCATACAATAATAAAAATGTAAAATATTACGATCCACATTAAACTGTTTAGTAATATGAAATGACACTGCATATTTTTCAGCATATGAATATTATTGATACTATGTTCTATTAAATAAACATACATTTTCATATTTAATTATGAATATATACTTATACAAAAAAAATTAAGTACCAAGGAGAAACTGTTTGTAATGGTATTTACATTTTTTATCACTTTATTTGAAAGCAAATGATTAAAATTTTATATTCAATGATAAATAAACGGGAGCTCCGCAAAGCTTAATTTAGCTTTCAAAAGGTGTTCATGAAGACCATTTTTAATTTGCTTCGTTATTGAATTTCGATTGTGAATATTTATCATCAAATCAAAGGATGTCTTGAAAAAAGTTTTTATAGAGATTATAATATATAAGAGTTTGAAAAAAGTTGTGGCAACAAACTGAAAGACTGGTTTGTCGCCCTATCAGCAAAGTTCGAGGCGAGTTCCGGACTGTACCTTTAGGTTAACGGGTTTGAAATGTTCGATCAACAAGTGACTCGTAATTTTGAACGACGGTCAGGTGACAAGGTCAAACCTGAGTAGGCACCCTTTTCTCCACATCCACACCATATCAGCGGAAGGATATTGGACATCACATATGAATGTGGAAACGTCCCCAACGCACGGAGCTCCAGCTACCAAGTGAGGAAGGGTACGTGGTCAACCTCGCAATCATTGCCCGAGGTAAATGATGCTTCACTTTGCTGATCTTAACGAGAAGAGGCGTGAAACTACTGAGTCACTGGAGCTCAAGCGAGATTACAGTAATTTCGAAGTCAATCAATTTAATGCTGTGCAGAATAGCTACTTTTAAAGGATAATCTCGGTTATAGGTTTGTATTAACAACAACCTCAGATATGTATACAAATGTCAAGGGCAGCTTATGAGTAGGTCAATTGCTCTCCATGGATAGAATTCTAAAAATGAAATGCATCAAGGACCCATAGTAAACTATGTCAGGTCACAAATATGCAAAATAAAAAATTTATAGTTTGAGATACCATCTCATTTGATAACCAGTTCCCATCGATAATTATCTTTACACACTTACACAATATCGATACATGAACTCTAGTCTATAAATGTTCATTCTGTGGCACTGCGAAACTCATTTTTTAACAAAATTATATCTGCTATGATTTGTTCAAAACTTGGCTAACTCTCCTCGTTAAGTCACATCATCTCTCGAAAAGAGCAAATTTGGATGTTATGTGTGTGACGGAATTATTATTCTCTTTAAAGGCTGATAATTTTGCCAAATAGCTGGAAAAAATTTCGCACAGAGCATCAGAGAATTTACAATCAGAGAACGGCAATAATTTTACCTCTCAACTCAACGCTAAATATCTCCAGATAACATGTGGATAAACGTCTTATTTATCTATTTTTTGGTTTAATAGAAATCCATTAAATTTTTCAACTTTACATGTATTAACAGAATGAATAATTCACAAGTTTTACAAATAAAACAAACTGATTTACAAATGAAACAAACTAACCAAAATTTTGATAGCAGAAAAAGTGGGAAAAAACACCAAAAAGCTAAAGTAGTAAATAAGTATTTTTGTTTATATGTTGAGTTGTTTTACAACTTTCTTCGCTGAAAACATTACCAGTCAAGCAGCTGAGTGGTTAGCGTTCCGGAATTTGGGTGAACAATTCGTGGGTTCAGTCCTATATAGGACATAGATGTGCGTCGTACATTGAAATTTACTTTAAGCTATAGGGTCGGTCTAATTAACCCTCGTACGCAAAAAATACCGATAAAAAACAAACGATTTTCTATGTTATAAATATTTAATATTCGGTATTTAAAATAAAGCTGCATTTTATTAGATTCCGCTGGATAACTTGTATAGGACCGCATTTTGAGTATGCATTAACAGAATAAGAAACGGCAATATTTTTTCTAAGCATTTGCTTTTTTAAATATTAGATATTTTCGATATATTTTCTAGATTTACTAGAAAATGAAGCAGACTTTAAAGAAAATGACTTTTTTCCAATTCAATAATCAAACTCTTAAGTAGGATGTAAATAAAACTATCATCAAAAAATATTACAAGAATTTATAAATTTACTAAAGAAAAACAAAAGTAAAAACATTGCATATTATTTTATGGTGGTATGAATATTAAAAAGCATTATATATAATTTAAATAAAGTAATTTCGTGGAGCCTTGGTAGAAATGATGTAGTCGGAAATTACCAAAGCTTAAGGAAATTGTAACAAATGTTTCCAAAATTTATATTCTTCAGCAATAATAATCTCTATTTTCATCCCTTTCTGCAGTTATTTAAATCTAGCATCCTATTTCTTAACAAAGTTCCTTGACGTAAGCATTCAGTTTTTTATTTAATAAACTGAATTGCTTAAACAATAAAGCAAACGATAAAAAAAATTGAACAATGGCACAAAAGCAAGAAAAAATATCCAATTAGCGGAAAGAATGAAAAAAAGAATAATTCAAATTCTTTCTAGAGACGATTCTAGCATGAGAGGCCATTAATGAAAGCGATAATTTCACGGCATTTGGAACGAATCGCTCTACACGAAGGGCCTCATTCTGCGTCAGCGAAATCCATTTTTGATAACAAATGAATGAAGAGAGAGAGAAAAGAAGTGAAGTGACCAAGCTACCGGGAAAAGGAACAAATTGATTCGAAATGGCCTGCTCGACAAATCGAGTTAGAAACGCTTCCCGTAACCCTTCACTCAATTTGTGAAAATCGTCGATGCTATTAAAAAAGAACGCAATAAAAGAAAATTGCACGCATTTAAGATGAAGATAAAATAAGTAAAATTGATAATTTTCGAAGAATTCGATTAGGCTTAAGTGCCGATTAGAACGCACCATTTTATAGCTACTTGTCACTTCTAATTGTTACTTTGTGTTGAAGACTTAATAGGAGGATTTTAAGATTGTTTTAATGCCTCTCGGGGGATGTAATTGTTTTAAATGAAGAGTAAACACATTATGAGGACAAAGAATGTTTTTCTGCAAATTATCAAACATTTAAAAAGCACGCCTTTTTTTAAAATTCTTTTTCAGGAATGAATACAATGTTTATTTGTACTTAATAATCTACTTATAAATTCATCAATTAACTCAAAAATAGCAATTATAACATAGTTAGTTATAAATATATATCAAATAGAAATACAGAATTTAAATTAAAAACAAATAATAAATAATACTTGTTTCTGGTATTTTTCAGATTTAATTATGGAGAAACGATATATAATTTACACAATGATATATTGATATAATTGTCATTATGAAATATTCAAATGTTTTGTAATTAGCAGTATATTTTACGAAGTCAGTGCAAAATTAATATTTTACCAAAAAGTTAATAAGAAGAAAAATTTTAAGCTTCTATTTAAATGCCTAGCTTAGCACGTAATATGCATTCAAAATGATTTTCTCAGAATTAAACAATACTCAATTAAATTCAATTACTTTATGTCAAGATTTGAGAAAACCCAAAATAACTATTTTCATTCAAAAATTGTGTGTACCAAAAAATATCTATCATAAAATTTAAACTCTATAAAATGATGTATTTATTGACAAAAATGACAAAAATGAAACAAAATCAACTTGGCCGTTTTATATAAAACATATTTTTTGAAAGAAAAATTAATGAAAACAGAAAAATTAATCTTCTCAAATATAAAAAAATAATGAATTCTTTGAAATTCAATAATAGAAAAGCCTGGAAATATAGTTTTCTCAGAAAATGTTATTAAAATTTACTTAACTCGCTATAAAGTTAATGAGATTTTTCAGTACCCCAAAAACAATTTTCTTGATTTTCAATGCTAGGAGCAGATTAATGACAAAATGCTATAAGCATAATTATCACTCTTAATAGATTTAACTTTATCAATGTATCTCATTTTTCACGAGAAGTTATTTTGAATGAATGCGTACTTTTTAATTTGAATGCATATTTCATTAACTCAAAATGTATATAAGTGTTTAAAACTTTTCGTGTATAACTATCACTTAAGAATTGAAGATCAGTTCTAAAATGTTTTTTATTTTCATTTACATAACAAACGTTTATTATTCAACTAAATATAGAATATGATACAAGTCAGATTCTTATTACTTCTTATAAATCACATAACTCTCAACTCTTACCTCTTATGACTCTCAAAACTACTTTTGTGCGGTGAATAGAGACCGCATAAAATTGCACAAAATTTCACAAATAAGCAGGTATAAAAATAGTTTTCAAAACCCAATTAAAATATACTTTTTTATGAGGTGAGTTAGGACCGCATAAAATTACCTCAGACAGAAAATAATTAAAAAAACCTCATGAAGTAATTAGGAGTTAGAATAATTATTAGGAAAAATGCCTCACATAGAAAATAATTCAAAAAACTTTATGAAATAATTAGGATTTATTGTAATTATTAGGAAAAATGCCTCACACAGAAAATAATTAAAAAAACTTTATGAAATAATTAGGATTTATTGTAATTATTAGGAAGAATACCTAACATAGAAAATAATTAAAAAAAACTTTATGAAATAATTAGGATTTATTATAATTATTAAGAAAAATGCCTTACATAGAAAATAATTAAAAAAACGTCATGAAATAATTAGGATTTACTGTAATTATACGGAAAAATGCCTCATATAAAAATGATTAAGAGAGAAAACTATATGAAATAGTAAGGAATTACTTTTTAAGTGAAATCAAGACACGAGACTGGTATATTTAGAATAAAGATACTTTGGTAAGGCAAAGCGAAAAAGCGAGCTTAACAAAACTAACGTAAGTATTTTAAAGGAAAGATAAATATATATAAATGTAGTGATAAGAAAAATTATATATACCAGTACTAAACTAGGAAATTGAAAGCTCTGGATAAATAAATCTAGTATGTAATTGTAACACACTGCATTTGGTGCTACCCAATATCGGTGTAATAAGAAATAAATATGAAAAATAGAAAAACTAAATGGACGATTAAATCATTTTCATGGCATTTTTATTGATAATTTCGTCAGTAATGTTCCAGTTTGATTGACATTTTCATATAACCCATAAGAAAATATCGCACAAAACCAGGCTTCAGCGTACTCGTAATAATTTATATATATCATCAAAATTACAGCTTTTGTGTATATTTAATTGTATAAGATATTTATTTATAAATGTATATAAAACACATAACCAGCTTACTATTTAAATGATTTATTTAAAGAAAAGTAGGCTTTCTGCTGGGTAAAGAAAAAAATCGTTTGCATCATAGTGTAAAAAAATAATGACATTTTGAAGTATATTCCAGTGAAATGGTTCTCTTCCAAAAGAAGCATAACAGAACATAAGCGGAATTTAAGTTACGATATTCTCAGAAGATATGTTCAAAAAGAAAGGGCATTTTATATCCACCCAACTGCGCAACCCCTCGGATGGTTTTTGAAGTTGAGGAACTCGGAATATTCTCTGAGCAAAGCAATGGCTCGCATAAGATCTATAGAAGGAGACTATCGAAATTTCTGCCCATTTTTCTCGGCTTATACTTTCCGGATAAATGTTCGCAGATTAGTTTTTGATGTAGAGCCGTAGAGGAAAAAAATGAAATAAAAAAATTAATCGATATTCCGGCCGAGCGAATAATCGATGAACGTCAAGAAACGCTCTGAAGCACCTGCAACCTTCAAGCCTAACGCGACTATCTCTCAAAAGCAAAGGTATGATTTCTTTATTTTTTTCCCTCGTCCTTGGCGTCGTCTCTCTTTTTTATTTCTTGCCAAATGCTAAATTTCTGCTCGCCAAAAAAAATTTAAAAAAGAAAAAAAAGCTGCAACAGATATCGGAAAGGCTATTTCTTGGGAGAAAGGGGAAAATAAAACTTTGAAGATGGTTTTTAATAAAGTATTGGAATTATACTTCAGCTTCTACAAATAGGCTCTTTGGGCCTAAATCTTTATTTAATCAACAGGATCTGGAAATTGGGAATATTGGTAAATGCTTAAAAAGAAAGGAAAATTCTAATAAGATTGAAGAGAAAATTTTCGAATTAGATAATGAGAATCCTTACTTTCCCCTTTTATTCCCAAAGTTTTCCTTTTAGCTAGAATAATATCGCTTCCATAAATATTTTAGCGAGAAAAGAAAAAAATAATTTACGAGAATATTAAATAAAACTCATGCACGCATTTTATCAAGTGATTAATATTTTAATTAAAAATAACTTTTTTCCAAATGTTTAGAATGGTTATTGATTTTTGAACTAAAAATTCAAAAGAAATACAAGTTTCGAACCATCCATGTAAACAGTTTAAAATTTAAAATGCCATTTCATTTAAAAAATTCTAATAGTTACCAGTAAAACTTAATAAGAAAATTGGATTAATTTGATAAATTTATATCAAAAAATGTATTATTTAAAAACAAAAAATACATCCGAAAAAGTCTATAAAAAATTTAACATGACAATTTACAAAGCATTAAACAATTTTAAAATAAAAATCAGCTACGGAATTTTAAGAGAAAAATTAACAAAATGGAGCTGCAATGTGTACTAGTTACTGTATACAAAACATTATTGATCCTGCTATTTACAATTTATGAAACATTTCATAAAGTATTTGTTTAGGCGAACAACATAAAAATAGTGATTGACGGAAAAGAAAATTAAAGGGTGCATTTAAAAATATGCATAATAAAAAATTCATACACCGATATTTAGAAACGATTTTCAAATATTTTCTGTAGATAGAGGATTGTATTTTTATTAATCTATGAATAATAAAAAACAAAGTAGTTGCATTTTCCAAATATATTATAAAAATAATAAATTTACAATTTCCCTCCAGAAAACAGTCAAAATGAGAAAATAAAATTTAGTGAAATTTGTGCTTTTATCTTGATTGTTTCCTTGTTTCAATTTTTTTTATGATCTATACATATATAATGAATTTCTAAGCACATTTAATTTTTAAAATAACAGAAATCTGTATAAATTCATATAAATCGGGAATTTAATAAAAATTTCAGTGACAAAAAAAGAAAAAAATGTTCTAAGGGTTTGTGCTATGCTGGAGCCTATTCAAGCCCCTTCAATATAAGTTAATCGTTAGGAATTATAGTAGTTTGACGTTGATATGGAGGCAGTATCGTTTGCGATCGATAAATTGGAAAGTTATTCATAACACAATATTGTATTTCGTATCAATTCTTATTTTGTCACTTGCAAATTCAAGGTATAATGAAAATGAACAAGATCATTCCAGCAGAATTCAGTTAATTGAGCTTAAAAACATCAAGGAAAAAATTGCCCTCCAGTACATTCAGAGCCAATGTGACGTTTCTGGAAACAATCTGGCTGAAGCGGGATCTCTCGTGTCACAACCTGACTCTTCTATGTCTCCACGTAATATCAAACAAAATATTTACAGTAAATTACAATACAATAAAGCTTCCTGTATAGTGTTGCAGCTTTACGTAAGAAGTGGAGTAACTTGCTCAACAAAAGTAGTAGAATCCACAGATCCCAGCTTTTATTTGTTGGAGTTGTTTCCTTTCGTTTGCTTAATAGACATGACTATCCGCAGAAACAGAGGCCGTGGTAGCTTAGTGATTAGGGTATCGGCCTTCCACCCGGAAGTGCGGGATTCGATTAACAAAGCTGCCAAAGACTAACCGAGTACATGCGATATGCGTGCTCATTAAATCTGTGGAATCGAAAGTCCCGTGGTCAGTCATTGAGCAGTTACCATGGGTGCAATGTGGTCTGGAGAAAATTTCCTCCCCATTCAGATCAATATCAAAATTGAGAGTGATCTGCTGGTGGTGCCATCTATAGAAGGATTTAAAAAAGAGCAAAGACGTACTTTCACCTCGTGGTGCTCTGATTTAAACGAAAGACGGCTATTAACTTAAATTCGCATTGCCAAGGCATAGCGGGCTTAGCTTGTCCAAGTGTCATAAGTAACAACATTTGCAGAAGCATTTACACCTTATTGGAGTCAAGGGCTCGATTTGGGGCACTCTGTGACAACAAGAGGATATGCATGTTGACCACCTCAGGCATTGCCCCATTGTTTTAAAGTTTCATGAAGACAACTCTACGGAGACTAACTTTAATTCTTTTTATCTTAATCTGAGTTCTTTTTTCTTATCATCACTTTGTGGGACTGCTTGTTTATAGACTGCTTGGACTGAAGAATGTCAGACATGCCGAAGACGGGTGCACGATAAAAAACTTAAATTTATGGAAAACATCTGATATTCATCAAAACTATGATTTTCATTAAATTTAACCAAAAGGCAAGTTATAAATAACCCGAGCTTGTAGATTTTTAATTAACGCTTTAGCCTTCGGTTCAACAGTTTGTGGTTTCGATACCTATTTCAGTTTTGAATATTTACAATGGTTTTGGAGTTAAATTGAAAGCCCAGTCCAAGTTTATCATGCGTGTCAAAATAAAGTTGAGCGGTAAACAAGCAAAAATAAATCGAATCATATCAATTAAAAAATATTCATATTCAGAAACATCATTAAACTTATTTTCAAAGCTGAATTTTGCTGAATACAATGTGATAAAATTATCAGATTTGATGAAGAAGAGCTATATGATGATAAAAAATTTTTCTTCAAATTGACAATTAATTAGTTTGGGCGATAAAATGCAATTTAAAAGTGACGATGAAGTCAATGATAAAAAAATAACCTTCAAGAAAATTTGCATAGAAAAGAGATTTTGACCCAAGTAATAGCCATAAAATTTTTATCAGACGCCAAACAAGGTGAATATTTAAAAATGTCCCCAATTCTAGGCCACAATAATATTTTAGCACGATAGCACATTGTAATCAAAAGTAGGTTTACAAATCCGAAAAACTCCATTCTGCTTTTTATTACGATTTTTATGAATAACATTCGTTATTCTGCTTCTCAAATCTAATTTAAAGAGTTTGTTCTTAATCTAGACTAATAATCAAAAAAGTTCTTTATAGTTTGCTTTCGTAAAATTAAGTATTTGCTTGTGGTACACCGAGATCATGTATAGCAAATGCCATTTACTTTTAAGCATTTCCACGGGCATTAACCATAACCGTAAAAATGATTGAAAATCTTATAAAATTAACAAAAATGAGGAGAAATATTATAAAGAAAATCAAGCTGGTTAATTATTATTCAGAAAATAAACTGTTAGCTAAAATAATTTATAACTACTAAATTATGTGGTTTGTAAGGGTATGATGCAAAGTAGTAAAAATAAATAAATGAATAAAAATAAATCAAACAAATTTTATACAAGGAGAACTGAAACTAAATATGCGAAATATAATGCAAATGAAAATGTGTTAATTTATATAGTATTTTCATCACCTAAGAAACATAAAATATTGTAATGGAATAACAATTGCTAGAAATCAACTATAATAGATTGTATCCTTTCATATAAATTATGCAATATCCAATAAAAATCATAACAGTTATGATAACTTATTATGTGTCAATATTTTGTAGCTTGTTATAAAATGCATAATAACTTAATAGCTTCTGTTTTCTGAAGCTACATTGACATAAAAGTAATATATACTGTAAAGTATCTTCTATATTCAGCAATAAGAAATAACATTTCAAAATGTAAAAGTAAAAATATTCATATTACATTTTCATTAAATTAAGCAGTTTTCTATTTTTTATATCATACGAAAACATTTAACTTCATCAAAAGGCATTCCTTGAAATATTCCTTTCCATATTTTTAATGATATAAATTATAGAACCCTTGTGAGTATCATAGTTATGATATATCAAGTGTAGATACTCAAAAAATCCAGTAGATGGCGCTAGTATTTAATCAAATACATTTTAATAAATGCCAGCGCCATCCACTGAATTGAAATGATTAACTGAATCCGCATTCTTCGACTATTCTAATATTACAATGGAGCTAAAAATAAAGGGAATTTTCAAATTTGGTCAATTATATCCAGAACTACCGTACGGATTTTACTGAAACTTGATATGCACATACATTGATACATTATAATACCAACAACCAAGAACATTTATAAAACACATGCTTTATCCTGTGTAATAATCATTGGAATCGGAATGCCTGCAACAGTGGTTGCAAAATCTAACAATATAATGGATGAATGGAAATATGGTTCTTCTCTCACAGATATACAGACCTGGCATCGTTTCAGGCCCTGGATAGTTCTCGGAGTGTGTTGCGATTTAGCCAATGCCCACATGAGAGCATCACAGACATGCTCTATAAAGTTGAAGTTTGGATATCTGTTTGGTCAATCTATCTCATGAACGTCTTCACTTTCGAGAAATTCGTGGCCCAGAGGAACTCTATGTGGCTTCATATTATAGTCCATTAAAATGAATATAGCGTCAACTGCTCCCCTGGAAAGATGAACTTGAAAACTTCATCCCTATTCCTCAAAAACATGGAGGGGTGTACGGCCATTTTACATGATGCCTGACTATACCATTAAATTTCCACCACCATAATGGTCGATTATATGGACATTGGCGGGCAGATAACGCGTCCCTGGTTCTACCTATATGAACACCTGGTATGAATGTTTGGTTGGGATGAAGTGGGTGAAAAGAACAGTGGCTTAATGATCCGTGTCCCAATCTCTACTCTCTCTGCACCATGCTGAAAGACACAGAAGTGAATGGGACACAAATCGCAGGTCTTCATGCAAACAGTCCTCTCTCATGAAGTCTTCTGAAAAGAATCACCTTGAAACTTGGGTTCCGGGGGCCATATACAAATCACGAGAGAGCTTAGAAGCTATGGTATTCCTTTTACGCCTCACTAGGTCAGACTAATGATGATCATCTCCAGGAGTCGTGGCTCTTGGACCAACTTGTCAAGGATTTCTCACAATGAATCCGGTCTCCTGGAACTGCTTCCATAAGATGCACATGACGCTGGACGTTAAACTAAACTCTCTACACATCTGAACTTGAGACTGGCCTGCTTCGAGCCTTTCTTCAATTCGCCATCACATTCCATCATCTAAATGTTAGTGATTAATCATTGTTATTGATACAATTTGAGTTCAATTGATTGCTGCCGCCCAACTTGTCTATTGGTCAGAGTGCAGGATAGGGAGGTCCTGGGTTCGAATACCGGTTCGGGTATGAATGTACTTTCTCTCTCTAACTATCCTGTCTTTGTCCTTTTCCTTTATGAATGGGTTGAGAATGGTTGCTTACCCTGTGAACGGGTACTTATGGCATGTGTGTACTGAGGAAGTCAAACTCCACACCAAAATATGGTTCAGTTGGAAAAGTGAAACAGCGCACCCCATAATGCCAGCCTAGTTGGCACAGGACAAGAACAATAACAATTGATTGCTGCACAAAAATACCAAGAAATTCGGCGTGGTACGGTCGCAAACGAAAAGCGTATTTTGTATAGCACGCTTATAAAGCCTATAAATCTACTGGTTCCTCCATACATACGTGTACGCCTACGTATTCGACGTACATGATTTTTGCATCTTTGTTTGGAACTGGTAGTTCTCTTCAAGAAATTCAACAAAACGAAATCAAATCCTGTTAATTTTGAACATTAGAGTGTATATCGAATAATTTTATGAAATGTCTGACGCTGTTATGTCTTTATAGGCACGTATAATTATAATAAATATGTTTTTTTGTAGTTATAAGTATGCAGAATAAAATAAACAAAAGTAAAACATAAATGCGTTGAGTCAGACAAAATGAACACAAATACAAGCTGTAAAAGTAAATAATGTGAGAATAAACTTAAATTCTAAGAAAGATAATGTTAAAAAATATTAATAATATATAAAATTAACATACATGCATATTTAAATCTACTGTAAAAATTAAATACGAAATAGTATACGGAATATATGGTTTAAAATTTCTAATCTACAATCAGTGAAAATGAATGAAATTTAATAGAATATAATTAAAAATTTATAATATGAGAGTTTTGCAAAAATATTACTAATAAATACTGTACATATTCCAAAAAAATAACAGTATAAATTTTTTAAAAAAATTATAAGCTCTGACTCATAAATAATAAAATTAAATAAATTTTTCATTTTCAGTCCTTATCATACAAAATTCATTTTCATTTGTTGTCTTCTCTTTTGAAATCATATCATGCAAATTCAAGTTTAAATCATTAATTAAATATGTATATTTTAATTGTGAGCCTTTATATAATTTATTATTTTATTACAAATATAATAAAAAAATTTCAAGCATGCATAAACATTTATTTTAGAAGTAATTAAAAATATGATACTAAACCGTAGCATAGTAATAGTCTTTTTAATTTAAATTTAAAAATAATTTTTTTAAAATAATTATCTTTATTTCTAGTACAATTTCTTAGAAAATTAATTTCTTTCTTTGAAGAAAACAATATAAGAGACCAGAAAGGCTTCCTTTAATTTAGCAATTTAAATTTAATTAAATGCATCCTGAAAATATTTAAATTAGTTTTTAATCTTTTTAATAAAATACAAATGGCTGTATTATATCAAGTAAATTAACTTTGTTATTCTAGGTAAAAAAAATACCACAGAAGAGAATATATATATTGTCTTTAGAAGTTTGTGAAAAATATAATGAAATTTATTAAGATCTCTTTTCAGGATAATTTTTAACCTTTGTTAATTTGAGCCTTTAAATTTAAAATTCTATACTTATCAAAAATTAAAAAAAAAACTAAGAAATTGTCGCCATTCCGATGTAACTTAAGATAATTTATTATTTTAGTGTCAGAAAATGGGTTTCATAAAATTCTAATTATTTAATAAATAAAAGATTTGTAAAAATCAAACAAAATTAATGGAAAATTAGGAATGAATAATCTTAAAGGAGTTAAGATTATTAAAAATTAACCTTATCGTAGTTTTAGAAATTTATTTACAGACAATAAGAGTAAGACTCTTGTAAGATTTGAAGTGTAAGTATAATTTAATATAATTAAATTAAATTAACGACGTTTTTCATTCATTTGAAAGTTTATTTTGTGGTAAAGCAAAAGAAGAATCTTAATATGGAAATAACCTAAGAAAACCGTTCATTTATTTTTATGCAGATTTAAATCAGAACTTAGCTTTAAGTATTTCTGAGTGGGGTCTTGTAAGACTTGATGTTATTTTCTGAAGTAAACAAAATAAACTAACCATCTACGTCCAGCTCATTGTCAGCTATGTGTCCAGTGTAGGAAGGCATACCAGGGCAGACACACTTGATAGGGCAAGGTGGACACATGTCCGATCCGATGGTGGTCGAAGCTTCACTAGAAACTGTCGGCGATAACCAGTGGTCAACACAAAATCAAATATAAATCTCATAAATAATAAAATAATTTTCTGAGCTGTTATATGAATATTGTTAATACGTCCCGAAAGAAAATAGGAAACAAGAAAACACAGAAAATTCACTTCTACCCAAAAGGAGGTTAGTTGATTATGAAGTAGTTAAAGTTATAAAAGTGTTACTTTATACATAAAGTTAGTAATAGTAACCTGCAATATGTGCAATAAAATGTAGTTCTTATGATTATAATAATCAAAACTTTGAAAGATATTTTACTCGTAGCTGATGCTTGGTTGGTAGGGTTTTACGGCGCAATATCCAAAAGTAGTACAAGCTGTGCCAATTACTCCTAGTTGAGTATTACAGTTATGATCTTTAAAGTAAGTTAATTAATAACTGGTATATTTTTACATCTACGCTGGTAATATTGGCAAATTTTCCTAAAATTTTAGTAGCAAAAAGTTTGGTACTTTTCCATCAAAAGCATGGGTACGCTTTTGATAATCACCATAACAGGAAAGAAAAAAATCGCAAATTTATGGTCAAAAATATTCCATTAGCATCATGTATTGTTTAAAAATGTTTACATTTTCAAAAACTACTAAAAAAATAATACAAAAATTTTATTTATATTTCATAAACTAAACAATTATCACTTATTGATAAAACTTATTTAAACGCCAATGTTTATTTCTGGCGGAAATTGTTTAGCAACCGCATCGGGAATCGATTGCATAAGTGTAATGTAATAGTACCTTTTTGTCAATGAGACAAAATTTAATTTCGCTGTATTTAGTTATTTTTTTCAATTGGAGGCATGTGACTGTATTGCTTCTTTAAATAGACAAAATTATCACCAAGTAATATTTTGCACCAATTAGCTTTAGCTTTGTTTAACATTTCGCTTACTTACCATTGTTTACCACTTTTAAGTCAATTTTTGCGCAAAAAAGTTCGCTTTAGAATACACTAAATCAAAATAAAATTTTGAGTCACTATAAAAATAATCGTATCTATGTTATATTATTTTCGCTTCTCTGTAAAAAAAAAAAAAAAAAAAAAAAAAAAAAAGTTATTTTTTTAAGATTAAAAGATTATAATGGAAAAGTACCAAAAAATTTTTTATTAGTGCTTGAAGATCAAACTTTAAAAATCATCACTCATTTTGTTGAGAAATAAATATTTATTCAATGCAGCAAAATCAAATGTCTAGTTGATTTAAGAGAAGAGAAATATCGACATATTTTTGATAAATTCGATTAGATGTTATGCTTATAAATTTTTTTACAACTGTTGCAATATATATGGTATATTCATTACCAGTAAATGAATGACAGTCGTGAAAAATCTAAGAAATTATGCAAGCAGCTGTGTAATATATGACCTGCAAAAACACCAAAATTGTGAATTCTTATGGGTAATGGCAACGGTAGAACACTATCTTGTAAATCAGAAAAAATAGATGATGATTTTATTCGAATAAATGCATTTGTAAATCTAATTGATAAATAGGACAAAGACATTTCAGAACTGCATCTTAAGTTATTAAGATCTTAAGCAACCAATACTGCTTTTTCAAGAAATGCCAGTTTTGGCATAGTGGATACAATAATACATTTGTGACAGCTACTGGCATATGTTGACTACGATATTTCTGATTACAATGAAACGATAATTATAACGATATTAATCGATATTCAAATGCAATTTTTATTATAATATAAAAGTCTAGATATATAACAGACTACACTGACCGATAGATTATGGACCATACGCATATTCCATGCAAGAAACGCAAGTCGTCACCAATAGTCCCTCTATCGATAATTCTTCATGCAACAATAAAAATTATTTACGATTGCAAATTATATATAAGACCGATATAACAGAAGGCGAGGTGGATAGTGAAAACAACTTTCAGCAAACAACTCAAAAGACCAGCATTTTTGCAATTTTGGACAAAAATATGCCAAAAATACAACATTATAAAATCTCACAGTCGCTTTTGATACAAATAATGAAAATTTTAAATGATTTATGTTATTCAAGAGCCGAACGATGGCTGAGTGGTTAGCGTTCCTGACTCCTGAGCTGTGGGTCACGGGTTCGAATCCCGGTTCGGGCATGGATGTTTCTTTCCTTCTCTATTCTGTGTTTCTCTGTCATTTCTTCTGTGATGTTGTATGGATGTGGCCCGCCCTATGAACGGGTTTGTGGTGGTATGGCGCGGTTAACGCTACTCGCCTCCGTGACTAGGTTCACAGGTGCCCGCTGGGTAACGACAAATGTGTAGCAGTTTCTGGCCTTGTTGTGGCATAGGTTTCGTCACCCAAGTGTGCCCGCCATTGAAAAAAAATGTTATTCAAGAGAAAATATGCTTATGATATTTGAAATAATTTTTCATGGATTAAAGAAAAACTGTAGTGAGTTAGGTTTTTTTATTATTTTATACAGATAGTTTAGAAAACTTATAATTACATGATAAAATATGTGCCTCCTCGTTCACAGTTCTTGTTATACTTAAATTAATATTGACGCGTGAGTTTCTTTAAATACTTAGAACAAACAAAAATATTTTATAAGATTACTTTAACAATTTGTATACACCCAAAATTTAATTCATTTTAGTAGGAAAGAAATATTTTCTAATGAAATAAAATAAAGAAAAAGTTTTTGAAATATCCAGTTATAGATTAAGGAAATTAATATATGATAAAAATTAAATTTAAAATCGATTGTAAGTTGACAGATATTATTCAATTCTGTTCGTAAAAATAATATCTGCTTTAGCATTTTCATTTAAAAATTTTATTGAATTAAAACTTACACTTATAAATATTATCACTTAAAATTTTTTATTTATTTATCAAATCATATTTAACAGAAAATTAAAAAACTTAAAGGATAACTGCTAGCTTCCTTTTCCATTTATTCTCAATTTTATTTTCATTTTTCACGAGCGATGAGAAATACAAATTATTTATTTAAATTTTACAACGGAGCTAAAAACCCAAAACTAAGGAAATATATTTATTTCGATGGTATTATAATTTGTGTAATTTATTATTTAAAAATACATGATTTCACACTTCAAAAATACAATTTATGAAGAAACTTATTAATTTTTAAATTTATAGTTTGATGTGAACAATTTATAAGAATATTTATTAATACGAAACATTGTTTGATGTTACTTTCTTGGCACGGTGACACCTGATATTCACAATGAATGGAATTTAACTACTTTTACTTACACTGAGAAAATATTAATTACTAATAGAATGCACATTCAGTTTTCTCTTCTAGTTTTAAAAAATACACATCACAGTTAAAAACAGTAACATGCAGCTATTAAGTGAAGGTGATCCCGAAGAGTGTTAGTGAAGGGATGTGAGTACAGATACAGTTAAAGGATAGGGGCGATTGCATTTTTTGAAAACTCACCCGTCATCTCAGAAGTCGAAGGCTTTGAATCTGTAAAAAAAGAAGATAAAAAAAGAGCGAGTAATTATCATTTCAAAGTGGAGATCACTTGCTTCAAAGTATTGCTTACAAAACCTTACTTGCCAATACCAGAAATACTTAAAATATATGGCAACGGCACGACAAAAAATCTGTATTCAACAATTATAAAATAATCTTTTTCATATGCATTTTGTTCAACTAATTATTAATGAGTCTACATGCTTTAACATTTATAATGCCATATATATATATATATATATATATATATATATATATATATATATATATATATATATATATATATATATATATATATATATATATATTTATATTTATATATATTTATATATATATATATATATATATATATATATATATATATTTCAGCTATTAATATTATTAAATACATTGAGAGGTTAAGTTATTATCTCACAGTATTTCATGTGAAATATTATTTTAATTGTTGATTATTATTTTTAAAAACACTTTTAAAGAAAAATAAAAATTTGATTTTAGATTATCGAAGACCAGCGTTTGCATTTATTAAAAATAATATCAAACTTATAGGAAATAATACCGTGTTATCTATCTAAATTTCCTCACCAAACAAAATGCCAGTTTTACTGTAATGTAAAATTTTATATTTATTTGTATATATTATGAATAGAGAGCACCAAAACTTTATCAAAAGTATTAATATGCCTAGTTAAATAAAATTTCAATGAACCAGCTTATTTAGAAGAAAATTTATACTCATATACTATATAATAAAATGTAAATGTAGGTATAAGCAATAAATTTCCTTAAGAAAAAAAATGATGTCCCTCGAGAATTCTAAAGAAATCTATTTATTTACATGTTTTACAGCAAAAGCGCGAAACCTGGCTACCTCTTAGAAACGCTATAAGCACTAACGGTCCATTATTGTTTATTTCATGTTTAAACCACCTTATATTTAAGAACGGCGCAGGGTAAAATGTTCTTTTAGACTGAATTTCCTTAAAATATCTCGGAAAAGCGGTCGTAGGGACATTATCTACTCTTCCATCACCACTTTTACCTCGTCTTCTTTCGAATATAAACGCGTTTCTCAGCGTGATTCAATTTTTTTTCGAACGTTTTATCTTCTTTCTCCGGAAGCTAAAAAAAGAACCTCAAATCTCAAAATGCAGGCATAAACACACGAAAGGAGGGAAAAAGAAAAGGGGAAAAAATCTCATTTTCCCTCATCTGAGAAATAGATAACAAAAAGATCTCCCCCAAAAAATCTAAAGAAAAACGAAAGCGTTTCGTGGATGAGTTTACGAGTTCGAGGGTTGGATGATGCTTAAGCGCGGTCGACGCTTGCATATCAAAGTGGGAAAAGGAAACCTGTTGGTTCTTTTTCCCTACTTTTTTTCCCTACTCGCAAAGAAGCGGGAAATGATCTCTCCTTTTTTTTTTATTCAATCTTATACCCTTTTCTTCCAAAAAAAAAAAAAAAAAAAAAAAAAAAAACGAGGAAGAAAAACACCATAAAAATAAAGCATTTCTTATTTATTTTGTTTTCCATAAATTCTCTTCCAATTTTTATCGAATCTCCAGAATTTTGAATACTTTTCTTTACGTAAACGCATTCTAGATTTCTAGTCTTTATTAAGCAGATTTTTAAGGAAATTTATTAAAGTAATATTTTATTTTTTACTATCCATTTTTCATTTAATTAAACGAACTGCAGAATATGATTGTAAAAATTAATCACCCGGAAGACAAGAATAGATTTTAAGCTTAATATATTTTAATCTTCTTTTTGACTTCTTATGTTTAATGATTTAGAAAACAAAAAAATAAATATAAATTATCGTAAAAATAATCAGCATTTAATAGCATGGAAAAAAAGAATTTCGCATGCTAAGGTATAATGTGAAAATGTTCTTATTAATTATCTTCTTAATAACAAAAATTCCAAGAATAAAATCATTCTTTTAATTTAATACTTCATTTATTTCTAGGCACTTACAATATTAGATATAAATATGATATTATTAATTTCTTATTATACACAAGTATATTTAACAATTTTTGAATTTAAGAAAAGGGAAAATGGCAACAATTATTAATTGAAGACAGCTATGCATGACTTTGACTAAAATTAATATTTTAATCTGACACAGACATATTTCTACAGTCATTTTTAATTAATTATGAGTAGAAATAGAGCAGATTTTCATAAATTTTAGTAGTCAAATTTCGAGTTGAATTCAGTTTCCCTATCTAGGATTTGAACTAAATTTTACTTTGACATACCATAATTTTGCTCAATCCGTAACTTAACATACCAATTTATAAGAAGCTTATAACAGATGGAATTATATTTTAAAGGAATTACGAATTTTTTGGGCCTTAACAAAATTTAAAATCAATAAAAATCCACATTATTTGTAAAGGACTGTTTTGGGTTTCATATAATAAATACATTTTATTACTAAATATATCTAGTCGTTTTTATTTTTCATTTGCTTAAAAACCTTACTATGAAAAATAATGAACTGTACATTTCTTTACTATAAAATCGAAAACACAATTTTTCATTAATAAAATATTTCCTGTAACTTAATAAAAAAGGAAATAAAGAAATTTGTTTGATAATAGTATAGCGCAATTCGGCTTTTGTCATCAACAACCCGAAAGCCAATAGGCGCAATGAACGAAATTTAATAGTAGTTGATATTGCAACTACTAATGAACGAAATTTAATAGTAGTTGATATTGCAACTACTAATGAACGAAATTTAATAGTAGTTGATATTGCAGTGAATGAAATTTAATATAGTAGTTGAGATATTATTTTTAATAGTTATTAATAAAGGCGTTTACTTTTAATTTTCTTTACGTATTTTAAACAAAAGGCATTATAAAAATAATATAGTTATTAGAATGAACATCATAAAATAAATTGCAAAATATTTACGAATATTTAGAGTATAATACATTTTAATAGCGAGGTCAAGAATAGTTACGTTCTTTTTTATAAATCATTTAAAAACTTGTAATAAAAGTGGATATTGCCTATTTTGTGAAATAAACGCATATAAAAATTCATGTTTATTGCTTATTTTCCGTTTCGTTACTGCGACAAAAACACGATTTTCTCTCTTTCTTGGCAGAGCCGAGTAGAGAGGGTTTTCTGAGGATATATCTCATAAAAATATCTTTCGTATCTCTGGCAACCCCCCATGCCCCGGGCGAACTTCGTATGAACACGTGTCCAAAAGAGTAAGAAAGAGAAGTTTTCCCTGCCTATATTACTTCCGTTCTTTTTTTATTTTTTTTTTTTACCCAGAATTCCAAGCGCGGTCGATGGAAAAAAAAATTCTGTATCGAGAGAATCCATATTAGGAAAGTCAATATTCGCCAAATTTTAAATTCCTTGTAAATATATTATTATTTTTTTGCGAATTAATAGGCTATTATAAATAAAATAAACTCCTAAAAGTACAATATTTTTAAACTTAAGCGCAGTTTAAATAATTCATTTCACATAACCCTTTTTACATCCTAGTATACCTGAACGAGAACAGATAATATTGTTTGCACAATATATATTTAGGAATAATCAAAAAAAAATATTTCTTAAAACAGTGAGATTAAATTATGAAATATCGATCATTTATAACGAAACTTTTTAGTCAAACTCTCATTAATTTAAATAATAAAATTAAATTTAAAAAATAAACATAAAGCTGAACGTAAAAACAAATTCATATTCCTTCAGTCCGATGGGCATCATAAAAGAATTTACGTATTTCTCAAATAAATTTAAAAATTAAAGCAACGTATCGAGTTTTTATAAACTAATGATGTTTAAAGTTAAAAAACTTTATGACCTATAAAAATTAAAAGTAAAATTGATGGTACTAGTTTAATAGCATAGCAAAATATATTTATTTTCAAACTGTAAAACATCCTTCACAAATTATGGAAACTTCAAACAAATGATTAAGCAAATTTTGATATTATATTAATAAAAATTGGAATTTTGATTTTTGAAAAATGAATATGATTTTGATTGAATCCTGAATTTATTGATTCCGAAACATATATTACTCCCCTTTTGAATTTAATAAATTAAGATCGGAAAATTTCAATAATGGATAATTGTAAATATTCAAATTTTTGTAAACCTTGAGTAATTGTTAGACTCCAAAATTTAAATGTCACTTTCATTTATTTCATTAATCGGGGAACAAACTTCATAAAATAAGCAATTAATTTCTCAGGGTGAAAGCACAAAAGTAAATTGACTAACCCCAATAATGAAATATTTTCCTCATTTTTGCTATATGTAATGTACTTCAATTAATATTTCATTTGTTAAATGAAGTACATTACATACAGCACAGATGATGACCAATTCTCTAAATGAACTTCATTAAAAGTGACAAACAAAAAGATTGGCTTAAAGGAATATACGTTAGCATTTTATTCCTTAATGAAAAATTTTTCAAATATTTTTTATCCAACATTGTAAATGCTTATTTAAATACATTATTTTACTTTAAACATTTTTCATTAGAAAAAAATATGGATTCTTATATCAAATCGAAATGTAATTTAAAAACACGTAAAATTAATTTAAACTTTTATCTTCTATTTAAAAAAGTTCATTTTTATAGTAACTAAATTTAATATATAGAATAAATTTAGCAAAAGCGTCAGGTGTTTAATTTCAGAGTCTATGAAATCAGTACAAATTTATATAAAAGAACTAAATGCACGTTTAATTACAAAATAATAACTAGCTAATAGAGAATTTATTATTAAATACTTAAAACGGAGTTTGATGACCAATGCGTTTATTTTCCAGAATTAATTTTAAGTCAATTTTTTTAGAAGAATTCTCAATAAAGGAACTTGCTTAAACCTATTCTATAAAACAAATATATTTTATTGGATAATACGATTTTCTTTCAAAGGAAGCTATCGAAAAATATTTTATCAGTGTTTGTAAGGAAAGGGGAGAGATCTATGTTGCTATGGAAACAGGCAAACTCACCTTCAGGGCATCGGGCATCCCATCCATCAACGACATTCTGCACGAATTTATCACTTTTCCAAATCCTGAAAAGAGAAGAAAACTCTCATTTCACAGCAACACAATAAAGGTATTCGTTAAGAACGAATTACATAGAATTTTAAGTGATACTTTATCTGTTATTATATTGCAGTTCATATTTAATACAATTCAGTTAGTGTTCCTTTGAGCTGTAAGCAAATCCAGTACAGATTATTCCATTATCATAAAGAAAGACACACAGTTAAATAACATAGGCACATTGTTAACTCATTGCGGAAGAACACAATAAAGGTATTCCCGAAGAACGGGTTTCTTAAAATTAACAGTGATATTTTATCTGATATTATATTTCAGTTTATGTTTGCTAAAAATTCGGTTAGTGTTCTTTGAATATTCAACAACACAATTGGTAAAGATTATTCTATTATCCCAAAGAAAAATACTTAAATAAATTATAAAGGATATTTAAAAATTATATAAAACAATTTTTGTTAGCTGGATTGAAATTAACGTTATTAATATTATTTATATTTTTTAAAAATTGTCAATAATATTTTTTGCTACTAAGTATTTTTCAAATAATCCTTAATATAAGTATATATATATATATATATATATATATATATATATATATATATATATATATATATATATATATTGATGACTATTGTTATTGATATAAAATAAGTAGTTAGCAAAACTAGTTATTTAAGTAACACTATAAATATTATATAATAAAAATATTCATCTTTAAAAATATGCATTTATTAAAAATATAATGATTTATAATAATATGTCTCAGCTACTATTATTTTTCAAAAAATTATATGGTTTTTTAAAAAAAGTTTTAAGCGTGGTTATTTATTTTTTTCAGTATGTTACTATTTTATAAATTATCTGTATAACTATAAATAAAATAAATTATACTTTTAACT
This sequence comes from Latrodectus hesperus, assembly GCA_037975125.1. NCBI lineage: Eukaryota > Metazoa > Arthropoda > Arachnida > Araneae > Theridiidae > Latrodectus > Latrodectus hesperus. The sequence continues at coordinate 7,169,076 of CM075851.1, read as the reverse complement.
ATGTTAAAGGAACAAATAATAAAAAGCTTTATAAGGGCAAAGAAAATTTAAATTAGGAAAAGTTCTTAATACTGTTCAATTTTTCATTTACCAAATGGAGTTTTTGGAAAAAAAGAAACTTTCTATTTAATCTTGAAACACAAAAATTTTCAATACTAATAGATAATACTTACTTGTATTTATCATGATTTTTCGAAATTCTGAAAAAGTAAAATCATTAAAGTTTTTTTCATGCAATGTAGATAAGGAGTTTCGCGAAATAAATAATGTGCGAATGTTTTTCAATATTTATTTTTTAATAAGTACTCTTTTCTATAGAGTAAATATAAACATTTGCTTAAGAAGAATCAAATTAGAGAAAAATATTTCTTTGATAAGGAAATAATGATGCATAACTTACGCATACCTAAAAGGTAAATAATGGTTAATAAAATATTTCCTGATTTTTATAATGATACATTATAGATTAAAAAATATTTATGGTGTTATTACAGCTTATTTTGTGTAAATTATTCATTGATACTCTTTCTCTCAAGAAGTTAAAAAGAATATGTTTTGACAAGAAAAACTTCGGTATAAAATTAGTCTTAACTTCTAATTAAAAATATTCATATTTAAGTTTTAATGTTTTTTCACAATAGGCAATATTATTTCTTGATTTCAAAACAACTTAATTATTGAGATAACAATTTTGCAAAACAATTTAATAATCAAAATAATATTAAATGTAAAAATTTCTAAAATTATTATTTGAAAGAAAAACATTAAAAAAATCTGTTAAAATATTTCCTTTCACTGAAAATATCACTAGTTTTTGGAAACTTTTTTTTACATTTTCAAAATAATCTCTATTTTAGAGCTAATTTTAATATTTAATTAAAATTAGCCTCTTATTTATATATATTTTTAGATTCTGTTTGAAAATTTATGCAAAAAGACAATTCTTCTATCTACGGATAGATGAAAAATATCTGAAACTAAATGAAGCATAGAAAATGTAAAACAATCAAGAAATATTTTATTATGAAATCGAGTATAAAAATTACAAAGCTTCACAAAAATATTAACAGTTATCATAAGAACATAAAAATAATTTTAGGAAAATATATATAAAGTTTCAGATAGCAAAGAAATATAATATTTAATTTTGTGAATACATAGTCTTAAATTTAAAAAAAATAGACAATGTACAGTGGGTGGCCTAAAAGAAGATTTTGTAACCACCATCTAACAGGAGGAAACTAGGAAATTATAAACTATCGATCCAACAATTGTGAACGCATAAAATAGAATGACAACATTCAATTTACATTGTCCAATGGGTATAAGGATCGAGCCTGAGACCATTTATTGTTCAGATTTTGATTTTAATTTTAAGATATTAGTTACGGCATGGTGGATAGCCTAACAGCAGAACGTTGTTAAACATCCAGTGCATATTGCCTTCGAAAGTATTTTCTGGAGATTATTAGCCCTACTTCGTATATTACAAGGGAGTAAACCCTGAAATACAGTTTTGAAATGCAATATTTCAATAGATTTGTGATAGGTAAGAAATTATCAGATAGCAAAATGAGAATGGTGGTGATCCATCTGGTCTAGTGGAACTAGACCAGATCCATGAGATCATAGACAGCCAAAAAGTCCAAAAGCAGATGTGAACATTCTCACAGCCTCTTCACGAGAAAACCCCAAGCACTTCAAGATGTGTTGCGGGCAAAACGGAGCATTGTCGCGCTTGGGGCATGATGGGTATTTTCTTTCACCGTCCTCAAAGATCATCCACTTCAAGTGGCCGGTAGAAAGTCGAGACAAAAATGAGAATAGTTCGCGAAATATGCTTACGGATTTTAAATAAGCTTGTGACAATTATGTAAGTTTGAAATTATTAAAATATAGGCGTTAAGAAAAGTTGTGACTCCTAAAATGTTTTAGCGTGAAGTGTCTGATTGCGATAATTATTACTAAGATTGTGTAATATTAATTACCTTTTTATAATTTTTTATTTTGTATCTCAAATACGCATTTAATGTACATAATTAAACATCAGAATTTCCTCAATTTCAATCAATGATATATTATCCATATTTATTATTAGCTTTATATAAACATTCCGAGATTGGTTCCAGTATTTTCTCTTTAAGCAGATGATACTGTAAAATTTCTCTGACAATAATTGAGGCTCTCATTGCTTAAAATTATGTGCGCAATTTTGCAATTTCTATTCAATTCCAAATTTTTAAAAAATATATTTTTACAGATTCATCAAATCGAAAAATTTACATCTCCGTGATTCTCTAAAATATTCAATAATGTTAGAACGCAATTCTTCCAGCGATTACGGTTACGGTTAAAAGCGTCATTTAAAATCGATCGATGATATTATATATGAGCGGACAATCTGAAATCTATAATGAAGAAGCATAATCCTTAAAATTTATAAGAAAAAAGATGACGAAAAGTAAGGGGGAAAAAAAGACAGAGAACAAAATCAGTTTTCGATTTCTGGATGTCGTCTGTTTCTCAAAGATAATTTTTTGTTCGTTTATTCCCTGTTTGAGAAATAGAAGATGCGGTGTAATTATTTAAATACCGAATGGCATCCGATACTGTGCAGCATCACATGACATCAATGACCAATATCTTAAATGCGTCGCGACATCCTTAAAGATATCGCGAGGAAAAAAATATTTGTCGATACCTTTTTTCAGAAAGCCCCACAATGACCTTATTTCGTATCAAAAATAGTGACAGGCTTTTTATGTTGATGCAATGCAGGGAAAAAAATATATATTGATTGAAGTGCCAAGTAATTCGTCGGCTTTTGAATAATAATACGACATTTTTTTTGTACTTGCCTATCGGTTGTTGAGTTTAATGTGTAATCTATTACTCAGCATATAAGCCCTCACCATTTTATTCCCTGTCATCAGCTCAAAATTTAAGACATAAGCAGAGAATTGAATTTTTGATTAAGTATCCGGAGATGGATGACGAAAGATTAATTGCCTCTTAAAAATGCAGTATAAATATATTAACAGTAAATACGCCAAGACGCTGGGCTTTGATTTATGATTGGAAAATGTTAAACAACGTCAGAATCGACTAGGAAATTATATTAATAAATTTTGAAAATTATTAAGGAATGTTTAATTAACGTTTTTTTTAAATGCCCAGGCATTAATAGTACTTCAGCTTTTGATACTACAAAGCGCGGAATTAATGATTCTTATATAATGAAGTACCCAGTGAATATGAAATCGAAAGTGAGCGAGTCCTTGTAATTTAGAAGCATATAACAAAATTGGTGCCATTACTGCTGGTATCATTTTACTTGGAAGACACTGCAACTACACCTAATATTACAAGCCCTGCACACTCTCTCCCACTGAATCTCTGTTATCTCTCTCTGGATCTCCGTTTGCGCTGGGTGCAGATGCCTTTATCTCCTGATAAAGCAATACGCGTCTTTCTTACAATCAGGTCATCTCGGTCATGTAATAAAAGTCGAATTTAATGAAACTATAGAAAAGAACTTGGCTTAACAATTATACGAAATCGAAAGAAATTTTATTCCAAGATTTTTTTTAAATAAAACGTTCAATATAATTCAGAAGATTGAAAAAAATTGAATGTATGCATAAAAGAACACAATATATACATAAAAGAACATTTACAGGATTAAGAGTAAAAAAAATCAGAAAGAATAGAATACGCGAAAATTTATATTTCTAGGGAAAAAATGACACATAAATTTGTAGTAAAATATCAAAGCTTATTTTCCTGCAATCGAGTGGAGTTAATATGCAGATTTATTGTATTCGCATTCAGTTGTTTATATATAGTTATATCAGTTATATATAGTTTATATCAGTTGATTATATATTCGCCGTTGCTGTTTACAACCTCTTCCCCCTCTCGACAAATTTGTTGATGCCGTTCCGCCAAAAATAGCCTGGTCTGGATGTCAAAAAAGTTGTTGAGCCAGTTTTTAAGGACTTCATTGTTATCGAACATAACGCCCTTCATATGGTTTGATATGATGGTAATCTGTCGGTGCAAAGTCCGGAGAATACAGCGGACGCCGAAGGACCTCCTTTTCAAGCTCTTGGAATGCGGCTTTAACGACTTGGGCAACATGGGGCCTGGCGTTGTCATGAAAGAGTATGGAATGACCATGTCGTTCAGGTCTTTTCAGTCGAATAGCCTCATTCACACAATGTGCTGGGCAATGATTATTAAAACTCCATTAAAACTGGCATAGCTCCCAAGAGCTGGGCACAGAAAAGTTCACTCCTATAAGCATGTAAATAAGGTTAACCTAGCTGGTAGAGACCAACTCAGAGATAGTTATAGGGAAGTATGCTGGTACTACAACAACATGTAAAACAGGTCGCCGTCGCATTGTCTTCCATATGAAGTGTTACAAATGTGGGTGGCAGGCAAAATTTGAAATCTTCTGCTTGGTCTCTGCTTCTAAATTACGAAAACATAACCTCTTTTAGAGCGATGGTGGCACACCAGCAGTGTATATCACTACATAAGTTATCATTGTTGTGCCAAATGTTGAAAAATTCCTAAAGTACCCTGCCATTAAATATAAAAATAATAAAACAAATAAAAAGCATAAAATGCTTAATATAAGTATGCTATCCTAACAGTTGCAGTTTGTTTCAAATATATATATATATATATATATATATATATATATATATATATATATATATATATATATATATATATATATATATAAGATGATTTACATATGAAAACAAATCGTGTTATTTTTCACAGTTGTAGAAATTTGATAATAACATCGCCATGGGCAGATGGCCTAGTGGTAGGCATCACACTTCAGAGCGAAAGGCTTCGGGTTCGAATCCAGTCCATGGAGTCGAAACAGCGGGAAAATGGATCTATTGCTTTTCTTTTCTTATTTATATATCTTTTACTATTTTAGGGAAGCGCTAGGGTGTCTTCTGGGTTTTCTCCTCTGCAACATGTGGATGTGAACCACTATCTATATGAAAAGTCCACTCGGGTTGGACGTCCACCCCGAAAGGAGAAGGCGGTAAATACGAAGTGGACGTTAAAATGCCTTACAAATGCCCTAGGGTGTTAGGCAGTTCACTAAGCGGTGATCGTTAGGCAGTCCCTTAATAGGTAATCCACATACTAACTGACAAACTATTGTAAATCTATCAACATATTTTTTTTACAAAATTAATCACCATAATATTATATGACAGGTTTATTATAGCCCATAAAATAATTAAAATACGAATATAAAATCTCAGATTAAAATCTGGAGACAAAATATTAATCTACAAATAGTAAAAGAAATTACTAATTGATACCAAAATAAAATATAATAAACATTAAATTTCCACACAACAAATAAATACTTTGTTTTTCATTAATTTTTCAAAGAGTTTTTATCAATTTATTTAAAATTAAAATTCACACAATGTTTGTAAGTAACTTATAATATAAATAAAATATTTAAAAATAAATCTTCTCCTTAAAAAAGGAGATTTTCCGCATTCATTTAAATGATAAAGACCAATTAAAAGAATGGATAGAACAACACAACTCTTTTCCATTTCCAGAAATGTTATTTGCATTTCAAAAACTATCAGGCAAATTATTTTAATTTATTTTATTTAAAATTGAAAAAGCTTTCTTACTTTTATGCAATCATCTTGTATCAACTCCCATGATGCCTTATTTTATGATTAACATTTCAATCATCATAAATTTGATTCATAAAAAAATGAGGTTAATGATCAATTTGGTTAAAGACTATTTTTTATGCGTACGAAGCATAAAATAGTTTCTAATTCATGCAATTTAAAGCCCTATATATTTTATTAATAATTAATTCATTTCTAAAATGTTCTTGTGTTAATTATTCTTTCCCACGCATTTCTTAGTAATTTTTAAAGTCATCAGGGTGCTATTATATAAATTCTCCCGTTTTCTCCTCAATTTACTCTATTTATAAATTAGAAAATTTAATTAATTCTTTAATTATTATAAATGCATTATATTATTTTTGTTAAGTTTCTATATTATAAAATATTTAATAAAAATCTTGATTTGTCAATTTTTAATCGTTTTATATCTTCGAATGTCCGAAATTAAAAGAGCATCACTCTAGCTATTTTTTCACAGAGTTGGATTATTATATTATGTTTAACTTGCGATCACAATAGTTTCGTGGGGAAAAAACTCATTAACAGGAAATGGATTTATATACAAGACCGAAGCAGAGATAATCGTGCTTAAAGGGTTTACATACATAAATATTTCCATTCGTTCAAATGTATCTTTGCTGATGTCACGTAGCACGAGAACCATCTCAGCAATCACGTTGTCATGGATGAAGCTTTGATTATGTTTAGCACCATTGGTCTGCAGTAATATGCAGCCAGAAATTATTTCACATACACCTTAATCTCCATAGTCATACTTCACATGGTCAAATTAATAAACTGGCAGCCGAATGGTAAGTGCTCTTTCTTTCGATTCTTAGTTCGTGGGTTCGAAACCACCTTGGTATGGGATGCTTTTATACCGCGCGCTAGAACATAGTAGATTTAAAGGTCTAAGGTATTTTAATATCCACCACATATAGCCTTCGGGGAAGACTCTTCATATTATAGTGGGCCCTATTCCTGCGTCACTAGGGAGAAAACTCGGAAAACTCCCAAGCACCCACCTAGACAGACGAGCATACTAAAGGCAGAAGCGCAACATCTGTCACCCATTGCTCAACACTGGCTGGGATTGAGCCTAGCAACCCATTCTCCGAAGAAGGTTGTATTACCACAAGGTCACGGTGAGCCCTATGTTCCGTAGAACTAGATATTAAATAACGACATTTGATATTCACAGTTGCTCAGAATTCATGTTACACTGCACGTCCTGGCCTTATTAGTGCTTGCGTGTAAAAAAAGGGTCATTAAGTTACAAAGAAACCATTTTTAGTCAGCAACAACAAAACATTTTTAAATTATTGCAAAAGATGGTAGAAGTACAAAGAATGCTTAAGAAATGCTACATCTCTTAAATAATAACGATATATATGCAATAATTATTGTGTATATATATGTATTCACAAATGTGCAATATAGGAAAATTTACATTTTTATTTATATTTATAAAATCAATATTTTCCTTTCAAAATTGCAGTCTTACCTTTGTTTAGAACTTGTGCAGACTCTCTGGTGAATGTCCCAGGCGCAGTAAGGATCTCGGAGCGCGACGCATGTGCTGAAATAAAACACGCAGGTTAAAAAAGAATGTAACGGTTAGTTGTATTTGATTACACATTTAATAAAATAATTATATTTCATCATTCCACTGCAACAGTTCTTAAATTTCAGTATTTTTTTTCCATAATCTGAGCAATTTTCGATCAATCAAATTTTATCTTAGTTTAGATTCAAATAATTATTCAACGTCATGAAATGGTGTATATATATATATATATATATATATATATATATATATATATATATATATATGTGTGTGTGTGTGTGTGTGTGTGTGTGTGTGTGTGTGTGTGTGTGTGTGTTTTACTTATGACACTTGGACAAGACAAGCTCACTATGCTTTGATTATGCGAATTTAAGTTAGTAGGGTGCGTCTTTCGTTTAACCAGAGCACCAGAGAAAGTAGACTTTGCTCTAAAATCCTCCGATAGATGGCACCACCAGAGGATCCACTTCCTAATGTTTGACATTGATCCAGAAGGGGAGGAAATTTTCTCTATAATATTACACCCATGGTAACTGCTCAACGACCGACCACATTATATTCGATTCCACAGATTTAACAAGCATGCATATCGCATGTACTCTGTGGGTTTTTGGCGACATTGGGAATCGAGTCCCCACTCTTCTGGACGAAAAGCCGACGACCTAACCACAAATCTACGACGGCCATATATACGACGGCCATATATATATATATATATATATATATATATATATATATATATATATATATATATATATATATATGCACACACATATATCAGACAACTATCACATAGCTAACAAAACATGGATTGGCGCAATTTGTATGACAGCTACCAGAAAGAATTTTAATCTGTTTGCTCACCACATTTATAACTGTTTAATGTTCTAGATTAACTATTGTCTTTCGTTCTTCATAACTGTGCCTGTATAATGCTCGATATTAACAACTTTTTTTTAATTTTCATCTATTGCAAGAGTTTCTATTTTGGTGACTGAAGCTATAGTAAATTATACTAAAGATAACTAGGTTCATAAGAATTAGTTAATTGAAAGTCATTATTATAAGTAATTGCAATCTAGCGAGGGATTACCCTTGGTACAACTGAAAATTTTCCTCTAAAAATATTAATTATTTCTATTGAAAAAAATTAAACATCAATATTAACTTTAAATATTAACGGAAAACTATTGCAAAACGTATTTTAATAAGTAAAGAGATTAAATATACTTTTAAATTAATAATGTTAAATGTTTTTCTATGTTCAGCCTAATTGCATATTTTAAATATAAATGTGAAAATAAAATATTATGTTTGTAGAAAACGCAACATTTCATTTAATAATAAATTAATCGATTTGCATTTTAGCAGTTTTAAGACATAAATAACTTTCTGCAATATTAAAGAATACTAAACAGCGAAACAAAAGAAATCATCGTAGTAATTTCTATCAATTTGAAAGAAGAAAAACAATTATTGGAATTATTGATGACTACAATGACTTTCTCACAAAGAATAATCTTGTTAGCAACGATATTGGGTTCCCTAATGGATAATTAGAACACTGCATACTTTTTATTACAGACATTTTCATTAATGTTTTGCTTTAGGTTACTCGTGTTAGTTTTTATACGCTTATCAGAATGATCTCAGATCCAATAGAGAACTTAATAATACAGTATTCACTTGTTCTCGGGCAAACAATTAAGCCGTTATTTCCAAATCAAAGAACATATGCATTTCGTCACAAAAACCACATTGCTCCGAAAAATAACGCAATAAAGAAGACGATAGTATCTATCTCCATGGAACAATTAGGATCATTTCTGTACCATCCATCCGATGTTACAAACATACTAAACATCGATCAAAGTATCCTCCGGAACAGATGATAATAATGCAGAAGCTCGCATTTTTTTCCATCCAGTCTAACCCTTTCAGAGTGCGACTGGGAGGCATTTAGACGACAAGAACCGCATGGCTTATGGTCTAATCTTCTTCCGTTCGTTAGTGAGCTCACTGTAACCGTCCCAATTGGATTTTTCCCAATTCAGTCATTAAGTTAATTGGATGAACGAGTGCACGATAAGGTGGTAAATCCCGATGGGGAGTTATCGGAAATGATGAATGTCTTTCGAAAATGGCGACCAACTAGATCCCAGATGATAGTTTAGTCGCCAAGTCTGTTATGGTAATTGTTGGCAGCTAAATGCACATTAACGCCAATACAGACGATTTCTACTCTACAAACACTGTAGAGATGCGAATTAGGAAATATGAATTCAAACCATATAAATAAAAATTTTAAAAGAGCAGTAATTGAATTATCAAAGTTCTAAAAAACACATACTTTGATAATCCGATAATATTTTTTTTTGTTTTAAAACTAATTTTGTAATTCCTAAAAAATGAAATTCTACTGTGTAATTATTCAATGAAAAAAATTTATATTTTATTATTCTGCTTTGCATCCAACCTAAAAATTCGTATAGTACACCAACTTCAGCATTGTATTCTTTACAAGTATTCACATATAGTACAAAAACAAATGCATCACAATAGCAGCAACTAAAGATTTAAAGTTCATAACTTAAACGTAACAACATTATCGGCAACAACAAGTACAAAAGGTTAAATATTCTATTTTATACGTTCTAGGTATAAAAAGAAAATCAATTCCTAATCAACAATAGTTTACACATTTTATTTCATATTTAAAAAAATTAATAAAATGAAATAAATATTCATTTTTAATAAGAAAGTATAAGAACGCATAGCATTAAGAACCTATATCAAGTGAATATTTTGAACTGCAAGTCCTATCTAGAAATAGAGCAAGAGTATTAATTTTTAAATGGTTTTTAATCATCCATCTTTTAAAATTGACGCCACATGTATTAAAAACATTTTATTTATATTTTCTGAAAAAACCTTAACAATTAATTTAACAATTTAAGCAAACCGAGATTTTAGTATATTTTCGAAAGCTTTGAATTTTTATCCTTAATTTCTAAATTTAAATTTTCCGTGGTAGAAATGAAAATAAGAAATTATTTTTTTATATAATATATAAAGGCAAATGTAAATTTTTCAAATAGGTTATTGATTGATCTTTTTTTTTTATGTTTCAGGTCATATGGGTAATTAAGTTATAAGAACTACTAAGTAGTTCTCAGAGTAATTTTATGAATAAAAAAATACTGTGAAGGTCACCCTTCTTACATTATTTTTCCCAATAAATTTAAAATTTTCAGAATTTGTGGTACAAAAATGTTTGTTTTTAACTTGATGCATTAATTTTAAAACATTTAAGCAAAACGTTATCATATGTATTTTTAGATATCACATTTATATAGTGCTTCTCTACACAAATACAATATATTTAGAAAAGGAAGAATTATTTTAAAGATGTTTCACAGTTTATTACAAGCAGAACATTTTACGTCTAAATTACACTTTTTAAATAATTTATGTATAAAAGATATTCTGGTAAAAGATAAGGTATATCATACAAGATACAAATATAGCAATTTTTAATTAAGTAAATTTCTTTTAATTTTAAAAAGGATAAAAATAATTTAGTCAAATATCGTTTTCACTTCATATTATTTACACAGAAGTTATGGGAAAACGAAAAATATTATTAAATAGTTATAATAAATGCTAAATTAGTCATTTATATTCGTTTTGATCGAATTTTTTCTCTAATATTTTTTCCAAAAAGGACAAAAAAAAATACTTTTAAAAAGTGAGCGATTCTTCGAGCTTCTCGGATGGTCATTGGACAGAAGAAGTAATTGCCAAATCAAACATCATATCATTACATTCTTACTTAAATGGTGGCAATACAACTCAGAGATGCCAATAAAAGGCGTTTCTTTTACTTCGTTTAGTGGCAACGTCTTTGATCCGTGAAAAATCAAGCATAGTTTCTCTGTGTGTTAAAGTCCTGGACTGCCGGATCAATAAAGACAGCCGGACTTCTTCGCAATTAATCATGAGGAAAAACCAAAGAGTTATCGGAAAATTTTTCCCTCCAACTCTCTCCTTAGTCCAGAGAAAGAATTCCCTCTTCCAAAACTTCTGCCTCGATTCCCTTCTGTCTCCCCACGCGGGGAAAAGTGGAAGGGAAAATTCCCTCTCCTCTTTTCGCCACGTGTCCCATCGATTAATCGGGTCATTAATCGATTCAGCCGCTGTCCGAACCGATTCAAGACAATCGCTTTTCTGTTTCCTCTGTTGTCGCCCGGTTGTTGTACTTCGGAATCGTTTGGAAGTCGGGTGTGGGGGAGGGGAGGGGAGGTCGAATTGAATCAGGAATTTGACTTTTAATTTGCTTAGAGCGGAAATCGAGAAAAGATCGATCTCAACGACTTTGCGTTCTTTCAATACTATCCCCTTTTTGATTATGTTTTCCCCAGTAGCGGATACAGGAACTAAAATTAGATATCGAAGGAAGGTGTCCTTACGGAAATACCATGACAATTTTACTCGAAATACCATGACAAACAGAAAATAAAAGAATCCGTTTGATTGTTCTCAGCTGGCTCTGCAGAGCATTCCAAAGAACACTAATAAACTTAATCCGTATCATAAATTCATTACATTGTGGCGACAAATTCAACTTAAAGTATTTTCTTACGAATTTGAAATTTCTCATGAATGACTAAAATATTTGTAAACTATTATACGAAAACAATTCATTACTTATTTTAAATTATTGAAATACAACTCTAAAATGATTTATAAAAGAATTCAAATTTATTATTTAAAGTAATAGAAAAGTATTCAGTTAGATAAAATTATTGTAGGACAACTACTTCAATAAATCTAAATATTTATCATGGTATTTAAATAAAAGTCTAAAACTTATTCATGAATTTTGTAAAACTATTCTATAATATCAATGAAGGAATATAAAATAATTTAATCTTGATATCAAAACATTCTATTGCACAATGAGTCAATCAGAATAAATTAACTATATTGCAGTCCAACTCACACGATAAGTAAATCTAACATGACTGGATAGTAAAGCAAATTTTTTTTATAAAATAGTTTTAAAATTGAATCCTGATTTAAAAATTATTGATGAATCTAAAGCTATTGTAAATCTGTTCCACAAAAACAACATAATAATTACAAAATCTCATAAATAAAACACAGATGATTGATGGCATTTATTGATGAGAGTTAACCACTCTTTCCGCAGAACATTGCAAGAAATATAATTCGATTGCTTTAAAAACTAGTTTAAACGTTCTAAAACTATTAAATATAAATGAATGCTGAAATTACTAAGTATGAATCTGCATTACTTTAATCAAAAGAAGTTCAAAAATAACTTTCTGTTCTTTTTAGTCAACCAGTAAACAATGAAAACTACACACTTAAAAACATTAAAATTTTATCAATTATATACCACACACCAAATAATTTAAATATTATATTTATAAAAGTATAACAGTTTGCAATTATCTTCGGTATTCAGTTTAAAATTACTATAGCACAAAGTCCGATTTTAATAATTTTAATTTGATGCCACGAGGAAAATGATGTTATTTGCTTCATAAAATTCGATTCGTTTTACACAACAGCAACATACTATTTAAAAGGTTTTATACTTTCGTGCACAAATCATCCATAAAAATCTTCATTTAAATTAAAGTCCAAAAACTTAGGTGTTACTGATGTAGTTAGGTATATGAAGTTGGTTGAACCCTTTCGAATTTTTCGTTGGAACAAATATAATTTTTAAACCTCGATATATATGTAAAACATCTTATATATATATATATATATATATATATATATATATATATATATATATATATATATATATATATATATATATATATATATATAGATAGATATACATATTATAGATATGTATATACATGTGTGAGAGCGTGCGTACCTGCATGTGCGGGCGTGCTTGGAGCAGCTGTGCAGAGGAATGGTGAGAATCTCGTCCTGGGAGACAACCACCAGCTTCGCCTCGTTCATGGTGTGGTAGACCAGGAGATTGGAGATGGGCACTCTGTGGGGGAAGACGAGCATCTCCTCCACGATGATGGGGATGACGCGGTGAGCACTGCCATCGCTGCCTCCATTCAGAGCCTTGATCACTTTCCCGTTGTCTGCACAAAGAGCCGCATCAACATAGAGTTATTGAGTCAGTAAATACTTATACTATGTATTTGTATTTTCAAAAATGAAAATCGCATAAATACTTTATCTACAAGTTATTCGCGAGCGGTTGATAGAATGGTCATCTTTTTTGTAGAATTTTAGATAATTTTATATTAAAAATTACTCTACCATTTAGAAGATTTTTTTTTCTTAACTGTGATGTAAGATTTTGTAAAAAGAGGTATTATTTAGTTTGCTTCAATAACAACGGAATTCTTTTTTTGTAATAGATGATTCCCTTCTTGTCAATGAAAATATAATGACATATACGGTAATAAGATGGCATCAATAATTCATTTATTTATGGAAATCTATCAACTTATGCTCAAAATACAAATTATGGTGTTAAAGAAATTTGTATCAGAACAAAATAAACTAATATCAAACAATAGGAAAAATAAATACCATTTAAGTTTAAAAACACATAATGAGTTTTTAAATAACAATTTAAAAATTTGTACTTTTGTGTTACTATACAATAAACATGTTATATTGCTATAATCATACAGTTAAGTATTAGGCAATACAGAATCCAAAAAGATATTTACAAGATAAAAAAAACTTAGTCTCAACAAAATAAAAAACTAATATTTTTTTATAATAAAGCAAGCAATCATCATATTAGTATTACTAAAGTAAGTAAGTAAATACTCTTTACATTCAAATCCTTGAAACATTTGATTACAAACTAGAGGAATGTTATTTTTACAGTGAATTTATTTCATAATTCATATTTATTATTAAATTCTGTCCACAAAATTAAAAAATATAACACTTTGCAGAAATTATAAATTTGCACTGTCTGATTAAAAAAAAAAATTATGCTTTTTCTTAACTCATTTTTTGGCATTGTATAAATCAATGAACTTATTTACTATCACATAATTTCAATAGATGTTGATAAATTTTACCATTATCTCATATATATTACACTAGAAAAATTCTTTCATATCATTGAAATATTAGTGTCATTATTAAATAATTTAAGAAAAATGTAAACATTAAAATATATTTTAGTTTAGGAATATTATTAAGTACCTTAAAAACGATCGATATTCTTAAAAAACTGAATTACAAAATGGAATACGATAAAAGTTTTCCATTTATTAAGTGCATTTTTCGGAAAACTAAGCTTACATTATTTACGATTTTTAAAATAAGTTATGAAGTTTGCTAACAGATGGCGCTTCTGAATGGATAGACAACATGGTATGATGTAAAATTAAAAAAAAAGTTTTTGAATAACTATGTATATAATTTTTAGTAGAAATAAATCTAGAAATCTAAAGATTTCATTGGTAAGTAGAATTATTTGTTGGTCCAATTTTAACTAATTTTAAAACTGGTAAGATAAAATTCTTTACTTTCTCAAATAGTATGCAGCAATCGTACATAACCATTACCATCATTTTTTTAAAAATTTTCATACGTATCCTTTATTATTTAAATTAGGTAACTCTTATTTTCAGAGAAAACTTTTGATATTTTATAATTAAATTTCAGTAATATAATGAAATCTATACACAAAAAAAGAATAAAAAACTTCCTCACCTGTACCAATGAAGAGGACATCAAATTTTTCTCCATTCGCAGTTTCAATCTGGGGATCAACAGCAATGTGGGTGTATCGGTATCTACAGAGAACATAAATTTATATTAAAATCTAACTAAAGTTACAACACAGAATATTTTCTAAATAACTTCTACAGATCACAAAATACAGAAGACTTTAATTACTCAATAAAAACACTAAAGAATATGATTCGAATAGACAAGATTCTCAAACATGAACCTAGAAATAAAGTTCTAAAATTCAAAGTGTTTTGATTCATTCTAATATTTGAATTTTTAGATGGCGAAATCAAAAAATTTGAATAAATAAATTTTCTCAAAAATATCTATATATATAACCTGTAGCAAAACAGCCCATATGTGGGCCAAGGTTTACAGTGCCCTACACAGCATGTGTTTTCCTGACCGTTGGCCCTGGGGTGCGAAGCATATGTCCCGGTTGGGTAATCAGACTGAAGCCCAAGTTTTTAGTTTACAGCTATGCTTGGTACTGATTTTTATAGACCCTCTGAAAAGATGAAAGGCTTAGTTGACCTTGCTCAGTCAAAGACGAAACCTGATTGATTGACTTTATAATTTTTTAAAATTCTTTTGTATTACGCTATATTTTACAAAGTTATTATTTTTCAGTAAAGTATTTAACTTATTTTGTAAAACAGCAGAAAATATATTAGAAACATCTGTGTAAACTATATATATATATATAGTTTTTTAAATCTAAATTAATGTAAAACTATTATATAAAAGATAAGATTCTATGCACTAATCATGAAACTATCTTTTTTGCTTGTCACTAAGTTATATTTTTCTAACAATTGTTTTACTTGGCTTTTATAAATGAAAAGTGTATAAACAAAATTATATTTTATGACTGTAAATAATTCAGTCACAGAAATGTTTTGTTATATCAAAATTATGTAATAAAATTTTATATAATATTTATCTTAAGTCTTAATTAAATAATGCTGGAGGAGAGCGATAAAGATACAAAATAATTTAGACATTTTGAACAAAATGAAATATTCAAGTCTTTTTTAAGAGACTTTTTGTAGTAGATAATAAGTACAATAAATTATAAATTTATTTCTACAACTGTTTAAATTATTTTTGCCGAAAATTCACTTAAAGTCTTGATAAACAAAAGCATAAGTCTATAAATAGCATTATAAAATAATTATATTTAAAGACATTATATAAAATTGAAATGGGATCTTATAGTATGTGATATCTTTTGTTATATGATTTAGTTCATTTAAGATGCATGTCTCTTTGCAAAAAGCTGAGTAATAATTTTTTAGCTGTTTTTTTAAAACTAATAAAGAGATTTGAGTTCATAAACCTACATTTTTATGTAAGAAAATACCTTACTGTATATAAAAGAAGATAATTTTAATAAACAAATTCGATGTATAATTTTTGTAATAAATAATTTTAAAAAAATATGTTCTCTTTGCTTTGTTTTGATTATCTCTATATTGTTATCCGAATAATCACTTTTTGCACATTAAGTTTAATTCAATCAAAAAGTGTTGTTTTAAATGGATTTTGAATCGTTACAAGAATCAATACTGAAGACGGGAATTGAACTCGTGAATCTCTAAAATAAAGTAGCTAACTTTTAAATTAAAATGTTTCAAACGAACATATTTAACCTGTAACTTGAGTGAATTAACTTAAATTTTCTTTACCCTACTGAAATATTTATAACAACTTTTAGAATTTCATAAGCAGTTTTAATTACATAATTTCATTTTTTATAATAAAGAAAGTGTAACTTTAAAGATAGATACTTCCACACTAAAATATACAGTTCAATTATCAAGATACAATAACAGATAATTAGAAAAAACATAAAATATAACAATCGAACATAAAAAAGAAATGCTCCAGAATTTGTGGGTTTTCACGAAAAAACTATGATTTTTTTGAAGCAAAATATAGTGAATAAAAAAAACCATACAGATAAAAACATATCTATCAAAAACGTAAAGATTTATTCAAGCAGGGATGCTTATCATCTAAGTTTTAAAATAACTGTGCTTATAATCATAACCATCTGGTGAAGCAAAGACTGTATAAAACATTACATATATATATATATATATATATATATATATATATATATATATATATATATATATATATAATGGTTGGTTGGTGTCGTGTCCAAGGGGGCAACTAAAGATGGCCATGAGTGTACAGAACACAGCTGGCTATATTCTTGATGTTTTCGGAGTATAGATACTTTTCAGTGTCGAGGTGAGGGGGGTAATTCCCCGAGCTGAGCGAGAGTTCTTAAAATGGCAAGGCAGTCAAAAATGTGTTGGGTGTTAGTGGAATAGTATCTCAAATAATGCATAGGCGGTAGGTCCTGTTGCCATTTCTCTGGATCTTCATATCTCGATAGTGACCGGTTCTAATGCGAGTGAGAGTTTTAGTGAGGTCTCTAATTGCATTTATTTTACAAAATCTTTTTTAATGGTGATCTCTTTTAGACTGTTGTCTTGCAATCGCATTCACATCGTCAACAGTGACTTTGATAGTATTTCGCAAGAGCAATAATTAAATAGAAAAATAAGTAAAGTTTTGTTTGGTTAAAAGGAATGCTCACTTGAAACCAGTGTAAATGACGATAGGTTTTCCCCAGAAGGCTGGAACAGACTGGTCCATCAGATTATGCTCCTTGATGAAATTCACTGTTTGTTCTGGTAACGTCCGAGAATCATTGACACACTGTGGGAAGATAAAATAAAAGTTATACCCATTCACAGTAAAAAAGTCACTTGCTTAAAAATTTACTTAAGAGACGTAAGTGGAGAAAAGTTACGATGTCCAATAATAAGATGGCAACTAAGAAAAAAAACTACAAAAAAAAACTTCCAAATTTTTAATTTTCAAAAAATGCTTAGCATGCGTCGTGTTATGCAGCAAGTTGTAATGAAACTTTAAAATCAATTGGTTATCGGAATGTTTCTTACTTGTCCCGGGCGAGGTTCTGGAACTTTTGAGTTTTGGACGGGCAGCCAGTTGAAGTTGACATCTTCGTGTCCTTTGAACGCCCCGTCGAACGTCTTGAGGATGTCCTCAAGACGGAAAGCACACACTGCAGAGCCACTGATGCTGTTGCTGAGAACGAAACAAAAGTAAATTGATAAATATTTACAAATTGCTTGATTTCTTGTTCTCATATATTTTACATTTGAAAAGAAGACAGTTCAAGTTATAATAACTGTAGATAACAATGCGTTGGTACACTGGAGCAAAATTTAATCTGGTTTAACGTGGAATATTATAGGTCGATAAAACATAAACTAAAAATATTTTCGGCAACCTACAACAACATTGTTTATATAAAAGAGACATTGAAAACCGTTTTCCATTGGGTATAATTAAGGTATGCTTTACATTAATTTTATATAAACTGAAAAGTAGAGTGTTTTCAGCTTTACATTAAATGTTAATGATATAATAATTATTATTAAAAGTTAATAGAAAGTCATATGCATTATACATTAAAAGTAGCAGTTACATTTTAAGTGTTACTGATAACAGTTAAAATATAACTGTTGATAACGGTTTTTTGATATTTTAAAAGTATATTTATGATAATATAAGACAATATACAATAATGCATGATACCTTACACGTTATTATGACATGCATTCTATTACACACACACACACACACACACACACACACACACACATATATATATATATATATATATATATAAATATATATATACTTCATAACCGCACATTATATTTTAAGAGAAATTCAAGGAAAATTTCCGAATTTCTTAACGGAATATTAGTGAAATTATATGATATATCAAAATTATTCTTAAATTAATCACTAAAATAATAACAAAAAATTATGTTTATTTAAAATGTTCTGAATTATCAGTGAATGTTGAAGGCTGACTCGTGAAATATTAATTTTAAATGGATGAAGTGCATAGTTACTAATTATAATCTTACTACATTGTCTTAGTATTAGGTTTACGAAGTTGTTCTTTAGCATTGAGATTTGTAAAAATCCGAAATTCATTGCAATTTTAGTACATTACATAATGTTTGAATCATTTATGATAAATACATCTCACTTATTATCGTTGATAAATAACGTCAACAAGTAATAATGGATCGACAATTCTAGAAATTTTATAATTCAATGGAACGGAAAAAGAGTTTTGAACTTGTCATTAAGAATTCCAAAAAATTCAATTAATTTTTCTCCTTTGTGATTTAATTGGATTCTATTTAGCTCCCAAATGACATTAATTAATTTAAATAAAAAAACACATTACCCTTCAAATAATAACTAAGAACTAAATGATATTTATTGAACTGAAGTAGAAAAAGCAAAAAAAGAAAGAAACACCCACAATTGTTTGAGAAAGATCAAATAGTTATCGGAACAAGTATTAATTGCCACGGAGTTAATTACATATTATCTAGTCAGAGAAAATGGTTCGAAGATACAGTTTATGGAAGGACATTTTTGCTGCTTATTTTATAACTGAATTACTGGTCGGAAAAATAAAGATAGCAATAATTATGAATTAGGGATGAAAAGTGAACGGGATGACTTGAAAAAAGGAAAGAAAAAAGCAGTTATATATGACGGTATTAAGAGCGCTTGTTCGAAGATTGAAAAAGAAAAAAAATGTATATACTGTTAAAGGAGGTAGCAAAGTACTTGAAGATGAATAGTGCAGCGGGGTACCATCAATAACTTCAACTTCCATTAGCGCCCCGGCGTCGATGCGTTGACAGCACCAGTTAATTATTGGCAACGGAAACTATTAATGCGTCCCTTCGCCCCCCTTCTCTGCAATATAATGGGGAAACAACAACCGATCGCAGCCTCAAAAAATGGGGTGGTAGGAAAAATTTCATGTTATTAATGAATTATAACCACGAGGCTTCTCGCTAAATGAAAAGGGGGAGAATAAAAAAAATAATAATTTAATGAAAATACGGATATAAAAAATATGGGAAAAGCAAGCGATAAAGCCGCTGGGAAAAACAGAGAGATGTTGCCAAAGATAAAGAAATGAATTAGAATAATACACGCACTGCAGAAGAAGGAATGTGTGAGAAAGGATAATAAAAGGTAATAAAATTTTAATCCCGTTGAACAAAAAGTCTCGGAAATTATTTTCCCCCCTACTGCATAAATATGAAGAGTGGAAAAAGAACTTTTTTTTTTTTTGATTTTTTGGGATCTCATACTCTCGGGATCGAGAATTTCTAAAAAAAAAAAAAGTTATATTGAAAATTGGAATTAATAAGATAATTTCTCCCTAATCCAAACATCCATGAAAATGAAACCATAATTTTGTCAGCTTGTTCCTTTTTTTTGTGATTTTTGCTCTATTTATTTAAAAAGTTGATGAGATTGAATTTGAAAATTGAGTTTTAGAATTTTTTACTATCGATATTGAAAAACGAATTTTTTTAAAAAAATAACTTAGAACCATTATAAAACTTAATAGAGTAAATTTTGGTTAAAATTTAATATAACTGCTTCTAATTGAATTGAATGAAATTTAAAATTTTTATTGTTAACTAATCAGTATTAATAAATATGCAAAAACTATTATCATTACTTAACCAATATACTTCTAACATTAGTTTATAATCGTAAACTAGCACAACTATTTATATATATGAGTAGTTATACAACAGTACTAACATTAGTTTTCATGTAAATGAGATCAAATAAATGCTATATTGAAACTGTTAAATGTATATAAAATATAGTAAACATGATCGATATTTATTATTTTGATTTCAATACTATGAACAGATGAATCATTACTTAAATCAATTCTCATGATTCAGAATGGAAATTTGGTGAATAAAAACTATATGATAAAAGGGCAATACATTTTGAATTTGTAGAAAAGTTCTTGTACATAAGAAAAATAACTAATTTCTTACGAACCACAATATAATGAATGATTCTTGAGATAAAGAACCGCGTAAACGACAATTAAAAAAAAATTAAAAAAATAACTAGCAGAAAAATTTGATCAGTTTAAAAAAGTTAAGTTTTAAAAACGGCAGTAAAAAGCTCAAGTTTTCTGAAACCAAAAAAAACATTATTATTCAACTTGTTTAATTAAAACAATGAAAAATTATTTGACAATTAATTTAAATTAAACGTCAAACAATAAGCCAAACAATCTTTTTAACAGGTTTTTAAATGTTATTATTTTTTCCCTACTATCATATTTTCTTTCACATATATTTATCATGTCATTCTTTAGACAAGGAAATCATGAATTCACGATTCCTTGAATAAAGATTTAAAAGGTGAAAATTAAATTCATTGGTACGACAATTTAACTTTTTCGACATTCGTAATATCAAAAACCCCACATATCGTTAAAATTTCTCCTTTTTATTGCGTTTCTTTTATTAAAATATGAATCTTTTAAATATTGTAAAAGATAATAAAGTCAAAAATGTTATGATTAAGTTTTAAAAGTAAAACGTTAATTTAGCTACATAGAATTTTAGAAACAATTAATTTCCTTAGATGGCAATCAACTTGCTTATTAGCAAGTATTAGTCATGTCTTAAAATTCTATAAAGCTTTTCTCCCTTATAAAGAATCAAAACATTTTCCATTTTGTTGAATAAAATAGGTCATTAAAACATTACTACGAGCAAGAGTTAAAGGGGCAAAAACGAGCTTCAAAAAGAAATAAAAAAAAACGTTACTTTTTAATTAATTTTGTAATGAACAGACCCGTTTTGTACAAAAAAATAAAATAAAATAAAAATAAACGAATATAAAAATTTATTCAACGAAGCGAACAATTGCTTTTGTTAGGAACTACTTTTCAAGATAAAGTTTTCAGAAGTAAAAAAAAAAAAAAAGTTAAATTCTTTTTTTTCATAGCTTGTTTTCGGAGGCTATTTAACCCACTGCGAACCACAAAAGCAAAAGAGCGGTAATGTTTCAGACAAAGAAAAAAAAATTAACAAAACACATAGCAGTGACCCGAGTATGGTTACAGTTATTCTGATAAAGATGGAAAAAATACTTCAATGGTTAAAATAGAAAAAAAAATGGCGAGTGTCCTATGACACTAAATTAATTAGCGAGAAGGTAATGTGCTCATTTGCATCCCTTTAATTAGAGCAATGCAGTTTAAATTAACTTCCGTGCTTATCAAGGAGGAACTAAGCCTGTGAGGTAGGAGGGAAACGGCAGCGCAAAACCATCTCTAGGAAAACGGAGCATGTCTAGGGAATTTAAAGTAAAACACGCAAATAAAAATCCTTGGAAATAATGAGGATAAGAAATAGGCATTTTTTTCCACCACGTTGTACGCGAATTTTTTTGAAATCGAGTATTTTTCCTAAGCGGTTTACAATGACCCGAATAATACAATTAAGATGAATAAATTGCTGTAATCGATTAATGTTTAATCTTAAATTCTTTGTCTGTAGTTTGTAGAGCAGCTTCAGTTTGATGCGAGTTTATGAAGTGACTTATAAAATGATGTACACAGATACTGAAAGTTTTAAAGAAAGAAAGTAATGCATAAAAGTTAACTATCAGCTTTTATATTCTTTTGTTTTTAAATAACATTTTATGGAAACGAATTGCTTTTAACTGAAAATTGTAATCAGTGTCTTCAAATCTAAACATCAACAAAAAAGTTTAAAAAATCTTAAAAATTGTGGACGTGTGTATGATTTTATTTTGATCAAAAAAGTTATTTAATTGTAAGTAGGTAATAATTTCAACTAATGTTTTTAATAATGACCTCGAAATAAAACATTAAAGTTGTAAATGACATTTGCACTTGCAAATATATTATTATGTTTGGTATTAAAAGCGAAATGTACGATATGAGTTACGACATATACTTTTATAAATAATTTAAAATCATGTACAAGGAAAAAGAAATTATATTTTTAGTATTAAGTTTTTTAATTTATAGAAAAATATCATAACCCTTCTATGAATAAAAAATGATATTTAGGCTGATACCCTCATTTTAGCATCACTTTTAATATCGACACACAATGCATAAATATTTTAAATTAATTTGACCATTTAAAACTATTTAAATTCCTTAGATAAAGAGATAACTGACTAATCTTATTCACTATTTTTATTATGGTTTCATTACAATAATGTTACATTTCTACAAAATATTTGGTAACTAAATTCTAAATGCGTTGTTGGTGTCAACAGTCAGTATTTGTAATCTACAGAACCCCCCCATGATATATAAGGAAATAGATTTCTTTCAATGGATAATACTTATAATAGTTTGTGATCTACAGAACTCTTCCCCATATGATTTTTAAGGAAATAGATTTATTTTAATGGATAATATTTATACAGATATAATACTAGGATCTTTTAATAAATTTTCGAAACCATTTCACAAACTGCAAACTCCACTGAAAGTTTTACTTAAGTGAGATTTTTTCCTTTAAACACAGCACAGAATTTATTCAACCAATTATTTTATACCGCATTTATTTTTAAGTGGTTTGTTGGAGTGTGAGTTCATGTACATCACATTATTTAACTAATTTAATTTAAATTCACTTGTTAGTGTAAATTTTTTTAACATTTTATAAGACGTCTCTTAAAATGATTATGCCCATTTGTTGAAGTATATTTTGTATTAGCTTTAAATTAATGTTATTCAAAAAAGTTTAAATGACATTGTGATCATGGTGATAGTTTGCTACTTAGTTAATAAGTTGTACACAGAAATTTTTAATGAACTGAAAAGTTAAAACCAGCTTTGATAATTTGGTCTTGCTTAAAAATTTTAAAAAATGTAATGTTTACGTGGAACTTGTTAATATGATTTTTAAAAATTAAATTAACATTAAAAAATTAAATTAATTAATTAAAATAATTAAATTAAAAATGAAATTAGCATTAAAAAAACTCAAATGGAGATATAACTATCTTGATAGTAAAATTCGTTATACTAGTGATAGTTCCACTATATATAAAAAATAGAATAATCAAAATCTTACAAAAAAAAGTTTCAATCCTAACGAATTGAGCACTTTTAATAAATTCTCATATATCCAATCCATGGAAGAGTACCATACACTTATATGAAATTTATTGGATGCCATTTAAAAATCCGATTCCTGAAGTTTTACAAAAAATAGTCCCATAAATTTTTTTTACAAATGTGTAGATTTATATTGCTGTTGTTATTTATCCCCCTGGAGTAGAAAAGCTTACACCAGGTCCAAAAGGCCCCGATGCACAAGTTCCTCGTAGATTTTATCCTGCTTAATCCACAGTTGCCTCCAAGAGGACCGCAGGTAAATTTATATTTATACTGCATGTTTATATTCGGAAAAACTATCTTAATAGTAGATTTTTATTTGGTACTTTTTAATAACTAATATATCAAGATTTTAAAACTATTAAAAATTAGTAATTATAAATTTAAAATTATTTAAATACATATTTCATGAAAACTTTTCATTTTGATGATTTAGGAATATTTATTGTTTTAAAATCTGTTGTTATTTTACTCTTTTTATGTAATATTTATAAAAGAACTGACTTACAACACAATACAGGAGCAAACAATGTACAATACAATAAACATAATTACTTTATGCGTATACAATACAAGAAAACTAAACATAAAACAGAATAATTTCATATATATGCATAGAAATTCTGTTTATTTGCATCACGTTATATTAATTACAATGTAAGAGTGAAATATTTAAAATAATCCTAATAAAATTCTTCTAATATCCCCTAGAAATTTTTAAGGGATTCTACACGCATTATAACGCAATACAAAATAAACATAAATGTGATCAAAATTTTGAATTATTTTTCCTTGAAAAAATATTTTTAAATGCATTTAACTTTTTTTCTGAATTTATGTGCGTTTTCTTTCAAATCAAAGTGGTGGTGGTGGTGGTGGGACTAATCCCCACCTGGTCTAGTGGAACTAGACCAGATCCATGAGATCAAAGACAGCCAAAAAGTCCAAAAGCAGATTATAAAAGCAAAGAATAACAAAGTATTATATTTGATGTTTAAGGTATATAAATGAATCATTTCAATGAAGGAATTAAAGTTGAAAAGAAACAAAAATTTGTTTATATATATTTTTTGAATATCTTTCTGTCTCAATATTTACTAAAATTCAAATTTTTTAAAATTATGTTGATATTTCTGAAACAGTTTCGAGTTAAAGATTTCCATTTTCTTCTAGTACGCTAGATCAAAATACGCTTTCCCGTTTGGCGTTTCACAGTATAAGACTTTTTTTTAATCAAATAACTGAAATATTTTCTCCGTTTTCTTCAGAAAAATAATTTAACCCTTCTAAGAGAATATATAAGGGTAATAAAATTAGCATTTGTGTACACAGAAACGTAAACGGCTGCGTACTCATGCGCAGAGAAGGACGATAATTCATTTTAACTAATAAGACGACGCAAAATCGCTCGTCAATTTAAAAAATGACCACCCTAATTTAGAGAAAAGGATCATTAAATTCTTTCGAATCCCAAAATAAAAGTCACGTATCGGTAAAAATTTTTATTAACTCCGAAAATGATCTAATTATTTTAAGAACAATGTCATCAACGGCAGCCTTTAGGTATTATTAGGCAACGTGAGGCGAAGGGTGGTCGGTCCCAAAACTGATTATTTAGGATAAGAAGATGGAAAAAGTGGCTCCAAACTTAAACACTCGTTTAGATACATAATTTGTTAAAATGAAGCGATGCTTGTTCAAAAATTAACGACAAACTGGCCTCTTTTTTTTTCCAACCGCTGTTATTGCGTTTCGTCCGGGTTAATAAATTGTAGGAAGTGTTTGCGCGGGTTAAGAGGGGCCTGAAAAAAATGACACCCCCCACACGTCATCTAACATTTAATTGAATCGAAAATTGGTAGTTCTGCTAAGCCACTAAAATTTTTTCGCCAAATAAAAGAATTTGTTGACTCTTTCTCTATGTGCAAGAAGTAATCTCTTCAACAAAATATCCAAGAGGGGCAAAAAAAAAGGTAAATAAAGAGAAAAAAAATAATAAGATTGATGTTGCAATTTAGACTTAAATCTACAAAAAAATATAATAATAATAAAACTGGCAACTCGTCTCAAGCCGAGAGATATATATAAAGAAAGAAAAAAAACAATAATAATATCTACTTAAGTATAATGCATCGCCCTGAAATTTTCTCTCTTTGTAGGAAAGAAGTAGTAAATAAAAAAAAATCATCCCAAACTTTTGGGGAGAAAAATAATGGGCACTGGAACTAAAATAATAACCGTCAAGATAGGAAAAAGAAGAGGTGGAAAAAAAAGATGAAGTGGGGGTGAAAATAAGAAAAGAGAAAATGAAATGATGAGTGGGGGTGTAAGGATGGAAAGAAGTTTGAAAGATCTGAAAATCACTTACGTTGGTGTAGTGAAGACAGCATAGATCAGCTGTGCTGGCTTGCCCCCATACAGCCCGTCCACTATGTGGCTCGTAGATTCTGAAAAATAAAATACAGTATATACACAACGGGAAATTAATGATGAGAACGGAGGGAGAAAACATTACGTTATTTTTGTGTTTTCAATGTTCCGCCTTACCCTGTATTGGATTAAAACCAATATGTGTTGCACTCGGCGCGATTATTATTCTTTTTATCGCCATGAACACTGGTTGCGATGTACTATGTATCCATTATAGCGCAACACTCGCCAGAAATGCAACTGAAGGAATGCTTTTTCAGCTGTGATCATTAAGTTCACGCTTGCAGACGAGGGGAATTCAACATGTAACGCCTTTCGGCGAAAGAATCGATGGGTTGAAGCACATTTTTTTATTTTTTTATCCATAAAACAATTTGACTTCTACCAAGGGTTATTGTTAAACGTTATCAATATAATCAGTCTGGAATTAAGAATATCATTTTTATGTATTCATTGAAGCGTTACAAGCTTGTTGTTTGTATGAAAGAAAAAAGAAAACCTATCAGTTAAAAAAATTTTTAAGTTCTCTATGTTATTCATAAGCAATAAATATTAAACCTAATCAAATAAAAAATTTAAAAAATTCTTGAATATAACAAGTATGGTGGAAAAATACAACAGAACACAACATATAGGAATATCAAAAATTGTATCAAACTTTAACAACTAATTATTAAATTATAATTATCTAATATTAAATTAACAAATTTTTTGGAATGTTCCATATATTTTTTTTATAAAATATCATTCAAAAATTATATATTTAATAACGATTTTTCGGTTTAAAGTGAGAACAAAGTTTCTTAGACACGAAAACACTCTTACAATTTATACTCTAATGATCCAAAAGAAATAATGATAAATTATTATATTTTGTAATTTCTGATGATTCAATAATTATATTCGATTGAGCTGCCTTAACGTAATGCTTACAAAAATAGATTAAGACTATTTTAAAAAACAATAAATTTATTAATTTATTTAAATATGTATATATATATATATATATATATATATAGATAGATAGATATATACATTTATTTATATATACATTTATATAAATTAAAATTATTATATAAATTTATTAATTTATATTTTTTTAAGATTAAGACTGTGTGACTGTGTGTGTGTGTTTTAAAAAGCTATTAAAATAAATATAATTAATTTATTAATTATATTTACTTTACTTACCATGTCTCATTTCCATTTAGAACCCATTCTAACTATCCAAAGAAGAATTATATGAAGCATAAAAATTTATTATATATATATATATATATATATATATATATATATATATATATATATATATATATATATATATATATATATATATATATATATATATATATATATATATATATATATATTTCGCAGGAGGACACGAGAATAGTACTGGGTTACGGAATGTTAAGTTAGACCCCACATAATACAGAGTGCGGCAAGACAACTTCCTCCTTTCGTATTGCAATAACACAAAAGCAATAAAGATATATTTTTTATTTATTTTTTGCATTCAAAAGTTACATATTAAAAGTTTCATTTTACATGTTTCAAATATAATAGTGGGCAAGTGACGCCCGCCATTTACGATACAAAGGATGAACTGAATTCTGCTGTTCTCATCTCCCACACTCCAGTACAATGGCAGGTATGCTCGATGTTTCTTTTCAGATCTTCCAAAGTTTTTGGGGCGGTTTGTGATTTTAAATATCCCCCACAAAAAGAAATTACATCTATCTAAATGTGGAGAACGCTCTGGCTACTCCAAATTGTTTCTCATTTAAATGAGGCACTCTCAAAAATAGGCCTCTACGACAAATGCACTGTGTTCATTACTTTAACGCATGATGGCGACTGAATTACTATGCCACACAACTTTAAGATCTCCTCTCTGAAACGAGACCACGACAACCTTATTATCTTTAATACCTTTTGTGTTGTTTCAATTTGAAATATGGAAATTAGCTTATCGTTACCCAGAGCAAAGTTAGCATGAATGATTATCCTTTTGAAACGCTTATACTTTTAAAAACACTACTCGTGTGTATATAAAAGATGTCAAAGACGTCGTATATACACCAAAGATTTTCTCTACAAATGTTAATTATGTGTCACCTTTGGTGACACGACGCATGTCCAGGCGATCATTGATCTCATTCCGACACATTTTGTAACAAGCAACTAGAGTCCTTGAATTGCCAATACCATAAATATTTTTTACAAGGCGGTTATTTTCCGTGCTCTCGTCTGAAAGCATGTTGTATGACTGTGACATGCAAAGAAACAGCATATTCAAGGACACAAATACTTTTACCTTGCATTCAAACATTTTATTAATAATTTATTTAGAAAAGTTTGGCAATTATTTAGTAAATTATACTTATGTTTATTACTGCACTTTCAACATCCCAACTGAATTTACTCAAAAGGAAATATATTGAAAGCCACTATAAAAATGACTGAACTGAAACGTTCCAAAATAGCAACATTTTGTACGAATCAAAGCATTAAGATACAAACCAGCAACAAATTTCAACCCCAATAATCATAGAAATGTTATTACAACACATATTCTTAGTTTAAAATTAAAACTGAATTTACTAATATTGCATTTTCAGTTTTAATCAAATACATAGCATATTGCTAACATTTTCATGATGATCAATATTTATATACCAAGGAAGTTAATTAGAAATACTTAAAAAAATTGCTCATATTGCATCTCTATATCGATATAAGTGACACAGTTCTATTACACTTACTCTTAATTTAAAAATTCGAAATTGGGTCCATTAATGAAATCTTCACTGCGGATAAAGTGACCAAAAAGGCTACAAAATGCTAACATTTTCAAGATCGCTCCTTTATGCTGCTGAGACATAAATTAATATGATACTCAGAACTCAATACAGCAACCATATTCGCCAGAACACCACAGTACCCATCCCCCTTTAAAATATTCAAAAATGGATCTATCGACGGCATGTTTGGTTAGGATCAATATACATGGCATAAATTATCCACGGCAGGAAAAGAAGAACAGATTATAAATTCTTCATTTATTGTTCCGACAATCTTTAAGAGTTTGAGACGCCCCCTTTTGCTCGTTACGGGGCTCAAAATTCGAGACAATATCTCCCTAACTGACGCGTTGATGGGGCACCGGGATATAAATGGAATCTATGAAAAGAGCCTCATTTATTGCCACGCATCTGGCAACGCATTGTACTCGACGATCTATCGCAAGGGGGGAGGGCGAGCACGATTTATAACCTCAGTGGAAAATGGTTATTACTATGAAATATTTAAAGATTCTCTGTCTCCAGGAGAGCTTGAACACCTTGATTCATGGACGGATTTAGTGCTTTTGTTTTAAGTAGCGATTGGGAAAATTATACTATGAAAATGGAAAATCAAGTTTTATTTAAAACTTTCTTCAAGTTGTTTGTTGATAAATACACATTTAGTTTGAAATGTAGATTTGGATGTCAGTAATTCCTTTTCGGTGTTTTCTAAGGAATAAAAGAGCTTATATTTCTACCATTTTTTTATGAAACATTAATTACAACTGACAGAGGTACCTCAGCAACAAATTAATAATTAATAAAAAAATACAGTTGGCGATGTTAGGCTGATTTTTGTCAAGTATATGCAAACAGTAGATCATGTCATATATCTACTGTTTGCATATGCTTGACAAAAATAGTCACATTTTTAACATTTGGCAATAAACTTAGAAAAGATTAGATATACATCGAATTATATGTCATTCATATTACTTAGCACGCCCCGTGTGGTGACCGAGAGGTAAGCATAGTTCCAACGTAGCCTATGCGTGTCATAAAAGGCGACAAAAATAGATGCCCAGTGCCTGGGGGATAGCCGGGTACCCTGACCCTGGGGATTATATCAGGGGACTAGTCCTACAGATTGGGGGTCGGGCAAGAGGTTAACCACCTCACCCCGAAAAAAACTTTCGGTTTCGAAGTCTAAACAGGAAATTGACCGGTGCCTAACTCTTGACGAACTCGGAAAAGGTTTAAGGACTTGATTTTTGATTAAACCCATCAGCGTAAGAAGAAGAGGAAGACCAAAGCTGAGATGGGTGGATGCAGTCGAAGAAGACTGTAGGGTCCTTGGAACAAAAAATTGGAGGAGTTTGGCTGCCAGTAGAGGTGGCTGGAAGAAACTTGTTCAGAAGGCCTTGGCCCATCCTGGACTGGCGCGCCATGAATGATGATGATTACTTAGCACCTTAAAATGTCTTTTTTTCATAAAAATAAACTTTAAAAGAGAACATTTATTTCTATCTTACGAATAAGTTCAACGAGGTCTTTGAAGAAGATTAAGTAAAACTGGATTCCAATTATCCTTCAAGACATTGTTAAAGCACTGTAACGAGTGAACTAAATTTGTAGAATTTTAGCTTTAGCATTGAAAATTAGTTTTTTGTTTTAATTTCCATTTCAGAGATTTAGTCTCAAACGTTATTTCATATATTGGGCACTAGATTCAATTTTCATTGAACTGAAAATATCTTATTCTATAACTCTTGGGATAAATAAAAATTCATTTCATTTAAAATAAAAGAAATTATTCATTGATTAGCTAATATATTTTCTTAATAACTTTATTACTCACATTCTGTATTTACTTATATAATAGCATACATGGGTAAAAATATACCAAATGCAAGAAAGAAGGCGAAAGAAATATTGGCTGTTAAATTCAAATTTTTGGTTTTTTCTCCTTCAAACCTTCCAATAAAATGAAATATATTTCAAATATGATCCACGGAGCAAAAAAGTTCCAATAAAGTTTTTCAAACGACATTAGATGCACATCTAAATTCTATTTCGCTTCGGTGACGCGCATAGTGGGGGTGGGGCGGTACTTTCTGCGAAGAGATGAAAAAGAAGCCAGGCAAGAAACTTTAACTACCCTAACAAGCGAAACTTATAATACAAGAATTCCGTATTCCACGTTCCTTTCCTGTCTAAATTATATATGTAGGCAAGTTTCCTTCACAGAATAAAGGGAGATGGAAAGATTTCGGGGGAGGGTAGGGAATAACTTTTCCCTCGAATTTCCCCGCTTCATTCCTAAAGAATCTGGACTAATACGAGTTGCAGCAATCTGGCTTCGTTTCTCAAATCAGCCAACTTTACTTTCTTTTTTTTTTTTAGACAGAAGAGAAAAAAATCGTCTGAATTTTTATTCTACCGAACTGATGCCATTTTGGGAAGGCATTTTAAAACGCAGCCTTTTAAAAACGTTCTATCTTTTATTTTTTTCCCAAAGTTCTCGTATTCTTTTAACGGGTTCGATATATTTCCCACTTGACACTTCGTTTTATTATTTTTATTTTGAAGAGAAAAGTGGCAACGATTGCATTTTCTCCCATAAACTTCACATTCTTTCACTTGTGGAAGAAAGTTTGGAAAGAGTGCATAGTAGCTGACTATGCATTTTTCACCGAGTCATTTTTAATAAGGCTCTGTAGGTAGCGAGAAGGCGAATTTTTAAAATGAGAAAATCTGGTGAAAAATTTCTTCTTTCTTTGGAATTGAAGCTGTAATAATATAATGCATATATAGTTATAATATTAATATTAAATTAGTAAGCACGAATGTTTTGCATGTATGTTTTTAACTAAGCCTATATGTATTTAATTAACTTTTTTTATGAAAAACATTATACTAGGATAGCGATTTTTACGGCATTTTATTATGTAATCAAATTATTTTTGCACGCAATTTTTGCATTATTAATTCATTTTACATAATTATATAACTTAGTATTATAATAATAATAACTTGCTAAATATATTAAATTTAAAATCAGTTTTGAAATTATATTTGTAGAATATAAAGCATAATTTACAGTGATCTTATATACAATTTTTCATTAGTCTTTTAAAAACTAATAGTTAATATTTAAAGTAAAAGCAAAACAAATCGTAAAGATTTTTTATTATTACAGAAAACCTTAAACTTATTTTAATATTACAACTTAGGATAAAAAGTTAAATTACACATCTAAGCTTAAATTTACTTTACTAACATAACTGAATGACACAAAAAATTAGGATGTAATAAACACTTTGAATAGCTTTGATCCTCGGAAATATATCGTAGATCATGTCTATACAAATACATAATATTTTGTTTAAAATCATTTATAGTTAATACAGAATTTTTATCATCATCAGTAAATCATTTTATGCAATTTTCATCACTAGGTAATATTACTAAACTGATAATGGATGGAAATTACAATCTTTCTTACAGCGAAACTAATTTTGCAAAAGTTTTGCAATGAACAGTTAAAAAATTGCTAATATTTGAGTAAAGTAAATAAGAATTCGATGTCCAGAGAAAAATATAACCGTAAACCATTTGAATAAAATTCTGATAAGAGTCGATAATGCAAACATTGAAGAAAATGTATAATATTTCTATTAGCTTTACCTATTTTTCGCATAAATTTACTTTGACACCAGAATATATGTTAATGCCATTTGAAGAGACTTTAAAAAATATAGTAGTGTTTCTCTTTAGTAAAAAATGATAATAGATTTGTGAAAATCTCATTTTCATAATACTGCAATCATCAACATTTTTTAACAAAATAATTGTTAATATGAGCTCTGTGCGCAAATGCTTTGCTCTGTAAAATTTTAATATTCTGAAGGTTATTTTATCCTCTATAAACTCAAAATGAAATCAAAAAGAACAAAACAATTGCATTCGATGTCTGGATTTTATTATATATCCTTATGAATGTAGATAATATGAAAGGCAGAAGAATTCTTTTTTCGAGCAGAAATATCAGAAATAAAGTATGATATAAATTTTACTGATGAGAAATGATGCATCAAAATTTATTTTATCCGAAAAAATGATATGTGTAGGGTATAATTGACAAAAACGCACACCTGAACATGTAAAAGATTGATGGTAGTTCTAAAGAACACACCACAAAAAAGAACAATATTCAGGCAACTGACGTAATGGATTTTTAAAAATAACAGCACGGCATATATAGTGTTATAAAGTTAGCAATAAATAAATAGTTTCTAATTTACAATAAGTGAATTTAAACAGTGACTGACTGCTAAAGCAAACTTTCTGTGAAACAAAAAGGAAAACTTCAGTAAATTAATATTAATTCCAAACAAAATTTTGAAAAAAGGAATATTTCTTTGAAATTTGTAAACAGTGGATACAATAAACCTCGAACATCGTGTGCAAGAATCAAAAATGATTTTAAATCTTAAAAGCCGACTTCGCTTAGGGCCTTATTTTCATTAGCAGGAAATTGAAATGCTTTCTCTGTTCGCATAATTTCTCTAACGCATATTCTAAAAGAGGCCACAATAGCGAGAATAAAACTAAGCAGGGGCGCATTCTAGAGTCCGCTTTTATTTTTGAAGAAAACACCAAGACGGCGGATCTGCTGTGTAAGTGCCGTTAAGAGACAATGAACACCAGGTGAGTGGAGTGGCGACGAGAAGGACACAAGTGACGTCATCTGAAGAAGGCTTTTTGGCGAAGAACAAAAGATCCAGACAAAGCAGACGAGAGGAAGTCAAAGAAAGGAAATTCTCAAGCATTGTGCGGGGGAGGAAAAGACAAATTCTTTTCAAGAGGATTCTGTTAATGCCTCACTGGATACCCCCTGAGTGAGGATCAGAATCAGGAGTCGAATAAAGTGCAGTGAGCCGAAAACGCGACCCTTTTGCATCTTTCCCTACCTTTTTTCACCTTTGATGTTAAATACGACTGATGCGAAGAATTGATCGGGTAAATCGAGAAGTAAAAAAGAACAAGGAATCAGTTTTTTTTTGTCTTCTTTCCTACTAGAAAGAACCAAAAGGACAATGAATTTCGATCATGATGGTCCAATGAATTCTGAAATTAGTGAATGTGTGATAAAAGTTTAGAAGGTTTTTCTCGAAAAAAAAACCCCCATCTGAAATCGGTTTGCAATTAATACAGATGAAGCACTTGAATGAATGAATTATCAAATCACTTGTTTATTGTATCCACATGAACTTAAAGAAAAGTTGCATCATTAGGGAGTAAAATTAAAACTAAATGAATCATTTTGGGTATATCGAAACTTAACACTATGTAATTTAGAAAATCAGATTTAATTTCAGACGGCTGTTTACAACAGCCGTCTGAAATTAATCTCGTCTGAGGATCAATTTATCAAAAATTACATAAATATTTTATTGAGGATAATTTCACGAAAAAGAATCAATAATGATTAATTTAAAAATCATAGGAACATTTCTTATGGAAAATAATATACTAGTTGGGTACAAATAATTTACCACTAAAAATAAATGGGTGCATATTGTCCTGAATAGTTGCCAATGATTTGTGAGATCCTGAAAATATAAATTAATAAATTCAAACAGCTTCCTCAAATTAAGGAAAAAATTTAATCATGGATAACGCACCAAGAATATAACAATTCATTCGAAAAAACTTGGGTAATACAACTAGGTAAAGAAAGGACAAAAGACCAAAGAAATGAAGAATTGGTCATCAGAAATAAATTCAGAGATGTTTGAAGATGTAATACATCTAATGACTTCGTGCATAAAGATATCAAAGACAATTACACCACATTTCCCATCGAAAATATAAATAGCTAATAACTAATCATAAATTCTCTTTCTTTCTCTGTATATATATATATATATATATATATATATATATATATATATATATATATATATATATATATATATATATTATGATAAGATGGGCTTCTCCTATTTAAAATGTTATCTTAAAAATTTAATCAGCAAAGTTTATAGTATATCAAGATGCTTTGTTACACGACTTCACAGCTGAAAAATGCGTTTTCTCCGGTCTTTCCTCCAAGAAAAAGGATATAACTTTCTCAAACCAAGCGTAAATCCTTCCAGAAGACCTATATAACCTGATCCAACGCAACCATTTTTCAAGTCAGGGGAAAGAAAGGGAAAAAAAACGAGATCCAATGGATGGGGAAGGGGAAAAAACGCTGAGTATTCATCTTTATTATCCCCTTTAATCCCTTCAGAATTAATCTCTCCGTGTTTTAAGACTTCCGGTCGTCTGCACAGCGGATTAGAAGGCAAGGAACAAATAGCTCCTCCTTCTCTCAGTTCTAATCCAGCCAAATAAAGAAAATAGATGGAAACGACGATCGGAAAGAGTTACTTATTGACTCCCATTAAACGCATAAAATACTGTTGCCCATTAAAAGATCGGCTAACTAAACCCCCTCTTTTAACGAAGATTAGCCACCACAAAACAACTCCTCCCCATGTCGGAGCTCATAAAACCCACTAAATACGTTAGTAGCACATTCTTCTCTCTAATGAAATCAATACGTTTACTCTAGTAGAATAATAGTCGGGATGAAGTTATAATTACGCTGGCTGAAAATGAAAAAAAAGTCAGCCAACTAATGGGAATAAAATTACTAAGGTTCGTAAAATTACTTTTTAAATAATTTATACTTTACAGTTATTTAAAGTTGAAAATTCCCGGAAGTTAATAGGAGAGTGATTGGCTATATATAACGACGAATCGCATTTAATTTGAGATTAGAGCAGGAATTTCTATGGAAATTAGGTCTTAATTATGAACAAAGTGATCCCGCCAAGTTGGATTTTTAAAGGAAGATAACAATGCCAAATGAAGCAGCCAAGCGGTAATAATTTTCATCAGTTGTGTGTATTTGGCAGTTTTTTTTAATTTTATATCTGTAGCTTTGTATGGTTTTGCTGTGGTTTTCTTGAAAACTCATTTGGATAAATCACTAAAATAAAATAAAATTAAATGTTTTCCCCTTCATAAATACAGTTAACGCAAATAATTATTCGCTTTAATTTATTTTATTTTAAACATCAATGAGTATTGTGTTTTTAGTCTTTCATAACTGAAGTTAGTAATTAAACATCATTGTATTTTGTATATGATTAATCTTCAATAGTTTATCACTTATTTGATGCATTAACAAAATTTCAATTTCTTAAAAAGAAATTTATAATTTTCAATCAATATTTTACATAATAATTAAGAATAAAGAAGTGAAAATATGAATTTTTATATTCAAATAAATTCATAATAAATTTGTTTCCTAAAAACTATTTTAGAGAATTTTAAAATCATTTTGATTAATAATTTTTATATTGTGTGACATTTACTTCAGAATATTTTGACTACGAGCAAATTTGTTAAACTCGCAAAAATTTATTCTCATTGGAAATCTATTAAATACAATTTATTTATTATTTTTACATATGAATGGTGCTTAACAGGAAAACTTTTACACATAAATTAAATTCGTAAAATATGATCAGTTCATAAAAACGACTCAGAAAGTTTTATTTGAAATAAAATTAGAATCAATGGTAAAAAAATTAACTAAGACAAATCGCATTTTTTCACAAATCGTAAGATAATCTAAAAAATTAATTTAAAAAAATAAAAAAATGCAATATAATTAGACTTACGTGAAATATTTGGAAAACGAGGAGAGCAGTGAAAATAATACTAATAATAAAATAAATATTACTAAAAAATTGAATGTAAAATATTGTGAGGGACACGAAAAATTTATGTTACCAACGACATTAATCTATGTAATTTAATGGGCTATTTATAGCAATTCTTATAGGCTGTCAAAACCAAGTTTTAAACACATTAGCTATTGTTAAATCCTTCAGATTTTATTATTATTTTAATGATCCTCATCACATTTCATTTGTAGATTCTGCTAATTAGCCACAATTTAAAAGTGAAAAAAATTATCTATCATTATTATAATAACTGACTGTTAATGCTTAAAAGTCAGATATTTTTAATCAATAAATAGATAGAAGAAAGAATCCAAAAATGCCTATTACCTCCTAATTTATTTAATAAGCAAGAGAAAGACAAAAGTAGCATGGTATACACAAATTTACATTTCTTTACAAAATTACCATATAAGGTGACAACTACTCATTGGATACTTTTATGTCACATAAAAAGAACTTAATAGATCAAGGGATTTTTTTCCTCTTTTGATAATTCAGAGGAGCTTCAGCAAGATAGAGTATCGTTAGGGAATTCATAATAAACAAGGGAACAATCTCAGAAACCCCTTAGTATGTTTGCCTAAAGTAACATTTAAACCCCCCCCCTCTTTTTGATGTACAGTGGACAGTATCGAATACAAGGTTTCTGTAGTAGAGCGGATGCATATATAATGCTTTATATAAAAATCATAGGTTCCCAAAGTGGTCCAGGTGGACCCCCAGGGGTCCGTAGGAGACCACACTGGGGCCCACGTAAACGTGAAAAGAAAACAGGGGTTCACAAGTTGTAAGTGGGGTCCACGAAAAATTTTGGCTTGGATTTACCAATCAACTATGTAGGCAGGTAGCATCATTCACTAGATAGGTACTCAAAAATATTCGAGACTCAGTTCAAACACAGAATTGAATAGAACAATAGATAATAGTACAGTGTACACCATATGTCGGGACTTGCAAAGTGCCACCCGTGCGTAATTCATCAAGTACATTCGTCTCATTAAAAGTATGACTATTTTTTACTGTTGATTTACAT
Organism: Latrodectus hesperus; assembly: GCA_037975125.1. Taxonomy (NCBI): domain Eukaryota; kingdom Metazoa; phylum Arthropoda; class Arachnida; order Araneae; family Theridiidae; genus Latrodectus; species Latrodectus hesperus. Next base: position 7,130,922 of record CM075851.1, on the reverse strand, counting down.
TTCAAAGTTGATTTTTTGTCGATTGTTTATTGTTTGTAATAATAACTGTTTATAATTTTGTATAACCACAAGTATTATTTTAATAAATAGGACACAAGAAAATGTGTGCTACTTTTTTATCTTCTTAACACTTCAAATTTAGGGTGATATTTTTTAGGAGTTTTGGGAATACAGTAGAATGTAGCAGCACAGAGGGTCTACCGAAAATAGTAAGACTTTGAAAGTGGTCCACGAGAAAAAGAAAGTTTGGGAACCCATGACATATGTATAGATATATATAACATTATTCCTCTTTATTATATAGTATCACATAGCTGCCAACTCTACTGATTTTATCGGGTAACTCCTGATTTTCCGTCATTTCTTCTGATTTCCCAATATTGTATGAAAATCTACTGATTTTTGGTAATTTCAGTGAAAAACTTAAAAACAGTCGATATTTTGCCGGAAAAAAGTCTGTTAAGTTGTTTTAGCAGCTTAAACAATCAACTTCTACTCCTCCTTCTGAAAAAAGGAAAAATTCTATTCTCAAAATGAGAAAAAATGTTTTGAACAGCAGTTCACCAATTCATTTCTAAAAAATATTAAATCAGTATAAATTGCTATTAAGTTATTCGTATTTGAAATGTATTTTATGTTTTTTATGGACAAAGTATTTGATAATATTCTTAGAAGTATTTGCCACTGAGTCAAATTTATTTAGTAATATATTTTAGGGTTTTATGTAATATTACGTGTCGAATATTTATAAATTGCACTACTGTAGTAAAATTGGCTCGATAAAATTTATTGGGACATAAACGTTGATGTTTAATGTAGTATATTCTTTAATTTTTCATACTTCCTTTATGAGGTTGATGAATATTTTATTAAAATATTAAGATTCATAAAAAATATGTTGAACATAAATCACATTCTCAGAATGTATAATCTATAAAGTAAAACTGTTTTTTTTTTTGTGGTACTACTGTTTTAAACATTCTGTCTGAAGCAAAAATGTCGCTAGTAGTGTCTCTTGATTTTTTCACTTAAAATCAGCAGAATCTACTGATTTATTTCCCCTCAAGGTTGGCAGTTATGGTATCATTACTGTAGCAAATACATTGGAAAATAATGTTGAACATTGGAATTCGGATGGTAGAAAATATTATCATAACAATGAAAACTTTTACTTTATCTGAAAATAAGTATAGAATATACGCATACAATTGGTGAGTTTTAACTTAATTCTCCTAAGTTTATTTAAATTTTATAATAAAACCCAAAAGGGAGTTTTTCATAAGATGAAATGATACTCAAAAACCATGGAAGTTGGATTGGAAAACTGAGATAAAAATGATGATGCTTACAATTATTGAAGAAACTGTGTAGTAATCATTAGCAAATACTAATAGTGTATGCTTAGTACCCAATTCCACGCGTAGGATAATGATTATCCTGCGTGTTGAAACATGCAGTGCATAGGATAGTGACAGGTGTACTTACGGATCTCGTTGAAGTAGAAGGGAAATTCTCCGGGCAGCGAACAGTTGAGACGAGCTTTCAGGAAGGAAGTCCAGCGATTCCGGAACTTGTGAGGACCTCCCTTGTCTTTAGTGCACACTCTCGCAACCCTCGAATACACGGCCTGCAAAGGGAGGAGGGGGGTCAACATTGACCACACAACCAGTTCATTACAGACAATAAGATTTAAGATAATGACATTCTAATGTGTTGATGAATTTCCAAATATCTATTGCTTTACACACCTATTCTTCCATACTAAATAAACGCAGATTTTAATGAACTTTAAAAACTTATCTTTCCAGCTACAGAATGGGGGGAACAAACATTAGAAATCAACGAAAGATAAGATCGATTACCAAATTGTCAAAGCAATGGGTAAAAAAAAATTTTTTTAATGCGTAAAAGCAAAGAAATAAGTTAATTATTGAAAAGGGTTCAAATTTAATATTAAATAAATAGTTAACGAGCCTTAAATTATAAATTAAAAAAAGTTCATTTTTTCTATATTTGACTATTTAAAATTACAATTATTTTAAAAATCATTGCTTGCGAAAAAAATTCTCCAACGATTGCTAACAAGTATAAATTTTACTAGTATGCAACGGTTTCATTTAAAAAATAGTCTTCTATTAATGACATTAAATTATATCTTGATTGATATAGATTTTTTATTAATTTATTAGAATTCAACGAAAAAATACATTAAATTCTCATAATTAACTAACACATCTGTTAAAAAAAGTAAGCTAAATAAAATGTTTTCAACAATACAGATGTTTCCTTTTAGTAATTGGTACATTACGCACTAATGCAATTTAATCTGCATTCCATCATGTACTAATACAATCGAATACTTCTCATAACAGTGCAGCTCATAGTTTTCAACTTTTTATTCTCGATAATCTTGCTGCAAAAGTTCAGCAATTTAGTTGAAAATGTATAAAACAGTAAAATGTATCCATAAAATACATAATATTTGAAAAGATATTCACACAAAAAAGAAAAGAGGCACAGGTACCGTTTAATCCAGGATGTCAAAATCTGAGTTTAGCGATGTTTTTGGCGGATTTTCATATGCATCTGGCAACCTTGTTTTTATTACGTCATAGAGATGGAGACCTATAAAATTTAGGCAGTAAATTCTATTTTGGCCACCCTAGTATTTACGTCATTGCGTACGTCATAATACGTCATCTTGGCAACATTTCTTCATCGCCAAAAAAATTAAAAATTTGGAATCCTGGATTATACGGCACCTGTGCCCAAAATTTTTCTAATGTAAATAAAAAAACAGTTATTTGTAATCAGTTAAACTAGTTTCAAAGTTAATATCTAACCTTCAAATTTTAAAGTATTTACAAATTTCAGGATTATTTAACTTTGGGAGTTTTCACAAATTGCACCTATATAATTCAAATATATCCTTTACTGAAGATTTTTTAAATGAGAAAGAAGTAATATATAACTTAAAACTAAATTTTTTTTTAATTTAGCACTCTCTTCCTCTCTCTAAATTAATATTTTAGAAAAGGATTAACTTCTAGTATATTATCTAAGCAAATTTTCCACAAGTTAAAATGCTTCAAAATGTTATGATTTTATGAACTGATAATCTAAGTAGCACGAATTAGAATTAGATTATCTCATTCCCTAAAATCATGTACACATTATTTTTTCGGAAGATGAATAAAATATTGTAGAAATTGTATCCCTTTTATTAAATTCCATGAAATTTAATCAATCATAATCAAGATTTAAATATTTTTAAAATTTCAAACTGATTTTACAAAATACTTTTTTTATCCTACGCCCGTCTTCGTCATCTCTGCCATTATTTGACGAGCAGCATTTTAAAACAATAGGACAAGACGTGGTCACCATCCACATCCCCCTGTTGTCACAGAGGACAGCAAGCCGAATCCTTCACTCCAATAAGATGTAAATACTTCTGAAAATAGTCATGTTCAGGAAACAACTCCAACGTATTGAGATAGGGAACTCGAGATTCTACAACTTTTGTTGAGCAATTCTCTCCACCTCTAACTGACAGCTGAACGGAAGTCCTTTTGTTTTTTTAATTTAATAAAAATGATTATTTTACGGCATATTAACATGAAGAAATCATCAAAATTATATTAATCAGTATATTTTCTTTACACAAATCTCCCCTCCGAGAAGATTTTTAAAAGAAAAAGTACTGGCCAAATTTTTCTAATTCTATAATATCATATAATCATAGATTTATGATAAAAATATTCTTCTTATTCTTCAGCACGACAGTCCGGGGTGGGCCAAGGCTTTCCCAGAACACTCCTCCATTGTGTTCTCCGGGAGGCGACACTTCTCCAATTTGTCGCTTCCAGCACTTTAAAGTCCTCTTCTACACGATCAGTCCATCTAAGTTTGGGCCGACCCCTAGATCTGTTTGCAATGGGCCTATAATTTAAAATTCTTGAAGTCAAAGACGAGGGGTCCATTTGACAGATATGGTCCGCAAATCTCAAGCGACATATTTTAATATAATTGACGATGTCAGCTTCCTTAAAAAGTCTGTAGAACTCGAAATTGTATGTGTGCCTACAAACTCCATTCTCATTTACAGCACCAAAAATCTTTCTAAGGACTTATCGTTCAAATATTACAATTTAATTTATGATAAAAGTATGCTGTTACAATTTTTTTAATACCTCACAAAAACTTTGAAATCTTAGATCTCATTTTTAGTGCTCTTAATATTTAATAAATCCATAAAGAATCATAATAATTACGCATACAGAATCATGACTTTAAAATGAAAGATGTCTCGAATTTACAGTTACTTAAGTAAATACAAAAATAAACAGTGACAAAATTCAAATTCAAAATGAAATAAATATAACAATATTAAATAAATCAATTTTAAAAACAAAATTTTAAAATAACAATGCAATATCATTATTCGAACTTAGATTTTTCTGTTTAATATGTAATATCTTTTTTTCCGATTACATTAATTCATTGATTTTGCGCGTATAAATAGTAAAAACATTTAAACAGAAATGCATGAATTCTGTTTAAATGTTTTTACTATTTATACGCGCGCAAAATCAATGAATTAATCCGCATGATAATAAATATATCTTTAAAGTAAACCACTGTTTAATTTATTTCTCCAATCCAAATTTATTTCGCGAGGGTAATGTAATAAATTAAAAATTTATGAAGAAAAACTTTATTGAAGATTAAAGAAATTATTTTAATCTTCACAAAAATTAAATTTCACAAAATTAAATAAGAAATTACAGACGGAAAAAGTTCAAATGAAATTGTTTAAATTTTACCCAGTACATGTCACAACTATCAATTGTAATCTGCCATCTTAGAATTATATTGGTAATCATGATTCAATTCAATTTTAAATAAAGTAATTGGTTCTTATTATTCTTTTACTAATTTATAATTTCTGCAGCAGTTTTTAAACTGGATGAATTTCTTGAGCTTATCTTACTCTTTTTTATATTTATATTAATAACATAATAATTAATACAGTATAAAATGCCTTCAACTAATAGTGATAAAAGAATACATAAAGCTATTTTTCGTTTTCTTTTCATGGATTTCTGTGAAAGAGAAAGATTCACTGATTATTAACTAAAAACATCCTTAACCACTTAACAACCCAGGGTGTTCTTCAGGGTGCTCCATTCTTTGCAGAATCTGGCCCACAAGTAGCAGACATGACTTCTCTTTTAACAGGGAAGGTTGTACCTTTCTTTTTTCCCTTCTTCATTTGTGTGTCGACATTTCCGATATCGATAGAAAGCAAACGATTAATCTTCATCAATTCTTGACGTCACACTCTGCGAAATCTTTGTTTCCTTGCTAAAAGGCGCGATTGTAGACCTGCCGCCTCGCCTATCGTATCGAATTTTTCAATCTGTGCGATGAAATATGGTCTTGGCGATCCTTTATCATCTCCGTGAACGCTGCAAAATTCGTCTGACTACGATAAATCTACCTATGAAAGAAGGAAAAAGTTTCTGAAGCCAAAAGAATGAGTTTTGGCATATTTTAATTTATTTTGCCGCCAATTTCCGTCCAAAGACTATACAGTAATTTATAACAACTCTTCTCGGAAATGAGTAGTTGATAAATCTTCATTGTAAACTTGTCGGTATGAAAAACTTTTAATATCAAAATTTACAAATATGAGTATTTTCTATGTATTAAATGTATGAATTTCAAGTATAGTTCAAACATAAAGTTAAGGAAAATAACGACTGTGAAAAAAATAAGAATTAAAAATTCCATAGAGTAATTTGAGAAGCATGAATAATATTCATTTTATTCGAAACAGAATTTATTATAATTTTTATAAGCAGTATTGATAATCTACTTGAAATTAATGTTAAGTTTATCATCTTATTGTAAGATTCAAACATAACATAGGCCATGTACAAAACTAAAACAATGCCACAATCTGCGATAAAATTCTACGTATCAACCTCTCCATAATATGTTTTCCAATCTTGAAATTTCATTTTTAGAATCGTACAATCTTTACTAATGATAATTCAAAACTTTCTTTTTCTACATACTGTTATTTTATTTCCAAAATTATACGACAATTCTGTTTCGTAAAACAATTTCAATTTTATCTCAGTTAAAATTTGACAAAATTATTTACTCAAAAACAATTTATATTTTCTGGAATGAGCACACGCATATATGTTTATTTCTTATAACTAAAAGATGAAACCTGCTCTTGTATCAAGAAAAAATTTCTATATGAAAATCTAGAGTAGTATTGAAACAGCAAGTGTAAACAAACCAATTGCAGAACAATACATTTATCACGTTTCCAAAAGCCGAGCTGGCGGCCGAATGGTTAGCACTCTTGCCTTCGGTTAGACAATTCGTTGGTTCGAACCCCACCTTGGGCATGGATGTTTGTAGTGGTTCAGAATCCACTTAAACCATAGGTCCCGGTCTGATTAGCCCTCGTGTGCAAAAACCGTTGAGAGACAAACAAACACGTTTCCAAAAGTTATATTCACACAACAGCTTCATAACTTTCATGCATTTTTTCCTGGTAAATCATGAAGATTATGTCTACGGAATGTCGTATTCTCTAGCAGAATGCATGAATATTTTTGTGTGCAATGTATATATAAAATGTATAAAAAAGATCATACTTAATACAGGTCTAGGTTTTTTCCATCAAATCATACTTGAAATTTGATTAATGACCATTTCCAAATAATATCATAAATTTACCGCAGATTTAGCTAAAATGGGCAGAAAAAAAATCATTTTAAAAACAGAATAATGATTTTTTATGATGGAATGCAACCACTCTTTCCACAAATAACTTCAATTTGCTATCTTCTAACCTAGCATGCTTCAACTCTAAAGGAAGGAGAATGAATCTCATTATTTATCTCTCTTCCTTCATGAGTTAAGAGTCTCATCATGTTGATGTTGTGGAAAATGGCTTTCGTAGTACATTTTATATTCTGGAGTGTTGTTTGACAGAGCTGTTTTTGTTTTCCAGTTTTAGAATATTTTACTACGCATGTAAGTATCCTTAAAACTGTACTGAATTACCTATGATAAAAATGATAAGTTTCCAAATGCTTCATACATAATTCCTTATCCTAAAAAAATAATGATAAACTTTTCTATAATTTATTTGTGTATTTTTTTAAATTTCCAGTAGTATCCAACTATGTTATTTTTATATTTTGTCTCAAATTGGTACCTTTTTTGGAATCTGTCTAATTTTGGAATTCATCAATATAAATATTATAATCATGTTTTGAATGGCATGATTTATAATTTTTCAACGGAATTTTTTTGTTTAATGCATAATAATTTACTTAATTTATAAGATTGTGGTAGAAAAAGATTCGAAATGGATGTCCATAAGTTTGATACAAAATTTTATGATTAAAATTGTTAAAATTAACACTGATGAAGTTATTTAAAAATGTTAAAGTATATTAAAAATATATATACTACATATACTTTTAAAAAGTTAGAGGTTATGCAAATAAATTAAAATGTTTACGAATAAAAATAATAAAAAATTATATTTAATATTTATTAGTGTCATTTATTAATAAATAAATCATTTTAGGACTAAAAAAGTATTAAAATGAAAAAAGTGATTTTTCTTGAAAAAAAATAAGACTTGTCTAAAATAAGACTATTATTCGCAATAATATTTTTAAAAGAAAAATGGATTTCAAGCCTTTAAATAGCTTTAGCTTTTTTTTTAATACATTAAGAATGAAATGTCAAAACATTTATTTTAGTGTAAGAATGTTACTCTTGCTTTTCTAGATAAAAACTCTGAAACTGATGTAATTATCATTATGACACTCACAACAATTTAAAAAAAAAACTGGAAACAAGAAGATGCAACAATTTGCTATAAAAACGAAAGAATAAATGATAATCCTTTTTCAGATTTACGAACTTTACAGACTCTAAATAAGTACAAAGGAGAAGAAATATTGAACGTTAAAACTACAGAAATGATGCATTTAGCGCCATCTCATTAAAAGTTACAAATGTCATCCAAGATACAGCTAAATCATATTCCTTTAAGTGTCAGCAAAGTTTAGGAAAGAGGAATTGATGAAATATGTGTCTGCCTATGGAATTAATGAGTTCTGAACGCCACGTCCCAACACAAATTAGCCGTTTGGCGATGTTCAAACTCCTCTCATTGGTCTGTTGAAACTCATCTTTAATCGATTGCTATAACAGACAAAAGAGAAAAAAAAAGGAATTTTTTTTTATCGCCAATCTCATTTTGGCGAGAAATGAGAATCCAATTTCCTTCCATCGGTTATTTCGGTCGAGAGACAAAAAGAATGAGAAAATGGGTTTTGAAAATATGATAAATGATGCCGGCGAGCGAAAGGTACCACAGTTTATTGCTCGTTCTGTCGTCCGAATCCCAGAAGACAGGTATTTCAAATTATCTGCCCGATTTATCACAGTCCTGGGCAATACTCAATGTGGCGTTGATAAATGGTGCTCCAAGACCAACGACAGTCCATCTGCTGTAAGGCTGCGTCCCAAACAACCTGCCCGGCAATAAGGGTCCCCCCCTGTAACAAATTAGGTAAAGGATTTTTAATCTGTATCCCAGAATACCACGTCATTTTGGGAGATCCCAATGGTTGTAAAGTGTTCATCATTCTAAAAAAGAAGGCTCCATTAGTTGTAATTTAGAATGGCGACTTGTTAGATATTCTGAGCAGTCCAGGGCTTCAAAGTGCTTTAACGCAATTACACAGAACTAATGTGATGAAAGAGTTTCTAGGGTGGAGAAATATTAAAAATTAGGGCATAATCAAAATCCAACTCCATTTCTCTCCCCATTAATACAGAGTTTGTTGCGCAATGAGCTAGTTCGTCACTTCACCATAATGTAGATAAACAGCTAAGTGCCTTTTTTAAGATAATACAAATTAAGCTCTACAGGTTAGACAAAGATTTAAATTTAATACTTAGCAAAAATAAATTTAGCTTTAAAATTTTATTTTTAAACAGAAATTATAATAAACTAATCACAAAAAATATAATATATTGCAATTATTAATTTAGAATTGTATTAATTTAAGAAATTTTTAAAAATTTAAATCTTTGCCGATTTAAACTAACCATAAAGTGGATGCTTTCTCATGTCTTCTCAATTTTGCTTTTTCTTCTGTTTTACTGTCAACGTGTTATTAACTGGCTTGAATTAACGGAAAACCGACGCCTTGGTATTTATGTAAGAACTAGTTTCATTAACAAAATGAACTATGACACTACTCTTAGGCATTCGACGGTGAACTTCGCCTTGTTTGCTGCCGCTAAAAGAATGTGATTGGAAGGCCGACAGCAAATTCATCGGAAAGTCGGATTTACGACGCCGTATCAACATGATGAAACATTATCAGACGTCATGGATATTTTAAACCAATAATAATTGTAATAAAGCGATGTAGTCATAATCTCAACAGTAACAAAAGAAACAAACACGTTATGATTAAAAAATTTACTGAGCGAACAATAATCTTTCAGCAAATTGGTTATAAGTTATTAAATAAAACTCAGAATAACAATTCATGAAACAGAAATAAAACATGGAAAGGATGCACTTTCCAAGTCTAGACCAAATCCAAGTCTAAAACCATCACATTAGCGACTACAACTTGATAAAGTCGGTAATTAATATGCCATTTGGAAGCATTTTATACAAAAGTTAATCGGATGTCAATCTAAATATCAAATCTAATACCAAATCTAAATATCAAATTTGCTTAGCTAATCTAATTGCATATTGTACATTTTCAAAAATGGATTAACAATGATAGTCTGAAAAGATCTTCAGAAAGCACTTTTGAAAAGTTTTCAGATGTGATCAAAATTATTCCAATCATTACTGAAAAGTATTCCTATACATTAGTATTCGAAGCCAGACATACTGTAAGTAAATGAAATGCAACGACTATACTTCAGGGATGGTAAAACAAGTCGTGGTACAAAATACAAGATATTTATTCCGTTAGTACATTTCGCTCACTTCTTGGATAATTTTACATGAACACTGAATAAATCTAATGCGTTGTACGCAAGCAAACCCATATGCGCAGTTTATTCATTAATTCTTCAAAAAATTTATAAAATTTAGATCACTATGATGTGTTTTTACAAATATATTTCGTCCTCTAGATACATTAAATTAGATAATTCTAAACAATATTAAAATATCAAGAAAGTATAAAGAAGCAAACATATTTATTCTCTATTATGGGTGATTTTAGAAATTCTTAATTTTAATGATTTTTTTATGCTTTATAACTCTATAAATTTTTCATTTGACCATTTATTTTTTGGCTGATCATCCAAGACATTAGATTTAATGAATTTTTCAAAAAGTGTGTTATTATGATTTGTATTATTTCCATTTTATATCTTTTAAAATAAAATAATGTCATTGTTAAGTATTTATTTTTCAAATACTCAAATCAATTGAAATTAAATGAAATTTACAATATACGAAGTGCAAGAGTTTCTTCACACACCTACCCAACACGTGACTTGAAATAATTTAATAACCTAGAATGGTATTATCAAATAGTAATATTTAACCTCATAACCACAAGAATGTACCTCGTGTCTTAATGACAAAAAATATACGCCAAAGATGATGCATATATTTCGAATGAATAAAATGGGTGTGGATGAAGATGAAAGTAATGCTTACCTTTCCGCAGTTAATGTATTCTACGGCCGTTTCCCGAAAGAAGAAATAAACGTAATCTCCATGGTGAATGGAGCTCACGAAACTGGGAGCTGTAACAGAAAATAAATAAATAAATAACTTCGAATTTAAAATATTTTAAGAAAATTATAAGAAATTTCAATTACTTAATGATTAGGAAGGGAATTTCAGACAGCTAAAATTGCAAATATTGAAAAACATGTTGAAAGTTTTTTTTATTGTAATTCTTTTTGTTTTTCAATAATCGTTTTGTGTCAAATATACATATTATTTAGAAATATAAAAAAAAGAACACAAAAGTTTTTGTTTTTCTGTAACATTTTGCTACATTTTCACAATACTTGTATACAATTTTGCTTTTACTAATATACATATACGCACTTAAAGATTAATTTTTAAATAAATATTTCAGTAAAACTGAGTCCACACGAATATTTAGAGTTGCAGTAGTCTAGAACATTTATGGGTCGAAATTTAAAACTTTTAACCATTTACGTATTCAATTAGTTTATAGAAATTGTTATATCGAGGAAAAAAATCATTTAGAATTGAAAATATATATGTTTTTTGAATTACGTAGACAAGGTCTTGTTTTATAAGTGTAACAATTTAGATTGCATTTAATCCTATTTGTTTAAAATTCATAAACTTATTATTTTTTAAATGGAGCAAACAAAATTTCTCGGAAACAAGCAAAAGTGTTGCTTTAACGAAAACTTATTTATGAAATCACTGACTTCTTAAAAAGCACCCAGGATACAATTATTATTAAAATTATTTCATAGTAAATGGTTTTAAATGTGACAGAGATATACAGCTATACTATTCACATTTCACTTCTCACTTATTCAATTTGCGGCTAAGTAAGCCAATGCATTGGTCAACGCTGAGTTTTCAATTTATCAGTTTATAAATTCGTTTCCCACCTTTTTACGTGTCAGTATTAGTAACACTCGTATTTAAGGAATGATCGCAATAAATAGTCATTGGATAAAGAAATGATCGTTATATAAATGTCAATAAATATGATAAAGGCACATAGTAATTCAATCTTATATGAAATATTTAAAATCAAAAATTTTATTGTTATTAACTAATCATAATTACGCTGAATCCTTCAAAAAATTTAATTTGGTTATTATGTAAAAAGGATATTATTAATTAAAAGAAAGATTCCGGTTAAATTGATTGTTCCCAATGAGTTATTAATACAAAAGCAAATACAAAGATAGATTTTTCTTATAATATCTTCATAGAAACACTGATCACAATTATTATTAAAATTATTAGAGTAGAATACATTTTTCAACTAATACAAGTAGTATAATCCAAGGTTCTTTTCTTGAGGTTTTAACTTTAAGGGCAAAATATATAGATTTTTAAGATATAAAGTTTCAGTGACTATATTCAAATGGTTCGAAATATAATCTAGGTGTGTTGATAAGAGACTTTTTCAACATAGATGCATGACATATTTGGAACTTGTAGAAAGAAAAATAAAGAAACCAGGAAGCTATTTACAAACTTATAATGTCAAGAGTGATGCCATAATCAGATGTAGTATCGTAATTTCATTTATACTCATAACGTATAAAATATACCAAGTTAAAAGCTAATACCATAAATCAGATCATCATCTGAGAATAAGCAAGCATGACAAATGAATTTCGTTATATTAACGTAATCTAACTAATGACGTTATTAACCTTCAAATAGCAGTAATTTTCCTGAATTTCTTCAATTTAAAAACATAGAATGCTTAGTTATTAAAATTGAATTCTCTATGTATGTTTAAAACTTTTATAGATAAATGCTTCAAAGTATAAAAATTGCTGTTGTATAGCGTTGAATTTTTTATAAGCATTTTTATGTGCATTCTATCCTAACAACGTAGATTGATAAATTCTCTCTTAAATATATTTATTTTCTAGAATTAAATAATTTAAAATTTTTCCTCTTTTTAAATTTCTTCAATTGAGAAAATTATATTGATTCTACAGCCTTTCTATCACAGTCTGAATCTTTTAAAAAATATGAAAACAAAGCAAAATAAATGTTAGAATCAGCTAACCAAATTACGTTCGAGTTGTTGTTACAAAATACAGAGTCGTACAGCTTTCCTAAGCATCACAATTATTTCCCTTAAAAAATTTATTTTCCAACAATAACTTAGCGAAATTTCCATAAATAAATTATTATAAAATACGTTTTGAATGTTCATGCCATAGAATTTGCATCAATTATATCGATTTTTTTATTTCCTGGGAGAGACTGCAGTTTCAAATATTAACGATATCATAATTTTAATAACTTCCATCGTTAACCGAATAAGAAAAATAATCACTAAATGAAGGATTTTCCCTTAGAGAATAATAATCATCAAATCGATTATTTAAACACTTCAAAATATCGATGTATAAATAATGGCTTTCTCCCCAGGCTATAAATTGTCGCACAACACAGATGTCTAATGAATTTCGGTTTATAACACTCGACCAGCTAATTGGTCATAGCCAAAGGTAAAATAGAAATGGCGGGAAAAAATTTCGAATAAATAATTAACTGTGGCAATAAAGAAAGGAATGACTCGCCTTTCTACACGTGTTAGCGGTAGAGACTTAAATCCTATTTAATAACCCCTCATAAAGCTTCACGACAAGAATCGCTTAATACAATTAGAACATCCGGGTTCTAAAAAAAGAGCAACTCGTTCGAAAGAAAAACAGGAAAAATTCCATACCCATCTATATTAACGACCTGTTTATTATGCGAGAGTGAGATATAGATGGCGCCATAGGGCGAATTTTCTTGACGATAATCCGCAACATTACCCACGCGGCAAGTGGCAACAGCTGAAAGGTATTTAAAAGTTTCCCCAATAACTTTATGACGCGCGATTGGCAACAGTTGGGAATATCGTTTGGTTGCATGTGAAGCAGAAGTGAATGCCTTGTGTTTGAAGTTGACGGTTATGTGGGGATACTGAATACCATGAATTTTAAGTAATGCTTCATTTTCGGTCCACTGCTACATCAGTAATTTCGCAGTTTTACAAGCAAATAAATGCTTTGATCAATAGCTATAAAAACTTTCACGGTCGTCCTCTGTTTGCTCGAATCAATCGAGAATTATAAAGGAAGCAAAATTTTGAGATTAATAGTAAAGAAATTCCTCTACATTAAAAAATATAACTTATAATCCAAAAATATATCTAAACCACGCGACTTAGTAAATTTGCATATGCATAAACCACGCGACTATTAATATAATTTGCATATACATTACAGAACGGAAAAGTTAATACAATCAGAATACAATTCATAAATTTTTAAACAAAGAAAAATTGCAATAATTTAATTTACTGAAGGAAATATTTTCTGAAACGTGAATGAAAAAGGGTTTTACTATTTTGATCTAACATTAATTCACAATTTATTTTATTTTATAACTGCTTATATATCAAATTTTTATATAGTTTTTACAAAATCTGATTTTATTATAGCACTTTAATTCAACAGATATGTTAAAAGTTTAATTTTCTAAAACTTTTATACTGCTTTAATATAAATTATTTAAATAAAAGCTTTATTATTGGAAAATTCTCTTTTTAATAACGACAATAAATACAGATACAGAACTATGTAAAGAGTTCAAATTAATATTACAAAATTTATATGATGAGCCTTTAAGCTTCTTATTACAAATTTTTATTTTTATAAAAATTTCTTTATCATAAATTTTAAGATTCCATAGGATACGAAATTCAAACAAGATATGTGAAAATGTGTGAAGAACGACTAAGTATATGCAAATTTAAATTGCTAAGAATTTGATTTCTTTAATTACATAGTTCAGTATTCAATTCAGATTATTTTATTTTTCTTTCTCATTTCATTCAAAATAAATTGTTAAGAATTTGATTTCTTTAGTTAAAAAGTTCAGTATTCAATTTAGATTCTTTTATAGTTTTCTTTCTCATTTCATTCAACATATAAATTCAGAAATATTTAACCAATCAAAAAATTTTCAATCGGTAACTTCGAGAATGATAATAGTTTGAATTTGATTTTAAAATTTAAGTAATGAATTATAGTGCAATTGCTGTGGTCAAGTGTTTGTCTCAATCTTCCTTTGCAAGATTTTTTTCTGAAAAATCAAAATGGATTTCAATTATTTATGAGAAATTTATAAACTGTGTAGATTAAATAGTTCATCAGTTTACAGGTTTATGTTCAAATGTTTCATGATACGACATTTTGGTTTTATAATATTCCTTTAATACAGAACATTTATATTTATTTTAATAATGCAAACGCGTCTTTTCCTTTAATATGGGTATATGATGCGTTCACGTATTATAAATAAATAAAAAAAACTTGCTCAATTAGCCTTTAAATTGCAAATTATTAAGTCATTTATATGATAATTAATCTTAAACTAAATAAACTCGATAAAGAGAAACTAATTTTTAACATAGCTATTTTAAAATGTTGAAATTAGTCACTTATTTTTCAGAATGTACGGAACTTCTAAAATATATGGTAACAAAAATTATTTAATGCCAAAATATAGAATATGAGAGGAATGATTAATTTGTATATTTTCACTATCTAATACATTTTGAATTTATTTTGAATATTTTTTGACTTCTTCAGTAATTTCAATATATTAACACTAAACATATTATTAATTAACTGTCATATTCAACTGTAAATAAATAAGCCACTTTGTGATTTCTCTTCTCATTGAAATCTATAACAACATAAAGATTAATAAATCAATTTTAATATTCACATTAATTGAGATCACGAAAATGAATCTACTTATCTGGGGATCTCTATGGATTATATTTTACACTTATAAGTTATTCTTACTTGTTGTTGTTGTTACTAATGACACTTGAACAAGCATGCCTTTGGTTATGCGAAATTAAGTCAACTGGGAGCGTCTTTCGTTTAATCAGAGCACCATGAAGGTGAAAGTATGACTTCTGCTCTTCAAATCCTCCAATAGATGGCAGCACCAGAAGATCTATTCCTTCAATTTTGGCATTGATCTAAAGATGGAGTAAATTTCTCCAGACCATTGCACCCATGGTAACTGCTCAACGACCGACCACAGGACATTCGATTCCACAGATTAAACGAGCACGTATATCGCATGTACTCGGTGGGTCTTTGGCTGCATTGGAAATCGAACCTTCCGGATGGAAGGCCGATACCCTAACCACTAGGCTACCACGGCCCTATTCTTACTTACTTATCTTATTTCATTGCCATGTGTTTATTGTGATATTTCCAAGATTTATAAAAAAATAACAAGGCATTAACACGCAATACTAATTAGTATTTGATTAACTCATTAATAAATGAAATATTAGTAAATTTTACCTCATTTATCTACGAAAAATCAATTTAAGCTTTTGGCGTCACTCAGTTTTTAAATCATTACCATTACTGTAATTTTTCTTTCAGATAACTTTACAAAACCATCGCCAAAATTGGCAATAGCATTAAGTCCGATAACGGTTATTTGAAAACTCGAAACAAAAGACGCCATCGAACACTTTTCGAGGTGTTACAAGCAGCCAATAAAGCGGCGCCGTTAATCTTATGCAGATGGTCACGTGATTAATAACCTTAAAAGTAAGCCTATTCTTGTGACCAAAACTTCTCCCTCCTCACCCCATCCCCTCTCTAATAATTAACAGCTGTTGATTAGGAAGAGCTGCAATTAATCCTCCTGCATCCATTCGAACACATCCCTCTACTATCCTTCCTCCCCCTCTTCTTAAAATATCGATCGGTCTCATTATGAAACAAACATAGTGAAGTGGAAATTACAGTTTTAAAATATCACGATTTTCTTGTTAATAGCTTTAGTAATGCAATGTGAAGTCCAGGTTCATACAATATCGATTGATTTTCTAATATTTATATTGTTGTGACATAATAAGGAAATTCCTAATAATGCAATGGAATGTTTTTAAATTTATGTTCTACATTTGATTATATTTATTAAAAGAAATAATCTATGATTGAAAGGGTAGTATAGAATAAATTTGTTTTTTACCTTTCTGCATTTATATCGTAAGTTATTTCAATTAAAATGCCAAATGCCATGTATTAGATAATAAAAATTAAAAATATTCACAGTATTGACTGTTATGAATTACTACGAATTCGTATATGTAAAAGCTTATCAATTTTTCTGAACATATTGAAAATTAAGTTTGAAAAAATAAGTTTTAATAAGATTAATACCGATTAAATTGTTTTTTTTAACAAATCATAAAAATTCAATATCAAGAAAGAATATAAAAATTACTTTTTCGAAAGAAACTTTTTACACAGTATTTGTCTTATACATTATGTGATTAATCTTAGATTAGTAATAATAAAGAACTATTTTTTGAAAAAATACTAGCAAAAATAAAAAAAATTTTAAAGAAAAGAATTTTTTAAAACAACTATAATATCTCTCTAGCAAAATTTATTGAAAATTCCATAAAAATTTGATAAAAATTAAAAATTTAATTATAAGAGGATTTGTTGAATTTTAAAAGAATGTAATGAATTTATAATTTTTTTAATATCAAACACGAAAATTTTACATTTTTTACAAATAATATTACATTTGAATAAAAATAATATGAATGTTTCGTTATAACCATATTAGATCACTCTTTTTATTAACAATGCAAAATTGTATCAATAAAATTTAATTCTTAAAACAACAATCGTCTTTTAGTAGTAGCAATAGTCAAGAAAACTGCAATATCTTTGTCTGAAAACTTTTATCGTTATTATTTAAAAACAAGATTTACATAAACGCTCAAGGATATTTTCATATTGTCTCTTTATATAGTTTACCCAAAATATATATTCAACAAAATCTAATTTTCAAACGGAGAATTTTATTGAATTTTACATTCACATAAATATAAACCATTTAGAAATTGGAGGGAATATGAAAAATAGTATATTTATAAACGAATTTTTGTGTGTTTAGTTTAATCATTTAACCTCTTACAAAACTTTTCTTTAGTACGTATTTTTATAAAATTAAAATATTAAAGCAGATACCAAATAAATAATCACAATATTTAGCATAAAGCTTGACATAATAATTTATTTATTTCTAAATGTTCTCACAATACATTTACATTTTTAAAATATAAATAACTGTAAATTGTAAGATTATTTAGAAGTACGAGTAAATATTATATTATTAAAAATAATACGGCTTTTTCAATTCTTAAAATTTTCATTGTGTATATTCATTTTATACTCATCATATTAATTTAATTTCACTAAATTTTCTTGTTTTCATTATATGTAAAATAAATCTTAAAGTAAATAAATATGCACAATTTCTCTTTTCAAACAAAATATTTTTCAAATTATCATTCTTTTTGTAAAAATTGAATCACATTCACATTCTTATACTGTAGAAGTGTTTTCACTGCATTAATACACTATCGGCAGTGAAACTTTTTGCACTTATTTGATTTAAGTGAGCAGCATGTATATTTTCATGGAAAAATCCTGTAAATTGATATTTCAGCACTAATTTGAATATTGACATGAACAGCCATAAACTCTATAAATAGGATCAGCAATTCTTTTATTTGATAATTTCATGCTATGAAATTGTTGAATCTGCACGATAGACACTAATAATTTCTCATTTCTCTTTTAAGAAGCTTTAGTTATAAAGTTACTTTCAATTCTACTGTATTTAATAATTAGTTCTGTTTATAACAATGTAAAATTTCTAAATTCTATAAATAGATCGAGATAAATTTAAATGTTACATTATAGATTAATATTCTTTAATTCTGAGTTTCTTCGTCTTATTAAAATGTTAAAAAATTGTTATTAACATGTGCTGCATTTAGACAGAAAATCTAGTACAAACTTTTAAACGTTATATATATATATATATATAAAATTCTCGTGTCACAGTTTTCGTTGCCATACTCCTCCGAAACGGCTTGACCGATTTTGATGAAATTTTTTGTGCTTATCCGGTATCTATGAGAATCGGCCAACATCTATTTTTCATCCCCCTAAATGTTAGGGGTAGTACAACCCTAAATTTTTTTTATATTTTTTGGTTAGTTCTGTAAGTTCCTAATAGATGGCGGTTTAGCATCTAAGTTGCACAGGTATTCGGCAGATGGCGACGTGTTTATTTTTCTAGATTATACCATCTTCGAGAAAATTATCGTGCGCGCGCAAGCGCGTGGTTAAATATAGAATTTACATATATTTTCATGATGTATAATGATACTATAACAATTTTTCGTGAATCATTTTCATAATTATACTTTGTATTGTGTTATTATTGTGCAGTATTCAGTTTGAATATTTTTAATATTATAAATAGTAAAATAAAATTTTATTTATTACTGTTTTTCTCTACTAATTTTCATACCACCTCGAAAATATGTAAGTATTTCTTGATAGCCTTTTATTATTTTTTATTTTTATTTTATAATTTGATAATTATTAATTTATTCAGTAGAACATTTTGATCTAATTTATTTATTCAAATGATAAATTCTTTTAATTTTTTTATTTCAGTATAATGCCGCGGAAAAATTTTTTAGTTTTAATATAATTTAAAATTAAAATAATAATAGTTCGATGTCAATGTTATCTACCTCAATTTATAACAATTTATTTTTAGATGTCTTTAATTTATATAGTATATTTTATAAGTAAGTCACTGATTACAAACTATAATTTAATATAAGATGAATAAAATGTAAATTCAGAAAGTATATGTTGATTTGTGCTTAATTTCAAAATTTCGATACTTTACCTATTACTATTAAATTTTGGTGAAACGTTTTATTTTTAATCTCCTATGAATGAACCTATTCTAAATTTTTTTAGAAAATATTAATTTGATTGAACCCAAGAATTAGTAAAAAATTGATTCAATGTATTTTAAAAACTCAGCCACTGCAACGCGTGGCTGGGTCAGCTATATATATATATATATATATATATATATATATATATATATATATATATATATATATATATATATATATATATATATATATATATATGGCAGAAACTAACTTACCATTTAAATGTTCAAAGTTGAATTGTTCGGTCCTTAGAGGTTCCCTGTAGATCAATGGATCTGCCCCGGAAAATTGAGCCACGGTGGCTACATACAGGTCACCGTCTGCAAGGAAACCAAGTGAATCTCAGTACAAATATAAGCAGTTTGAAACAATTGTCACATTTAATTTAACAAAATCCTTTCATACATAAAAGCGTGATGTCAACTCGTAAATATATACATCAAAGTAATTTCAAATAATGCATGAAAATGTATTTCGTATTAAAAATATATAAAGGACATTTGGCATTAATTATATTTTACATGAAATGTAAAAATATTTTAAAACTGAGCATTTAAATAACACCGCATTATTTGATGAAAATTTCAAAAATCGAAATTCCTTTTTAAGTTCTTCAAAATTAGCTTTTAAAATCATTTAAACAAACAAATTTAAATGTGAAAGTATAATAAACTTTTATAATTGTAAAAAAAGTATCTGTATACCAAATAGTTTCAGGCGCAGATAATTATCCGAAGTTAGGAACCTATTTTGACATATTTTCTTGTGTCAAATTACTAGTTACAGTGAGTAACTATAATTTTTATAACAGGCATCGTTATAAATCGACATAATATGTAGAAAGAAGATTTTTATCTTGAATAATTATTCTGTTGAAATATAATCCATATTCATCATACTATGAAGTATCGAAATAGAGTTACCATAGAAACATAAAATTACAAAAGTGATGTAACAAATTACGCTTTGGTTAAGTTGAATTGTTAATGTTGCAATGAGCGCTTTTTTAGGTACAGATTGATTAAAGTACTTTTTTAGTACTTGTGACAGAAAAATAATTAATTTATAATACTATTAGTATCAATAACATCAATCATGTAATTTATCTTTTAAACTCGTGGCAAATATTAATTATTATAAATTATCATAGATTATTTAATATATCCATCTATTTCGAAAATGAAAATAAAATTAAAGAATTCTTTTCTTGTTTAGAAATTGAATTATCCTACATTTTTATAATTCATAAAAATAATATTATTATTGAAATAGAAAAATATTACATGGTATTACACCCTTATACAATGGCAGCTTACAATTATGAAAATAAAATTTCAAGGATATGCAAAATAATTTAAAATTATTAATAATTCAAACAAGTAGTTACTTGGGAACAAATTTACTTTTTCTTGTATTTTAAAACTCCTGCATCCTATGTTGAAAAATTTTATTTACAGGATTTGAGAGAGAAATGATTTCCCTTGTCACCACCTGAATTAAATTTATCACGGATCTCTTTCTATATTTAAAATTATAGCGATCGTTGCTGGCGTAATATATAACATTTAAGATAAAGTTTCAGAAATTTCAACAATTCGTGCAAAAAAGAATGCAAAATGCTTAAAAACAAATATTTTTTTATTTGTCTGACATTTACTTTTTAGCTTGGTACATTTTAAAATCTGTAAATGACAACAGAGTCTCTTTTCTATCTATCTGATTCACTTTAAAAACTTAAAATAATCTCCTCTGGCACTTTTTTTTCACTTTCCACAGAGAAAACAATAAAATGGGAATAAAACTAAATGCATCTAAAAGCGTTAGAGCTGGTCATGATTTGCCATAGAAGAGTTTCATTTCGTAACAGACATAAAGAAAATATAAATCAAATAAATAAGTATTTCACGAACGAACTTTAACGGAGTTGACTACTTACACACAGCGTCAACTTAAAAAGAAAGGAACTTGAAAAAATAAATAAATAAATAAGACACAGTAAACTCGATAGGACCAAGGCAATTTCCGTTGCCTTATAGCTCCCCAGCCGACAATGGGGCAAGAAGTGAAAAACCATTCCAAGGTCCGGGAAAAATTTCCCGGAAAAAACAACCTTGAAAGCAGGGAATAAGGTCAGTAATGGGGAAAATGATCCGTATATAATGGCCCGAGGTTGAGGAGGGGTGGCGCAGACGAAAAATAAAGCCTAAAAAAGTGGGTTTTAAAGGGAAAATATCGCGAAGAAGTTCTTTGTTTTGCTCCAATTTTGTTTGTTCGATATCAACTGGATGTTTTTTTCCTTTAAGGAAGGAGTAAGAGCTTTAAGGATCGTCTGCCAAGCGGTAGGAAAACAAAAACAGCAAATTAAAAGGAATCTTCCCCCAAGAACCCCTTGTTGTGGAGAAGAGGTGTGCGCGAAAGAGGGGGTGCTTCGATCGGCGCTTTTCCATGAATCAAGGAAGAAGTGGCGCGTATGAAACAAATGTGCTGAAAACACACACCAAATACACCAGTAGAAGAAAAACACCCAAACGTTTTCAGCACTTTTCTCGTCAATTCCCCTATTTTTTCTTTGTTTTTGCTCTGAGACCTTTCGAAGGCCTCTCGAGACATTTAAGCTTTAAAATTCTTAAAAGAAAATGTGTTTCTGGTAGATAAAAGAATGTAAGGTCGCTTTTGGATATCGGTCCCAACCTGCCCTTTTTTTATCGATTTTTCTTTTTTTAAAAAAAGTGATATCGTGTGCATGTCCTAAAGCTCAAGGATTATGTTTCAAAGCGAGATGGACTTGCCTTTTTTTTTTTATTCATTTCCACTTTACAAAATATTTGTCACATTTTTTTATGCATTAGAAAGAAATAAAATGAATATACGTTCTGATTTTTTTATTACTTTGTATTTTAAAAATGATTTGCAATTAAATATCACAATAACGCGAAGATAATATATGTTAAGTTAAAATTATACTAGCAAATAATCATTTAAGATTTTACATTTAAACCGCAGTAATTCAAAAGCAACGAATATTTATCAACTGTAAAATTTAAAAAAAAAACGTTATTAGTTATTATGAATTTAAACTTTTAAGCACATTTTAGATTAAAACTTATTTACATATTTACTGATTCTAACGAAGAAATAAACTAACTTTACGGAGTGAAAAACTAAAATTTCCTGTCAAGTTCTGTAATATAATCTTCCATCCCGTTTTAAATAAGAAGAAATATCTTTGCTATTTATATAAGGATTGTTTTAATAAATAGAAATGCAAATACTTAAATCATTTTTTCAATAATAATAAACCACGTTACGCAGTAAATAATATAAATGAATTCTGGCTTGCTTAAACATTAAAATATATTAAGAAAATTGAAAATACAATTAATGATTTTAATGAAAACATTATAATGACACATAAATCAATTCAATGCATGATCAAATTGATGACACAACAATATAAAAAATATTAGATTTATGACATTCTTATCCATAAATATAATTTTTCTTATAATAAAAAAGTTAACATGCATTCATGCTTGCTACAGCTAGATTTTTTTTTATATTGTTGTTATTTTTTTACCTGTTCTTTGTCCAAGAGCTCCTGTGTGAGTGCAGAAATGAAAAACAAAGATAAGAACATTCGAAAATGTATCAGACATTCAATCAGAATATACAATTTTTCTTAAGCAATTTAAACATAAATTTCATAGAATAAACTCTATTAGATTTTCATAATCTGAAAATTCCACAAATTATTTACTGGAATATTGTTTTTTGACATTCCAAAGAATCAAAATCAATAACTAATGATGTCCTACTACTATAAGCTGTGCATAATAGTACGCCATTAATCAATATTAATTCATTTCCTGTCATTATAGGGAGTCTAGACTAGAGATATAACTATGTACTATCATATAGATAACTATATACTTTAACATAATCATATGAATCTCGCGTGTGATTACTTACTCTCAACGATCATCAATGATACATTCATAATGATAACCTTCTAAATCTGAGTTTAATGACTATGTTGCGTCATATATGATGTTAATAATAATTTTTAATGATTGTTTGCGCACCATGCAAAACTATAAAATTACCATAATCTAAGGCCATAATTCATTCCTTAGAATATATAACCCTTTATATTATATATTTCCTTATATTAAAAGTTGTATATCATCACTAACAGATTAGCATTTTCTTTTGAATTCTAACATAAATATAAAAATTTCAACCTTAGGGTTAAATATCAGAGGACCATTAAAAATATTCGAAACCATAAAAATCCTAATTATTTTTAAAAATTTTAATCATAAGTGCTTGTAGACTGGTGTGACCGATATATAATCAAAAATAATATTTTTTAAAGTCAATAAATTCAAAAGGAATATATTATTCTTATTGTGATTAATTAATATTACATGGAATCTTAAAAACTTATTTTGACAACATTCTATTGAATGCTTCATGTAGATTTTAATTTCTTACGTACATTCCATTTATGATAAAAACTATGTTTTTTATTATTGATAAACAGATTTTAATTAAGTATTTACATCAAAAATTGATTTACTTAACAATCACACTAAAATAATAATCAGCAATATATTGGTTGAAAACAATATCAAACAGATAGGAGAGTACATCATTTATAAATGTTAAATTCAAATGTGTTTATATGTAATCCACACAAAAACATTTATAATTAACTATATATCATAACAGTAATCACAACTACAAATGATCTGATATTTCATATGCAGATCACTATTTATTCTTGCATTTCACAAACATTCTTGAATTAATTTATTATTAATATCGTATAAATTCTTCATAATTCTTATATTTTATGTATAAATCCTAGAGATCAAGACGATCATTTTAAAATATTAGTTAAATTTTTTTATAATATGAACAAAAGTGTTTTTGAATGGTAATTTTAATTTATTAAAGAAATTATAAATTAGGCACTAACAATTTTTTTGGAGATGAAAACTACGAACTCCTATTTTATAGATCCACGTATTTTCATCAATATATTCAATAAAATAATTAACATAATTCTAAAAATTCAATGTTTATAATAATTTTGCGTATTCAATTTATTCAATCAAAATATTAATAATACATAACTTATTTTATATATATATATATATATATATATATATATATATATATATATATATATATATATATATATATATATAGTTGGCTTTATAAATCATTGACGCCAAGAGACAGAAGCAAAAGATTTTATTTCTGAGCATCACCTTTCCTCTTAGGCAATTACTGCAGGCTCATTTTCTTTTTCTCGCCATTTGGCGATCATTTACAAGCAGAGGGGAGACTTTTCGTACACTTTTATAACGTTGCATAGATCCCATAGTTCTAAGAAGGATAAATGCTGTTCTTGGTATGGATGTAGTATTCCTGTACCATCAAACGGACATTTACGACATACTTGATTCTTATTTATGATACCTAGGTACTCGTGGTACACCGTAGTACTTGTAAATGCCTCGTTATCTGGTGTCTTTTGTGATGGTTCCATTTTGTTGGTGGCGTTTATGGTGCGTGACAGTAAAAAGGAAAGGCGGTTTCTCTTAATTAACTTGTTCATACACAGCACCATTACTTTTAGATCAATACTACAATTAATCTTACATAAGAATCAAGCAGTGTTAGCAAGGATATTATATTTTACTAACATTAAAGTTTAAATTAGATGAAAAGTTTAAAAAAAATATTTTATACGCGTAAATTACTAATGGCAGTTTAAAATGTAAGACTTCATAATAATCGAAAATATATAATAAAGTACAAAATAATATACTGATTATCATCTATATTTTTTGGGTGTGACATAAACTGAAACCTTCGACATAGAAGCCAAAATATTACCCTGTATTGGACTCTTTATACAGCCAAATAAGCTTTTGTGAATATCCAATAAAATTTCCAGACTTAACTTTCTATCGAACTTATTTATTATTTGCTTCGAGAAGGGATGGAAACATTGCTCCCAAGAAAAGAATGTCTTAAAATATATGTAAGATAAGACTCTCTATATTCCTCTTTAATGTAAAATTCAGTATTCTTCAAAATAAAACAAATATTTTTCATTCAGATGAAATTAAGAGTTTGACTATTAAAATTTGTTCAAACAGCAGTCACTAGATGGCGCTCACCCGCATACATGTATGTTTAGCTGCTTGGAGAAAATCAGTCGCACTGATGAATGACAGCATTTACGGTAGAACGACGAAAACATGGACTCATTTTTTTCCATTCCTTTGTTTCTTGTTTTTATTCCTACTGTAATTTTTTCCAAGATCTTAGCTTCTTTTTTTTAATACCGTGATTTCACTTCAGTTTTCTCCTCCGCCCCCTGTTTTTTATGCAATTTCCTTCGGCAACAATTTATTCCCAAACTCTTTCCTGCAGCCTCTCTATTAAAATCATTCCACCCCCACCCCTTTTACATAATATTCCACCCTGTCTACAAAGAGTCGTCTGCTCGTTTCGAGTAGTTCCTTACTTTTTTGTTTCCCCTTCTTATAAAATCGGTTTCTTTCATTCATCTTCCGCAAAATCATTAGGGGCGGATGAAAGACGGGGTGGCCATATCTTATTGATTTAAATTTCGGTTTGTTTCTAGAACTCAATTACTGACTTCCGGTTTCAAGCGCAATATTTCTAAGCAAATGGGTTAGTGTTCATAAAAACCTCTTGATGTTTTTACGTACTCGAGAACATCACTGTTTAATTATAGAAGGAATTTTTTAAGGATTAAAATCTATATTGGAAGAAGTTTTACCGCAAATGATTTTAAGAATTACAAAATAATTCCTTTATTCAAATTTGCAAAAGTTGTTAATTACTTTTACATGTTGATAACCTTACAAATAAGAACAAATTGTATTTTGCTAGTGAGGTATTACAATAAGTTAATGGCTCAAATGAAAATTAATAAAATTTGAAAATGCAAGAGTGATAAAAGAAATTTTGCATGCCCCTTACTATAAAACTATAATTAAGATATTAATTAATTGTTGCGAAGAAATTAATCCTTAAATATTCTTAAAAACACAATATTTAAAAATATATTTAACAGTTGGACTTTACTAGTAAATTAAATTTTTTACACTGGGGGTCAAATCTAGAGCATTTAGTGGATAATTGAATAATCAGTACTACGAACTACAGTTAAATTGTTCTACTTTCAATCTAGATGTGGTTATAATGCTTCTAAAGTTCAATGTAAATCACAGATTTTGGTCAAATCTGGTTTTAATAGCAAAAGTGATTTAAAGTGAAATATCTTGTCAAGTACTTCCAATTAATAAGAGAGAAAACTCTAAAAGATTATTCTGTTTTAACAAACAATGAAATTCAAAATGAATGATTGCTGTTAAATTGCCATTTAAAAATTATCATTATTTACCATTTAGAAATTATCATCAATTACCATATTCGAAATTACCATTTACATCCATGCTTGATAGTTTTCTTAAAAAGTATTACTCAGCTGCTAAATACTATTTCAAATCATATCACTTAAATTATAAATGAGTAAATTATATTAAAACCTTAAAGAATAATAATTTAAGCCACAATAAAATTAAAAATATCAAAAATAAATAAATAAATAGATTGCAAACCTAAAATTATTATAAATTAAATTATAAAATATTTTAAAAGGGAAATTCAATTATTTAAATATTATTTATTTTCAAAATATTGTGGAAACAATTTAATGATATTTTGTTCTAGTGATGCGTTATAATAAATATAGATCAAATGCAAGCAACAAAAATTGGGAGAATATGCTATTAAATTTACATACAATAAATTAAGCAATATCATTAAATATCCTTAGCAAAAAATCTTATTTTAAAGTATCTATAAAAGAAGCATACTTTAACAAGTTGAGCAAACTTCAAAATCAATATTTTTTCCATATGCAATACTAAATATACGTAGACGTCCTTATTTCTAAAACAAGAACTATCTTATTAGAGGAAAAATCAAGTGTTTCCGAGTTTTCAAAGCAATTTAGAGCCTCCTAGATTAGCTTGATTAACTTAGTCCATACTAGTAAGATTCGGATTAAGCAGACTAGACATGAAAATGACTGAAAAAGAAAATTGAAAAAGCCCGATGTTCCTAAACATCAAAATTTATAAATCTAAACAAACTATTCCTGTTCGAGAAATGCTGAAAAATTGGTGAAGCAGAAAATCCCATTTGGCAATAATGTAAAATCATTCCCCAGATTCGGTTATAGTGCGAGTGTAAATTCACGAAGATTATCCTAAGAAAAAAATGGTGTAATCGTTGTTTTCTTCCCACATTCCAGAGAACCATTTGCGGGATGACCCCTCTTCGGCGTTTGTAGAAGGCACATCTGTTCCATTTGTGGCAGGAGCAAGCTTCACTTTGATGGACTCGATTTAACGTAAAACCAAGAAAATAAGACTTTGATCTTCAAGCGATTGGAGAAATGTTAAGGATATTTCCTTCTTTTTTTTCTTCAAGAGTTTGAGATTTATTGATGAGGATGCTGTTTTTTCCACGCAAAATGTTTATTTCTTTTTACCCTCTAAAACATTACCAAAAAGAAAAAAAGTTAAATGATATTGTGGTGTGCAATTCCTGTGGGTGGGTAATATCTATGCAATATAAATTATATATTTTTACCTTACTTTGCATACTTGTTTAAAATTTAAATATATTGAAATTATAATTCAAATACCTCACATGTAAAATTAAAATTAATCGATGTGATTTGTATTGATACCATAATTATCTGAAAATCAAACCACTTTAAATGTATAGCAAAATCTATATATGGTAATTTTGTAATCATATATATTTAAGACATTCAAATATATTAATTTAAGTTTAAACTAGTATATGACATTTCATGCTAAGCCTAACATGGCGTTTCAAGATTTTCTCTTTTGTGTCCAACATCAAACATATATTGTTACCTTTTGATTCTTAAAGAATATATTCCGATTAGGCTATATTTAAAATATATACATATATTAATTTAATTCTAAATTTCAATTAATTTATCTGATATTTTATGCAAAGCCTAATACGCCTTCCGACAATCATAATGTCGGTTTTTTATGTCAAATTTA
This sequence comes from Latrodectus hesperus, assembly GCA_037975125.1. Taxonomy (NCBI): domain Eukaryota; kingdom Metazoa; phylum Arthropoda; class Arachnida; order Araneae; family Theridiidae; genus Latrodectus; species Latrodectus hesperus. The sequence continues at coordinate 7,102,112 of CM075851.1, read as the reverse complement.
TAAATTTAATTCTGAAGATTTTTTTCTATCCTTGAACAAAACATTATGCACTTTTACTGCCAATTTAAACAGTTAAAAAGATTATGTTATATATAAAATATAACAAACAAGTCAGATTATGAATGATATAATCACTAATAAATTCTGTTGTTGTTGTTTCCAATCTTTCAGAGATCTAGAGGCAGCTAAATCAGATCCATGACACCTTGAACCCTAGCGAAGTCGAGTACCTGTAGTGGAGTTGCGCAAACATCCGTCAGAGCGAACCCCAAACAATCCAGCATGTGATTGGAGGAAAAATTCTACTGAACTAATTATAATATTTTTTGAATTTGTGAAAAACACAATAATAACGTGTTATTCATGACTTATTTAACAACGATATAATTAGAATAATCAATTTTAATTGTGAAAAAGTTTCAATCAGATTTACAGAATGTTAAATCAATTCAATGCAACTTAAAAATTTTGTACTCTTTTTAGATATCTATAATTCCTTTGAATATCAACAGGCATTAAATAAAAATTTTAGTTAAATTTTCGTAGCTGTTAAATAATTACAAACTGATTGTTATAATTTTCCAATCTAATTTGCGTGTACTTTTTTCATTTATTCACGAAAAACAAAGATTCGAAACATTTCGATATTCCCTTTGACTTCGAACAATGGGATGAACTAGTTTATCAATCAAAGGGACCCAAAAGGAAATTTATAATAGTTAGTAGACATTATTTTATTGAAGCCATTAATTAAGGAATAAAAACACAAATTATTCAGAAAATATTTAATATTCAGAGTCAATATTTTCTCAAGATAAAACTCCTTCGTTGAATGGACGGTGGATTAAGCATTAATGGTCTTTGATTCCCTTCAATTCTCGCCAAATAAAATTTTTTCAACCTCCTCTTTCCTCGCCACTTGAATTATAATTAATGCCTAATCTATGGAAGGGAAAGGGAGGGTTTCTTACAGTTTTCAGCCCACTGGGCAAATAACAAAAATCTCTTGCGAAAACTCCCGATAACGCCGCTCCAGATTTCACGGAGTAAAAGGTAAACAACTTAAGAGATTTAAAGAGGGGAAAAAATTAATAATTTATTTAAATCCCTTATCGTGAAGGTAACACACGTTTTGAGCAGAGATGGAAAGCGGGGGAGATTAAAAATAAAAAGGGGGAGAAATGTGTACTTCGTCCACCAGTAAGGTACGAATTAAAAGTAGAGGAGTGAAAAAATGATGGAAAAAAAAAGGAAAAAAGAATTTTTCGCAAATAAATAAATCCCATTAAATAAATTGATTGCAAACAAAGGCTTCGGAAAATATTGCTCGAAGCGATAATCACGTTTGATTATGTTCCCTAACACGCATACGTAACATAAAGCAAGATAACTTTCTTGAAGGGGGCGAAGTCATTTTTTTATTATTAATTTCATATTTATTCCATTTTCTTCACTTCTGATCTTGTTCTCAAGTTGTAATGTGTGTGTAAACAAGAATAGAAGGGGGTTTTACGGAATACTTAATTTTATTACCTTTCCTGCCTAGGGTCAGGGAAGAAAGAGGATCGCCCTGTGTTTTCTGTCCTGCATACATTATCAGGAACCTTGCAACCCTCTTCATCCCCCCCAAGAAAATGTAATTGACGGGTGTTTGGAGAAAATTACTTAAGATTTGCATTCTTGAGAGGGATAAAGAGGGGAGGACCTCTGCGTTTTTATTCCTCTTCTTACTTTTTTTAACCCACCTCGCACAGCATATATGGGTTTTATTTTTAAATATCGGATTTCCGGTTTGTTTTCTACTCGAATGTATGGATAGTTTTTAGCAGAACTTATCGTCATAACTCATACATCTCTCAAGCTGTTAGAGTTAAATGGAAAACTTTGGAGAAAATGTTGAAGAAAAGCCACTTAAAGTAGAGTGTTAGAGTCAAGATTGTTTTTTATCCATCACTGAGATTTAGATTATTAGTTTTAGATTAAATGCACGCATAAATAAAATATTCATCACTTTGTAGTACCAGTAGTATCTTAAAACAACTTCAGCTAGATCCCTTTTGATTAATTCCATTAATAAAAGAAAATGAATAAAGTTTGATAAAGTGGTAAAATTAATAGAAAAACTTTCATCGTCTTTTTTTTGTTAAGAGTAATTAACTTCAGTAATTGGAATGTGAGATTCATGATTAGTAAATAGATAACTTTCACTGGAATGCTTGACATTAAGCATTTTAAATGTGTCTTGTCTTTCCTACTTGGTTATATCTTATAGTTTATAACGAAGTTAAAAATTCAAAGAGCATAGCTGAAAGTCTCTATAATTCTTGAAATAGACAGCAATGATCTGGGAAATTTCGGTGAATAAATTTTCAAATGTTATTTATACTCTGAATATTAAATATTTTCTGAATAATTTGTGTTTTTATTCCTTAATTAATGGCTTCAATAAAATAATGTCTATTAACTATTATAAATTTCCTTTTTTTTGATTGATAAAGTAGCTCGGAAGAAATAAATAGTAAAATAACTAGATGCTATTTTACTATTCAATCATATTTTCATTTAGAAATAAACATAAAAGATATGAGTTTAAAGTTAAACAATGATATCACTAGCAGCGAATTCTTAGAAATCAATTGGGGAATGAAATACTTAGAAACTATTGAAATAACTTCAGTTAAACGTTTGTTTATTTAAAAATATTCTAAACTTAAAAATGAATAGAGAGGGTACAAAAACATCAATTACTACAGAATATTTTGTTATCATTTACAGATATAATCAAAATATGCAGAATAATCAACAAAGTTCTTATTGGTTTTGTTGTCACCTAATTTTTTAGCCAATCAAATAAAGACTATATATTTCTTAAGATGTGGAAATCTTAGAAACACAATCTAAAGTGAACTTCATATTCGAGGGGGTGCAAAAACTACTGCCACTCAATCCAAGAAAAATAATTGAAAACAATGATGTATTAGAACGATGCTATTACTGAAATTTTTTCATAAATTGTTTTAGTGAAAACTTAAAAATAAATTACTATTACAGTTACCTAAAATATACTATTTATGTCCGTTAATGATTCCTTCTCAAAAAATACCATCACCTAATGTTTTAAAAAATAATTTGAAAGGTGAATGTTATGAATTTTATTAACATATCATAACGTTATATCACAGGAATTAGGCTTTTAAGTTTCGTGACTATATCAAATTAATAAGCATAGAACTATTACAATAATGTTTATAGTCTTAAAATTAAATGATATTTTTATTTTTAGTACTAAAGTATGTCTTAGGCACATCTTATATGTTATTAGGTTGGGGAATAAGTTCGTAGTGTTTATACCAAAGACTTTTATTTAAACAAAGAACAATTATATCAATAAGTTAATCAATTTTATATTTGCCGTTGCTGTTTACAACCTCTTCCCACCTCTCGACTAATTTGTCGATGCCGTTCCGCCAAAAATTGCCGGGTCTGGTGCCAAAGAAGTTGTTCAGCCAGTTTTTAAAGACCTCTTTGTTATCGAAGGTAACGCCCTTCATATGCTTTAACAAGGAGCGAATAAGATGGTAATCGGTCGGTGCAAGGTCCGGAGAATACGGCGGATTCCGAAGGACCTCCCATTCCAGCTCTTGGAGTGCGGCTTTGACGACTTGTGCAACATGGGACCTGGCGTTATCGTAAATTACTATGTTTGACCATGTCGATCAGGTCTTTTCAGTCGAATAGCCTCATTCACGCGGTGTAGCTGGGAAATGTAGAGTTCCTTGTTGACTGTGGCATTCTTTACCCGCATTTCCCAGTGCACCAAGAGGTCCTTAAAAACTGGCTCAACAACTTCTTTGATACCAGACCAGGCGATTTTTGGCTGAACGGCGTCAACAAATGGGTCAAGAGGTGAGAAGAGGTTGTAAACAGCAACGGCGAATATATATTTGATTAATTTATTGATATGACTTTTGCTTTTTGTTTAAATAAAAATATTTGGTAAAAACGCTAAGAACTCTTATTCCCCAACCTAATAGAATACATAAAAACTAGCCTGTTTTTTTTTTTTTTTTTTAACTGGACAAAATTAATTAAATCCTTAATTGAGAATATTGAAGGTATAGCAAACAATGAATATAATAGAAAAAGCAAAAATTATTTTCATGTGCAGATTGCGAATTCACTCTTGCCATTCCAAACATAAAAATACAACAGTAAATCTTTCGAAATTGCGATGTCTTTCTATAAACACATTTTAAGCGGAAAGAAAAACAAACACGCGTGCATTCGAAACGTAAGATATCGAAACTCGGAAGAAAATGAATATATTTTTTCTTTCCTTACTTTATGCATAGCATGATCCAAACACAATAAAGCTTGGGTTCGAGAGTTGAAAAAAAAAATCCATTTAGTGTAAAATATTCCCCGCCGTTTTCTCTTTTCTTCTCTAAGCATTTCGCGTCTGTAACATGATATATTAGACTAATGCCGCGCTGATTATTGAATTCTGCGTTTTTGGCTTTAAATCACTGGGAACATATTACGAGGGTTCGAGGATAAAGATTTTTCCTTTATTTTCCCGCATGGGTTCGAGAGTGTAGCCTACTTCCGTGACGTATCAATCATTAGATGTTATTTCCGCGCTCGCCGTGAATAACGGGTGAGACAGATGGGGCTATTCCTTTGACCGATCAACGACTGAAATGTTATCAAGGCCACGAGATATATGACATTTTTCTACTAAATAAATTGACAAGATGTCGGGAAATATATAGAACCGACAATTTATCTTTTTTTCCGCTGATAATTTTTGTTCACGATGTTAATCATTTTATATTGAAGAAAGAAAACAGATGTTTGCACATCAATCTTTCAATAATGAAAAAAGTTTTGTGTCTCTATTGTTTAAAAGTGTCAAAGATAATTTTCAAAATTGTCTAAGTTAAAAAAATGTCATAGTTCGATTAAATTCCAAGAAAAAGAAATTAATCAATATATGGCAGGTCAAAATTTTTTAAACAATAATAATTTCTGTACCTTAAAAAATTTAATTTAATTACGACATTATATTTTACAATGCTTTCCAATAGTACTAATTAAAAAGTGAAAATAAGAAAAGCAAAAATGAATAACGAAAAGCATAATTAATAATAAATCTATTCCTACATTGTCTCATAAAATATAAAAAGAAGAATTTTCAAAATCTGTGGATATTATCTTTGAATTACGTTTTTAATTACTTTATTTCACCAAAAAAAATAAATAAATAATTAAATAAACAGAAACCAAGCACATTGAATATTTAAACAATTATGTCGAAATTGATACTGGAGCTGATTTTTTTTTTCACCAAGAGAAACAGAAATCCTTGTAAATATTTAGTATCTGTCACATTGTCAATACTAAATCAAATATTTTAATTACTTGATCTAGAATTAGTGAAAAGTTATTGGACCAAGTATCTAAATCTATCTGCGGATGAACTTTACCATTTAAAAAAAATATCATAACTGATACTTAAACATAATATATGTAAACATCTTTGTTAAATACTTCTCATAATAATAATTCTTGCACTACAAAATTGAACTTTTATTATTTATAAATGAAATCAGCTTAGAATGGAAAAGAAAAAACGAAGATATTGATCAGATTTGTACTCCTATTGATGACATCTAAAAATATCTACGGAGATTCAATGATCGAATTAGAATTTGTGGTAAAGTTGAGCCTCCCATGCGGTTAAAATCGTTATAACTTTTTTATATTAATTAGTTCTAGTTTAAACTATTATAAAAATAGGCCTCACCTCGTCCGAATAAGTCTGTAATCGTCTACAGATGTTCTCTCATAATACAAATATCTGTTTTTATAATCTATCCATGTAATACAATAACAAGCGCATTACTTTACCACCAATTTAGAAGTCTACCAAGCTACTTGATGATTCATGTGGTTGAAAGGAAAGAAATCTTTGTGGTATAACAACAAGTGCTTTACTTTACTACCAATTTAGATGTCTACCAAGTTACTTGATGATTCATGTGGTTGAAAGGAAAACCATCCTTGTGGTATAACAACAAGTGCTTTACTTTACTACCAATTTAGATATCTACCAAGTTACTTGATGATTCATGTGGTTGAAAGGAAAGAAATCTTTGTGGTATAACAACAAGTGCTTTACTTTACCACCAATTTAGATGTCTACCAAGTTACTTGATGATTCATGTGGTTGAAAGGAAAGCCATCCTTGTGGTATAACAACAAGTGCTTTACTTTACCACCAATTTAGATGTCTACCAAGTTACTTGATGATTCATGTGGTTCAAACCATTTTTGTGACATAATAACAAGCGCTTTACTGTACTTAGCTCCGGCGTTTACCAAGTTACTTCACACAACTTAAATAGTTCGAAATTATGAAGAGTTGGTGACGTTTAGTGGTTTTCTCAAATCGAAATTACTGAGCGCAAGGAAACAGTTGGTAACTTACTGAATAAATTATTTAAGTTATCAGTGAAAGCCTGTAATTTGTAAAATTATGGAACGCGTATTGAAATATATAGGTATCGATGAAAAAAAATAAGAGCTTAATATCTTTAGAAATTGTACACTCCTATACGAGAATTAAATTTAAAACCTCTATATGAAACAAATTTTACTTTTATAGATTATTTCATTTACTTATAAAATAATCCGGGAAACAGTTCATATTGACATATTTCCCTCGTAGGAAAAAAAATTAGATGAGAAATCTGTGATGATGTCATAAAGATTCATTCTAATTAGCTAAGAGAAAAATCATTAAAAAAAAGCAAAATAAAGAACTTTAGAGGGGGTATAGGGCCTGTTCGGCAAGCCTTTTTCATTCTTTTCGGAACGAGATGATTGCAGGTGAGGGAGGGGGCGCACAAATAGCAGCACTCCTTTGTGCTGCCGGAAGTAATTGCTGATCCACGTGATTCGGAGATCGTGTTCTTTGCTCCGAATCCCTAACCTACTTCCGGAAGAACTATTCAAATCCGACGTCCTTAAGCAAAACAGCTTTCATTCAGTCTGGAACTCAGTCAGCTGGTCTCGACGTCCTCCAATCAGAGAACCCAATGGGACACGGAGAAAATTTTTTTTTCTAATCTTTACGCAAGAGAAAATATAAATAGGAGAGCCATGCAAATTTCTAAAATAATATGCTCTAGTTTAGTCCATAATAATAAAATCTGTAACAGACATGCTAAAGTTAAATATCTCATTCAGATTTTGCTCATTCATAAAATTCAACATCAGAAAATTTTTTCTTAAGATAATATAAGGAATAATTTCCGATTCTTATTCAGTCTAATGTTCACAATTGGTTGTATTTATAGAGTATGAAAAAAGGTGAAAAAATAATAAAATAAACTCACTAAAAATAAATTATGTACATCAAATAAAAATGGTTTAAAAACTATGCATCCAATAATGTAAAATGTAATCCAAAAGGTATGAAACATGATAAGAAAATCCATTATACACGTGACGCTTAATTTATGATATAGGTTTTCATTAGTTATTGACAAAAATTAAAATTAGATATTACACACACATATATTACTTCTTGATCAGAACTCTTCCATCTGGATAAGAAGAAATGGTTAAAAACTAAAAGGCTGCGTTAAGAATTAATGCTTAGCGGTATAATCAAATAATGCAATCAGAAATTTTCTCAAAAAGTTTTTAGTTGATAAATTTTCAAATAAAATATCCAATACATTTTTATCATCACTGGGCATTGTATGATAAAAAGAAATGGGATCTCTGAAAGATTCAACTATATGTGTAGATCTTTAAAATTCATATTTTATCAAATATAAAAAAACACAAAACTTGATTAAAAGTTATCTTTTTCATAAATTTTTTTCCAAATTTTAAATTCTTTAATTTAAATAGATAAAAAAATACCAAGAATAAATAAAAGATTAAATTTATCTGAATTTGTTTTTCTCTTTATAGTGAAATATAACTAACCTGCGTAAATTGCTGTGCTGTTATGGTTTGGATCATACGGGCAGAGACCTTCTCCTGATATCTCTTTGATGACGATATAGTCAGTAGGCTAGATAAATAGAAACATTAATAATCACACATTCAAAAAACACCATAAATACATACATTAGTCATTTCAATTTAAAATTGCTTTAAATTGATAAAAAAAATCATGAATGAAATAAATAATGTCAATAATAATAGTTGAAAAATTTAAATCGAAACAACAAATTTCTTCTGGAGCAGAAAAAATAGTTTTCTGGTATTTAAGAAATTGTAATCACCGTTTGCTTGTAGTTCCGACACATAGGTTTGAAAGCATTTGTCCCACAGACGAGAATAGTATCTTCCGATTTCCTTGCCAGAACCCGGATGTAGTTTTGACACTCACTCTGAGAAAAAAAAGAGAAATTAAAATTATAGAAACCTAAACATTGTCATAATAGAGCATGATATGGTTACTTATTGTATATACAGACAGAAATATAGATGTTATAAAAAGTTATAAAATAATTTACTCATCAAATTTAAAGAAGATAGTTCCTTTGCCAAACTATACAATGGTACTTTAAAGAAATGCACATTTATAGGAAACAATCTAAAATCTAATTAAGAATTTGTATATTTTTTTTATTTTATAGATAAAACAGCAATTTTGATCAGAAAAAAATCCATCAAAAATTATCTTAAAAAGATTATCGTAATATTGACCATTCACCAATACTGACCATGTTACTTAAAATGGTACGATCATGTTAAACGAGACCCATTGGTGACTAAAGTCATATTTTAGTTTCTAATGCTTGGAAACTGTCTTTAAAATGACATCGAACATACCATTTTTTTTTCAAGAAAACACTGTGAAGAAGGACTCTAAGTGTTGGTCACCAAGTCAACGATACTTTCCATATCGTCATTTAACCCATCCTGATATGCTCTCTACATTTAAGCCATTCCTGGTTGCTCGTGGCAAAACTGTTTCGATTTAGTTTTTTTCACCAGAGATTTATAAAATTGCTTGAAATCTAGCTTTCAACATCCTTCGAACCAAATTTCTATACGCTTTCTAATACTTTTCGACACGTATATGTTAAATTTTTTAAAAAAAATGCGATAGCTTCTTTGATTGCAAAAATACACATTCTCTGTTTACCGGTATAAAACTGTAATTCTGCAAATAACTATCCCTTCCGTTTCACATCAAGACAGGCTTCAAAGATCTATGTGTATCAAAAGAAAAGTACAAATTTTCTCTTTCTTTTCTAAATGAATAAATAAATACGTAAACAATTATCAATCAAAATCTCGAGCAAACAAGGAAATATGTATGATAGTAAAGTTTGTCATAAGCTTTGAATTATCTAGTGACTAACCACTGATGTCACACTGGTGCCATGAATTCGAAAGTATTTCCAAAACTGTCATCCTTAGGAATGTCAGGATGACTATTTGGCTAGAATATGGGGCAATTCCATGTCATCAAATGAACCGATCTTTCAATCAATTAATTATATGCATTCTTCTACCATACCATCAGAGATTGATTGCATAGCAATTATAATCTGTAATATAAAAGTTCGCTGGATATATCCTTTTATAGTCAGAGTGAAATATCACATGGACTAGTCAATTTCTGAATAAAAAGACTAAACACTCGAAATTAGAGTCAGAGGAACAAACAATAGATTTATTTATAAAATAATCGAATTATTAAGGATTGAATTGATTGGACGATTGATTATAAGCAGACCATTCACAGTTTTGGGGATAAAAAGTGCAAATTTATATCTTAACAGGCATATTTCTCTTCACTTTTAAGTTATTCAGAAAAATTAAAATTTTTATAAAAATAATCTGAGAAAACAATAGAAAAATGGTTTTTTCTTAATATATAAATATTATTAATTTTGAATACTTGCATTTATGCTGGGATTTTTTTTGTAGCATTAGATTTGCACAGTGAGCAATGATTGATAAAAAGCAAAACAGTTCTATTTGCAAACATTGTATTTCATACAAAATTTAAATTCAGACAGAATGGAAAAATAATCATTTTACGTGGGAACCTAGACGGTGAATCACGACTTTCAGAATATTCAATCGCAGCTCTGTTGAGCAACGGAAGATGACGATTCTATTTTTTGTTGGGCATTTACAGGGATGAATACATTGAAAATTTTCAGACCTTTTAAACTTTGTTGTTGTTGTTTTATATCCTCTATATCCAGCGACTGCTAGACAAGGTCCATGAGATTAGAACTCATGGCTGGAGGACTTCAGAAGCATCTTCTGTTTGACTGAGAACCTCAAGATAATAGACTGACTTGGCTCGTCGCCTGCTAGCATTAGCTGAGCATGATGGTCTGATATTCACGCCTAGGGTGGTCTATCAAGAGTAAACTCCTGACGTACATCATCCAAAATGCCCAGAGCCACCTCCTTGCCACAATGTGACTTCCAGCATGACAGGAGGAAGATTTTAAACTTTGTACGATTCACAAACTAAAAAAAGCAAACACACCGAATATGCTGAAGAAAGCTTATCTGCCAGCTATTATGTAGTTTAACAGGAATTGCCAAAATGTTATGCAAGCTCGATAGCATTTATTAAAACTCGAGCGCGTTGAATTCCAATACGTAAATACTTGTATTTATGTGTGAAGTGAATTTATTAGCTCAACAGCTTTAATTAATGTAGGCGAATATTCGAAATTCCAAAAAGAGGCTTAAATTTCAATTACTGACACAGGCAGCCGCATCAGGAATGAACTGAAAGAAAAGGTGCATAAAAACTGCCTGCGACGAAGCGTTGGGGAAATACAAACCATTCGAGAGAAAGTTAAAGTGTCTTGAGATTAATTAGTGAAATACTCCTTAATGAGCATCAATTAGTCAGATACTGCAAGGCATCATTAGACAAGGGCTTTCAAAAAGGCCCTCCTCGCTCTTTTCAGTTGTAATTATAGCAGCGGCCCTTAAGAGTTTTTGAGAGGACTTTATACTGGATCTGCAAGATCATTAAGTCCAAAGCCGTGTCTCTGCTCTCATCGAAATGACAGATAAGAAAAGTGTCTTCTCCAAAACACAAATATTTACCAAAAAAGGAGCCAAATATCATAATTTTCAAGTACGGAGTATTTACTAAGCCTAAATTGTTTCTTTTTTTATAAATAATACAACTAAAGAGCTTGTTTTGACTTATAACCACACATATTGAAATGCAAATATTTACTAAATATTATATATATGTAAAGTATACATATAATATGTATTTTTTAAATATATATAATATTTAAAAATACATATTATATGTATATTTTATACACATTTATATGCTTTTATTGGTTGTAAGTTTCCTTCTTAAGCTGACAAACCTAATATTTAAAATTTTGTACTTATTTCAAAAATAATTCTAAACATACTCAAATATTTTGATAAACATTTAAGTATATAATGGACAAGTTTCTTTTTTAATACTTGACTATTTATACCAGTATCTATATTAATTATTTAAAAAAATAAAATTTCTAACATATGATATTGATTAATCTAATAAAAATAAAATTTTTTAATTTCATTATTATTCGTTTTTTTTCTCGAGAAAAAATGGTCAAGAAAAATCTTTAAAATAAATAGCATGATTAAATCACAAGATAAATAAGATTTAGCTAAAATATATCATATTTATAATGTCTTTAAGATTGAATCTAATATTATTCAGCAAAGTTTTATTCATTCTTTTAATTAAAGAGCAAATTTTAAGGAATATTTTATATTATTATTTGCAAAAATTAAAAACTGAACCTTCATTTGTATATGGTCTATGACAAATATATCATTTTAATTTTTTTAATATGCTAATTTCACTGTCAAAATAAAGTTACAAGATTTATAAATACATATTTATTTATCTATTTTAGGAATACATATAGTTAACATAAATATTTTTACTGTGTGTGTGTGTGTGGAATATTATTTAGTAACGTAAATCACCTAATTTTAGTTAAAAATAACTAACCAAAATTAATCCCATTTGAAAAACGATTAATTTTGGCTTTATAATATGTTTTAAAGCCTAAATTTAGTTCATTTTTATAAAGGAAATATAGCTATACGTATTTTATGATGATAAGTACAAAAAAAAAACTTTAAAAAGTTTTATCATTTGTAGTTTATCCAACATTTTGATATATATTCAGGCAAAACATAATTTTAAAAAATTGTTGTGAAGATAAAAAAAATATTAATATAAATGTCACCATTTTTACATCATTTTTATTCATGTAAATGTGATTTAAATGTTTTTTAATTTTGTAAGAAATTTAAAGCAATATCACTATACCCTTTATACTGAAATCCTATTTCATTTTAATGATAATTTACCTAACTAGATACAACTGCAAACAAATATTAAAAAATATGTTCCTTTTCACTATATGGAATATTTACAAGAACGGTTACAAATGGATTGAAAATTCTACATAAACAATATGAGAATTACTATGAAGTTTTTTTTTTACATTTAGGTTTTTAAATAACATTTTTGACATTTTAGAATTATTCAAAGTATTATTCCATCATCAATGCGTGTTCGTAAGAAAATGTATAAAGCCATTCATTTATTAATATTGATAGAAAAATTGCATTTGTAGCTTCATCAATCTCATCCCTGTAATTAAGGTGATGTTCAGGTAAATTTTGGCTTCAATTAAAGATAATCACACACAACTAAATTAGGTAAATATGTGGATGTGCTACCAACTTCTGGATGACATTTAAACTAAATATTTGTGACTGTCATCTGTCACTCTAGCTTGATGGTTTTGATCGGTTCTGTATGTACTTCTGTAGAAAACAGTAGATTATTTTTTATAAATACGTAGTTCTCATTTCCATTGTTAGCATGGGATCATCTTCAAGGTTTTATACGCAACTTGATTGTCATTCTAGAACATTAGAAATGTATGTCTGTTGCATCGCAATTAATAGTTTTTTTTAAATTACATGGAGGCAAAAACTGATGATTGTGTGACGAAGATTTTATACTGGAAGTCAATATTCAACAATGATTAGAAAGAAGATGGCTGGAAAGGGAAAGAAAAGATGGAAGGGAAAGATTAGAAAGAAGATGGCTGGATGATGTGCAGAATGACCAATGAAATAGAAGACTGGAAACTGGAAGAAGATAATTGGATGCAGAGTTGACTGGAAAGAGATTGTGAGGAAGGCTAAGGCCAATCCAGGGCTGTCTAGTCAATCAAGAAAAAGAAGAATATTGAGGGAAATATTTTCAAGTCATTTACGAATTTCTTTACCGATTCTCATACGCTTCTCTTTTTTGTTGCTCATTTAAATTATGGAAAAACTATTTTTATTCATTTGTCAAACCACTTGTTAAACTATTTTTATTCATTTACAATTATACATAAGCAGATTTGCATAGGCAGACAGTGGATTCAAAGTTAAGTTCTTTCCATATCATTTAGTAAGTGTGATACAATTACCTTTTTGAGTATTCTTTTTTTTATGAAAAGAGTTGATTATTATAAGAATTCTTTTATTCTGAAGACACAAACTCTCGAGATTATCTAAATATAAAAGTACAGAGTGAACCTATATTTATTTTTAAATGATAATTCTAAGCTTTCAGCGCATTCTTCTTGACATAATAACACTTTAAAATTATAAAAATTCATGGTATAATAATATTTTTAACGTTGAAATTTAATTTCCTGTTTCAAATTTATTCGACGCTGAGTTACAGATGATAGGCAAAAAAGTCATTTACTATGACAAGGTAACTCATGCATTGAATTTAGCAGCAAACACATTTTTGCAGATTACTTTTCAGTTCTTAGGCGTCACTTAATGATTATGTATACATATAAGTTCTCAATAAAATTATACTTAAACCTTTAACTTTGAAAGCATTGAATTATGGTCATAAATAAAGTTCAAAAAGTAGGAAAGTGGTTATGATCTACAAGAAGAGATGGCACAAATTACCCAAAGGAATAAATTTCAAAAGAAATAAGTTATTCTATCCCAAAATTTAAACGGGATTAAGTTGCTGTTGCACCAACACACTTCCCTGAAGCCAACACTGAGTTGGGCTTCATCTGTTACTGAAAGCCGCCAGGTGGGAGTCTTCGTAATTTACAAAAGGGATTAAGCAGATGACCCTCCAACACTTTATCTTGTCCCCACCACCAGAAGTATCCTTTCACTTGGAAAGCATAGCAACCACGGTCTATTTAATTAGCAACCGCCACTTTTAGAGTTTTAGATTTAGGTTTTTGGTTAAACCAAAATTCGAACTCACTACCTTCCGATAATCAGAACGACGCCCTAACCAACCAGACCAGGATAAAGTCAAGAACAAAGATTTAGAATAGTAGTAATTTGTGTATGCAAACCACTGGTATGTACAAATTCTTTTCCGCCGCATGGTTTTGTACAAATTCTTTTCTGCTGCATGGTTTTGTACAAATTCTTTTCTGCTGCATGGTTTTGTACAATTTCTTCTCTGCTGATTGGTTTTGTACAAATTCTTTTCTGCTGCATGGTTTTGTACAAATTCTTTTTGCTGCATGGTTTTGTACAAATTTTTTCTGCTGCACGGTTTTGTGCAAATTATTTTCTACTGTAGATAAATTTCTGTGAGTGGATGTTTTTTTATAAAATCACTAAAGCCCAACAAATTTATAATTTACTTTTCACTCCTTTACTTTTTGATACAGGACCAATTTTCTCATTTTGGTACAAGGAATGTTGAAAGTTAACTTGTCTTTTAAAATATGGCCACTATAGCTAGATATATAACTTTAATGACTATAATTTTCAGTGTGTTTATAATTCAAGAAAGAAACTGGCCTTTTAATTTGCAAAGCAATAACATCTTTGCAAAAAATCTGTAGTCCAATTACTAATCAATGCTTTTTGATAATAATATATTTGCTATAAATAATTTTAGCAAAATAACTAATTATAGATCTATAATAACAATTATAGATCTCTGATTTTAAAGAAATAATTTAAAATTGATTTCCTCGTTGAGAATCAATTTTTAAAAAATACTCTTTGCGCAATATTTCATTTTGGTATTGTTTACTTTCTTCATTAAATATAAAATATCAATAACAGACTAAAATAAAAAAATGTTTAGTTATAATTTCTGCACGATTCACGGAGGTACCCCATTTTTATTTCGGAAAAATGGCTAAACGAGCGTTATGAAGACCAAACTTTAGACTCAGAACAAAAGTTAACAGGGGACACACATTTTGCTTGTTTAGGTGTCAGTGGGGGTGGGGGAACAGAGGCAGGGTTACTTTCACTGTGGATAATCGTTGAGATAAAAGTTAACGACGCCTTTTGCCGTGCTCTCGCAATAATTACAACGGACAGTTTGAGGAAGGAAACAACTCAACTCACCTCCTACAATTACTTTATATATGTATATATATATATACCATTTTTTCCCCTTTACCCGGCAGCTTCATCCGCTTTTGTCGGTTTTGATATTTATTTTATCAGCCTTTCAGCAAATAGCGCAGGATTTTAGCAAACACCGCCGTAGCCTCACATTGTAATTAACACAAGCGCAGATGGGTTTTAATTACTGGTTCAAAAAGAAAAGGGGTGCTTCAGAGGGGGGTGAAGTAAGGGTTAAAGCCTAATTACAGCAGTTTTCTTTAGCGCCAGGAAAAGCATTACAAGAGAAGGGGTTTCGACTTTTAATGAGGATGGAAAAAATGCCGGCAGGGTAAAAAAAAAAAGGTTGAAAAAAAAGGGATAAGGGGGTATTAATACATAAAACTGGTTGAGTAAGTAGACGATTCTTTCTTTGTGATGGAATGGAGAAACAATAGGTTTTAACTCGAAAAACTAGAAAGCAGAAACCGATCTAAGGGCGAGCGTTTGTTTTTCATTATGCACTATCGATTGGTGAAAAAATAATGCCCGCGGAAAAAAACGACTGTTTTGCATTGAGGAATTAAAGTTTCAGGGCGAGAAAAGTCTGGAAAGCGTAAAGTAATAGGAGAATTATTTGGAGAACTTTTATCTTTTTTATGCACTTTAATTCATTAATTCGAGCTTTCTCGTTGCTGTGTTTTTTTAAAGCAAATGCTTCTCAGGGAAGGTATTTTCGAGAGTGAAATCTCCTTAACTTGTTCTTGAGAAAAACAGATGCATTTAACTATTAAACTATTCCAGATGTATAAACTGAGATTTTTTTGTTTTATAAAAACAACTTCGTATTTCCAAACTTTAAAAAAAAAAAAAAAAAAAAAAAAACGTGATATGGAAAAGAAGCCTGAATAAATAAAAAATCAAGTTAATTAAAGTATTGTGAAGACTATCAAAGTGAAACTGTTGTTGGATAAGTATGAAAAAAATGTTTCGATATAGAGCGAGAGTTAATGTAAAGATGCAGTTAAATCATGACCAAGTAAAAATCTGTCAAATTTATATTATATTTTTACTTAATTATCATTAAAAAA